>CM038672.1:72273892-73494135 GCA_021605145.1 Aegilops bicornis
ATCGGGGAGGGGGTATATCGACAACAACATACCTGATAAAAAATAAGAAGAGGAAGAAGAAGAAGAAGAAGAAAAAGTGGAGAAGAAGAAAGGAACATAGGAGAAGATCGAAGAAAAAAAGAAGAAAAAAAGAGGAGAAGAAGAAAGGACTAGAGGAGAAGAATAAAAAAATATAATTTCTTCTTCTCCTCTATTCCTTTCTTCTTCTCCTCTTTTTTTTCTTCTTTTTTTCTCTTCTTATTTATTTCTCCCCTTCTTCCTCTCCTCTTCTTCTCTTTCTTCTCCTCCTTCTTCTCCTCCTTCTTCCTCTTCTTATATCCACACATACATACATAGCCACATGCATCCATACATATATGAACAAAATTAATATCTACTAATTAACAACCTAAATAAAAAAATTAATACATATATGAACATTATATCCATAGATACATAGCCACATCCACACATACATATATCCACATACATATATACATTATATATATGAACAAAAAATATCATCACAAAATTAATTTGACAAGTGCGGCGGCTCACAGCGGGGGCGCACGGCGACGGCGACGGCGGGGGCAGCGAGGGCACGACGACGATGACGGTGGGGGCTGGCGGTGGCGGCGAGGGCACGGCGACGACGACGGTGGGGCTGGCAGGGGCGGCGGCCGGACGGCGCCTTCGGGCGGGCAAGGGCGGCCGGGCTGGGGCTCGTGGGGTCGGGACGGCGACGGCGGCGATGGCGGCAACGGCGAGGACGAGGCACATGCGACGGCAGGGGCGGCGGACGACGTCGGGGCCGCCTGGCGGCATCGATGTGTCGTCGGCGTCATCGGGGAGGAACTGAATGAAAATTTTGACAAGTGCTGTATATATAGCCAGAGCTCTGGTCCCGGTTCGTGGAACCAACCGGGACAAATGACCCCTTTGGTCCCGGTTCGTGCCACCAACCGGGACCAAAGGTCTCTTTTCAACAGCCCAAAGGGCGGGAAACAGAGGCCTATTGGTCCCGGTTGGTGCCACCAACCGGTACCAATGCCACCCATTAGTCGCGGTTGGTGGCACCAACCGGGACCTAAGGTCGTGTGCTGGCGCGGTGTGGTGCTATGTTTAGTCCCACCTCGCTTGCTGAGAGCGGCTCGGAGTGGTTTACAAGCCCTACCGAGCCGACCACTTCGAGCTCCTCTCTACTGTAGGCTTACGGGCCTAAATCCACTCTCTATGCCTGTGGGCCTATTGGGCCTATTACGGGCCTGCATCTTGGCCCTAGTAGTGGGTTTCTAGTCGTATGCAGGCCGTGGTGGCCCAATAGGTGGCACTTAAAAAAAACCATTTTTTGCTTTTTTTGTTTTATTTATTTTATTTTGTTTCTACTTACAGCAAAATACTTACTAGTTTTTCAGTTATTCTTTTTGGTTTTAGGTAATAAAAATTATAAACTTTCTGTTAGTGCCATTATTTTTTTCCAGTTTTTTTGCTTTCTTTTTTGTTTTATTTATTTTATTTTGTTTCTACTTACAGCAAAATACTTACTAGTTTTTAGTTATTCTTTTTGGTTTTAGGTAATAAAAATTATAAACTTTCTATTAGTGCCATTAATTTGCCAATTTTAGTTTCTAACAAAAGAAATGTTTATGATAATTATTTTTGCTATTAATTTTTCTAACAAAAAAAGTTCTTTATGAAAATTCTTTTTGCTTTTAATGTTTTGAACAGAAAATACTTTGATAATTTTAGTTGCATAAATTATATATAATTTTAGTTTCAATAATACTAGAGGTTTATAAAAGGTAAGCAACGTGCAGGTGAGCATTGCGCCTCTCTTTTATTTTTAATAACTTATTACAACTTCGGACTTCTTGTGTGTTCAAAATGCTACATTCAAAGCCACATCATCAATTTTCAACCCTTTCTGACTTCATTTGTTATTTTTCATGCATTTACTGATTTTTTGAGCTATAAGACCCTGAAATTGAAAAGCATTTCAAATGAACTACGAAAAGGTTGAAAGTTGGCATGGTATCAGCATTTCACCCACATAGCATGTGCTGAAAAGTTGAGAGGGTTACGGCAAAAACTGGATGCACTTCGTGTACAAAACGAACAATCTGTTTCGAGATATCAAGGTTTCATACGGAAACTCGTCTCTTATAACAGGCATTTCAAATGAACTAGGAAAAGGTTGAAAGTTGGCATGGTATCATCATAGTAGTTGTGGAGAGAAAGTCTTCACTTTTTCTTCGGTTGTGTCCTTTGCTTATTGCGCCGTAACCATGGATAATCTTCATCATTTATCAGGATGCTTGGGTCAGCCTTGACTTTGAAGGGATGAATTTCATGAAACTTTTCATAATCTTCGGACATGTCTGTCTTGCCCTCCACTCCCACGATGTCCCTTTTTCCTGAAAGAACTATGTGGCGCTTTGGCTCATCGTATGATGTATTCGCTTCCTCATCTTTTCTTTTTCTTGGTTTGGTAGACATGTCCTTCACATAGATAACATGTGCCACATCGTTGGCTAGGACGAACGGTTCGTCAGTGTACCCAAGATTGTTCAGATCCACCGTTGTCATTCCGTACTGTGGGTCTACCTGTACCCCGCCTCCTGAAATATTGACCCATTTGCACTTAAACAAAGGGACCTTAAAATCATGTCTGTAGTCAAGTTCCCATATGTCCACTGTGTAACCATAATATGTGTCCTTTCCCCTCTCGGTTGCTGCATCAAAGCGGACACCGCAATTTTGGTTGGTGCTCTTTTGATCTTGGGCGATCGTGTAAAATGTATTCCCATTTATCTCGTATCCTTTGTAAGCCAATACAGCCGAAGATGGTCCCCTGGACAATGAGTACAGCTCATCACAAATAGTGTTGTCACCTCTGAGACGTGTTTCCAACCAACTGTTGAAAGTCTTGATGTGTTCACATGTAATCCAGTCGTCACACTGCTTTGGGTGTTTGGATCGCAGACTGTTCTTGTGTTCATCGACATACGGGGTCACCAAGGTAGAGTTCTGTTGGACTGTGTAGTGTGCTTGAGACCAAGAATGCCCGTCCCTGCATATTATTGAGTCCCCTCCAAGCGTGCCTTTTCCAGTCATTCTCCCCTCATACCGCGATTTAGGGAGACCTATCTTCTTAAGGCCAGGAATGAAGTCAACACATAACCCAATGACATCCCCTGTTTGATGGCCCATGGAGATGATTCCTTCTGGCCTAGCACGGTTACGGACATATTTCTTTAGGACTCCCATGAACCTCTCAAAGGGGAACATATTGTGTAGAAATACGGGCCCCAGAATTACAATCTCGTCGACTAGATGAACTAGGACGTGCGTCATGATATTGAAGAAGGATGGTGGGAACACAAGATTGAAACTGACAAGACATTGCACCACATCACTCTTTATCCTTGGTATGATTTCTGGATTGATCACCTTCTGAGAGATTGCATTGAGGAATGCACATAGCTTCACAATGGCTAATCGGACATTTTCCGGTAGAAGCCCCCTCAATGCAACCGGAAGCAGTTGTGTCATAATCACGTGGCAGTCATGAGACTTTAGGTTCTGGAACTTTTTCTCTGGCATATTTATTATTCCCTTTCTTTTCGACGAGAAGCCAGTCGGGACCTTCATACTGAGCAGGCATTCAAAGAAGATTTCCTTCTCTTCTTTGGTAAGAGCGTAGCTGGCAGGACCTTCATACTGCTTTGGAGGCATGCCGTATTTTTCGTGCAAATGTTGCAGGTCCTCCCATGCCTCAGGTGTATCTTTTGTCTTCCCATACACGCCCAAGAAGCCTAGCAGGTTCACGCAAAGGTTCTTTGTCACGTGCATCACGTCGATTGAAGAGCGGACTGATACGTCTCCAACGTATCTATAATTTTTTATTGTTCCATGCTATATTATATTATGTTTTGGACATTATTGGGCTTTATTATACACTTTTATATTATTTTTGGGACTAACCTATTAACCGGAGGTCCAGCCCAGAATTGTTGTTTTTTTTGCCTATTTCAGAGTTTCGCAGAAAAAGAATACCAAACGGAGTCCAAACGGAATGAAACCTTCGGGAACGTGATTTTTGGAACAAACATGATCCAGAGGACTTGGACCCGACGTCAAGACATCAACCAGGAGGCCACGAGGTAGGGGGCGCGCCTACTCCCTGGACGCGCCCTCCACCCTCGTGGGCCCCCTGTTGCTCCACCGACATAATCCTTCCTCCTATATATACCTACGTACACCCAAACTACCAGATACGGAGCCAAAACCCTAATTCCACCTCTGCAACCTTCTGTATCCACGAGATCCCATCTTGGGGCCTTTTCCGGAGCTCCGCCGGAGGGGGCATCGATCACGGAGGGCTTCTACATCAACACCATAGCCTCTCCGATGAAGTGTGAGTAGTTTACTTGCACTCCACGGGTCCATAGTTATTATCTAGATGGCTTCTTCTCTCTTTTTGGATCTCAATACAAAGTTCTCCCCTCTCTTGTGGAGATCTATTCGATGTAATCTTCTTTTGCGGTGTGTTTGTTGAGACCGATGAATTTTGGTTTTTTGATCAAGTTTATCTATGAACAATATTTGAATCTTCTCTGAATTCTTTTATGTATGATTGGTTATCTTTGCAAGTCTCTTCGAATTATCAGTTTGGTTTGGCCTAGTAGATTGATCTTTCTTGCAATGGGAGAAGTGCTTAGCTTTGGGTTCAATCTTGCGGTGTCCTTTCCCAATGATGAGGGGCAGCAAGGCACATACTGTATTGTTGCCATCGAGGATAACAAGATGGGGTTTATATCATATTGCATGAGTTTATCCCTCTACATCATGTCATCTTGCTTAAAGTGTTACTCTGTTCTCTTGAACTTAATACTCTAGATGTTTGCTGGATAGCGGTCGATGTGTGGAGTAATAGTAGTAGATGCAGGCAGGAGTCGATTTACTTGTCTCGGACGTGATGCCTATATACATGATCATACCTAGATATTGTCATAACTATGCTCAATTCTGTCAATTGCTCAATAGTAATTTGTTCACCCACCGTAATTACTTATGCTCTTGAGAGAAGCCACTAGTGAAACCTATGGCCCCCGGGTCTATTTTCCATCGTATTAATCTTCCAATACTTAGTTATTTCCTTTGCCTTTTATTTTACTTTGCATGTTTATCATAAAAATACCAAAAATATTATCATATCCATCAGATCTCACTCTCGTAATTGACCGTGTAGGGATTGACAACCCCTTATCGCGTTGGTTGCGAGGATTTATTTGTTTGTGTAGGTGCGAGGGACTCGTGCGTGGCCTCCTACTGGATTGATACCTTGGTTCTCAAAAACTAAGGGAAATACATACGCTACTTTGCTGCACACCCTTTCTGTTGGGGAACGTAGTAATTTCAAAAAAATTCCTACGCACACGCGAGATAATGGTGATGCATAACAACGAGAGGGGAGAGTGTTGTCCACATACCCTCGTAGACCGAAAGCGGAAGCGTTATAACAACGCGGTTGATGTAGTCGTACGTCTTCACGACCTGACCGATCAAGCACCGAAACTACAACACCTCCGAGTTCTAGCACACGTTCAGCTCGATGACGATCCCCGGACTCCGATCCAGCAAAGTGTCGGGGAAGAGTTCCGTCAGCACGACGGCGTGGTGACGACCTTGATGTGCTACCATCGCAGGGCTTCACCTAAGCACCGCTACGATATGACCGAGGTTGAATATGGTGGAAGGGGGCACCACACACGGCTAAGGAACGATCACGAAGATCAACTTGTGTGTCATGGGGTACCCCCTGCCCCCGTATATAAAGGAGGGAGGGGGAGGTGCGGCCGGCCCCTAGGGGTGCGCCTGGAGTAGTCCTACTCCCACCGGGAGTAGGACTCCCCCCTCTTGCCTTGTTGGAGAAGGAAAGGGGAAGGGGGAAAGAGGAAAGGGGGCGCCGCCCCCGCCCCCTTGCTTGTCCTATTTGGACTAGGGGGGAGGGGGCGCGCGGCCTGCCCTGGCCGGCTCTCCTCTTCTCCCTTAGGGCCCATGTAGGCCCATTAACCCCCGGGGGGTTCCGGTAACCCCCCCGGTACTCCGGTAAAATCCCGATTTCACCCGGAACGATTCCGATATCCAAATATAGGCTTCCAATATATCAATATTTATGTCTCGCCCATTTCGAGACTCCTCGTCAAGTCCGTGATCACATTCGGGACTCCGAACAACCTTCGGTACATCAAAACTCATAAACTCATAATATAACTGTCTTCGAAACCTTAAGCGTGCGGACCCTACGGGTTCGAGAACTATGTAGACATGACCTAGAACTGTTTCCGGTCAATAACCAATAGCGGAACCTGGATGCTCATATTGGCTCCTAAATATTCTACAAAGATCTTTATCGGTCAAATCGCATAACAACATACGTTGTTCCATTTGTCATCGGTATGTTACTTGCCCGAGATTCGATCATCGGTATCTCAATACCTAGTTCAATCTCGTTACCGGTAAGTCTCTTTACTCGTTACGTAATGCATCATTCCGTAACTAACTCATTAGCTACATTGCTTGCAAGGCTTATAGTGATGTGCATTACCGAGAGGGCCCAGAGATACCTCTCCGACAATCGGAGTGACAAAACCTAATCTCGAAATACGCCAACTCAACATGAACCTTTGGAGACACCTGTAGAGCTCCTTTATAATCCCCAGTTATGTTGTGACGTTTGGTAGCACACAAAGTGTTCCTCCGGTAAACGAGAGTTGCATAATATCATAGTTATAGGAACTTGTATAAGTCATGAAGAAAGCAATAGCAACATACTAAACGATCAAGTGCTAAGCTAACGGAATGGGTCAAGTCAATCACATCATTCTCCTAATGAAGTGATCTCGTTAATCAAATGACAACACATGTCTATGGTTTGGAAACATAACCATCTTTGATTAATGAGCTAGTCAAGTAGAGGCATACTAGTGACATTAAGTTTGTTTATGTATTCACACATGTATCGTGTTTCCGGTTAATACAATTCTAGCATGAATAATAAACATTTATCATGATATGAGGAAATAAATAATAACGTTATTATTGCCTCTAGGGCATATTTCCTTCAGTCTCCCACTTGCACTAGAGTCAATAATCTAGATTACACAGTAATGTTTCTAACACCCATGGAGTCTTGGTGCTGATAATGTTTTTCTCGTGGAAGAGGCTTAGTCAACGGGTCTGCAACATTCAGATCCGTATGTATCTTGCAAATATCTATGTCTCCCACCTGGACTTGGTCCCGGATGGAATTGAAGTGTCTCTTGATGTGCTTGGTCCGCTTGTGAAACTTGGATTCCTTTGCCAAGGCAATTGCACCAGTATTGTGACAGAAGATCTTCATTGGTCCCGATGCACTAGGTATAACACCTAGATCGAAAATGAACTCTTTCATCCAAACTCCTTCATTTGCTGCTTCCGAAGTAGCTATGTACTCTGCTTCGCATGTAGATCCCACCATGATGCTTTGTTTAGAACTGCACCAACTGACAGCTCCACCGTTCAATATAAACACGTATTCGGTTTGCGACTTAGAATCGTCCGGATCAGTGTCAAAGCTTGCATCGATGTAACCATTTACGACTAGCTCTTCGTCACCTCCATAAACGAGAAACATATCCTTAGTCCTTTTCAGGTATTTCAAGATATTCTTGACCGCTGTCCGATGGATCCACTCTGGATTACTTTGGTACCTACCTGCCAAGCTTATTGCTAAGCACACGTCAGGTCTGGTACACAACATTGCATACATGATAGAGCCTATGGTGAAGCATAGGGAACATCTTTCATTTTCTCTCTATCTTCTGCTGTGGTCGGGCATTGAGTCTGACTGAACTTCACACCTTGTAATACAGGCAATGTCGTGGTTCTAAGTTTGACAGTAGTGTAGGGGGGTAGGTGGAGAGGCAAGATCCTAGCTATGGAGTAGTTGTATACGCAAGAGGTTTACGAGTTCAGGCCCTTCTCGGAGGAAGTAATAGCCCTACGTCTTGGAGCCCGGAGGCAGTCGACTGGATTATGGGTGTATGAGTTACAGGGTGCGAACCCTTTACACTAAGGAGGGGTGGCTTATATAGAGTTCGCTGGACCCTCCGCCCTCGATTATGCAGGGTTTAAGGTACATTAAGATCGGGCGTTACTGGTAATGCCACAAATATAGTGCTATGATGACCATAAAAGCTACCCAATGACCGACCGTTTGCGTGCAGAGCGACTTTAGATCTCCTGGCTGTCGAGTGGTTGGCTTCATGGTCGAGTGTCTTCGAGTCCGTCGAGTGGAACACTTCTGAGTCGATCGAAAGGTGGTTTCTTCTAGAGATGTCCTTGGGGAGGGTACTTTGGACAGGTCCAAGACCCTACCCTAGGTACATAGCTTCATCATTAGCCCCCGAATGGATCGAGGTTTGAGTGGGGAAGGAGTTGAGAACTCTTCCGACCCATTTTTCGTGCTATGAGTATATCTTATTCCGGATCCATGAACCTAAGTAACGACACCAACTTCTTTTTCAGTTGCCTTGATCCATTCTTGGTTTTAGTCGAGTGAGTTTCTTTACTTGAAAAGCTCCGAGTGACGGTGTGGAGGAGATCCTCCGTCTGACAAGTTGTTCTGCTACTCACGGATTTCGCAGGATTCGAATTTTGGGAAGCGTGCGGGGCGGAGGAGGCCGCAGTAATCGGATGGGATAGGGCGGAGCCACCTCAATCTCCGTGCCACCTTTTTTGCCACGTATCGCGCGCGCGACTGTTGTGGGATTTGACAGGATCGTCTGGGCCTACAGGTCAGTCACTCGGAAGCAACTCCATATAAGCCGCTGGCCCAGGGCTTTTGAACAGTGCGCCTTCGTTTCCCCCCTTTCTTCTCGAATTCCTCCAGCACCTCTGCTCTCGTCCTAGTGCCTCCGGTCTGTTCGAGCTTCGTCTGCGGCGATGGTGAAGGAGAAGATGGCGGCCCTGGAGCGCGTGAAAAAAGCGACGGCGCAGGCGAAGGCGAAGAAGTCCGGTCGGGGCGGATCTTTCTTGAGGTCTGCCTTGCCGCTGGGCTGGATCCAGGGCGATTGGATGCCCTCGGCGATTCAACAGGACGACATTGATGACCTGATCGAGGGAGGATTCATTCCTCACAAATCTGCGCGCCTCCCGGGGAACGAGATCGAGCCTCAGCCTCGCGAGGGTGAGTGTGTCCTTATCGCCACTCACGTCGACCGCGGATTCTCCCTGCCCCCTCATCCTTTTTTTGGAGTTTCTTGAACTTTTTCGGAGCGCAACTCCATCACTTTACTCGAAGTTGCATCGTGTATCTTGCTGCCTTCGTGTCTTTGTGCGAGAATTTCTTCGGTTGCCGTCCTCATTGGGGCCTCTTCAAGCACATTTTCACTTGTCGTTCTCAGTCGGTTAAGAAAGCCAAGTCGAGTGACGATAAGACGGAAGTGATTCAGATGTGCGGGGGTCTTGGGTTCCAGATGAGAAGCAAAGTTCTTTTCGGCTATGATTCTTCCTGATTCAGTCCATGGTGGCGATCGACTGGTTCTCTGCAGAGACCAGCCGACTCGGAGACTGAGCGACGGGTCTTCCCCCTTTCTCCCTGAACCGAGCAGAAAACCCTTCTTCTCTGAAAGTGACACCGGAAGAGAGGCCACAAGTCAAAGTGTTGGTTGGTCGAGTGGTTCAGCTTGTCCGTGACGGGGTGACTGGTATGGATTTGCTAGAGGTCTTCCTCCGGAGACGTATCCAACCGCTCCAAGCTCGTGACCGTCCTATGTGGATGTATTCGGGTCTCGATGACACCACTCGGATTCACCCGGAGGAGGTCGACGAGGCTACGTTGGAGGGGTGGTTGTCAAGTATCACAGGGAACAAAGACAACCCCCAAGGAGCCAGGAGGATTCCTCCACTAGACCAATCATACGAAGTAGACGAGGTCCAATTCTGCATCTCTGACTATGACCTTGCCTTCTTCATTCTGTTTGCTTAAAATCAATCGACTGACCTTTGTCTTGTTTGTTGTCTTCTAGACCACGTCCCAGAGGACCAAGTGGGTGCTGCTGAGGCTATACACCAGGCGGGGATCATGATGGAGTAGGTGAAGGTGGTCCAGGAAGCCAGCCAAGCGGCTTATGATGCTAGCTCAGCTCTTCAGAGCAACGTCCAAGTTAGTTGGTCACCGCTTGTTCTTTTAGGATATGCTATCTGAAGACTCTCTTCCGAAGATCTTTGTATCTCAGACACCCACCGGGTGTGTCGATTGAATTTTTGGATTGGTGGGGGCACGCTGAGTGCACCACCGGGTGTAGTCCCGAGACTATGGTGGATCACCGGCCGACTGTAGTCTTTGTACTTTGAGTTTCTTCACTCTAACTTCTTCACTCGGTCTGGTCGGACCATGTCGAATGGAATCTTGGAACCAGTGGGGGCACACTGAATGCACCCACTGGGTGTGGTCCCCGAGACCATGGTCAACTGCTGGCAGTCGACTAAGGTCTGAAGAACCTGTGTTTTTTTGGTAGATCATGATGAGACCGTGGTTGACTGCTGGCAGTTAGCTATGGTTTAGGATCATAACCTCTTTGTCTCTTTCGGTCGACTGATCGGACCAAGTCGGTAGAACCAGTGGGGGCACGCTGAGTGCACCCACTGGGTGTAGTCCCCGAGACTACTGTTGAATATTTTGATTCGGCTGTAGTCTTAGAAATGTTACGATTTTTCTCTTAGTCACTCGGAAGCAACCTATCTTTAATGTCTGTCACTGACCCTTCGCAGAAATCCTTCGAGCTTGTGGCTTGCTATACTGAATTGGAAAACAAACAGATCCAGCTCAACCTTGACTTGAAGCTTGCTCAGGAGAACTTGCAGAAGGCGAGAGACGAAGCAAAAGGTATGGCTGGTGAGAACTTGGCGACTGTCTTTGTCTTTCTGCCCATTCCTGATTCTGATCTCATTGTCATTTTGCAGATAAAATGGAGGAGGCTCAAGAAGAAGGACCATGACCTTGCCGAGGCGCAGAAGGCGGCTTTGGACAAAACGAAGCTTGCGGAAGAAAAACTGGCTTCAGTCGGTAAATTTGAAGAGGAGAACGCCAATCTGAAAGCTGCTCTCGACACGGCCAACAAGGAGGTCAGTCGTTTGAAGATTGATAAGATAGCTCTGAATGACAAGGCTAGTGAACTAGTGGGGAAGAGGAACGATCTGGAGGCTTATCTTGGAGGGCTCGCCAAGAAGTTATTCATCATGCTTGAGGGTAATCTCTCCTACCCGACTGACTTTTTATCATCGACTCATCGTAGAACTGCTGGTTTATCACTGAATTGTGTTTACAGAATTCTGCCAAAACTTCGAGGAGGAGACCAGTCGAGTGGAGACAAGCTTGGACCCCATTAACTCTCCTGTGAAGGATGAAGCTGCTATGAACGTGCTCCGACTGGAGTCTCGTGTCGCTGGTGTGGTCAACTACCTTGCTCGACTGAAGGTTGCGGCGTCGCGAATCGACACGGCACTCTGGCCAGGAGCGACGCTTCAAAATGACCTCGAGTCTCTAATGACTTGACTGAATGAAGTTCCAAGTCGAGTGCAAGAATGGAAGAAGTCTTCTGCCAGGTGCGGCGCTGACGTCCCTCTGTCCCTGGTCCATGTTCATTGCAAGGAGGCGCGAGAGGAAAAGCTGGCGTCCATCAAAGTTGCCAATACCAAGAAGCACGACTTCCAATGTTTCATGGAGACCTTCATTGCTGCTGCCACTCGGATCGCTGACGGAATTGGCTTGGACCAGTTTATCGCGCCCTCCAGTCCTCCACCTGAGGAGTAGGAAAAACTTCTATGCTTCGCCTTAAATTTGCCTCGGAATGCCGAGTGGTTTTGTAACCGATAAACTTTTACAGGCTTAACGCCTGAGCACTTCTGAATCCGTGATGTTATCTGAACTTGGCTTACCGATGAATATGCTTGCATTTGCCTTCGAGCGAACTTTGTTCTTCACTCGGAATATACTTTAGTGCTTGAGACGCAGCTCTGAGGTGGAAAATCCAGTCGACCTGCACTTCATCGTTCTTGCAGGTAGGGATGGAGTACAGATTGCAGTCGACCTGCATCCTTGCGGATCGGGATGGAGCGCACGTTGTACTTGTGGCGCAGCTCCAAAGGAGAAGGTAGCAGTCGACCTGCACCTCGTCATCCTTGTAGATTGGAATGGAGCGCATGTTGTACTTGTGGTGCAGCTCTGAAGGGGAAGGTAGCAGTCGACCTGCACATCGTCGTCCTTGCGGATCGGGATGGAACGCACGTTGTACTTGTGGCGCAGCTCCGAGGGAGAAGGTAGCAGTCGACCTGCACCTCATCGTCCTTGCGGATCGGGATGGATTTCATACTTAGGCGAGTACTTGGACTGCAGCTAAGCCCCCGAGTGGGATGGTTGCTCTCCACTTGGTAGGATTTTTAAATACTTAGGCGAGTGCTGGACTGCAGCTAAGCCCCCGAGTGGGAGGTTTGCTCTCCACTCGGTAGGATTTTTAAATACTTAGGCGGGTACTGGACTGCAGCTAAGCCCCCGAGTGGGAGGTTTGCTCTCCACTTGGTAGGACTTTTAAATACTTAGGCGAGTACTGGATTGCAGCTAAGCCCCCGAGTGGGAGGGTTGCTCTCCACTCGGTAGGATTTTTAAATACTTAGGAGAGTGCTGGACTGCAGCTAAGCCCCCGAGTGGGAGGTTTGCTCTCCACTCGGTAGGATTTTTAAATACTTAGGCGAGTACTGGATTGCAGCTAAGCCCCCGAGTGGGAGGTTTGCTCTCCACTTGGTAGGATTTTTAAATACTTAGGCGAGTACTAGACTGCAGCTAAGCCCCCGAGTGGGAGGTTTGCTCTCCACTCGGTAGGATTTTTAAATACTTAGGCTAGTCTTGGATCAGCTAAGCCCCGAGTGGGAGGTTTGCTCTCCACTCGGTGGGATTTTAAATACTTAGGTAGCACTGGACTGCAGCTAAGCCCCGAGTGGGAGGTTTGCTCTCGGTCGGTAGGATTTTTAAATACTTAGGCGAGTCTTGGACTGCAGCTAAGCCCCGAGTGGGAGGTTTGGTCTCCACTCGGTGGGATTTTTAGATACTTAGGTAGTCTTGGACTGCAACTAAGCCCCAGTGGGAGGTTTGCTCTCCACTCGGTGGGATTTTAGATACTTAGGCTAAACGGATTCGCAGCTAAGCCCCGAGTGGGAGGTTTGCTCTCCACTCGGTGGGATTTTTAGATACTTAGGCGAGTCTTGGACTGCAGGCTAAGCCCCGAGTGGGAGGTTTGCTCTCCACTCGGTAGGATTTTTAGATACTTAGGCGAAACGGATTCGCAGCTAAGCCCCTGAGTGAGAGGCTTGCTCGTCACTCGGTAGGAATTTTAGATACTTAGGGGAGTACTGGACTGCAGCTAAGCCCCCAAGTGGGAGGTTTGCTCTCCACTCGGTAGGATTTTTAGATACTTAGGCGAAACAGATTCGCAGCTAAGCCCCCGAGTGAGAGGCATGCTCGTCAGTCGGTAGGAATTTTTTCACAAACTTAGGCGAAATGGATTCGCAGCTAAGCCACCCACTGGGGGATTTCTCACGTAAACAAAAGCAACAACAATCACTGGGAAAATTATAACACTCTTGTCTTTGATAAACAAACTACAGAGGTACTTTTTATTACATCTCATCCGAGTGAGTACTTAAGTATAAAAGGGGCGGAGCAGCTCCGCATTCCAAGCTCGTGGCTCATCAATCTGGTGATCGACATTGTAAAGACGGTACGCTGCATTGTGGAGAAATTTGGTGACGATGAAGGGGCCTTTCCAAGTAGGAGCGAGCTTGTGTGGTTTCTGTTGATCCACTCGGAGGACCAAGTCTCCTTCTTGGAAGGCTCGACTCTTCATGTTTCTGGCATGGAATCGACACAAGTACTACTGATAGATAGTCGATCGGATCATGGCCATCTCTCTTTCTTCTTCTAGAAGGTCGATTGCGTCCTGCCGGGCTTGTTCTGCTTCATCTTCAGAGTAGAGCTCGACTCGGGGTGCATTGTGAAGCAGGTCACTCTGCAGAACTGCTTCAGCTCCATAGACCAGAAAGAATGGAGTTCGCCCAGTTGAGCGATTAGGAGTGGTCCTCAATCCCCAAAGAACTGATGGAAGTTCGTCGACCCATGCGCCTGCTGCGTGCTTGAGATCACGTATCAGCCGGGGTTTCAGTCCTTTGAGAATTAGGCAGTTTGCTCTTTCTGCTTGTCCATTCGACTGGGGGTGAGCGACGGAAGTGTAGTCGACTCGCGTGCCTTGAGAAGCGCAAAAGGCTCTGAATTTGTCGGAATCGAAGTTTGACCCATTATCAGTGATGATGCTGTGCGGAACTCCATACCTAAATATCAACTCTCTGATGAAGCTGATAGTAGTGCATGCATCAAGATTCTTGATAGGCTTAGCTTCAATCCACTTAGTGAACTTGTCGACTGCCACCAGTAAATGGGTGAAGCCGCTCCTGCCAGTTCTTAGTGGTCCAACCATATCCAATCCCCAAACAACGAAGGGCCAGACGAGTGGAATGGTCTTCAAGGCTGAGGCGGGTTTGTGTGACATATTGGAATAGAACTGACATCCTTCACACTTGTCGACTCTATCTTTCGCCATTTCATTTGCTCTTGGCCAGTAAAACCCCGCTCGGTATGCTTTAGCCACAATGGTCCGAGAGGACGCATGATGACCGCAGGTCCCCGAGTGGATATCGTCAAGAATTATCTGACCTTCTTCTTGTGTTATACATTTCTGACTGACTCCAGTCGCGCTTTCCCTGTACAACTGTCCCTTTATCACAGTAAAGGCCTTGGATCGACGGACGATCTTTTGAGCCTCTTCTTCATTCTCTGGGAGCTCTTTCCTTAGGATATACGCGATGTACGGCACTGTCCAGTCGGGAGTGATCACCAAAGCTTCCATGATCAGGTCGACCACAGCTGGAACCTCAACTTCAGTCGGATCCGTGGCACTTTTTGGCTGCGGGGCTTCTTTGGTGAAAGGATCCTCTTGAACCGATGGTGTGTGGATGTGTTCCAAAAACACATTACTGGGAATGGCTTCTCTCTTGAAACCTATTTTTGCCAAATCATCAGCTGCTTGATTTTTCAGTTGGGGTATATGATGAAGCTCTAACCCCTCGAATTTCTTCTCTAGCTTTCTCCTTTGCATTGCAAGAACCAGTCATGGCCAGACTTGACGTCCCACTCCTTCATCACTTGATTAACCACCAAATCTGAGTCGCCATAGACCATGAGGCTGACGGACGCCGAAAGTGAAATGGCCATACGCAACCCATACAAAAGTGCTTTGTATTACGCTTCGTTATTGGAGGAATCAAAGTGAATCTGGAGCACATATCTGAGCTTATCTCCTCGGGGGGAAACCAACACTACCCCAGCACCGGAACCATTCAGCATCTTAGAACCATCAAAGAACATGGTCCAGTGCTCCGAGTGAACTTGAGTCGGCAGTTGCTGTTCAATCCACTCGGCGATGAAATCTGCTATTGCTTGGGACTTGATGGCTTTCTTTGCCTCAAACTTGATATCTAGGGGAAGGAGTTCAATCGCCCATTTTGCCACTCGACCTGTTGCATCTACATTGTGCGAGAATCTCGACAATGGAGCATCACGATTTAATCGTAATGGAATGGTCGAGAAGTAATGAGCAACCTTCTACGTGGTCATATAAATCCCATATACAAGCTTCGATAATGAGGGTATCTTTGCTTTGATGGGGTCAAAACTTCGAAACATAATATACTGGGCGCTGAACTTTAAAGGCTTTTCCTTCTTCTTCCCGCTCGACCGTAAGTACTATACTGACAACTTGTCCCGTGGCTGCAATGTAAAGCAGCAAAGGCTCTTTGCTGATTGGGGCAGCAAGCACCGGTTGGGTGGAGAGCAGGGCTTTTAGCTTTGCAAACGCTGCATCAGCTTCAGGAGTCCACTCGAACTTGTCTGACTTCTTCATCAGTCGGTAAAGAGGCAATGCCTTTTCACCGAAACGAGAGATGAATCGACTTAAAGCGGACAAGCAACCAGTAAGCTTCTGGACATCATGCACACGCACAGGACGTTTCATTCGGAGTATAGTTCCAACTTTTTCTGGATTGGCGTCGATTCCTCGTTCGGAAACGAGAAAACCGAGTAACTTTTTGCCAGGAACTCCGAATGTGCACTTTGATGGATTAAGCTTTGATATCATAACTCCTGAGGTTGGCAAATGTCTCAGCAAGGTCAGTCAGCAGGTTGGAACCCTTCCGTGACTTGACCACAATATCATCCATGTATGCTTCCACATTCCGACTGATTTGAGTGAGCAAACACTTATGAATCATCCTCATGAACGTGGCTCCGGCATTCTTGAGGCCGAATGGCATGGTGACATAATAGAAGCACCCGAATGGAGTGATGAAAGCTGTTTTGATCTCGTCGGGTCCATACAAATGGATCTGATGGTAACCGGAATAGGCGTCTAAGAAAGACAGGCGCTCACATCCCGCAGTCGAGTCGACTATTTGGTCGATGCGGGGGAGAGGAAAATGATCTTTCGGGCAGGCCCGATTGATATGTTTGAAGTCAATGCACATGCGAAGTGACTTGTCCTTCTTGGGGACCATGACAACATTGGCGAGCCACTCGGAGTGGTAAATCTCTCGGATAAACTCCGCTGCTAAGAGTCGAGCCACCTCCTCGCCAATGGCCTTTCTCTTCTGGACGGCGGACCGTTGAAGATGTTCTTTGACAGGTTTCACTTTTGGGTCGACTAGTAGATGGTGCTCAGCCAGCCCCCTGGGAACACCCGGCATGTCAGAGGGCTTCCATGTGAAGATGTCCCAGTTCTCAAGGAGGAACTGGATGAGCGCTTCTTCCTATTTGGAGTCGAGTGTTGTAGAGATATGAGTCGGAGCAGCACTAGGGTCGGTCGGGTGAATGTGAATCGGTTTTGTCTCACCAGACGACCGAAATGCTGATTCCGTAGCGGGCTTCTTGGCTCGCAACAAATCACTCGGGTCTGCAATTTTCTGGTATTCCTGCAGCTCTACCACTGCCATCTGAGCATCGGCGACCTTTGAGCCTTTCTGAAAGCACTCTTCCGCCTTCTTCCGATTGCCAGTAATAGTGATCACACCTTTGGGACCAGGCGTCTTCAATTTGAGGTACATATAACATGGTCGAGCCATGAAACGTGCATAAGCTGGCCTGCCCAAAATAGCGTGATAAGCACTCTGGAAATCCACAACTTCAAACGTCAACATTTCTTTGCGGTAATTCTTGGAATCACCAAAAACCACATCAAGAGCAATTTGGCCGAGTGACTCAGCCTTCTTTCCAGGAATGATTCCATGGAAACTCATGTTGCTGGTACTGAGTCTGGACATCGGAATGCCCATCCCTTTCAACATCTCTGCATATAGTATATTCAGGCCACTACCACCATCCATCAAAACTTTAGTCAGTCGAGTGCCTTTGACGACTGGGTCGACCACCAAAGCTTGCCTCCCAGGGGTGGCTATGTGTGTCGGATGATCGGACTGGTCGAATGTGATGGCAGTCTAAGACCATTTCAGATAACTGGGTGTCGCCGGAGCAACCATATTCACTTCTCGGTTGATAACTTTCAATCGACTTTTGCTTTCAACATCAGCAAAAATCATCAGGGTGGAATTGACCTGGGGATATCCATCATCACTATCTTCTTTGTCCTCAACTTTGTCCGACTCCTTTTCCTTATCTTTGGGCTGTTTCCCCTGGAATTGCTGGATCAAGAGCCGACACTGTCGAGTGGTATGTTTCGGGTAAATGAGTTTACCCTCTTCATCTTTCTTTCTGTGAATGTGGCATGGCAAATCCAACACATCATTTCCGTCTTGGTCTTTCACCTTCTTAGGGTTCCAAGGCCCTTTGGGCTTCCCTTCAAACTTTCCTTGAGTCACGGCCAAGGCTTCTCCAGGAGCAGCTCGCTCGGCTTTCCGCTTCTGCTTCCCACTGGAGTTCCCTCCTCCGGTTTCGTGGGCGACCGACTTGTGCTTGCCACTCCGGAGCCGATCCTCTTCTTCACCATTGGCATACTTGGTGGCAATCTCCATCATTCGACTCAGAGACATGTCTCCGGTTCGACCGAATTTCAGGTTTAGCTCTCTGTACTTAACGCCTTCCTTGAAGGCACAGACTGCCTGGTGATCAGAGACATTCTCTACCGTGTGATGCAACGTGATCCATCTCTGGATGTAATCCCTCAAAGTTTTATTCGACTTCTGCACACAAGATTGCAGCTCTGTCAACCCTGCTGGTCGCTTGCAAGTTCCTTCAAATGTTCTAACAAACACTCGAGCAAGATCTTCCCAAGTGTAAATGCTGCTGGGTGCTTACTGATTCGACCATGCTCTGGCTGAGCCCTCCAACATAAGAGGCAGGTGTTTCATGGCCACTTCATCGTTGCCGCTGCCAATCTGAATAGCCACTCGGTAGTCTTCAAGCCAAGTATCAGGCTTGGACTCACCAGTGAACTTGCTGACTCCAGTCGCCAACCTGAAGTTGGGAGGAATCGCCGCGGCCCTGATGGCTCTGCTGAAGCACTCTGGTCCTGAGACGTGTACTCTGCTGCTGGTGGGTACATCTCTGTCATGACCTTCTTGGTGAGCTCTGTTCCTGTCGACCAAACCTTGAACGAGAATGGATCTCGCATCAAAGCCGGGTTCCCTGGGGTCGACTGGAATCCTTCGCCCAACACTGTGAGGGCGTCTGTCATCCTGCTATCGAGGCGCGTACGATCCACTCCTTGGGGGAGGGGTGGGCACTCGACGTCAATCATCACGATCGAGTCAGTGATCATACTGCTCACGGTTCTTGTACTGGTCACGCCGGTCCCCACGTCCCTCACGCCTCGGGGGCGATCTTGGGCTATGGGCCGACTGGACTGTATTTGCAGCGACGGATCTGCTGTGGATCCTATTCCGCGACTGTGATACAACTGAATTTTGATCTCCTGCCGCCCGGAGTAATGCTCTGATATGTAACAAGCCTTTGCCAGCCTCTGACTGGGAAGGCTGAATCGACTCTGCTATACAGGCTGCAGCTGCTAAATTCTGAATCGGAGTTCGATATACCTGAGTCGGTGGTGGAAAGAGTTGACGTCGACTGGATTCTGGAACCCGTTGTCGCGCACGCTCGTCGAGTGCTCGCTGGAGGTTCTCCAGTCGAGTGCGCTCAGCCAAGTTGGCCAAGCGCGCGTCCTCTAAGGCACGAGCCTCGGGGGTTTATCCAACAATAGGAGTGTGCAGCGCATCCATGTTCCGGTAGCGAAGTTCTTCTCTCTGTAGCGAAGTGAGGGGCTCGGGGAGATACTCTTCATGGGCATGCGACGGATCGCCTCCACCGTCGCCTCCGTCGGTGGGGGGAAAGCCGGGAGGACTGTGTGGTCCATCGACCATCAGAACCTCGGCATTGGATCACTTCTGCCGACTTTCGGATGCGATCTCTGCGAACCCGGTCGAACAGGCCGTTGAGAGATTCGTCGGGCTCGATCGCCGCGACTTGGGGGGTGGCCGACTGGCGAGCCACCGCGTGCCTCACCCACCGCTGAAGCCTCGACCGACCGGAGCGCTTGCGCCGGCAGGAAACAGGGAGGGAGGATGACACAGGGGCCGACTGATACTGGGTCGACGGTTGCCGCAGGAGGACGCCGCGAACGCACGCGCGAAAGTGCGTCACCCCGCGGACAGGGAGCGCGTCGATGTCGAGCGGAGCCTCCTGAAGCCAAGTGGAGTCGTCGGCGATGAACGTGAGCGCGCCGAGACGGATCTCGCGGCCCTCAACCAAAACTCCGCCTGAAACCATGATGAAGGAGATCAGAAAAATCGCAACTTCTCCAATAAGTCGCTAAGACACTTGCCCAACGGTGGGCACCAACTGTCGTGGTTCTAAGTCTGACAGTAGTGTAGGGGGTTAGGAATGGAGAGGCAAGATCCTAGATATGGAGTAGTTGTATACGCAAGAGGTTTACAAGTTCAGGCCCTTCTCGGAGGAAGTAACAGCCCTACGTCTCGGAGCCCGGAGGCGGTCGACTGGATTATGGGTGTATGAGTTACAGGGGTGCGAACCCTTTACACTGAGGAGGGGGTGGCTTATATAGAGTTCGCTGCACCCTCCGCCCCTCGGTTATGCAGGTTTAAGGTACATTAAGATCGGGCGTTCTTGGTAACGCATACAAATAAAGTGCTATGATGACCATAAAAGCTACTCAATGACCGACCGTTTGCGTGCAGAGCGACTTTAGATCTCCTGGCTGTCGAGTGGTTGGCTTCATGGTCGAGTGTCTTCGAGTCCGTCGAGTGGAACACTTCTGAGTCGATCGAAAGGTGGTTTCTTCTAGAGATGTCCTTGGGGAGGGTAGTTTGGACAGGTCCATGACCCTACCCTAGGTACATAGCTTCATCAGGCAAGAACCCTTTCTTTGCCTGATCCATTTTGAACTTCTTCAAAACTTTATCAAGGTATGTGCTTTATGAAAGTCCAATTAAGCGTCTTGATCTATCTCTATAGATCTTGATGCCCAATATGTAAGCAGCTTCACCGAGGTCTTTCATTGAAAAACTTTTATTCAAGTATCCCTTTATGCCATCTAGAAATTCTATATCATTTCCAATTAGTAATATGTCATCTACATATAATATCAGAAATGCTACAGAGCTCCCACTCACTTTCTTGTAAATACAGGCTTCTCCAAAAGTCTGTATAAAATCATATGCTTTGATCACACTATCAAACCGTTTATTCCAACTCCGAGATGCTTGCACCAGTCCATAAATGGATCGCTAGAGCTTGCACACTTTGTCAGCACCTTTAGGATCGACAAAATCTTCCGGTTGCATCATATACAACTCTTCTTCCAGAACCATTCAGGAATGCAGTTTAGACATCCATTTGCCAAATCTCATAATCATAAAATGCGGCAATTGCTAACATGATTCGGACAGACTTAAGCATCGCTACGGGTGAGAAAGTCTCATCGTAGTCAACCCCTTGAACTTGTCGAAATCCTTTTGCAACAAGTTGAGCTTTGTAGACAGTTACATTACCATCAGCGTCAGTCTTCTTCTTGAAGATCCATTTATTCTCGATGGCTTGCCGATCATCGGGCAAGTCAACCAAAGTCCATACTTTGTTTTCATACATGGACCCCATCTCAGATTTCATGGCCTCAAGCCATTTTGCAGAATCCGGGCTCATCATCGCTTCCTCATAGTTCGTAGGTTCGCCATGGTCAAGTAACATGACTTCCAGAATAGGATTACCATACCACTCTTGTGCGGATCTTACTCTGGTAGACCTACGAGGTTCGGTAGTAACTTGATCTGAAGTTTCATGATCAGTATCATTAGCTTCCTCACTGATTGGTGTAGTTGTCACAGGAACCGGTTCTTGTGATGAACTACTTTCCAATAAGGGAGCAGGTACAGTTACCTCATCAAGTTCTACTTTCCTCCCACTCACTTCTTTCGAGAGAAACTCCTTCTCTAGAAAGGATCCGAAGTTAGCAACAAAAATCTTGCCTTCAGATTTGTGATAGAAGGTGTACCCAATAGTCTCTTTTGGGTATCCTATGAAGACACATTTCTCCGATTTGGGTTCGAGCTTATCTGGTTGAAGTTTCTTCACATAAGCATCGCAACCCCAAACTTTAAGAAACGACAACTTTGGTTTCTTGCCAAACCACAGTTCATAAGGCGTCGTCTCAACGGATTTTGATGGTGCCCTATTTAACGTGAATGTGGCCGTCTCTAAAGCATAACCCCAAAACGATAGCGGTAAATCAGTAAGAGACATCATAGATAACACCATATCTAGTAAAGTACGATTACGACGTTCGGACACACCATTATTCTGTGGTGTTCCGGGTGGCGTGAGTTGCGAAACTATTCCGCATTGTTTCAAATATAGACCAAACTCGTAACTCAAATATTCTCCTCCACGATCAGATCATAGAAACTTTATTTTCTTGTTACGATGATTTTCAACTTCACTCTGAAATTCTTTGAACTTTTCAAAAGTTTCAGACTTATGTTTCATCAAGTAGATATACCCATATCTGCTTAAATCATCTGTGAAGGTGAGAAAATAACGATATCCGCCACGAGCCTCAACATTCATCGGACCACATACATCTATATGTATGATTTCCAACAAATCTGTTGCTCTCTCCATAGTTCCGGAGAACGACGTTTTAGTCATCTTGCCCATGAGGCACGGTTCGCAAGTACCAAGTGATTCATAATCAAGTGATTCTAGAAGTCCATCGGTATGGAGTTTCTTCATGCATTTTACACCAATATGACCCAAACGGCAGTGCCACAAATAAGTTGCACTATCATTATCAACTCTGCATCTTTTGGCTTCAACATTATGAATATGTGTATCACTATCATCAAGATTTAATAAAAATAGACCACTCTTCAAGGGTGCATGACCATAAAAGATATTACTCATATAAATAGACCATTATTATCTGATTTAAATGAATAACCGTCTCACATAAAACAAGATCCAGATATAATGTTCATGCTCAACGCTGGCACCAAATAACAATTATTTAGGTCTAAAACTAATCCCGTTGGTAGATGTAGAGGTAGCGTGCCGACCGCGATCACATCGACTTTGTTACCATTTCCCACGCGCATCGTCACCTCGTCCTTAGGCAATCTTCGCTTAATCTGTAGTCCCTGTTTCGAGTTGCAAATATTAGCAACAGAACTAGTATCAAATACCCAGGTGCTACTGCGAGCATTAGTAAGGTACACATCAATAACATGTATATCACATATACCTTTGTTCACCTTGCCATCCTTCTTATCCACCAAATACTTGGGGCGGTTCCGCTTCCATGACCGGTCACGCTTGCAGAGAAGCACTCGGTTTCTGGCTTAGGTCCAGACTTGGGTTTCTTATCCCGAGCGACAACTTGCTTGCTGTTCTTCTTGAAGTTCCCCTTCTTCTTCCCTTTGCCCTTTTTCTTGAAACTAGTGGTCTTGTTGACCATCAACACTTGATGCTCCTTCTTGATTTCTACCTCCGCAGCCTTTAGCATTGCGAAGAGCTCGGGAATAGTCTTGTCCATCCCTTGCATATTATAGTTCATCACGAAGCTCTTGTAGCTTGGTGGCGATGATTGAAGAATTACATCAATGACACTATCATCGTGAAGATTAACTCCCAGTTGAATCAAGTGATTATTATACCCAGACATTTTGAGTATATGTTCACTGACAGAACTATTCTCCTCCATCTTACAGCTATAGAACTTATTGGAGACTTCATATCTCTCAGTCCAGGCATTTGCTTGAAATATTAACTTCAACTCCTGGAACATCTCATATGTTCCATGACGTTCAAAACGTCGTTGAAGACCCGGTTCTAAGCCGTAAAGCATGTCACAATGAACTATCGAGTAGTCATCAACTTTGCTCTGCCAGACGTTCTTAACATCGTCAGTTGCATCTGCAGCAGGCCTGGCACCCAGCGGTGCTTCCAGGACGTAATTCTTCTGTGCAGCAATGAGGATAATCCTCAAGTTACGGACCCAGTCCGTGTAATTGCTACCATCATCTTTCAACTTAGCTTTCTCAAGGAACGCATTAAAATTCAACGGAACAACAACACGAGCCATCTATCTACAACAAACACAGACAAGCAAAATACTATCGGTACTAAGTTCATGATAAATTTAAGTTCAATTAATCATATTACTTAAGAACTCCCACTTAGACAGACATCTCTCTAGTCATCTAAGTGATCACGTGATCCAAATCAACTAAACCATGTCCGATCATCACGTGAGATGGAGTAGTTTCAATGGTGAACATCACTATGTTGATCATATCTACTATATGATTCACGTTCGACCTTTCGGTCTCCGTGTTCCAAGGCCATATCTGTATATGCTAGGCTCGCCAAGTTTAACTTGAGTATTCCGCATGTGCAAGCTGTTTTGCACCCGTTGTATTTGAACGTAGAGCCTATCACACCCGATCATCACGTGGTGTCTCAAAGACGAAGAACTTTACATAGCGGTGCATACTCGGGGAGAACACTTCTTGATAATTAGTGAGAGATCATCTTAAAATGCTACCACAATCAAAGCAAGATAAGATGCATAAAGGATAAACATGACATGCAATCAATATAAGTGATATGATATGGCCATCATCATCTTGTGCTTGTGATCTCCATCTCCGAAGCACCGTCGTGATCACCATCGTCACCGGCGCGACACCTTGATCTCCATCGTAGCATTGTTGTCGTCTCGCCAATCTTAAGCTTCTACGACTATCGCTACTGCTTAGTGATAAAGTAAAGCATTACATGGCGATTGCATTTCATACAATAAAGCGACAACCATATGGCTCCTGCCAGTTGCGGATAACTTCGGTTGCAAAACATGATCATCTCATACAATAAAATATAGCATCACGTCTTGACCATATCACATCACAACATGCCCTGCAAAAACAAGTTAGACGTCCTCTACTTTGTTCTTGCAAATTTTATGTGGCTGCTATGGGCTGAGCAAGAACCGTTCTTACCTACGCATCAAAACCACAATGATAGTTCGTCAAGTTAGTGCTGTTTTAACCTTCACAAGGACTGGGCGTAGCCACACTCGGTTCAACTAAAGTTGGAGAAACAGACACCCGCCAGCCACCTGTGTGCAAAGCACGTCGGTAGAACCAGTCTCGCGTAAGCGTCTGGCGTAATGTTGGTCCGGGCCGCTTCATCCAACAATACCGCCCGAACCAAAGTATGACATGCTAGTAAGCGGTATGACTTGTATCGCCCACAACTCACTTGTGTTCTACTCGTGCATATAACATCTCCGCATAAAACCTGGCTCGGATGCCACTTGTTGGGGAACGTAGTAATTTCAAAAAATTCCTACGCACACGCAAGATCATGGTGATGCATAGCAACGAGAGGAGAGTGTTGTCCACGCATCTCGTGAGACCGAAAGCGGAAGCGTTATAACAACGCAGTTGATGTAGTCGTACGTCTCCACGGCCCGACCGATCAAGCACCGAAACTACGACACCTCCGAGTTCTAGCACACGTTCAGCTCGATGACGATCCCCGGACTCCGGTCCAGCAAAGTGTCGGGGAAGAGTTCCGTCAGCACGACGGCGTGGTGACGACCTTGATGTTCTAATGTCGCAGGGCTTCGCCTAAGCACCGCTACGATATGACCGAGGTGGAATATGGTGGAAGGGGGCACCGCACACGGCTAAGAAACGATCACGAAGATCAAGTTGTGTGTCATGGGGTGCCCCCCTGCCCGCGTATATAAAGGAGGGAGGGGGCAGGTGCGGGCGCCCCCTAGGGGTGCGACTGGAGGAGTCCTGCTCCCATCGGGAGTCGGACTTCCCCCTCTTGCCTTGTTGGAGAAGGAAAGGGGAAGGGGGAAAGAGAAAAGGGGGGTGCCCCCCCTCCTTCCTTGTCCTATTCGGACTAGGGGGGGAGGGGGCGCGCGGCCTGCCCTGGCCGGCTCCCCTCTTCTCCCTTAGGGCCCATGTAGGCCCAATAACCCCCGGGGGGTTCCGGTAACCCCCCGGTACTCCGGTAAAATCCCGATTTCAGCCGGAACGATTCCGATATCAAATATAGGCTTCCAATATATCAATCTTTATGTCTCGACCATTTCGAGACTCCTCGTCAAGTCCGTGATCACATTCTGGACTCCGAACAACCTTCGGTACATCAAAACTCATAAACTCATAATATAACTGTCATCAAAACCTTAAGTGTGCGGACCCTACAGGTTCGAGAACTATGTAGACATGACCTAGAACTATTTCCGGTCAATAACAAATAGCGGAACCTGGATGCTCATATTGGCTCATGACCTAGACATGACCTAGATCTTTATCGGTCAAGCCGCATAACAATATAAGTTGTTCCCTTTGTCATGGGTATGTTACTTGCCCGAGATTCGATCGTCGGTATCTCAATACCCAGTTCAATCTCGTTACCGGTAAGTCTCTTTACTTGTTACATAATGCATGATTCCATAACTAACTCATTAGCTACATTGCTTTCAAGGCTTATAGTGATGTGCATTACCGAGAGGGCCCAGAGATACCTCTCCGACAATCGGAGTGACAAAACCTAATCTCGAAATACGCCAACTCAACATGAACCTTTGGAGACACCTGTAGAGCTCCTTTGTAATCACCCAGTTATGTTGTGACGTTTGGTAGCACACAAAGTGTTCCTCCGGTAAACGGGAGTTGCATAATCTCATAGTTATAGGAACTTGTATAAGTCATGAAGAAAGCAATAACAACATACTAAACGATCAAGTGCTAAGCTAACGGAATGAGTCAAGTCAATCACATCATTCTCCTAATGAAGTGATCTCGTTAATCAAATGACAACACATGTCTATGGTTAGGAAAAATAACCATCTTTGATTAATGAGCTAGTCAAGTAGAGGCATACTAGTGACATTAAGTTTGTCTATGTATTCACACATGTATCATGTTTCCGGCTAATACAATTCTAGCATGAATAATAAACATTTATCATGATATGAGGAAATAAATAATAACTTTATTATTGCCTCTAGGGCATATTTCCTTCACTTTCCTGTTCAAGGGAAAACCAACGCAAGTGCTCAAGAGGTAGCAAGAAGGATTTCTGGCGCCGTTGCCGGGGAGTCTACGCAAAAGTCAACATACCAAGTACCCATCACAAACCCTTATCTCCCGCATTACATTATTTGCCATTTGCCTCTCATTTTCCTCTCCCCCACTTCACCCTTGACGTTTTATTCGCCCTCTCTCTCCGTCCTCCTTCTCTTTCTCTATTTGCCTCTTTTTGCCCGTCTCTTGTTTGCTTGTGTGGTGGATTGCTTGCTTGTCGTTATGGATAGTCCCCTATATTCTCCGTTGTCTCCCGAAAATGAAGTTCTTAATTTTAAGCAAAGGGAAGGAGAAAATCTAAAAGACGCTTGGTATAGAATTTGCAATGCTCAAAATAGATCTACCAGAAAGCAATCTACTTCCATTCTTCTCCGCAATTTTTATGTAGGCACTACTCCTTGGCATATATATGTCCTTGATAGAATTACCGGAGGGAATTTCTTGGGTAGCCACACTTTTGATTCCGATAATGCTATGATAGATTTGTTTGGCTCACCCCCTCTTTTGGTTAATGGAACTATGTTAACTTTGGAGCATGTAATGCAAAAACTTGAAATTATTGAAAATAAAGTTGCTACCGTAGAGTTAATTGAAAATTTGGATAAAAGATCCACAACCAAATTACTCAATATGGATCTAAAGTAGGAGTCACTTTGAAAAATATTAAGGAGAAGGAACCCATAGTTAATGAAAGAATAAATCAGGATTCCACTAGAATCGATAAACTTGAGGGTATCATTACCAACTTGGGAACCGATTTTTCTTCCGTAAAGAATACTCCAAGTCCTCCAACTAAAATTGCCAAGCTTATGTATGTTCCAAAAAATAAGGGTGAATCCTCTAGCAAAGAAACCGCGGATCTCAAATCTACAAGTATTCATCCTAATCTTTTTGCTATCATTAAGAAACCATTTGCTACTAATGATTTTTTCGATCTTGTGCCTAGAAGTTTGATTATTGATAAAAAGAAAGAAACTCCTAAAGGTTATAGATGTCTCATTAAAGAATTACCAACTAAAGATACCTAGATCTATCCTCGTTTTTATGCGTAGCTAGGGGCGTTAAACGATAGCGCTTGTTGGGAGGCAACCCAATTTTATTTTTATTCCTTGCTTTTTGCTCCTGTTTAGTAATAAATAATTTATCTAGCCTCTATTTTGGTTGTGTTTTTTGTGTTTAATTAGTGTTTGTGCCAAGTAGAACAGTTGGGAAGACTTGGGGAAAGTCTTTTTAATCTTGCTGTAAAAAACAGAAACTTAAGTGCTCACGAGAATTGCTGCCATTTTTATTTGGAAAGTGCTATTTAGTTAATTCTTTTTGAAGATGATCAAAAGATAAATTCCTCACGTCCAGCAATTTATTTTAGAATTTTTGGGGTTCCATATTGCATTAGCTACAGATTACTACAGACTGTTCTATTTTTGACAGATTCTGTTTTTCGTGCGTTGTTTCCTTATTTTGATGAATCTATGGCTAGTAAAATAGTTTATAAACCATAGAGAAGTTAGAATACAGTGGGTTTAACACCCATATAAATAAAGAATGAGTTCATTACAGTACCTTGAAGTGGTGTTTTGTTTTCTTTCGCTAACAGAGCTCACGAGATTTTCTACTTTAAGTTTTGTGTTGTGAAGTTTTCAAGTTTTGGGTAAAAGATTTGATGGATTATGGAATAAGGAGTGGAAAGAGCCTAAGCTTGGGGATGCCCAAGGCACCCCGAGATAATCTAAGGACATCTAAAAGCCAAAGCATGGGGATGCCCCGGAAGGCATCCCCTCTTTCGTCTACTTCCATCGGTAACTTTACTTGGAGCTATATTTTTATTTACCACATAATATGTGTTTTGCTTGGAGCGTCTTGTATGATTCGAGTCTTTGCTTTTTAGTTTACCACAATCATCCTTTCTGTACACACCTTTTGAGAGAGACACACATGATTTGGAAATTATCAGAATACTCTATGTGCTTCACTTATATCTTTTGAGTTATATAGTTTTTGCTCTAGTGCTTCACTTATATCTTTTAGAGCACGTCGGTGGATTTGTTTTACAGAAACTATTGTTCTCTCATGCTTCACTTAGATTATTTTGAGAGTCCTACAAAACAGCATGGTAATTTTCTTTAATCATGTTAGGAATTCAAGAAAATTTTTCTTATGGGTGTGTTGAATACTATGAGAAGTTTGATACTTGATAATTGTTTTGAGATATGGAGATGGTAATATTAGAGTCATGATAGTTGAGTAGTTGTGAATTTGAGAAATACTTGTGTTAAAGTTTGTGATTCCCGTAGCATGCACGTATGGTGAATCGTTATGTGATGAAGTCAGAGCATGATTTATTTATTGATTGTCTTCCTTATGGTTGGCGGTCGAGGACGAGCGATGGTCTTTTCCTACCAATCTATCCCCCTAGGAGCATGCGTGTAATACTTTGCTTTGATAACTTGTAGATTTTTGCAATAAATATATGGGTTCTTTATGAATAAGGTTGAGTCCATGGATCATACACACTTTTCTTCCTTCCACCATTGCTAGCCTCTCTAATACCGTGCATATTTCGCCGATATCATACACCCAACATATACCGTCCTCAAAACAGCCACCATACCTACCTATCATGGCATTTCCATAGCCATTCCGAGATATATTGCCATGCAACTTTCCACCGTTCCGTTTACTATGACACGCTCCATCATTGTCATATTGCTTTGCATGATCATGTAGTTGACATTGTATTTGTGGCAAAGCCACCGTTCATAATTCTTCCATACATGTCACTCATGTATCATTGCATATCCCGGTACACCACCGGAGGCATTCACATAGAGTCATACTCCCTCAGTCCTTTAAAGAGTGTACTTCCAACTTTGTTGGAAGGTCAAACTATCTTAATGTTTGACCGAGTTTATGCAAAAATACATCAATGTTTGTGAAACTAAATAGGTATAAGATAAAAATATATTTTATCATGAATCTAATGCTACTAATTTGATGACATAAACATTGGTGTATTATTGTATAATTACGGTCAAACAAAAAAAAGTTTGACTTTCCAACAAAGTTGGAAGTACACTCTTTAAAGGACGGAGGGAGTATTTTGTTCTAAGTATTGAGTTGTAATTGTTGAGTTGTAAGTATATATAAGTGTGATGATCATCATTTTTAGAGCATTGTCCCAAGTGAGGAAAGGATGATGGAGACTATGATTCCCCCACAAGTCGGGATGAGACTCCGGACGAAAAAAAAAGAGGCCAAAGAAGCCCAAATAAAAAAAGAGGCCATAAAAAAAAGGCCCAAATAAAAAGTATATCATAGAAAAAGAGAGAAGGGACAATGCTACTATCCTTTTACCACACTTGTGCTTCAAAGTAGCACCATGATCTTCATAATAGAGAGTCTCCTATGTTATCACTTTCATATACTAGTGGGAATTTTTCATTATAGAACTTGGCTTGTATATTCCAATGATGGGCTTCCTCAAAATGCCCTAGGTCTTCGTGAGCAAGCGAGTTGGATGCACACCCACTTAGTTCCTTTTGTTGAGCTTTCATATACTTATAGCTCTAGTGCATCCATTGCATGGCAATCCCTACTCACTCACATTGATATCTATTGATGGGCATCTCCATAGCCCGTTGATACGCCTAGTTGATGTGAGACTATCTTCCCTCTTTTTTGTCTCTTCCACAACCACCATTCTATTCTACCTAAAGTGCTATGTCCATGGCTCACGCTCATGTATTGCGTGAAGATTGAAAAAGTTTGAGAACACCAAAAGTATGAAACAATTGCTTGGCTTGTCATTGGGGTTGTGCATGATTTAAATACTTTGTGTGGTGAAGATAGAGCATAGCCAGACTATATGATTTTGTAGGGATAACTTTCTTTGTCCATGTTATTTTAAAGAGACATAATTGCTTAGTTAGTATGCCTGAAGTATTATTATTTCTATGTCAATATTGAACTTTTGTCTTGAATCTTTTGGATCTGAATATTCATACCACAATTAAGAAGAATTACATTGAAATTATGCCAAGTAGCATTCCACATCAAAAATTCTGTTTTTATCATTTACCTACTCGAGGACGAGCAGGAATTAAGCTTGGGGATGCTTGATACGTCTCCAACGTATCTATAATTTTTTATTGTTCCATGCTATATTATATTCTGTTTTTGACATTATTGGGCTTTATTATACACTTTTATATTATTTTTGGGACTAACCTATTAACTGGAGGACCAGCCCAGAATTGTTGTTTTTTATCTATTTCAGAGTTTCGCAGAAAAAGAATATCAAACGGAGTCCAGACGGAATGAAACCTTCGGGTACGTGATTTTTGGAACAAACATGATCCAGAGGACTTGGACCCTACGTCAAGACATCAACCAGGAGGCCACGAGGTAGGGGGCGCGCCTACCCCCCTGGGCACGCCCTCCACCCTCGTGGGGCCCCTGTTGCTCCACCGACGTACTCCTTCCTCCTATATATACCCACGCACTTCAAACTACCGTGACACGGAGCCAAAACCCTAATTCCACCGCCGTAACTTTTTGTATCCACGAGATCCCATCTTGGGGCCTTTTCTGGAGCTCCGCCGGAGGGGGCATCGATCACGAAGGGCTTCTACATCCACACCATAGCCTCTCCGATGAAGTGTGAGTAGTTTACTTCAGACGTACGGGTCCATAGTTATTAGTTAGATGGCTTCTTCTCTCTTTTTGGATCTCAATACAAAGTTCTCCCCCTCTCTAGTGGAGATCTATTTGATGTAATCTTCTTTTGTGGTGTGTTTGTTGAGACCAATGAATGTGGGTTTATGATCAAGTTTATCTATGAAAAATATTTGAATCTTCTCTGAATTCTTTTATGTATGATTGTTTATCTTTGCAAGTCTCTTCGAATTATCAGTTTGGTTTGGCCTACTAGATTGATCTTTCTTGCAATGGGAGAAGTGCTTAGCTTTGGGTTCAATCTTGCGGTGTCCTTTCCCAAAGGATGAGGGGCAGCAAGGCACGTATTGTATTGTTGCCATCGAGTATAACAAGATGGGGTTTATATCATATTGCATGAGTTTATCCCTCTACATCATGTCATCTTGCTTAAAGCGTTACTCTGTTCTCCTGAACTTAATACTCTAGATGCATGCTGGATAGCGGTCGATGTGTGGAGTAATAGTAGTAGATGCAGTGTGAGTCGGTCTACTTGTCTCGGACGTGATGCCTATATACATGATCATACCTAGATATTCTCATAACTATGCTCAGTTCTGTCAATTGCTCAATAGTAATTTGTTCACCCACTATAATTACTTATGCTCTTGAGAGAAGCCACTAGTGAAACCTATGGCCCTCGGGTCTATTTTCCATCATATTAATCTTCCAATACTTAGTTATTTCCTTTGCCTTTTATTTTACTTTTCATCTTTATCATAAAAATACCAAAAATATTATCTTATCATATCTATCAGATCTCACTCTCGTAAGTGACATTGTAGGGATTGACAACCCCTTATCGTGTTGGTTGCGAGGATTTATTTGTTTGTGTAGGTGCGAGGGACTCGTGCGTGGCCTCCTACTGCATCGATACCTTGGTTCTCAAAAACTGAGGGAAATACTTACGCTACTCTGTTGCATCACCCTTTCCTCCTCAAGGGAAAACCAATGCAAGTGCTCAAGAGGTAGCACAGACCTCTAGGACTTTCCAGTAGGGTAGGTCCCAAAATATAGATTTCTTCTTCCACATGGGTGCGCGTCCCTCAGCGTCATTCGGAACAGTTAGTCTGCCGGGACCCTTTCCAAAGATTACGTGTAAATCATTGACCATAGCAAGTACGTGATCGCCGTTACGCATGGCAGGCTTCTTCCGGTGATCTGCCTCGCCTTTGAAATGCTTGCCTTTCTTTCGACATTGATGGTTGGTCGGAAGAAATCGACGATGGCCCAGGTACACATTCTTCCTGCATTTGTCCAGGTATATACTTCCCGTGTCAGCTAAATAGTGCGTGCATGCGTGGTATCCCTTGTTTGTCTGTCCTGAAAGGTTACTGAGAGCGGGCCAATCGTTGATGGTTACAAACAGCAACGCGTGCATATTAAATTCCTGTTGTTTGTGCTCATCCCACACACGTACACCGTTTCCATTCCACAGCTGTAAAAGTTCTTCAACTAATGGCCTTAGGTACACATCAATGTCGTTGTCGGTCGCTTAGGGCCTTGGATGAGAACCGGCATCATAATGAACTTCCGCTTCATGCACATCCAAGGAGGAAGGTTATACATACATAGAGTCATGGGCAGTCTGTGATTGCTGCTCTGCTCCCCAAAAGGATTAATGCCATCCGCGCTTAAACCAAACCATACGTTCCTTGGGTCAGCTGCAAACTCAACCAAGTACTTTCTCTCGATTTTTCTCCACTGCGACCCGTCAGTTGGTGCTCTCAACTTCCCGTCTTTCTTACAGCCCTCTCTGCCATCGCATCAACTTGGCATGCTCTTCGTTTCCGAATAGACATTTCAACCGTGGTATTATAGGAGCATACCACATCACCTTCGCAGGAACCCTCTTCCTGGGGGGCTCGCTGTCAACATCACCAGGGTCATCTCGTCTGATCTTATACCGCAATGAACGCATACCGGGCATGCGTTCAAATCCTCGTACGCACCGCGGTAGAGGATGCAGTCATTAGGGCATGCATGTATCTTCTACACCTCCAATCCTAGAGGGCATACGACCTTCTTTGCTGCGTCACGCATCGTCGGGCAATTCGTTATCCTTTGAAAGCTTATTCTTCAATATTTTCAGAGCTTCTCAAATCCTTTGTCAAGCACAAGATTCTACGCCTTCCACCGCAGCAATTCCAAAGATGGTATCGAGCCTTGTGTTGCCATCTTCACAATTGGGGTACAAGCCCTTTTTGTGATCCTCTAACATGCGATCGAACTTCAGCTTCTCCTTTTGACTTTCGCATTGTGTCCTTGCATCGACAATGACCCGGCGGAGATCATCATCATCGGGCACATCATCCGGTTCCTCTTGATCTTCAAAGACCTTCCCCGTTGCGGCATCACCGTATTCAGGGGGCACATAGTTGTCATCGTCCTCTTCTTCTTTGTTGTCTTCCATCATAACCCCTATTTCTCCGTGCCTCGTCCAAACATTATAGTGTGGCATGAAACCCTTATAAAGCAGGTGGGTGTGAAGGATTTTTCGGTTAGAGTAAGACTTCGTATTCCCACAATTAGGGCATGGACAACACATAAAACCATTCTGCTTGTTTGCCTTAGCCACTTCGAGAAAATTATGCAGGCCCTTATTGTACTCGGAGGTGTGTCTGTCGCCGTACATCCATTGCCAGTTCATCTGTGTGCATTATATATAATTATGTGTGTCAAAAGTAAGAAAATTAGACAAGTATCTATCTAAAGTAATAATTTTTTTTTCCAGAAAGAAGATAAGAACAAGAGGCTCACCACGGTGGTGCCAGCGACGAGATCGGCGCAGGCGATCGACGGTGGTGAAGACGGGGACGGGGCATGACGGACCGCTAAACCTTGACAAATCTCAGGAAAATGGAGCTCGGAGGTCGAGCTTCGAGAGGAGAAAACTTAAGTAGCATGGCTCGGGCATTTCATCGAACACCTCATGTGCAGAGGAGGTGAGCTAGAGCACCCAAATGCCCTCCCCTCGTCGGCCAAAAAAATAGAGCAGTGTGGACTGCTCTGCTCGCCGGTGAGGGGGTATATATAGGCAACTCATTTGTCCTGATTTGTGGCAGGAACCGGGACTAAAGGCCCACCTTCTGTCCAGGTTCTAGGCACGAACCGGGACCAATGGTTGTGGTTCAGGAGCGAGGCTCATTGGTCCCGGTTCGTGCCTAGAACCGGGATAAATGGGTCTACATAAACCGGGACAAATGCCTCCCGAGGCCCAACCGGGACCCTGGGCGCACGAACCGGGACGTATGCCCCCCATGGGTCCTGGTTCGTGACTGAAACGGGACTAATGAGCTTGGCAGGCTTGAACCAAAGCCCTGTTTTCTACTAGTGCACGTACTCCCCCAAGCTTAGGCTTTTGGCCTAACTTGGTAGTCGATCAGTAGCCTAGGGGGCACCGCACACAGCTAAAGATCAACTTGTGTATATGGGGTGCCCCCCTCCCCCATATATAAAGGAGGGGAGGAGGAGGAGGGCCGGCCATAAGGGGCGCACCCAAGGGGGGGAATCCTACTCCTAGTAGGAGTTGATTCCCCCCTTTCCTAGTCCTAGTAGGACAAGAAGGAAGGAGAGGAAGAACAGAAGGAAAGGGGGGACGGCCCCCCTAACCCTAGTCCAATTCGGTTTGGGCTAGGGGGGGCGCACGCCACACCTTGGCCTGCCTCCTCTCTTCCACCATTAGGCCCAATAACTTCCCGGGGCGGTTCCAGTAATCCCCGGTACTTTGAAACTTATCCGAAACGATCCGAACCATTTCGGTGTCCGAATGTAGCCTTCCAATATATGGATCTTTATGTCTCAACAATTTCGAGACTCCTCGTCATGTCTGCGATCTCATCCGGGACTCCGAACAACCTTCGATACATTAAATCACATAAACTCATAATACGAATCATCATCGAACATTAAGCGTGCGGACCCTACGGGTTCGATAACTATGTAGACATGACCAAGACACATCTTCGGTCAATAACCAATAGCGGAACCTGGATGCTCATATTGGTTCCTACATATTCTATGAAGATTGTCGGTGTTAAAACCGGCGGATCTCGGGTAGGGGGTCCCGAACTGTGCGTCTAGGCGGATGGTAACAGGAGACAAGGGACACAATGTTTTTACCCAGGTTCGGGCCCTCTCGATGGAGGTAAAACCCTACTCCTGCTTGATTAATATTGATGATATGGGTAGTACAAGAGTAGATCTACCACGAGATCAGAGAGACTAAACCCTAGAAGCTAGCCTATGGTATGATTGTTTTTTGTCCTACGGACTAAAACCCTCCGGTTTATATAGACACCGGAGAGGGCTAGGGTTACATAGAGTCAGTTACAAATGGGAGGAGATCTACATATCCGTATCGCCAAGCTTGCCTTCCACGCCAAGGAAAGTCCCATCCGGACACGGGACGAAGTCTTCAATCTTGTATCTTCATAGTCCAGGAGTCTAGCTAAAGGTTATAGTCCGACTATCCGGACACCCCCTAATCCAGGACTCCCTCTGTAGACCCTGAACCAGTCTTCAATGACGACGAGTCCGGCATGCAGATTGTCTTCGGCATTCCAAGGCGGGTTCCTCCTCCGAATACTTCATAGAAGATTTTGAACACAAGGGTAGTGTCCGGCTCTGCAAAATAAGTTCCACATACCACCGTAGAGAGAATAATATTTACTCAAATCCAATCTGCTGACGTATTCTGCAGCGTGACATCACACCACGGCCAAGCCTTTATTCGAATCGTTTTTACTGTCCTACCTCAGCGCGTTTAGCGAGGCGGTTTCCTTGGCACGTCTTGTTGAAGCAGAGATTGTGCCCCCTTATTCCGAGATTCTCATCAATACGGAGTGGGTAACCCAATCGTGCCCGTCGGTATGTCTCCCCAATCGAAGGCGAGTCCCAAACGGTTACGGGGAGGGCTCTTGGTATTCAATCCTCTTTATAAAGAGACCAAGGCTCTACTCCTTTCTTTCAATCTCAATCAAATCCGCCTCTCGCCTCGAGTTCCAACACCCAAAGCTCCAGATTCAGCGCCGGACCTTCAATGATGTCCGCTCCGACCTTCAAGGTTGGATGCCTTCCTCCGTCACGGAAGAAGACGTGCTAAAGCCGAGAGACGCCAGGTATCTAACCGCGAAATCTCGATAGGCTGCCTGCTCAAGGGCAGGTTATTCCCACCCCCAAGCCTGGTGAGAGCGTGGTGTTCGCGTCTCACTTCCTTCGGGGGCTTGGTTTCCCGACGGACCCCTTCGTGAGGGGGCTCATGTTTTATTATGGGCTGGAATTCCACGACTTGGCTCCGGAGTCCATCCTCCACATCTCATCGTTCATTGTCGTAGCGAAGCCTTCCTCCAGATACCCCTCACTTCGGGTTGTGGCTTAAGACCTTCAAAGTAGAGCCGAAGATGATCGAGGGGCAGCACGTGGAGTGCGGAGGTGCTGTTATAAGCAAGAATGCTGATGCTCCATGGCCCGAGGGCTCTTTTCAAGAGGAGTTCAGCTTATGGCAACGAGAGTGGTTTTATATCACCGCTCCCAGGGGCGCCAAGTGGGTGGCGCCACCTGCCTTTCGCTCGGGTCCCCCACCACAGCTAGCGTCATGGGTCAATAAAGGGTTTAACTGGGGGCCGTCCAAGGACGTGCCCTTGTTGCAGGGCCGCATTCAAGACCTCCTAGAGAGAGAGATCAATATGGTCGTAGTGGTGCATGTCATGTTGATTCGCCGTACCTTGCCCTGCAAATGTCGCCCCCTTCGCCTGTGGGAGTTTAATCCGGAGGGACCACAAGCTCTCCAACATTTTACGGGTGTGACTCCCATGGAGATGTACAAATTGTTCTTCGGATCACAAGCAATGTGTCTGGACTCGACCGAGGACGCAGGTCTGAGCTGCAATCACCCGGATACTCAAGTAAGTAGCCTTGTGCCCGGACACGCTATCCGCATATTCATCATAAAATTGCCCTTAAAAGAACTGCCCGTTGAACAGCAGTAGATAGCGAAAGCAAAGTTAATCAGATGTCCGGCCCCCCTCCCTGAGACCACGCCGGATCCCGTGTTAACCAGGATGCTGGAGGTGGTGCCTTTGGAAGAGGGCGAAGGGGGGAACAAGGGAGCTACCGCCTCCCCGAAGGAAGCTGCCAGGAAAGGAGGAATTGAGAATTCCTCTATCCAGGGGAAGAAGAGGACCGCCTCTGAAGACCCGGAGACCACGGTCTCAAAGCGGGGGAAGAAATCTTCATCAGAGGGTCCTGCGCCGGTGGATGCCCCGGCCGTACCGTACCCTCAAGGGGATCAGCCCTCCACCGAGCCATAAGTAGAGAGAGGAGTTTTTAAAATAAGAGACATCCTTGTTCTATTTCTGAAGAAGATAACCGAAATTTTACCTTGTAGTTCGGATCTCAGCCCTTCTCAGCAGAGCTCGTCTTCAGGGGATCTTCGTCCGGAGATGATGGAGAGCAGAACGCCTCCCCCTGCCGAACCGCCTTGCGAGGCGGGCGACCCTGAGGTGTCGTCGCGGAGGGTTTCTTCGAATCCGGCAGGGCCGGAAGGTAGTCGTATGGCCCCCCAAATCCCTCTGTGTCCGGCCTTCGAAAAAGGCCATCGGACGAGTCCGGCACCGTCCGGTGCGCGGTCGGAGGAGCTGAAGGATCTGCTCGGGCGAGCGTCTATCTCAGAAGATCACCGTGCGTTGATGGGTACGGTGATTGAAAGGATTTCGTCCGCGGAGAGCGGATTGCACGAAGCCGTCAGGAGTTTACTGACAGGTTTTGAGGTATGCCAAATGATGTACCTTTTGACAGTTCCGCATATATAAAATGCGCCATGTGTAGATAGTAGCCCCTGAGACTCGGTGCGTTGTCAAAAATGACGGCGCGCCGAGGATCATAATCCCAGGTATAAGATGTCGCCTCTCCTATGTAGGTGGCGAAGTGTCCGGTGGTTAGCCGGACTGATGAATTTGCCGAGCTAAAGCGGCAACTTGACGTGGCAGATGCCGACATCGCGCTTGTCCACAAGCGGCTTGACGAGGCACAAGGTATGTAATTTCTCCGATGACGCCTGGTAAGAGGAGCTTGATGCCCGTATCTTACAACATGTGTGCTTGATGCAGATGGTGCCGTTGCCGTGGAGAACCTTCGGGCAAAACTTGCCCGAGCCAAGGAGCAGGCCAGGAAAAGCGATGCGGCTGCCTTAAAGGCGACTGAAGAGCTAAAAGCCGAACATGCTACTCACTGCCGAAGCAAGAAGGAAATGGCCGAGATGGCTGTAAAGTTAAAGAATGCTGCTGACCGCTGCAAGCTTCTTGAAAAAGAAGATCGGGCGGAACAAGAGGACCTGAAGAAGGCCACTACCGAGGCCAAGGATGCTCACTCTGCGATGAGAGCTATGAAGGAGGAGCTACGTCAGGCAGGAAATATCGCGGCTGGAAAGCCCTTCATGCTGCGGATGAAGTTCGGGGATCCTAAATATGCTCCGTTGGACCGGCTGTGGAGTGCGGAGGAAACTTATTTGGACTTGGCGGCGAGTGCCGCGGACGCGGCCGAACACTTCAGAGATCAAAAGGATCGCGAAGTGGAAAAGCTTTTTTGGTCGCAGTTCCACAATCCAGAGCGCCCACTTCCATTAGCCGATCGTTTGGCCGCGTGGGCGGAGCTGAATAGGTTATCCGGACTTGCCATGAAGTATGTCGTGAGTCATCTGTGGCCGGAAAGGCCCGAGCCGAAGAGTTATTTTAGCTTGGTGCAGCAGTTCCTTGGTGCGGTGCCACATGTCAATGCAATGAAGAGGTCAGCGTGCATAGAGGGTGCGTGGATGGCTCTTGCCCGTGTCAAGACATACTGGGAGGAGATGAAGGCCACCGTTCTTGCATCCCAAGATTCGGACGAGAGCCGAATACCTTCCGAGCACTATTTTCAGGAAGTTCTGCAGGGCGCTCGTTTAATAGAGACGCAGTGCTCGAAGGATGTTATGTTCGAATAACATGTATTATTGTAAAACAATGTTTCGATGGAATATAAAAGCTTTTTATACTTGTGCCTTCAAGAATTAAAATACCTCATGTGCGGCCGTTAACGTATATATGTATATAACCTGAAAGATGGCAGTCTTCGGCTTCAACCCCCTCGCATGTAATGCGGGGGTGTTCGTAGAAGGCGCATTTCACACTTGATCCAACGTCTTGGTCCTATTAAGGAGGTGGTGGCGCAGCGAACTAGGCAACCGGACTATAATGCTTTATCACTTTCACTTAGCCATAGGAGTTTGACAGTGGGGCTACTATATAGCCCCTAGTGGCACCGCGCTCACCCGAATTGGGCGGCGTATGTGCTGGCCGAAACGGCCTTCGTTAATGCAGAGGAATCCTAAAGATTCCGGCGGTAATCGAGTGGTTGACCAGTCTCACGCTTATATCATGACAGCCGTCGGCTTTCTCTCGAGGTGCTCGCTGGCGAACCGGGCGCAATCGCAGTAGTTCTTCCGGTGCCGCCTTTAGCCGATAGAGCGGAACGTAAGGCAGCAAAACACGTGAGCCGGGCAAACCCAACATTTGACCAAAGACATGATTCGAGCTGATGCATATAAGGCCAAACTTCATGACGCCAACACACCCTAAGGTATTCGGTCTTTATAAAAACGGGCTGAATAACGCCCTTGGTAATAAGCCCCTGGTGTCCAGGTACGCGCAAAATTCTGACGTGGCCGCATGCCAAGACGCCAGCCTCCTCCTCAGTTATACCAAGAAACCGGGGGATGTGTATCAATAAGAGACAGTAAAAAAGGTTTACACAGGGTCTTAATCTGAAAAGAATCCTTGGAACGGGTCCCTACTGCATGTCTGCGCCTGTGTCTCCGTTGTGCCGTATCCTGGACGGGTGTAGCACGGTGTTCATCTATAAAAGAGAGGAACTTAGTTGAAAAAGATCGTGCTAAAATGTATGTTATATTAAATAAACAAAGCATAATGCAAAAAATGGGTAGAATTGAGCTTTATTGTCTCTTGTCGTATATGCGCGGAGCCCCTTGTATGGGGGTATGCGGCTATTAAGCCCTTGTATGTCTACACCGTACTCGTCTAGCCGTGTCCGGGGTCTGAACGACCTATTTAGGTGCTTTGATTAGAGAAGCCGGTTTAGTGTGTGGCTGTCAATGCAGCCGCACAATCTTCCGCGCTCGAGGAACACTCGATATTTCCCTTTAATGAGATGATGCCTCGCGGACCGGGCATTTTGATCGTAAGAGATGCATAATGCGGTATTGCGTTAAAGCAGGCGAAAGCTTCGCGTCCCAGTAGTGCTTGATAGCAACTTGTAAATGGGGCGATGTGGAAGGTTAGCTTTTCGCGGTGGAAGTTGTCGGGGTAGCCGAACATAACTTCTAGCAGGAGAGAACCCGTACAATGGGCATCTGGGCCTGGCGTTACCCCTTGAAAGGAGGTGTTGCTATGGCGAATTGTTGTTGGGTTTATACCCATTTTGCGGATTGTGTCCTGATATAACAGGTTTAGACCACTGCCGCCGTCCATTAGGACTTGTGTGAAGGGGAGTCCGTCAATTATCGGATCTAATACCAAGGCAGTCCAGCCTGCGTTTCGGATACTTCTAGAGTAGTCCTGGTGATCGAAGGTGATTGGTTTTGACAACCAGTGGCGGGACTCCTCTGGGATAGGCCGTATGGCGCGTATCTATATAGGCGCCGCTCTGTTTTTCCCTTTTGTCACATAAAGTGAGTTTACTGTTTTGACTTCTTGTGGGAAATTCTTTTGTTTTCCGGTGCTCTGCTTGTGGGGTTCGTCATCATCCTCGCTTGGTGTGTCGAGCCCCTTGTGTCCGGCGTTTGCCGGATTGCTTGAAGACCCAACAATCTCTGTGGGTATGGTTTGCAGGCTTCCCGGGAGTACTGTGGATTTGGCATATCTTGTCCAAGATTTTTTTTAGGTTAGATAGCTCGTCCCTGTTATCCTTGAGGGGCGGCTTTTTCTGATTCTGCCGAGAGCTTTTGAATCCGGCGTTGACTGCCGTACTCTTCGTGTTGTTTCCCTTGGTCCGGCGCTGGTCCTTACTGCGTCGCGGTTTCCCGTTTCCATCCCTAACTTTGGATGTATTTGGGTCGCTGGTACTTCTTCTTGCCAACCAGCTATCCTCTCCTGCGCAAAAGCGGGTCATGAGGCTTGTTAATGCGGCCATTGTTCTTGGCTTTTCTTGGCCGAGGTGTCTGGCGAGCCATTCGTCTCGAACGCTGTGTTTGAAAGCCGCTAAGGCTTCAGCGTCCGGACAGTCGACTATCTGGTTCTTTTTAGTAAGAAATCTGTTCCAGAGTTTCCGGGCTGACTCTCCGGGTTGCTGAGTTATATGACTTAAATCGTCTGCATCCGGAGGTCGGACATAAGTCCCTTGAAAATTTGCCCGAAAGGCGTCCTCGAGATCTTCCCAACTTCCAATGGTGTTTTTGGGAAGGCTTTTAAGCCAGTGCCGGGCTGGCCCTTTGAGCTTGAGGGGTAAGTATTTTATGGCGTGGAGGTCATCTCCTCTAGCCATGTGTATGTGGAGGATATAATCCTCGATCCAGACTCCAGGGTCTGTTGTTCCGTCGTACGCCTCTATGTTTACGGGTTTGAATCCCGCTGGAAATTCGTGGTCTAGCACCTGATCGGTGAAACATAGGGGGTGTGCGGCTCCCCTGTATTTGGGTGTGGCGTAATGTTCGGATACTTGTTGTGCTGCATTGCTTACTAGAGCTTGCTTTCTTGGCCCGTAGATAGATCTAGCTGGGCCATATTTTTGGTGTGAGTCCTTCTGTGGGTCGCGTGTCGGCTTTGTGTGCGGCGCTGTTGGCCGCTCTATGTTTGCCATGGGGTCGTCTATCCGACCGGGTGGCCTCTTTATTCTTTGACCGCGGGGGCTCTACGGCCTCCTCGTCAAATTCGGGCAGTAGTTTTCACTCCGGGTAGCTCTTTGTGTGGCGACTGTCGCCGTATTTGTCTGCGGTGTTGAGTACTTTGCTCCATCTAATTCTGAGTGCATCTTCCGATGTTTTGAGCTTCCGCTTCTGCTTTTTCAGGCTACACGCAGTGGCGCCGAGCCTTTTGTGGAGGTTCTTCTGCTCCAGCAACTTGTCCGGCGTGAGGTCGTCCGGACTGTTATCTTCGCCGGGGACGGGTTGTTCGGTTTGTTTATCCAAGTTGCCCTGTTCGGACGGTTGCTCGATGGCATGTTCATCGTCCGCTGGCTCGCCCTGCTCTATGGCTGGGTCTGTATGGCTGCTATCTTTGTCGAGGCGGGACTTGGAGCGGCGCTTACGTCGCCGTTTTGATCGCCGAGGAATGATCCCTCGTGGCGTCCCTTTGTTCCTCGTCGTCGCTTCCTTTAGGTGTGTCCACCATGTATACATCGTGAGATGAGGTGGTTGTCCAGTGCCCTATAGGTGCTGGTTCATGTTCATCTCCTACATCGTCGTCCATACCGTCGATGTCTTCGGAGTCGAAGTCGAGCACGTCGTTTAAATTATCAACAGTGGCTACGAAGTGGGTGGTGGGTGGGCGTTGAATTTCTTCGTCGTCCGCATCCCAATCATGCCGGTCATAGTCCGGCCAGGACTCTCCTGATAAAGAGAGAGACTTTAGTGAATTCAGAATGTCGCCGAAGGGCGAGTGCTGAAAGATGTCCGCGGCGGTGAACTCCATGATAGGTGCCCAATCAGATTCGATTGTCAGGGGCGCGGAAGGTTCGGAGTCCGACACCTTGGAGTCACAAGCTTCGTAAAGGAAAAAGCTGGTGTTCGGTTCGATCGCCGTCGAGATTGCAGCCCCCGAGGCGGTGTCCAGCCACCCGTCCTCGATTGGCGTAGTCGGCTCCGAGCTAAGGGTCGGAGCGGACACGGCGCGCCTCCGTGGCACCGCTCGGGCGGCAGAGCTAGATCATGCCCATCGTAACAGTGCGGGGCGCTCGGCTGCAGCTCGAACCCGTCGAAGATCAAGTCTCCGCGGACGTCAGCCTTGTAGTTCAAACTTCCAAATCTAACTTGGTGGCCAGGGGCGTAGCTTTCGATCTGCTCCAGATGGCCAAGCGAATTGGCCCACAGTGCAAAGCCGCCGAATTTAAGATCTGTCCGGGAGAAAAGTCTCACCTGGACTGCATCGTTGTTGATGATAGGAGGAGCCATCGGGCTGAAGATGACGACACAAAGGAACTCTCAATGAAAGCACCAATGTCGGTGTCAAAACCAGCGGATCTCGGGTAGGGGGTCCCGAAGTGTGCGTCTAGGCGGATGGTAACAGGAGACAAGGGACACGATGTTTTTACCCAGGTTCGGGCCCTCTCGATGGAGGTAAAACCCTACTCCAGCTTGATTAATATTGATGATATGGGTAGTACAAGAGTAGATCTACCACGAGATCAGAGAGGCTAAACCCTAGAAGCTAGCCTATGGTATGATTGTTTTTCGTCCTACGGACTAAAACCCTCCGGTTTATATAGACACCAGAGAGGGCTAGGGTTACATAGAGTCGGTTACAAATGGGAGGAGATCTACATATCCGTATCGCCAAGCTTGCCTTCCACGCCAAGGAAAGTCCCCTCCGGACACGGGACGAAGTCTTCAATCTTGTATCTTCATAGTCCAGGAGTCCGGCTAAAGGTTATAGTCTGGCTATCCGGACACCCCCTAATCCAGGACTCCCTCAAAGATCTTTATCGGTCAAACCGCACAACAACATACGTTGTTCCCTTTTTCATCGGTATGTTACTTGCCCGAGATTCAATCGTCGGTATCATCATACCTAGTTCAATCTCGTTACCGTAATGCATCATCCCGCAACTAAACTCGCTAGTCACATTGCTTGCAAGGCTTATAGTGATGTGCATTACTGAGAGGGCCGAGAGATACCTCTCCGATACACAGAGTGACAAATCCTAATCTCGATGTATGCCAACTCAACAAAAACCATCGGAGACACCTGTAGAGTGTCTTTATAAGCACCTAGTTACGTTGTGACATTTGATAGCACACTAAGTGTTCCTCCGGTATTCGGGAGTTTCATAATCTCATAGTTATTGTAACATGTTTAAGTCATGAAGAAAGCAATAGCAATAAACTAAACGATCATAGTGCTAAGCTAACGGATGGGTCTTGTCCATCACATCATTCTCTAATGATGTGATCCCGTTCATCAAATGACAACACATGTCTATGGTCAGGAAACTTAACCATCTTTGATTAACGAGCTAGTCAAGTAGAGGCATACTAGGGACACTCTGTTTGTCTATGTATTCACACATGTACTAAGTTTCCGGTTAATATAATTCTAGCATGAATAATAAACATTTATCATGATATAAGGAAATATAAATAACAACTTTATTATTGCCTCTAGGGCATATTTCCTTCAGGATCATCCAAAATCTCCTCATTATACGCCGGCTTGCATATCTCCCCATGGTATTTGCAAGAAACCATGTGAGTAGTTGTTGAACGCAATAGGGCAGTGCTCACGAAGCTTGGATCCTTTTCCAACCTTAGCTTGCTCGACACTAAGCGCGAACTATACGACGTAATTCCTGTGATGCTTGGCCCAGTCCTTGATCTTGCACTGCTTTCTCCTATTCAACCTGCATGTTAGAAAAAAGAATATTAGCACCATCGAACCCGCAAAGAAGCTGCTAAGTGGACAAGGTTCATTCTATCTTACCCACGTAGCAACTTGTCCGTGTCCTCCCACTCCAGTGGGTGAGGCTGGAACCAACCAAACTGGCGGAACACGCGATGTGGTATGTGAAGCTCAACCGCCCAGTTGCTTATGAGTGGGTGATGTCTACTACACAACCTTCTTCTTGTAGACATTGTTGGGCCTGCAAGTGCACAGGTTTGTAGGACAGTAGCAAATTTCCCTCAAGTGGATGACCTAAGGTTTATCAATCCGTGGGAGGCTTAGGATGAAGATGATCTCTCTCAAACAACCTCGCAACCAAATAACAAAGAGTCTCTTGTGTCCCCAACACACCCAATACAATGGTAAATTGTATAGGTGCACTAGTTCGGCGAAGAGATGGTGATACAAGTGCAATATGGATGGTAGATATAGGTTTTTGTAATCTGAAAATATAAAAACAGCAAGGTAACAAGTGGTCAAAGTGAGCGTAATCGGTATTGCAATGATAGGAAACAAGGCCTAGGGTTCATACTTTCACTAGTGCAAGTTCTCTCAACAATAATAACATAGATAGATCATATAACAATCCCTCAACATGCAACAAAGAGTCACTCCAAAGCCACTAATAGCGGAGAACAAACGTAGAGATTATGGTAGGGTACGAAACCACCTCAAAGTTATTCTTTAGGATCAATCTATAAATGAGTTCGTACTAGAATAACACCTTAAGACACAAATCAACCAAAACCCTAATGTCACCTAGATACTCCATTGTCACCTCAAGTATCCGTGGGCATGATTATACGATATGCATCACACAATCTCAGATTCATCCAACCAACATAAAAGTACTTCAAAGAGTGCCCCAAAGTTTCTACCGGAGAGTCAAGAATGTGTGCCAACCCCTATGCATAGGTTCATGGGCGGAACCCGCAAGTTGGTCACCAAAACATACATCAAGAGGCACGTGAAATCCCATTGTCACCACAGATAAGCACGGCAAGACATACATCAAGTGTTCTCATAAAAGACTCAATCCGATAAGATAACTTCAAAGGGGAAACTCAATTCATCACAAGAGAGTAGAGGGGGAGAAACATCATAAGATCCAACTACAATAGAAAAGCTCGGGATACATCAAGTTCGTGCCATAGAGGGAACACGAGAGAGAACACGAGAGAGAGAGAGATCAAACATATAGCTACTGGTACATACCCTCAGCCCCGAGGGTGAACTACTCCCTCCTCGTCATGGAGAGCGCCGGGATGATGAAGATGGCCACCGGTGATGGATCCCAGGCAGTGGTACGGAAAGGGGTCCCGATTGGTTTTGGTGGCTCGAGGCTTGCGGCATGTAACTCCCGATCTATCTTCTATTCTGGAAGTTTTAGGGTACGTAGGTATATATGGGTGAAAGGAGTACGTCGGTGGAGATACGGGGGCCCCACGAGGCAGGGGGCGCACCCGGGGGGGGTGGGCGCGCCCCCACCCTCATGAGCACCTCCCGTATCTTCTAACGTGGGGTCCAAGTCCATCAGGTGGGTTTCCTTCCAAAAATAACTTCTCCAGATGATTTCGTTCCGTTTTGACTCCGTCTGATATTCCTTTTCCTCGAAACACCGAAATAGGCATAAAACAACAAATGCAGGTTGGGCCTCCGGTTAATAGGTTAGTCCCAAAAATAATATAAAAGTGGATAATAAAGCCCAATATTGCCTAAAACAGTAGATAAAGTAGCATGGAGCAATAAAAAATTATAGATACGTTGGAGACGTATCAAGCATCCCCAAGCTTAATTCCTGCTCGTCCTCGAGTAGGTAAATGATAAAAAAGAATTTTCGATGCGGAGTGATAATTTGGCATAATTTCAATGTAATTCTTCTTACTTGTGATATGAATATTCAGATCCGAAAGATTCAAGACAAAAGTTCATATTGATATAAAAATAATAATACTTCAAGCATACTAATCAAAGCAATCATGTCTTCTCAAAATAGCATGGCAAAAGAAAGTTCATCCCTACAAAATCATATAGTTAGGCTATGCTTCATTTTCTTCACACAAAGATGTTCCCAACTTCTATACCCCCGATGACAAGCCAAGCAATTTTTTCATACTCAAATAATCTCAAACTCTTTCAACCTTCACGCAATACATGAGCGCGAGCCATGGATATAGCACTATGGGTGGAATAGAATATGATGATGGGGATTGTGTGGAGAAGACAAAAAAGGAGAAAGTCTCATATCGACGAGGATAATCAACGGGCTATGGAGATGCCCATCAATTGATGTCAACATGAGGAGTAGGGATTGCCATGCAACGGATGCACTAGAGCTAAAAGTATATGAAAGCTCTACAAAAGAAACTAAGTGGGTGTGCATCCAACTTGCTTGCTCACGAAGACCTAGGGCACTTTGAGGAAGCCCATCATTGGGATATGCAAGCCAAGTTCTATAATGAAAAATTCCCACTAGTATATGATAGTGACAGAATAAGAGACTCTCTATCATGAAGATCTTAGTGCTACTTTGAAGCACAATATATGAGACTCGCTACATGAAGAACAAGGTGCTACTTTGAAGCACAATATATGAGACTCACTACATGAAGAACAAGGTGCTACTTTGAAGCACAAGTGTGGTAAAAGGATAGTAGCATTGTCCCTTCTCTCTTTTTCTCTCATTTTTTTATTTGGGCCTTTTCTCTTTTTTTTATGGCCTCTTTTTTTTCGTCCGGAGTCTCATCCCGACTTATGGGGGAATCATAGTCTCCATCATCCTTTCCTCGCTTGGGACAATGCTCTAGTAATGATGATCATCACACTTTTATTTCTCTTACAACTCAACAATTACAACTCAAAACTTAGAACAAAATATGACTCTATATGAATGCCTCCGTGATGTACCGGGATGGTGCAATGAATCAAGAGTGACATGTATGGAAAATAATGCATGGTGGCTTTGCCACAAATACAATGTCAACTACATGATCATGCAATGGCAATATGACAAAAGTAATGTATGTCATAATAATGATGATGAACGGAACGGTGGAAAGTTGCATGGCAATATATCTCGGAATGGCTATGGAAATGCCATAATAGGTAGGTACGGTGGCTGTTTTGAGGAAGATATAAGGAGGTTTATGTGTGATAGAGCGTATCACATCACGGGGTTTGGATGCACCGGCGTAGTTTGCACCAACTCTCAAGGTGAGAAAGGGCAATGCACGGTACCGAAGAGGCTAGCAAAGGCGGAAAGGTAAAAGTGCGTATAATCCATGGACTCAACATTAGTCAAAAGAACTCATATACTTATTGCAAAAATTTAGAAGTCATCAAAAATCAAGTACTACGTGCATGCTCCTAGGGGGATAGATTGGTAGGAAAAGACCATCACTCGTCCCCGACCGCCACTCATAAGGATGCACAAGCCAGGTACACTTCATGTTTCAAATTTGTTACACAACTTTAACCATACGTACATGCTACGGGATTTGCAAACTTCAACTCAAGCATTTCTCAAATTCAGAACTACACAACTAGCACGACTTTGATATTACTACCTCCATATCTCAAAACAATTATCAAGTATCAAACTTCTCTTAGTATTCAATTCACTCAAAAGAAAGTTTCACATACCTTGAACACCAAGTATATTAACATTAAGCAAATTAACATGCTATTAACGACTCTCAAAATAATCTAAGTGAAGCATGAGAGATCAAGTTTCTTTAAAACAAATCCACATCGTGCTCTAAAAGATATAAGTGATGCACTAGAGCAAATGACAAACTACTCTGAAAGATATAAGTGAAGATCAATGAGTAGTCGAATAATTGTGCAACTATGTGAAGACTCTCTAACATTTAAGAATTTCAGATCTTGTTACTTTATTCAAACAGCAAGCAAAGCAAAAGAAAATAAAATGACGCTCCAAGCAAAACACATATCATGTGGTGAATAAAAATATAGCTCCAAGTAAAGTTACCGATGAACGAAGACGAAAGAGGGGATGCCATTCGGGGCATCCCCAAGCTTAGGCTCTTGGTTGTCCTTGAATATTACCTTGGGGTGCCTTGGGCATCCCCAAGCTTAGGCTCTTGCCACTCCTTGTTCCATAGTCCATCGAATCTTTACCCAAAACTTGAAAACTTCACAACACAAAACTTAACAGAAAACTCGTGAGCTCCGTTAGCGAAAGAAAAAAAAACACCACTTCAAGGTACTGTAATGAACTCATTATTTATTCATATTGGTGTTAAACCTACTGTATTCCAACTTCTCTATGGTTTATAAATTATTTTACTAGCCATAGATTCATCAAAATAAGCAAACAACACAATGAAAACAGAATCTGTCAAAAACAGAACAGCCTGTAGTAATCCGTAACTAACGCAAACTTCTGGAACTCAAAAAAATTCTACCAAAATTAGACGACCTGGAAAATTTGTTTATTGATCAGCATCAATTGGAATCAGTATTTTATCATGTTCTGGTGTTCTTTAACAATTCGGGCACCGAGCACAAAGTTTCTGGAAATTACAGCAAGATCAAATAACTATCATCCAAGAAGGTCCAATAGGTGTAACTTGGCACAAACACTAATTAAAAGATAAAACCACATCTAAACAGAGGCTAGATGGATTATTTATTCCTAAACAGAAACAAAAACAAAAAAACTAAAAATAAAATTGGGTTGCCTCCCAACAAGCGCTATCGTTTAACGCCCCTAGCTAGGCATTATGATTTCAATGATGCTCACATAAGAGATAAGAATTGAAACATAAAGAGAGCATCATGAAGAATATGACTAGCACATTTAAGTCTAACCCACTTCCTATGCATAGGGATTTTCTGAGCAAACAACTTATGAGAACATTAATCAACTAGCATAGGAGGGTAACACAAGCATAGCTTCAAAAATTTAAGCACACAGCGAGGAAACTTGATATTATTGCAATTCCTACAAGCATATATTCCTCCCTCGTAATAATTTTCAGTAGCATCATGAATGAATTCAACAATATAACCAGCACCTAAAGCATTCTTTTCATGATCTACAAGCATAGAAAATTTACTACTCTCCACCTAAGCAAAATTCTTCTCATTCGGAATAGTGGGAGTATCATAAGAGACTTGAACACTAAAATTTGTTTCCACATTAAAAGAGTAATGTTCAGAAAAAGGGTAATCATAATCATGACAAGATTTGTAAATATAATCATCACTACTTTTTATAGCATAAGTTTCATCACAATAATCATCATAAGTAGCAACTTCGTTCTCATCATAATCGATTGAAACCTCTCCCAAGATAGTGGAACCACTAAATAAAGTTGACACTCTTCCAAATCCACTTTCATATTCATCACAATAAGATTCAACATCCTCCAAAATAGTGGGATCACTAATTCCTAAAGTTGACACTCTTCCAAACCCACTTTCATCAATATAACCATCATAGGTAGGAGGCATGCTATCATCATAACAACTTTGCATATCAAAACTTGGGATGCTAAGAATATCATCTTCATTAAACATAGCATCCCCAAGCTTGGGACAAACATTAATTCCAGCAAATATATTCTCAAAAATATCATCCTCATCAAACATAGCTTCCCCAAGCTTGGGCCCTTTCATATCATAAGCATAATCACTCTCATCATTAAAAATATGGATAGCACCAATAGTATAGCAATTATCATCATCACAAGTAGTAGTAGGAGCAACATCCTTTGGGAGGGATACCTTTTTACCTTTGTTGCTCCTTCTTTTGTTTTTCTTCTTCACATTATGTGTAGGTTCAACCTTCCTCTTTGAGCTCCTTATTGATGAGATTGGTTGAATAGAAAGCTCCTCCTCGTTACCTGATTCATCATAAGAAATAATAGGAGGAGATTGGGAAGTCTCTTCCCTTTCATTAGTATTCTCTTCATCTTTTATTTGTTTTCTTTTCTTTATGTAATTGGCAATATAAGGATTTTCAATGCAATTCACCGCACAATACATATAAATCTTCTCTAGATAAAAATCAAGAAATCTATCAAGATTAAATTTTGGAATACCCTCAGTTATACGTTTCATTTCTTCATACCCCAAAAGAAGGCTAAGCTCTTTATGATGCTCAAGGGTAATCAAATTATCATAATATTTGGAAATGACTTGATCATGAAACAAATAGCATTGGAGCTTTAAATAACCATGTTCATTGCAAAGTTCACAAGGGGTACTATAAATATTGAATCTTTCAGCACATTCATCTAGCTCTTCTTGCAACAATTTGGTTTCTAAGTACTTATGCCTCTTGCAATAAATATCTTCTCTATTTGGTGTGTTCATGCAAACATGCACTCCACAAAAGTTGACATGCTCATAAGAGATATTTTCATCATAACTAGTGCAATCATCATTAGCGTTATGGATATTCAAAGAATTCATACTAACAACATTGCAATCATGCTCATCATTCAAAGATTTAGTGCCAAACAATTTAATGCATTCTTCTTCTAACACTTTGGCACAATTTTCCTTTCCATCATACTCACGAAAGATATTAAAAAGGTGAAGCGTATGAGACAAACTCAATTCCATTTTTTTGTAGTTTTCTTTTATAAACTAACTAGTGCTAAAACAAGAAACAAAAATATTCGATTGCAAGATCTAAAGATATACCTTCACTTACCTAGCTTCCCCGGCAACGGCGCCAGAAAAGAGCTTGATGTCCACTACACAACCTTCTTCTTGTAGACGTTGTTGGGCCTACAAGTGCACAGGTTTGTAGGACAATAGCAAATTTCCCTCAAGTGGATGACCTAAGGTTTATCAATCCGTGGGAGGCTTAGGATGAAGATGGTCTCTCTCAAACAACCCTGCAACCAAATAACAAAGAGTCTCTTGTGTCCCCAACACACCCAATACAATGGTAAATTGTATAGGTGCACTAGTTCACCGAAGAGATGGTGATACAAGTGCAATATGGATGGTAGATATAGGTTTTTGTAATCTGAAAATATAAAAACAGCAAGGTAACAAGTGGTAAAAGTGAGCGTAGTCGGTATTGCAATGATAGGAAACAAGGCCTAGGGTTCATACTTTCACTAGTGCAAGTTCTCTCAACAATAATAACATAGATAGATCATATAACAATCCCTCAACATGCAACAAAGAGTCACTCCAAAGCCACTAATAGCGGAGAACAAACGTAGATATTATGGTAGGGTACGAAACCACCTCAAAGTTATTCTTTCGGATCAATCTATAAAAGAGTTCATACTAGAATAACACCTTAAGACACAAATCAACCAAAACCCTAATGTCACCTAGATATTCCATTGTCACCTCAAGTATCCGTGGGCATGATTATACGATATGCATCACACAATCTCAGATTCATCCAACCAACATAAAAGTACTTCAAAGAGTGCCCCAAAGTTTCTACCGGAGAGTCAAGAACGTGTGCCAACCCCTATGCATAGGTTCATGGGCGGAACCCACAAGTTGGTCACCAAGACATACATCAAGAGGCACGTGAAATCCCATTGTCACCACAGATAAGCACGGCAAGACATACATCAAGTGTTCTCATAAAAGACTCAACCCGATAAGATAACTTCAAAGGGGAAACTCAATTCATCACAAGAGAGTAGAGGGGGAGAAACATCATAAGATCCAACTACAATAGCAAAGCTCGGGATACATCAAGTTCGTGCCATAGAGGGAACACGAGAGAGAACACGAGAGAGAGAGATCAAACACATAGCTACTGGTACATACCCTCAGCCCCGAGGGTGAACTACTCCCTCCTCGTCATGGAGAGCGCCAGGATGATGAAGATGGCCATCGGTGATGGATCCCCCCTCCGGCAGGGTACCGGAATGGGGTCCCGATTGGTTTTTGGTGGCTCTGGAGGCTTGCGGTGGCGGAACTCCCGATCTAATCTTCGTGCGATCTCCGCCCCCCTCCGAACCACAAGGGGCCGGCGGGGCGGAGATCGCACGAAGAGCGGATCGAGGCGAGGCACACGAGCAGTTTACCCAGCTTCAGAGCTCTCCGGAGAGATAAAACTCCTACTGCTGCTTGTTTGATCTATTATGTTCTTGCTAGGGAGCAATGCGAGCTACAAAACCTAGCGTGAGTGTATCTGGTCTCGAGTAGGTCGAATGAACCGAACGAGCCAAACCTGGCGAACCCTCTCTACGTTGCACCCGGGCCTCCTTTTATATGCTCAAGGGGTCTCCGACAGGTGGCAACATAGGCGGGGGTACAAATGTAAAAACAGGAGTTGGTACACCTACTTGAACAGTGTATAGTGCAAAATACCTAACTCTGACGGCAAGGGACAAAAGCAATAAATGCCCGTCATTGTCGCCCAAACAGTGCAACAGAGGCCGTCAGGTGCGCCTCCGCTCGCCACGATGGCAAGCTTGTCAGCGCCGCTTATCGCTGCTCTCCGCTGGCTGCATAGCTGCTCGACACGCGCGCATGGAACGGTCCCATGGCGACACGTCGCTGGGTGAGCTGGAGCGGAGACGGAGAGAAGTTGCATGCCGCGGCAAGCTCCTTGCCGCGGCCGAATCCTTGTCGCGCCCGGAGACTTGTCGCGCTCCGAGCCTTCCCGGCAAGCTCCTCTTGCCGGGGCCTTGTCTTCTGCGTGCTCGAGGTGGCCTTCCCGACAAGCTCCTCTTGTCGGGCCTTGTCTTCTCAATCAAATACTTTGTTCTTGAATGGCTCCGGGGAAGCCACGAAGCGACCTTGGCGGTGTCGAGGCAAGCTTCGCCGCTGGTTGCTGCAACTGTCCGTGCACGAGTACGGGATACTAGGGTACCCCTACTCTAGTACACCGACAGGAGCCCCCGGGCCTGGGCCGTACACGGTGCCGAGCGCTTGTCGGGCCAGGCCCAGAACTGTGCACGGACACGCGCGGCCTCGACCACGTCGCAACCTGCCCCGGACCCACCACGATCCCCACTAACGGCACGCACCAAACGTGGCGTCGTGCGAGAGATCGTGGGTGCGGTCGTGGGGGGTTCTTTATTAATATAAGCGGAACGTCCGCCCCCTCCTCCCCTTTATAAGCGGAGGAAACAGAGGCAGGCCGACCACCCCTGCCATTGTTGTCTTGTCAAGAAACCACCGCTGCTCCCCTCTTCTTCTCCGGTGCGAAGAGAGCAGCGCCCCGCCCCCCTTTCGCCACAAGCACACTCACCGCCATCGACCTCCTCCGCCCCCCTCGCCATGGCCCCGAAGGCCGATAAGGAGAAGGGCGTCAAGTCGGCCGAGGCGCAGCGGCTCGCGGTGCTGCGCAAGGAGCGAGCCATCTTTCCCTCTCCGCTACTAACGCAGCACTAACCACTTGATTGGTTGCCGCTATATATAGCAGCAACTTCTCTTCTGGCCTAGGTGCGAGCGAGCCATCTTTCCCCCGCAGCTCGGCGCACGGAAGCTGCGGGATGTCTTCTACCTTTTCTGGTCGACGGAGACTCGTGCGCATCCGCGCACGAGGGTGCTCCCCGCCTCCGCCGCTGATTTGGCCCCAACAGGGTGCCCTTTCTTCGCCCTTTTCTTCTATTGCGGTCTTTGCCCGCCGTTTTCCGAGTTCTTTTGCGACATAATGAACACCTTCAACCTCCGCCTCCTTGATTTCACCCCCAACGCCGTCTTGACCATGGCGGTTTTCAAGCATTTGTGCGAAAACTTTGTCGGAGTCCACCCGAACATGGCACTCTTCCGCCATTTCTTTGTTCCCCGCGTCGAGAGAGGAGAGCCACTTGCCGAGGGATAGCCTGGGGCTCTAGGATCGGCAAGAAAGAGGCCTACCTAGAGGGGAGTTCCAACAAGTGGGAGGAGTGGAGAGCCAACTGGTGCTGGGTCGTAGAGGAGAACCCGCAGCCCTTCACCGCCAGGCGCCAAACCCCAATAGTGCGGCAGAGGATTGGAGTAACTTGGCGCCGAGGACGCGAAGTCAAGATATGTGACCCGAATTCTGCGCCTCGGGCTTGCCGGATTGTGATGGGAAGCGGTTGGCGCAGACTTCATTCGCCGCCGCCAGACGCTTCCCTTGCAGGAAAGGAGGAGGCCTGCTTGGGAGTTCGTAACGCGGCGGACATCATGAGACTGCGCCCGGGCCTGAATTGGAACTTCACTGTCATGGAGCTGGATTCAGTGCTGCTCGAGCTGTTCAAGAACGACCCCGAACATCCAGAGTGGTTCAGGTTGCCGCGGGGGGTCGTCCCTTTGTGCAACAACTCGGCGCTCAACCGCATCCGCGCCATGACGCCACTGTGCGACTCCCACGAAATCGTCCCAACATGGCGGGAGCCCCCCGACGAGATCGTGCAGCAATTCTTTGATGACTTAGAAGAAGTGCCGATCCGCGCCGACGAGCAGAAGAGGCTCACCCGTGACACCATCGACCAGGAGATGGCGACGATCGCCACCAGGGTGGAGGAGGCAGCAGCAGCTGCTGCCGCTGGAGCCTTCGGGTTCACCGTGGAGGAGGCGGACGCGGCGAAGGCAGGAAGCGCTGCCGAGCGAGGGGAGGTTGCCGGCGAGGACGAGCTTGTCGAGCCCTAGGCCGGGACGAGTGGACCCGCCGAGGGCGCTTCTTCCCCACCGCCAGCGACTTGCCGCCATGAGCCCCGGCTCACCAAGAGGCGTCTCCGCAGAGTTGGAGACGAGCCGGGGCGACAGACCGGCCCACAGCAGCAGCGCCGCTCGACGCGCTCCACCGCGGCAAGCGAGGTTGCCGCGGGAGCGCCTCATACTGCAGCGACAACCGGGGCGGAATCTTCTCAGGCCACCGCCGACGCCTCCACCAAAAGCGGCCAAGAGAGCCCACTCCCCCGCCTCATCGCACCGGAGGCGGGCCGGAGTTTGACTTCTCCGCGCTCAGCTCCGAGGAGGAAGGCGAAGAGTAAGCTTCTCGAGATTGCGCTTGTATTTCTTCAATTTTTATTGCTTCATCTTGAATCTGGTTTGCTTGCTCGACTCTTTCCTTTTCGTGACGCTGCCCAGAGCGGCGAAGAGGGCTAAGATCCCGACGGTCGTCGTTGAGGACGATTCTCCGTGGCGTCGGGGACGCGTCTGAGACTCCCTTTGCCGGACCCGCAACCCTTCCTCCGAAAGCAGCCCCCAAAGACAGCCCCCAGAGTAAGTGTGCAGTTTTCTTCTTACTATTAGGTGTGCAGGGGTGCTCCTTCTGCGTTGATTTCTGATAGTTTGCTTGTGTAGGAGCAGAGCATCCTCATTAGGAGGGCTCGGAAGCGGCCTCCGAGATTCTGCTCGCTGCCGCTACGCCGCCAAGGGAGAACTCCCCGGCAAGGGAGCTCCCTCCGACAAGGGAGGCCACCCCGGAAAGGGAGGCCACTCCGGCAAGGGAGGCTACCTCGACAAGGGACGGCGCCAGTGACCCTCCAGTGGTCGAGGCCACGGCGGCGGACCCCGTCGCAGGTAATTCCCTTACGCCAAAATGTCCCTTGGGTTTGCTTTCTTTCGCTTTCTCTTTTTGAATATCTCGCTGATCGCTCTTTCTTCGTCTGACGCAGACCCGATGGAGGTCGTGGCCGCCGGCGAGGAGGAAACGCGCGGCAACACCGACGAGGCCGCCGTCGAAGAAGAAGAGGTCGTCATCGTGGAGGAAGAGGCCGCCGCCGACGAGCCTGTCGGCGAGGAGGCCACCGAGGCTGCCGACGCAGAGGCCGGCGAGGAGTCGGGCGATCGTACTGACGCCCCTGAGGCCGCAGGAGCGGCAAGCGCTACACCGATAGCCAACTCCCCCGCCGCTGCCGCGGCGTCAAGCTCCGAGGAGCCCCAGCCCGGCGCCTACCTGAAGGCCGGCGAAGGCGTCTTCATCAAGCTCCCTTGGGAGCCGAGGCTCAGGCGCCGGTCGAGGGCGAGACCTTGACGGCGAAGCTACTCGCGCCTGGGCTGACGCTGGTGGACGCGCCAAGCAGCAGCAGCGGCGAGTCTGAGGAGGAGCAGCTGCTGAAGAAGCTGATGTCTCTCTACCGCGCCCGGCAGGCCAAGTTGGAGACCCGAGAAGCCCTTGTCGCGAGGGCGGGAGCGGATATGGAGAAGCGTGCCGAGGAGCTCCGGATCGCCAACAAAGAAGCCCTCCGCGACGTGGCGGAAGCGCGGGGCAGCTCATGAAGAGCGCACGGCCTTCATCCTTGAGAAGGCCGCAACAGGAGGAGCAGCGCTGGCTGCCGAGAAGCTCGCCGTGCAGAAAGCGAATCGGGCGCAGCGGAAGGTCAATCTGGACAGCCACAAAGAAGACCTTGCCGCTGAGGAGTCGCTGGCGGGCGCCAGAAGCGGGCGACGCTGCCGCAGCCGCCGAGGCCGCCAAGGAAGAGCTGAAGGCGAAGGTGGCACAGCTGGAGGCCAACCTCAAGAAGAGCGGCGAAGAGCTTGCCGTGCTCAAGCGTGAGCGCGAGAAGGACGCCTACACCCTTGGCGAGCTGCAGAGTCGTCTCGCTGACAGGGCCAAGGAGCTCGACGCTGCCAAGGATTCCAAGGCAGATCTGGAGCTGAAACTGACCACTCTGACGCAGACGTTGGATGGCGCCAGAGAGCGGGAGGTGGGCTTGTTGGAGGCGATCAAGGCCAAGGAGGAGCTGCTAGCGAATGCTGTCTCCGCCTGTAACACCTTGAGGGAGAGCGTGGAGCACTGGACCGAGGGTCTTGTGGACACCGCCGCCGCCATCCACAACGAGCTGATGGAGCTGGGGATGGTGGACCTTGCGTACTCCTCCGACGAGCATCTCCAACCCAGCACCAAGCTCAGCTTATTCTTCAAAGGCGTGGTGACGGGCCTCCGGTGACTCCGAGAAGAGGTCCTGAAGCAGCTGGCCGAGGAATCACGCCAGGTCTGCGCGGGAGCCCTCGAGAAGGTGTTGATGAAAGTGGCCTTCCGCAATCCGGGCCTTAACCTTAACGGCGTCCTCGATCCCCGCCGCCAAGCCAACGTGGAGGAGTTTCAAAGCCCTTGTCGCACCCATTGTGGACAAGGTGAACAAGATCAAGCGGATTGAGGGCGACCGCGTGGACTAGGCCGCCAACCTTATCTTTCTCTTGTCGCTGCTGATCATGTTTAGAAAACTTTGTTAGATCAGCGACAAGTTATTCTGTAATATACTCTATCTTAGGCGAATCGATCAATGCAACGTTATTTCCTCTACTTGATTTCTTCCTTTGTATGTTTCTGCCTTACGCATTTAGGGGACTTGTCGGCGTGGGCACTTTTGTCATGAGCGCCGAAAAGTGAACGTCAAGAGTCGCCGGTAGTGCCGCCCGATAAGCAACCTTGTCGCGACTAGTCAGATCTCACTTAAGTTGTTGAGCGGACTCGAAACAAAGTAAGGGCGCGACCAGCCGGCGAGTTGGTTCCTCTGCGCACAGGTTCTCCATACAAAGTACTATCGTTCGAGGAAGATAACTTAAAAATTTAAGAATTGATTGCTCAAACTTTGGCAACTTAGCTTTTCTGTCTCTTGCTTCCCGATGAGGTGAAACTTCCTCGAGCGGTGCCTGGTCCATAGTATTATCTCCTCTTCCCCCCTGGTTAACTTGTGCGCGAGGGAGCCTCCCTTTCTTTGAGAAACGAAAAAGAAGAGGAAATAACGTTATGGAGCTCAGCGGCTCGATTCTGCTTACCGGGTGTGGTTGCTGCACAAAGTGTTAGCCAAAACATGCAATAAAATGATAAAGCACGAATTTGACAAGCTGTGCGTAACACATGAGCTTTATTGATGCACGGGGTCTGCGCCCGGCTTTGTACAAAGGATTACATGCAACAGCGGCAAGACTTTTACAAAAGGTGGTTGCCGGAACGGATTCCGACAACCGCGCCCTATGGGTAAAACTTACGAAGATGCTCAATGTTCCAGAGTTGCTCACCGGAATGCCATCTTCGGTCTCAAGGCGGACAGCGCTTAGGCCTAGTGACTCGCTTTCACCCGATAAGGGCCTTCCCACTTCAAGGCGTCAACTTGTATGAATTCTTGGCGGACTGAATGCGCCCGAAGAACAAGGTCGCCTTTCCTCGAGACTTCGGCACTAACCCTGCGGCTATGGTAGCGACACGTAGCTTGTCGGTAGCGAGCAGCTTCGCCTGGCGGCTCGAAGGCGATCCTCCTCAAGGAGCAGCGGCGTCATCTTGTCGCAGCTGCTCTTGCTCGAGCTCATCATAAGCGAGCACTCGAGGCGATCCGTTATCTGAGTTCCGTGGGGAGAACTGCCTCGCTCCATAGACTAGAGCAAAGGGTGTCTCGGCGGTGGCTCGATTTGGCGTCGCCCCGACGACCAAAGAACCACCGGCAGCTCCTCAATCCAGTTTCTTCCGCACTTGTGCAGCCTGTCGAAAGTTCTGGTCTTGAGCCCGCGCAGCACTTCAGCATTTTCCCTCTCTGCTTGACCGTTGCTTCTCGGGTGAGCAACAGAAGCAAAGCAGACCTTGGCGCCAAGGTCTTGGACGTACTGCATGAAGGTGCGACTCGTGAATTGTGTGCCGTTGTCGGTGATGATCCGGTTAGATTCCAAACGGCAAACAATTGACTCAAGAACTTGATCGCTGACCGTGCCGCCACCTTCCTCATCGCTTCCACTTCCGGCCACTTTGTGAACTTGTCGATGGCGGCGTACAAGTACTCAAAGCCCCGACAACTTCGGGGAAGGCCGAGGATGTCGAGCCCCTGCATCAAAAATGGCCAGGATAAAGGGATCGTCTCGAGAGCTTGAGCTGGCTGGTGTATCTGTTTGGAATGGAACTGGCACGCTTCACACTTGGTTACTTGTGCAGTTGCATCCTGGAGGGCTGTTGGCCAGAAGAAACCTTGCCGGAAAGCTTTGCCGCAAGTGCTCTTGGCGCCAATGTGGTGACCACATATGCCTCCATGTATCTCTCGCCAACAGCTTCGTCCATCTTCCACAGGGAATACACTTCAATTTCACACCGTTGAGTCTTCTTACATGCGAGTATGCTGTCGACAAACCGGTACATACTTGACTGCCGGGCTACTCTTTCCGCTTCTTCTTGCTCTTCGGGAAGTTCTCTCGTCTCAAGGAAATGGACAATCTGTGCCCATGCCGGAGCTGCGGCTCGACAACAAGGACTAAAGGCACATCTGTTGTCAAGGGAACATCAGCTTCCACGGCAAGAACTCGCGGCCCTACCGAGCTTGATGCTCCCCGACAAGCTTGCCGGAGCAAGACTTGTCGGGAGCGTCGCTTCAACGAAACAAACCTCGGGTGCTGCCGGAGCAGCATCGCTTCCTCAAAGACCGCTGGTGTTGATGTTGGGGACCTTTGCAACGACGGCTTCGGGAAGCTCTGGCCGGAAAGTAGTCACCAGAGGCCAACTTCCTCTTTTTGCCTTGTCCAGCTTGATGGTGTTACGGTTGGTCGAGTCCGCTTGAGCACGAAAATCCTCGGTTCCATTGTGCAACTGAGTGCATCGCACTTTGACAGCCGTCAAGAATATCATTCTCGAGCTCTTGGAACATGTTCCATTTGCAGGCCGTCAAAGTGCTCTTCTAGCTTCCTCACTTCATCAACGTAGGCTTCCATCAACGGACTCTGGTAATCTTTGTTGACTTGGCGGACGACGAGTTGCGAGTCACCCCTGACAATAAGCTTCTTGATCCCAAGGTCCGCGGCGATCCTGAGACCGGCAAGCAAACCTTCATACTCTGCAGTATTGTTTGTCGCTTGCTCCTTGGGAAAGTGCATCTGGACGACGTACTTGAGGTGCTCTCCGGTGGGTGCGATGAGCAAAGACGCAAGACCGGGCGCCTTTGCAGCGAGAGAAGGCACCATCAAAGTACATCAGCCATTCTTTGCTTGCTTCTTTTGACGGGAATGCTCGTCTCGGAATCTGTTCATCCGGTGTTGGCGCCCATTACGCTATGAATTCTGCCAACGCTACGCTGGATAGTTGATGTGCTTTCAAACTTGAGACCAAAGCTTGACAGCTCTAGTGCCCACTCGACAATCTCCGCCTGCCGCTCGGATTCTGCGGTATCCTCTTCAGCCGGAAAGCGAGTGACAACTGTGATCTCATGTGCTTGGAAGTAATGGCGCAGCTTTCTCGAGGCCATGAGGAGGCCGAAAAGCAATTTTTGCACACCGTACCTTGACCTAGCCCCCTGCAGGAGGGAACTGACAAAGTAGACTGGGCGCTGCACCATCCTTTTCTGCATCTGTTCTTGTGTCGCCGCGGATTCGTCCTTGTCGGGACCAGAGCTTGTCGGCGTAGCCCCTGCTTGTCGCTGGATGTGCTTGCCGCGGTTGCTGGCTCATCCGCCTCCTCTCCGCTACTAACGCATCACTAACCACTTGATTGGTTGCCGCTTATATATAGCAGCAACTTCTCGCCGCCTAGGTGCGAAGCGAAGCCATCTTTCCCCGCAGCTCGGCGCGCATCGGAAGCTGCGGGATGTCTTCTACCTTTTCTGGTCGACGGAGACTCAGGCGCATCCGCGCGACGAGGGTGCTCCGCCTCCGCCGCTGATTTGGCCCCAACAGGGTGCCCTTTCTTCGCCCTTTTCTTCTATTGCGGTCTTTGCCCGCCGTTTTCCGAGTTCTTTTGCGACATAATGAACACCTTCAACCTCCGCCTCCTTGATTTCACCCCCAACGCCGTCTTGACCATGGCGGTTTTCACAAGATTTGTGCGAAAACTTTGTCGGAGTCCACCCGAACGTGGCATTCTTCCGCCATTTCTTTGTTCCCCGCGTCGAGAGAGGAGAGCCACTTGCCGGAGGGATAGCCTGTGTCTCTAGGATCGGCAGGAAAGAGGCCTACCTAGAGGGGGAGTTCCGGAACAAGTGGGAGGAGTGGAGAGCCAACTGGTGCTGGGTCGTAGAGGAGAACCCGCAGCCCTTCACCACCGTGCGCCAAACCCCAATAGTGCGCGGCAGGGATTGGAGTAACTTGGCGCCGGAGGACGCGAAGCTGAAGATAGCTGTGACCCGAATTCTGCGCCTCAGGCTTGCCGGATTGACAGTAGGAGCAGTTGGCGCAGGCTATCCCTGTCGCGCCAAAGATGTCGGGGAGGCTGATCGTACCCACAGACACCTATGGGGCCGGCGGAGCAGGCCCCTTGTGGTTCGGCGGGGGGCGGAGATCGCACGAAGAGCGGATCGAGGCGAGGCACACGAGCAGTTTACCCAGCCCGGAGCTCTCCGGAGAGATAAAACTCATCGCTGCTTGTTTGATCTATTGTGTTCTTGCTAGGGAGCAATGCGAGCTACAAAACCTAGCGTGAGTGTATCTGGTCTCGAGTGGGTCGAATGAACCGAACGAGCCGAACCTGGTGAACCCTCTCTACATTGCACCCGGGCCTCCTTTTATATGCTCAAGGGGTCTCCGACAGGTGGCAACATAGGCGGGGGTACAAATGTAAAAACAGGAGTTGGTACACCTACTTGAACAAAGGTACAAAGGCAAAATACCTAACTCGATGGCAAGGGACAAAAGCAATAAATGCCCGCCATTGTCGCCCAAACAAAGGCAACAGAGGCCGTCAGGTGCGCCTCCGCTCGCCACGATGGCAAGCTTGTCAGCGCCGCTTATCGCTGCTCTCCGCTGGCTGCCCAGCTGCTCGACACGCGCGCATGGAACGGTCCCATGGCGACAAGTCGCTGGGTGAGCTGGAGCGGAGACGGAGAGAAGTTGCATGTCATGGCAAGCTCCTTGCCGCGGCCGAATCCTTGTCGCGCCCGGAGGCTTGTCGCGGCTCGAGCCTTCCCGACAAGCTCCTCTTGCCGGGGCCTTGTCTTCTGCGTGCCTGGAGTGGCCTTCCCGACAAGCTCCTCTTGTCGGGGCCTTGTCTTCTCAATCAAATACTTTGTTCTTGAATGGCTCCAGGGAAGCCACGAAGGACCTTGGCGGTGTCGAGGCAAGCCCTGCCGCGGGGTGCTGCAACTGTCCGTGCACGAGTACGGGATACTAGGGTACCCCTACTCTAGTACACCGACAGGAGCCCCCGGGCCTGGGCCGTACACGGTGCCGAGCGCTTGTCGGGCCAGGCCAGAATCGTGCACGGACACGCTGCGGCCTCGACCACGTTGCAACCCGCCTCGACCCACCACGATCCCCACTAACGGCACGCACCGGACGTGTGGCGTCGCGGCGAGAGATCGTGGGGCGTGTTCGTGGGGGTTCTTTATTAATATAAGCGGAACATCCGCCTCCTCCCCTTTATAAGCGGAGGAAGCAGTCGAGCCAACCATCCTCGCCATTGTTGTCTTGTCAAGAAACCACCGCCGCTCCCTCTTCTTCTCCGGTGCGAAGAGCAGCGCCCGCCCCTTTTCGCCACAAGCACACTCACTGCCGTCGACCTCCTCCGCCTCGCCATGGCCTCGAAGGCCGATAAGGAGAAGGGCGTCAAGTCGGCCGAGGCGCAGCTTTCATGGCGCTGCGCAAGGGCGAGCCATCTTTTCCCCGCAGCTCGGCCTTACGGAGCTGCGGGATGTCTTCTACCTTTTTTGGTCGACGGAGACTCATGCGCATCCGCCAAGACGAGGGTGCTCCCGCCTCCGCCGCTGATTTGGCCCCAACAGGTACCCTTTCTTCGCCCTTTTCTTCTATTGCGGTCTTTGCCTTGCTTTTCCGAAGTTCTTTATGCGACATAATGAACACCTTCAGCCTCCGCCTCCTTGATTTCACCCCCAACGCCGTCTTGACCATGGCGGTTTTCACAAGATTTGTGCTAAAACTTTGTCGGAGTCCACCCGAACGTGGCACTCTTCCGCCATTTCTTTGTTCCTCAAGGCCGAGAGAGGAGAGCCACTTGCCGAGGGATAGTTCGGGTCTCTAGGATCGGCAAGAAAGAGGCCTACCTAGAGGGGGAGTTCCGGAACAAGTGGGAGGAGTGGAGAGCCAACTGGTGCTGGGTCGTGAGGAGAACCCGCAGCCCTTTCACCGCTGCGTGCCCCCAAACCCCAATAGTGCGCGGCAGGGATTGGAGTAACTTGGCGGGAGGACGCTGGTGAAGATAGCTGTGACCAGATGCGCCTCGGGCTTGCCGGATTGGATGAGAGGAGCAGTTGGCGCAGGCTATCCTCGGCGCGCCAAAGATGTCGGGAGGCTGATCGTGCCACAGACACCTATGGGGCCGTGGAGCAGGCCTTGTGGTTCAAGCGGGGCGGAGATCGCACGAAGAGCGGATCGAGGCGAGGCACACGAGCAGTTTACCCAGCTTCGGAGCTCTCCGGAGAGATAAAACTCCTCTGCTGCTTGTTTGATCTATTGTGTTCTTGCTAGGGAGCAATGCGAGCTACAAAACCTAAGCGTGAGTGTATCACGGTCTCGAGTGGGTCGAATGAACCGAGCAGGCGAACACAGGTGAACCCTCTCTACATTGCACCCGGGCCTCCTTTTATATGCTCAAGGGTCTCCGGCCAGTGGCAACATAGGCGGGGGTACAAATGTAAAAACAGGAGTTGGTACACCTACTTGAACAGTGTACAGTGCAAAATACCTAACTCTGACGGCAAGGGACAAAAGCAATAAATGCCCGTCATTGTCGCCCAAACAGTGCAACAAAGGCCATCAGGTGCGCCTCCGCTCGCCACGATGGCAAGCTTGTCAGCGCCGCTTATCGCTGCTCTCCGCTGGCTGCATAGCTGCTCGACACGCGCGCATGGAACGGTCCCATGGCGACACGCCGCTTGGGTGAGCTGGAGCGGAGACGGAGAGAAGTTGCATGCCGCGGCAAGCTCCTTGCCGCGGCCGAATCTTGTCGCGCCGGAGGCTTGTCGCGCCTGAGCCTTCCGGCAAGCTCCTCTTGCCGGGGCCTTGTCTTCGCGTGCTCGAGGTGGCCTTCCCGACAAGCTCCTCTTGTCGGGGCCTTGTCTTCTCAATCAAATACTTTGTTCTTGAATGGCTCTGTGGAAGCCACCGGAAGCGACCTTGGCGGTGTCGAGGCAAGCCCTGCCGCAAGTCTTGCAACTGTCGTGCGGCACGAGCACGGGATACTAGGGTACCCCTACTCTAGTACACCGGCAGAGCCCCGGCTGGGCCGTACAGTGCCGAAGCGCTTGTCGGGCCAGGCCCGTGAATCGCAGCACGGACACGCGCTGCCTCGACCACGCTGGGTAACCCGCCCCGGACCCACCACGATCCCCACTAACGGCACGCACGGACGTGGCGTCGTGCGAAGATCGTGGGCGTGGTCGTGGGGGTTCTTTATTAATATAAGCGAACGTCCGCCTCTTCTCCCTTTATAAGCGGAGGAAGCAGAGGCAGGCCGACCACCCCGCCATTGCTGTCTTGTCAAGAAACCACCGCCGCTCCCTCTTCTTTCTCCGGTGAAAGAGAGCAGCGCCCACTTTCGCCACAAGCACACTCACCGCCCGTCGACCTCCTCTCCCCCTCGCCATGGCCCCGAAGGCCGATAAGGAGAAGGGCGTCAAGTCGCCGAGGCGCAGCGGCTCATGGGCCAAGCGCAAGGAGCGAGCCATCTTTCCCCCGCAGCTCGGCGCATGGGAGCTGCGGGATGTCTTCTACCTTTTCTGGTCGACGGAGACTCATGCGCATCCGCGCACGAGGGTGCTCCCCGCCTCCGCCGCTAATTTGGCCCCAACAGGGTACCCTTTCTTCGCCCTTTTCTTCTATTGCGGTCTTTGCCCGCCGTTTTCCGAGTTCTTTTGCGACATAATGAACACCTTCAGCCTCCGCCTCCTTGATTTCACCCCCAACGCCGTCTTGACCATGGCGGTTTTCGCGCATTTGTGCGAAAACTTTGTCGGAGTCCACCCGAACATGGCACTCTTCCGCCATTTCTTTGTTCCCCGCGTCGAGAGAGGAGAACCCGCAGCCCTTCACCGACGTGCGCCAAACCCCAATAGTGCGCGGCAGGGATTGGAGTAACTTGGCGCCGGAGGACGCCTTGAAGATAGTCAGACCAATTCTGCGCCTCGGGCTTGCCGGATTGATGAGGGAAGCAGTTGGCGCAGACTTCATTCGCCGCCCGCTTCCCTTGCAGGAAAGGAGGAGGCCTGCTTGGGAGTTCGAGAATGCGGCGGACATCATGAGATCGCCTCGGCCTGAATTGGAACTTCACCGTCATGGAGCTGGATTCAGTGCTGCTCGAGCTGTTCAAGAACGACCCGAACATCTAGAGTGGTTCAGGTTGCGGCGGGGTCGTCCCTTTGTGCAACAACTTCGGCTCGATCAAGCATCCGGCGCCATGATGCCAATGTGTGACTCCCACGGAATCGTCCCAACATGGCGGGAGCCCCCCGACGAGATCGTCCAGCAATTCTTTGATGACTTAGAAGAAGTGCCGATCCACGCCGACGAGCAGAAGAGGCTCACCCGCGACACCACCGACCAGGAGATGGCGAGGATCGCCACCAGGGTGGAGGAGGCGGCAGAGCCGCTGCCGCTGGAGCCTCGGGTTCACCGTGGAGGAGGCGGACGCGGGCGAGGCGGCAAGCTCTGCCGAGCGAGGGAGGTCGCCCGGCGAGGACGAGCTTGTCGAGCCCGAGGCCGGACGAGTGGACCCGCCGAGGGCGCTTCTTCCCCACCGCCAAGCGACTTGCCGCCACGAGCCCCAGCTCGCCAAGAGGCGTCTCCGCAGAGTTGGAGACGAGCCGGGCAACAGATCGCCCACAAGAGCAGCCGTGGCCGACGCGCTTCCACCGCGGCAAGCGAGGTTGCCGCGAGCGCCTCATACTGCAGCGACAACCGGGCGGAATCTTCTCGAGCCACCGCTGACGCCTCCGCTTAAGCGGCCAAGAGCCTCCCCGCCTCATCGCACCGGAGGCGGGCCGGAGTTTGACTTCTCCGCCAGCCCGAGGAGGAAGGCGGAGTAAGCTTCGAGATTGCGCTTGTATTTCTTCAATTTTATTCCTTCATCTTGAATCTGGTTTGCTTGCTCGGACTCTTTCCTTTTCAGGACGCTGGCCCAGAGAGCGGCGAAGAGGGCCAAGATCCCGACGGTCGTCGTTGAGGACGATTCTCCCGTGGCGACGGGGGACGCGTCCGAGACTCCCTTGCCGGACCCGGCAACCCTTCCTCCGAGCAGCCCCAGACAGCCCCCTGCAGTAAGTGTGCAGTTTTCTTCTTACTATTAGGTGTGCAGGGGTGCTCCTTCTGCGTTGATTTCTCGATAGTTTGCTTATGTAGGGAGCAGAGCAGCCTCATCGAGGGCTCGGCGGCCTCCGAGATTCTGCTCACGCCACGCCGCCAAGGGAGAACTCCCGCAAGGGAGCTCCCTCCTACAAGGGAGGCCACCCGGCAAGGGAGGCCAGTCCGGCAAGGAGGCTACCCCGACAAGGGACAGCGCCCGGTGACCCTCCGGTGGTCGAGGCCACGGCTGCGGACCCCGTCGCAGTAATTCCCTTACGTGAAAATGTCCCTTGGGTTTGCTTTCTTCGTTTCTTTTGAATATCTCGCTTGATCGCTCTTTCTTCATCTCGACGCAGACCCGATGGAGGTCGAGGCCGCCGCAGGAGGAAACGCAGCGGCAACACCGACGAGGCCGCCGTCGAAGAAGAAGAGGTCGCCCTCATGGAGGAAGAGGCCGTCGCGACGAGCCTGTCGTGAGGAGGCCACCGAGGCTGCCGACGCAGAGGCCGCCGAGGGGTCGGGCGATCGCATCGACGGCCCCGAGGCCGCAGGAGCGGCAAGCGCTACACCGACAGCCGACTTCCCCGCTTGCTGCCAAGGCCAGCCCGAGGAGCCCCAGCCCGTGCCTACACCAAGATCGGCGGCGTCTTCATCAAGCTCCTTGGGAGCCGAGCTCAGGCGCCAGCCGAGGGCGAGACCTTCGACGGCGAAGCTACTTCGCCTCATTGGCCGACGCTGTGGACGCGCCAAGCAGCAAAGCAGGCGAAGTCTGAGGAGGAGCAGGCTGCTGAAGAAGCTGCTGTCTCTCTACCGCGCCGGCCAAGTTGGAGACCCGGAAGCCCTTGTCGCGAGGGCGGAGCGGATGTGGAGAAGCGCCGAGGAGCTCCGAGCGCCAACAAAGAAGCCCTCCGTGACGTGGCGGAAGCGCTGGGGCAGCAGCCGCATGAAGAGCGCACGGCCTTCATCCTTGAGAAGGCCGCAATGATGAGGAGCAGCTGGCTGCCGAGAAGCTCGCTGTCAGGTGAAAGCGAGCTGGTGCGCCGGAAGGTCAATCTGGACAGCCACGAAGAAGACCTTGCCGCGAGGAGTCGCTGGCGGGCGCCAGTGAAGCGGCGACGCCGCTGCAGCCGCCGAGGCCGCCAAGGAAGAGCTGAAGGCGAAGGTGGCATAGCCGAGGCCACCCTCAAGAAGAGCGGCGAAGAGCTTGCCGTGCTCAAGCGTGAGCTTGAAGGACGCCTACACCCTTGGCGAAGCTGCGCAGAGCCGTCTCACCGACAGACCAAGGAGCTCGGCCGCCAAGGATTCCAAGGCAGATCTGGAGCTGGCCCGACCACTCTGACGCAGACGTTGGATGGCGCCAGAGAGCGGGAGGTGGGCTTGTTGGAGGCGATCAAGGCCAAGGAGGAGCTGCTAGCGAATGCTGTCTCCGTCCAGAACACCTTGAGGGAGAGCGTGGAGCACTGGACCGAAGGTCTTGGGGACACCGCCGCCGACATCCACAACGAGCTGATGGAGCTGGGGATGGCGGACCTTGCGTACTCCTCCGACGAGCATCTCCAACCCAGTGCCAAGCTCGCCGTCGAAGGTCTCGCCCTCGACTGGCGTCCTGGAGCTCGGCTCCCATGAAGACGCCGCCGCCCGGCCTTCGTGTAGGCGCTGGCTGGGGCTCCTCGAACTGACGCTGGGCAACAAGTGGGAGTCATTTGTCGGTGTAGCGCTTGCCGCTCCTGCGGCCTTAGGGCCGTCAGTACGATCGCCCTACCCCTCGCCGGCCTCTGCATCGGCAGCCTCGGTGGCCTCCTCGCCGACAGGCTCGTCGGCGACGGCCTCTTCCTACCCTGTTGGGGCCAAGTCAGCGGCGGAGGCGGGGAGCACCCTCGTGTGCTTATGCGCACGAGTCTCCGTCGACCAGAAAAGGTAGAAGACATCCCGCAGCTCCCGTGCGCCGAGCTGCGGGGGAAAGATGGCTCGCTCCTTGCGCAGCGCCGCGAGCCGCTGCGCCTCGGCCGACTTGACGCCCTTCTCCTTATCGGCCTTCGGGGCCATGGCGAGGGGGGCGGAGGAGGTCGACGGCGGTGAGTGTGCTTGTGGCGAAAAGGGGAGCGGGGCGCTGCTCTCTTCGCACCGGAGAAGAAGAGGGGAGCGGCGGTGGTTTCTTGACAAGACAGCAATGGCGAGGGGTGGTCGGCCTGCCTCTGTTTCCTCCGCTTATAAAGGGGAGGAGGGGCGACGTTCGCTTATATCTATAAAGAACCCCCCACGACCGCGCCCACGCTCTCTCGCACGACTCCACGTCCGGTGCGTGCCGTTAGTGGGGTTCGTTGTGGGTCCGGGCGGGTTGCGGCGTGGTCGAGGCCGCAGCGTGTCCGTGCTGCGATTCCTGGGCCTGGCCCGACAAGCGCTTCGGCACTGCAGTATACGGCCCAGGCCCGGGGCTCTGCCGGTGTACTAGAGTAGGGGTACCCTAGTATCCCGTGCTGCATGCACTCTGGACGATTCTGCAAAGACCAGCGGCGTGGCTTGCCTCGACACCGCCAAGGTCCTTCGTGGCTTCCCTGGAGCCATTCAAGAACAAAGTATTAGATTGAGAAGACAAGACCCCGACAAGAGGAGCTTGTCGGGAAGGCCACTCCAGGCACGCAGAAGACAAGGCCCCGGCAAGAGGAGCTTGTCGGGAAGGCTCGGGGCGCGACAAGCCTCCGAGCGCGACAAGGATTCGGCCGCGGCCCGGGGCTTGCCGCGGCATGCAACTTCTCTCCGTCTCCGCTCCAGCTCACCCAGCGACGTGTCGCCATGGGACCGTTCCATGCGTGCGTGTCGAGCGGCTGTGCAGCCAGCGGAGAGCAGCGATAAGCGGCGCTGACAAGCTTGCCATCGTGGCGAGCGGAGGCGCACCTGACGGCCTCTGTTGCATTGTTTGGGCGACAATGACGGGCATTTATTGCTTTTGTCCCTTGCCGTCAGAGTTAGGTATTTTGCACTGTACACTGTTCAAGTAGGTGTACCAACTCCTGTTTTTACATTTGTACCCCCGCCTATGTTGCCACCTGTCGGAGACCCCTTGAGCATATAAAAGGAGGCCCGGGTGCAATGTAGAGAGGGGTCGCCAGGTTCGGCTCGTTCGGTTCATTCGACCCACTCGAGACCAGATACACTCACGCTAGGTTTTGTAGCTCACATTGCTCCCTAGCAAGAACACAATAGATCAAAGAAGCAGCAGAGGAGTTTTATCTCTCCGGAGAGCTCGAAGCTGGGTAAACTGCCCGTGTGCCTCGCCTCGATCCGCTCTTCGTGCGATCTCCGCCTCCCTCCGAACCACAAGGGGCCTGCTCCGCCGGCCCCATAGGTGTCCGTGGGTACGATCAGCCTCCCCGACATCTTTGGCGCGCCAGGTAGGGGGCGTCAAGGCTGTGTGAACCTGATCCGGCGTTCACACGAGCAGCGTCATCAACATCTTCCTCAACATGCCACCGAAGAAGAAGGCTTCAGCGGCAAGAGCCGTCTGCGTCGACCCACCCTCACCGCAACAAACGGGTGGTGGGGCGGGGCAGCTGGCGGAGGAACGGCCAAGCGAAGGTGTTCGCGAAGTTGCCAAGTCCAAGGACAAGGCACCGCAAACCTCGGCGTCGCGCATCCCCCGCGCCCATCTCGGAGACGCGGGACCAGCAACGCCATGGCGTTCACAACGCCATACGCTCGCTGGATCGAGACCCTCAAGACCAGCATGCGCGCCAACATGTCGGCACGAGTGAGATACGGTGCGCCGGACGGGCGCTGCTCCTTCTAACGTGGTTAGAAGTCCGAGCGTGTCCCGCCTCGCACCGTTCTCCAATGCCACCCACTACTCCAGCGAAGCTCTGGCGAGAGCTCGGCTGCTCTCGACTACCCTCCAACGCGGCCGACAAGGTCGGCGAGTGGAGGGCCACTATCTGTAGCCTCATCGGCTTTGCTAACGGCGACGCCCGGCAACCAATGCCATCATTGCCGCGGCGTGGCGACAAGGCACGAGCCGGAGGCGGCAGACTGTCGGAGGTGCAACCACCGTGCACTCTCCGCCAAGAAGGCTAAGATCGCCGACTCACCGGATCCACCTCGACAGCGACTCCACTGCGTCGTCGGATCCGCGAGCTCGCCGCGATCAGCACCAAGTTCTTCATGAGCGACAACAAGAGGACGCTCGAACTCGCATCGAGCCCCGAAGAGAAGCGCGACGTCAGTCCGACAAGCGCGCTGGGCCTTCTGTTGACATGCGCGCGCCGGAGGAGCCATGCGACTTGTCAGACGTCTGTAGGTTGCCCTGCGTTCACTCGTGAGCTGCGGCAAGTCCGATGGCCCAGCCGTAAAAACTTCAAACCAGACGTGCGGAGAAGTATGATGGCAGGGCGCATCCGTCCGGAGTTCCTCAAGCCCAACGCGTCAGATCTTGGCTCATGCACTTGCCGGACAGCTCCATATCCTCTTGGGCAGATCTGTGCCATCAGTTTGTTGGCGCCTTCACGGTGGCCACAAACCTCATGGCCAAGAGAGTGACCTTCACTTGCTCGCCCGAAGGAAGGAGAGTCCCCGCGCAAGTTCATTCAGAGATTCACCGCACTACAACATCCCAGACGTCCACCCCGCGGTGATCGGCGCATTTCATCGTAATGTGCGGAACCGCAGGATGAGGGAGGAGATGGCGATGTGCAAAGTCAAGGACGTCGCGAGCTGTACGCCTTGGCCGACAAGTGTGCACGCTACGAGGAAGGAGGAGACTCGAGGAGAGAATGCGAAGCAGGATCCGACAAGGATGACACCGCCCGGCAAAGAAGGGCCGCGGCGAGGCAACAGGAAGAAGAAAAGCAGAGAAGTGCTAGCTGTCGAGCAGTCCGGGCAATGGAGGCGGCGACAAGAACGCTAAGGCTGGTGGCTCCGGCAAGGAGGTTGTCACGACGCCAACCACCGGTCGGTGGCGACGCCGACAAGCAGGACAGCTCCGCAAGCGATCTTGCAAGATCCACCGCACCAAGGGCCACGACCTCCAGAGCTGCAAGAAGGTCGAGCAGCTTGTCGAACAGCAGAGAGCTGAGTACGAGCGCGACAAGGAGAAGGCCCAGGAAGGTGCCGGGGAGCAAGCAAGAAACATCCGGCGGGGAGGGCGCGTGGCAAGGTCAAGCAGCGACAAGGAGATCGACCTCCCCGCGGCCGCGACAAGGATGAAGATGAGGACAACGACGAAGATATGGAAGACGACGACGCCGATGAGCAGGAGTTTCAGAAAGCCACAGAGGTTCTTGCGTTGACGGAGGTGCTTCCCTGCATACCTCCCACCGCCAACTCAAGCAATGGATGTGCGAGGTCAATGCAGCGGAACCATCCGTAGAGTCACGCAAGCCTCTGAAGTGGTCCAGCACGCCTATCATTTTTGATATTGAGGACCACCCTGACCGCGTAACTGCGGTCGGGTGCTTGCGGATGTTGGTCTCACCAACCATCCGCAACCTCAAGGTCACAAAAATGTTAGTTGACGGCGGGGCCGGCTTGAATCTGATCTCCTCCACGGTGCTCGTAAGCTTCAAATCCCTGACAGCGAGCTCGAAGAGACTGGCACTTTCCAAGGAATCAATCCAGGAAGGAGCAAGCCGAAGGGGAAGATTACGTTACCGGTGACATTTGGCAGCGAGCTGAACTTCAGGATTGAGAGGGTTACGTTCGACGTTGCCAATTTCCCATTGCCTTACAATGGGATACTTGGCCATCCAGCACTCGCCAAGTTCATGGCAGCCTCTCACTACGCCTACAACCTACTCAAGATGCCAGGCCCGATAAGCGTCATCTCTGTCCATGGCGACAAGAAGGACGCCCTTATCTGTGCCGACAAGATCTTCCGGGATGCAGCAGCCACGACAGATTGCCAAGCACTTGCCGCTGAAGCTCCCGGGGGGAAGAAGACCAAGTCCAAGTCCGGCAAGGGCTCTGATGCTCACTCCGTCAAGCGCACCTCTTCGGAGTGCTGCGCTACCGTCGAGGACGCACCATCGTGCTCCACCGGCAAGTGCAAGAAGATGGTGGCTCCGCCGAAGACCAAGAAGGTGCCCGCCAAGGAGGACGGCGCTGGTGGTACCTTCACCATCAGTGCCTCTCTCGACCCTAAATAGGAAGGCGCGCTCGTTGCTTTCTGCGGCGAATGTCGATGTGTTTGCATGGCAACCGTCGACATCCCGGTGTTCCTGTGAAAGTGATTGAGCACCGCCGCCGTTTTGTCCTCGCGCGCCGCCCCGTCAAGCAAAAAGTCGAAGCAAGCTAAAGGAGCGCCAAGAATTCATAGCCGAAGAGATCAAGAACCGGAAGCGGCGAGGCCTTGTCGAGGGGTGCTCCATCCCACGTGGTTGGCCAATCCACAGTAGTCGTGCGCAAGGCAAATGGAAAATGGAGAATTTGTATTGAGTTCACGGATGTTAATAAAGCTTGTCCCAAAGATCCATTTCCCTTGCCGCGCATTGACCCGATTGTTGACTCCACGGCTGGATGTGATTTGCTTTCGTTTCTTGATGCATACTCAGGATACCATCAGATCTTCATGGCTGAAGAAGATGAAGAGAAGACCGCATTCATTACACCATGTGGTACATTCTGTTTCATATGGATGCCTTTCGGTTTGAAGAATGCTGGTTCAACATTTGCAAGGGTAGTCCATGACGCTTTTGAGCCGCAAATGCACAGAAATGTAGAAGCCTACATGGATGACATAGTGGTCAAAAGAAAGAACTAAGCAACTCTGGTTCAAGATTTGGACGAGACCTTTGCAAATCTGCGCAAGATCAACCTCAAGCTCAACCCCGAGAAGTTCGTGTTCGGAGTCCCTTCCGGCAAGCTTCTCGGGTTCTTCGTGTCTCAACAGGGATCGAAGCTAATCCGGCAAGATCAAGGCCATTGAGCAGATTGAAGCACCAAAGCGCGTCAAGGATGTACGAAGACTTGCGGTTGCGTGGCTGCTCTCAGCAGGTTTATTTCTAGGTTCTGCTGAACGCATACCGCCATTTTTCAAGATTTTGAAAAGGCAGGTCCAATGAAATGGACTCGAAGCGGAGGCTGCGCTGCGAGACTTGAAGAGATACCTGTCCTCCACTCCAACACTTGTCGCACCTAGGCCACAAGAGAAGTTGTTGCTATATATAGCGGCAACCAATCAAGTGGTTAGTGCTGCGTTAGTAGCGGAGAGGGAGGCGGATGACGAGCCAGCAACCATGGCAAGCACATCCAGCGACAAGCGGGGGGCCGTCGACAAGCTCTGGTCCCGACAAGGACGAATCAGCGGCGACACAAGAACAGATCACGAAAAAAGGATGGTGCAGCGCCCAGTCTACTTTGTCGATTCCCTCCTGCAGGGGCTAGGTCAAGGTACTACGGTGTGCAAAAATTGCTTTTCGGCCTCCTCATGGCCTCGAGAAAGCTGCGCCATTACTTCCAAGAACATGAGATCACAGATTGTCACTCGCTTTCGGCTGAAGAGGATACTGCGAGAATCCGAAGCGGCAGGCAGGATTGTCGAGTGGGCACTAGAGCTGTCAAGCTTTGGTCTCAAGTTTGAAAGCACATCAACTATCCAAAGCGAGCGTTGGCAGAATTCATAGCAGAATGGGCGCCAACACGGATGAACAGATTAGGAGACGAGCATTCCCGTCCAAAGAAGCAAGCAAAGAATGGCTGATGTACTTTGATGGTGCCTTCTCGCTGCAAAGGCGCCGGTCTTGCGGCGTGCTGCTTATCGCACCCACCGGAGAGCACCTCAAGTACGTCGTCCAGATGCACTTTCCCAAGGAGCAAGCGACAAACAATACTGCAGAGTATGAAGGTTTGCTTGCCGGTCTCAGGATCGCCATGGACCTTGGGATCAAGAAGCTTATTGTCAGGGGTGACTCGCAACTCGTCGTCCGCCAAGTCAACAAAGATTACGAGTCCGTTGATGGAAGCCTCACGTTGATGAAGTGAGGAAGCTAGAAGAGCACTTTGACGGCCTGCAAATGGAACATGTTCCAAGAGCTCGAGAATGATATTGCCGACGGCTTGTCAAAGTGCGCTGCACTCAAGTTGCTGTGGAACCAGGGATTTTCGTGCTCAAGCCGACTCGACCAACCGTAACACCATCAACTGGACAAAGCAAGAAGAGGAAGTTGGCCTCTGGTGACTACTTTCCGGCAGAGCTTCCCGAAGCCGTCGTTGCAAAGGTCCCCAAGATCAACACCAACAGTGCTGAGGAGCAGTCTGCTCCGACAGACCCCAGGGTTTGTTTCGTTGAAGCAGACGCTCCCGACAAGTCTTGCTCCGGCAAGCTTGTCGGGGAGCATCAAGCTCCGGCAGGGCCGCAGGTTCTTGCCGTGGAAGCTGATGTTCAGCGGCAACAGATGTGCCTTTAGTCCTTGTTGTCGAGCCGCAAGCTCCAAAGATGGGCGTAGCAGATTGTCCATTTCCTTGAGACGGAGAACTTCCGAAGAGCAAGAAGAAAGCGGAAAGAGTAGCCCGGCAGTCAAGTATGTACCAGTTTGTCGACAAAGATACTGCATGTAAGAAGACTCAACGGTGTGAAATTGAAGTGTATTCGGGGAAGATGGATGAAGTTGTTGGCAGAGATACATGGAGGCATATGTGGTCACCACATTGGCAAGAAGAGCACTTGCCGCAAAGCTTTCCGGCAAGGTTTCTTCTGGCCGACAGCCCTCCGGGATGCAATCGCACAAGTAACCAAGTGTGAAGCGTGCAGTTCCATTCCAAACAGATACACCAGCCAGCTCAAGCTCTCCGACGATCCCTTTATCCTGGCCATTTTCGGTCCTGGGGCTCGACATCCTCGGCCCCTTCCCCGAAGTTGTCGGGGCTTTGAGTACTTGTACGCCGCCATCGACAAGTTCACAAAGTGGCCGGAAGTGGAAGCGATGAGGAAGGTGACGGCACAAATAGCGATCAAGTTCTTGGTCAATTGTTTGCCGTTTCGAATCCCCAACCGGATCATCACCGACAACGGCACACAATTCACGAGTCGCACCTTCATGCAAGACGTCCAAGACCTTGGCGCCAAGGCCTGCTTTAGCTTCGCTCACCCGAGAAGCAACGGTCAAGCCGGAGAGGGCAAATGCTGAAGTGTTGCGCGGGCTCAAGACCGTAACTTTCGACAGTCTGCACAAGTGCGGAAGAAAGCTGGATCGAGGAGCTGCCGGTGGTTCTTTGGTCGATCAGACGACGCCAAATCGAGCCACCGCCGCATACACCTTTGCTCTAGTCTATGGAGCAGATGCGAGTTCTCCCCACGGAACTCAGATACGGATCGCCTCGAGTGCTCGCTTATGATGAGCTCGAGCAAGAGCAGCTGCAACAAGATGACGCGCTGCTCCTTGAGGAGGACCGTCTTGAGTCATTGGCGAGCTGCTCGCTTCTGACAAGCTACTGCGTCGCTACCATAGCCGCAGGGTTAGTGCCGAAGTCTCTAGGAAGGCGACCTTGTTCTTGGCGCGTTTAGTCCGCCAAGAATTCAAACAAGTTGGCCTTGAAGTGGGAAGGCCCTTATCGGGTGAAACGAGTCACTAGGCTGGCTGTCCGCCTTTGAGACCGAAGATGGAATTCCGTGAGCAACTCCTCGAACATTGAGCATCTTCGTAAGTTTTACCCATAGGGCTCGGGTTGTCGGAACTGCTCCGCAACCACCTTTTGTACAAGTCTTGCCGCTGTTGCATGTAATCCTTTGTACAAAGCCGGGCAGACCACTGTGCATCGATAAAGCTCATGTGTTGCGCATGACTTTGTCAAATTCGTGCTTTCATCATTTTATTGCATGTTTTGGCTACCACTTTGTGCAAAGAACCACACGATGCACGTAGAATCGAGCCGCTGAGCTCCATAACGTTATTTCCTCTTCTTTTTCTTTTCTCAAAGAAAGGGAGGCTCCCTTGCGCACAAGTTAACCAGGAGGGAAGAGGAGATAATACTATGGACCAGGCACCGCTCGAGGAAGTTTCACCTCATCGGGAAGCAAGAGACAGAAAAGCTAAGTTGCCAAAGTTTGAGCAATCAATTCTTAAATTTTTAAGTTATCTTCCTCGAACGATAGTACTTTGTGTGGAGAACCTGTGCGCAGAGGAACCAACTCGCCGGCTGGTCGCGCCCTTACTTTGTTTTGAGTCCGCTCAACAACTTAAGTGAGTCATGCTTAGTCGCGACAAGGTTGCTTGTCGGAGGCGGCATCGCCAAAGAAGTCAGGCCGACGTTCAAGACTCGGCCTTTCATGCAAAAGTGCCCACACCAACAAGTCCCCTAAATGCGTAAGGCAGAAACATACAAAGGAAGAAATCAAGTAGAGGAAATAACGTTGCATTGATCGATTCGCCTAAGATAGAGTATATTACAGAATAACTTGTCGCTGATCTAACAAAGTTTTCTAAACATGATCAGCAATGACAAAGAGAAAGATAAGGTTGGCGGCCTAGTCCACGCGGTCGCCCTCAATCCGCTTGATCTTGTTCACCTTGTCCACAATGGGTGCGACAAGGGCTTTGAGCTCCTCCACGTTGGCTTCGGGCGGCAGGGATCGGAGGACGCCGTTAAGGTTGAGGCCCGGATTGCGGAAGGCCACTTTCATCAACACCTTCTCGAGGGGTCCCGCGCAGACCTGGCGTGATTCCTCGGTCAGCTGCTTTGGGACCTCCTCTCGGAGTCGCCGGAGGCCCGTCGCCACGCCTTTGAAGAATAAGCTGAGCTTGGCGCTGGGTTGGAGATGCTCGTCGGAGGAGTACGCAAGGTCCGCCATCCCCAGCTCCATCACTGCTTTTGGATGTCGGCGGCGGTGTCTACAAGACCTTCGGTCCAGTGCTCCACGCCTCTCCCTCAAGGTGTTCTGGCCGGATACAGCATTCGGCCAGCTCCTCCTTGGCCTTGATCGCCTCAACAAGCCCACCTCCCACTCTCTGGCGCCCATCCAACGTCTGCGTCGAGTGGTCGATTCAGCTCCAGATCTGCCTTTGGAATCCTTGGCGGCCGAGCTCCTTGCCCTGTCGGCGAGACGGCTCTGCAGCTCGCCAAGGGTGTAGGCGTCCTTCTCGCGCTCACGCTTGAGCACGGCAAGCTCTTCGCCGCTCTTCTTGAGGGTGGCCTCCAGCTGCCACCTTCGCCTTCAGCTCTTCCTTGGCGGCCTCGGCGGCTGCGGCGGCGTCGCTTCGCTTCTGAAGCGCCCGCCAAGCAACCTCGGCAGCAAGGTCTTCTTCGTGGCTGTCCAGATTGACCTTCCGCTGCGCCCGCTTCGCTTCTGCGGCGAGCTTCTCGGCAGCCAGCCGCTGCTCCTCATCAGCTGCGGCCTTCTCAAGGATGAAGGCCGTGCGCTCTTCTGCGAGCTGCCCCCGCGCTTCCGCCACGTCGCGGAGGGCTTCTTTGTTGGCGCTCCGGAGCTCCTCGGCGCGCTTCTCCATATCCGCTCCCGCCCTCGCGACAAGGGCTTCCCGGGTCTCCAACTTGGCCTGCCGGGCGCGGTAGAGAGACAGCTTCTTCTTGCTCCTCCTCCTCGAACTTCGCTGCTGCTTGGCGCGTCCACCAGCGTCGACCAATGAGGCGTAGTAGCTTCGCCGTCGAAGGTCTCGCCCTCGGGCGCCTGAGCTCGGCTCCCAAGGGAGCTTGATGAAGACGCCGGCCTTGGTAGGCGCTGGCTGGGGCTCCTCGAACTGGCCGCGGCGGGGAGTCGGCTGTCGGTGTAGCGCTTGCCGCTCCTGCGGCCTCAGGGCCGTCAGTACGATCGCCCGACCCCTCGCCGGCCTCTGCGTCGGCAGCCTCGGTGGCCTCCTCGCCAACAGGCTCGTCGGAGGCGGCCTCTTCCTCCACGATGACGACCTCTTCTTCTTCGATGGCGGCCTCGTCGGTGTTGCTGCTTCCTCCTCACCGCGGCCTCGACCTCCATCGGGTCTCAAGGCTGACGAAGAAAGAGCGATCAAGCAGATATTCAAAAGAGAAACGAAAGAAAGCAAACCCAAGGGACATTTTTCGTAAGGGAATTACCTCCGACGGGTCCGCAGCCGTGGCCTCGACCACCGGGAGGGTCACCTGGCGCCGTCCCTTGTCGGGGTAGCCTCCCTTGCCGGAGTGGCCTCCCTTGCCGGGGTGGCCTCCCTTGTCGGAGGGAGCTCCCTTGCCGGGGAGTTCCCCCTTGGCGGCGTAGCGGCAGCTGGCAGAATCTCGGAGGCCGCTTCCGAGCCCTCCTAATGAGGCTGCTCTGCTCCTACGCAAGCAAACTATCAGAAATCAACGCAGAAGGAGCACCCCTGCACATCTAATAGTAAGAAGAAAACTGCACACTTACTCTGGGGGCTGTCTTTGGGGGCTGCTTTCGAGAGGAAGGGTTGCGGGTCCGGCAAAGGGAGTCTCGACGCGTCCCCGTCGCCACGGAGAATCGTCCTCAACGACGACCGCCGGGATCTTGGCCCTCTTCGCCGCTCTCACGGGCCAGCGTCCTGAAAAGGAAAGAGTCCAGAACGAAGCAAATCAGATTCAAGATGAAGAAATAAAAATTGAAGAAATACAAGCGCAATCTCGAGAAGATTACACTTCGCCTACCTCCTCCGCGCTGAGCGCGGAGAACACAAACTCCCGCCCTCCTACGGTGCGATGAGGCGGGCGAGTGGCCTCTCTTGGCCGCTTAAGCGGAGGCGTCGGCGGTGGCTCGAGAAGATTCCGCCCGGTTGTCGCTGCAGTATGAGGCGCCTCGCTGCAACCTCGCTTGCAGCGGTGGAAGCGCGTCGGCGCTGCTGCTGTGGGCGGTCTGTCGCCCGGCTCGTCTCCAACTCTGCGAGAGCGCCTCTTGGCGTGAGCCAGGGAGCTCGGCTGGCGGCAAATCGCTTGGCGGTGGGGAAGAAGCGCCCTCGGCGGGTCCACTCGTCCCGGCCTCGGGCTCGACAAGCTCGTCCTCGCCGGCGACCTCCCCTCGCTCGGCAGAGCTTGCCGCCTTCGCTGCGTCCGCCTCCTCCACGGTGAACCCGTAGGCTCCAGCGGCTGATGCGGCTGCCGCCTCCTCCACCCTGGTGGCGATCCTCGCCATCTCCTGGTCGGTGGTGTCGCGGGTGAGCCTCTTCTGCTCGTCGGCGCGGATCGGCACTTCTTCTAAGTCATCAAAGAATTGCTGCACGGTCTCGTCGGGGGGCTCCCGCCATGTTGGGACGATTCTGTGGGAGTCGCACAGAGGCATCATGGCGCGGATGCGGTGAGCGCCGAGTTGTTGCACAAAGGGACGACCCCCCGCGGCAACCTGAACCACTCTGGATGTTCGGGGTCGTTCTTGAACAGCTCGAGCAGCACTGAATCCAGCTCCATGACGGTTAAGTTCCAATTCAGACCCGGGCGCAATCTCATGATGTCCGCCGCATTCTGGAACTCCCAAGCAGGCCTCCTCCTTTCCTGCAAGGGAGCGATGCGGCGGCGAATGAAGTCTGCCCAACTGCTCCTACTGTCAATCCGGCAAGCCTGAGGCGCAGTATTCGGGTCACAGCTATCTTCAACCAGCGTCCTCCGCGCTAAGTTACTCCAATCCCTGCCGCGCGCACTATTGGGGTTTGGCGCCTGGCGGTGAAGGGCTGCGGGTTCTCCTCACGACTCCGGCACCAGTTGGCTCTCCACTCCTCCCACTTGTTCCGAACTCCCCCTCTAGGTAGGCCTCTTTCTTGCCGATCCTAGAGACCTGTGCTATCCACGAGGCAAGGGGCTCTCCTCTCTCGACGCTGGGAACAAAGAAATGGCGGAAGAGTGCCACGTTCGGGTGGACTCGACAAAGTTTTCGCACAATGCGCGAAAACCGCCATGGTCAAGACGGCGTTGGGGGTGAAATCAAGGAGGCGGAGGCTGAAGGTGTTCATTATGTCGCAAAAGAACTCGGAAAACGGCGGGCAAAGACCGCAATAGAAGAAAAGGGCGAAGAAAGGGTACCCTGTTGGGGCCAAATCAGCGGCGGAGGCGGGGAGCACCCTCGTGCGCGGATGCGCACGAGTCTCCGTCGACCAGAAAAGGTAGAAGACATCCCGCAGCTCCCATGCGCCGAGCTGCGGGGGAAAGATGGCTCGCTCCTTGCGCAGCGCCGCGAGCCGCTGCGCCTCGGCCGACTTGACGCCCTTCTCCTTATCGGCCTTCGGGGCCATGGCGAGGGGGGGGGGGGCGGAGGAGGTCGACGGCGGTGAGTGTGCTTGTGGCGAAAGGGGCGCTGCTCTTCGCACCGGAGAAGAAGAGGGAGCGGCGGTGGTTTCTTGACAAGACAGCAATGGCAGGGGTGGTCGGCCTGCCTCTGCTTCCTCCGCTTATAAAGGGGAGGAGGGGCGGACGTTCTGCTTATATTAATAAAGAACCCCCCACGACCGCGCCCACGATCTCTCGCACGACGCCACGTCCGGTGCGTGCCGTTAGTGGGGATCGTGGTGGGTCCGGGGCGGGTTGCGACGTGGTCGAGGCCGCGCATGTCCGGTGCGATTACGGGCCTGGCCCGACAAGCGCCGGCACTGCACGGCCCAGTTCGGGGGCTCTGTCGGTGTACTAGAGTAGGGGTACCCTAGTATCCGTGACTCGTGCCGCGGACGATTGCAAGACCAGCGGCAGGGCTTGCCTCGACACCGCCAAGGTCCTTCGTGGCTTCCCTGGAGCCATTCAAGAACAAAGTATTTGATTGAGAAGACAAGGCCCCGACAAGAGGAGCTTGTCGGGAAGGCCACTCCAGGCACGCGGAAGACAAGGCCCCGGCAAGAGGAGCTTGCCGGGAAGGCTCGGAGCGCGACAAGCCTCCGGGCGCGACAAGGATTCGGCCGCGGCAAGGAGCTTACCGCGGCATGCAACTTCTCTCCGTCTCCGCTCCAGCTCACCCAGCGACGTGTCGCCATGGGACCGTTCCATGTGCGCGTGTCGAGCAGCTGTGCAGCCAACGGAGAGCAGCGATAAGCGGCGCTGACAAGCTTGCCATCGTGGCGAGCGGAGGCACACCTGACGGCCTCTGTTGCACTGTTTGGGCGACAATGACGGGCATTTATTGCTTTTGTCCCTTGCCGTCGAGTTAGGTATTTTGCCTTTGCATAATCGTTCAAGTAGGTGTACCAACTCCTGTTTTTACATTTGTACCCCGCCTATGTTGCCACCTGTCGGAGACCCCTTGAGCATATAAAAGGAGGCCCGGGTGCAAGGTAGAGAGGGGTCGCCAGGTTCGGCTCGTTCGGTTCATTCGACCCACTCGAGACCAGATACACTCACGCTAGGTTTTGTAGCTCGCATTGCTCCCTAGCAAGAACACAATAGATCAAAGAAGCAGCAGTAGGAGTTTTATCTCTCCGGAGAGCTCCGAAGCTGGGTAAACTGCTCGTGTGCCTCGCCTCGATCCGCTCTTCGTGCGATCTCCGCCCCCCTCCGAACCACAAGGGGCCTGCTCCTTCGGCCCCATAGGTGTCCGTGGGTACGATCAGCCTCCCCGACATTCTTGCAATGGGAGAAGTGCTTAGCTTTGGGCTCAATCTTGCGGTGTCCTTTCCCAGTGACAGAAGGGGCAGCAAGGCACGTATTGTATTATTGCCATCGAGGATAACAAGATGGGGTTTTTATCATATTGCATGAATTTATCCCTCTACATCATGTCATCTTGCTTAAGGCGTTACTGCTTTTTAACTTAATACTCTAGATGCATCTTTGGATAGCGGTCGATGAGTGGAGTAATAGTAGTAGATGCAGGTGAGTCGGTCTACTTGTCTCGGACGTGATGCCTATATACATGATCATACCTAGATATTCTCATAACTATGCTCAATTCTGTCAATTGCTCAACAGTAATTCGTTCACCCACCGTAGAATACTTATGCTCTTGAGAGAAGCCACTAGTGAAACCTATGGCCCCCGGGTCTATTCTCATCGTATCAATCTCCATTACATTAATCTTGTTTTGCTTTTTTACTTTTCACTTTGCATCTCTATACCAAAAATCCAAAAATATTATTTATCATCTTATCAGATCTCACTCTCGTAAGTGACCGTGAAGTGATTGACAACCCCTAATCGTGTTGGTTGCGAGGAGCTATTGTTTTGTGTAGGTACGAGGGACTTGTGCGTAGCTTCCTACTGGATTGATACCTTGGTTCTCAAAAAACTGAGGGAAATACTTATGCTACTTTGCTGCATCATCCTCTCCTCTTCGGGGAAACCCAACGCAGTGCTCAAGAGGTAGCAATAAGAATTTCTGGCGCCGCTGCCGGGGAGGCTTACGCAAGAGCAAGTCAAGACTTGGACTACCAACAACAAGCCACTTCTGGCGCCATTAAAGTCTACATACCAAGTACCCATCACAATCCCTATCTCCCGCATTACATTATTTGCCATTTGCCTCTCGTTTTCCTCTCCCCCACTTCACCCTTGCCATTTTATTCGCCCTCTCTTTCCCAATCTCCTCCTCTTTTTCCCATTGCCTTTTTCTCGCTTGCCTTTTGTTTGCTCGTGTGTTGGATTGCTTGTTTGTCGCGATGGATCAAGATACTACCAAATTGTGTGACTTCAGCAATACAAATAATAATAATTTCCCTAGCACTCCGATTGCTCCTCTTGCCAATACTGAATCTTGTGAAATCAATACTGCTTTGTTGAATCTTGTTATGAAAGGTCAATTCGTCGGCCTTCCTAGTGAAGATGCCGCTACTCATCTGAATAGCTTCGTTGATTTATGTGATATGCAAAAAAAAGATGTCGAAAATGATGTCGTTAAATTGAAGCTATTTCCTTTTTCGCTTAGAGATCGTGCTAAAGCGTGGTTTTCATCTCTGCCTAAAAATAGTATTGATTCTTGGAACAAGTGCAAAGATGCTTTTATCTCTAAGTATTTTCCTCCTGCTAAGATCATCTCTCTTAGGAACGATATTATGAATTTTAAGCAACTTGATCATGAACATGTTGCACAAGCTTGGGAGAGAATGAAATTAATGATACGTAATTGTCCTACTCATGGTTTGAACTTATGGATGATTATACAAAACTTTTATGCGGATTGAATTTTTGCTTCCGTAAATCTTTTAGATTCGCCGCAGGAGGCACTTTTATGGAAATCACTCTAGGAGATGCTACTAAACTTCTAGATAATATTATGGTTAATTATTCTCAATGGCATACCGAAAGATCTACTAATAAAAAGTGCATGCGATAGAAGAAATTAATGTTTTGAGTGGAAAGATGGATGAACTTATGAAATTATTTGCTACTAAGAGTGTTTCTTCTGATCCTAATGATATGCCTTTATCTACTTTGATTGAGAACAATAATAAATCTATGGATGTGAATTTTGTTGGTAGGAATAATTTTGGTAACAACGCGTATAGAGGGAATTTTAATCCTAGGCCTTATCCTAGTAATTCCTCTTATAATTATGGAAATTCCTACAACAATTCTTATGGAAATTTTAATAAGATGCCCTCTGAATTTGAGACTAGTGTTAAATAATTTACGAGTTCGCAAAAGAATTTTAATGCTTTGCTTGAGGAGAAATTGCTTAAATTTGATGATTTGGCTAGGAACATTGATAGAATTTCTCTTGAAATTGATTCTTTAAAGCTTAGATCTATTCCTCCTAAGCATGATATCAATGAGTCTCTCAAAGCTATGAGAATTTCCATTGATGAGAGCAGAGAAAGAACCGCTAGGATGCGTGCTTCCAAAGATGCCTTTATTAAAGCGCGTTCTTCCAATTCCTATGAATATCAAGATGAAGATATAAAAGTTATTGATGTGTCCCCCATTAAATCTTTGTTTTGCAATATGAATCTTGATGAAACTGAATATGATCTTCCTTTACCTAGAAGGCGTACCAAGAATTCGGAGTTTTTAAATCTTGATGATGAAATTGATAAATGTGGGATTGAAAGAAATAAAAACCTAGATGTTGCTAAACCCACTATATTGGATCTCAAGGAATTTAATTATGAAAATTGCTCTTTGTATTTCCTTGTTGCAATCCGTGCTAAATTCTCCTCATGCTTATAGTCAAAATAAGGCCTTTACCGAACACATTGTTGATGCCTTGATGCAATCTTATGAAGAAAAACTTGAGTTGAAGATCTCTATCTCTAGAAAGCTCTATGATGAGTGGGAACCTACTAATAAAATTAAAATTAAAAATTATGAGTTTCATGCCTAGTGTGATTTGGGTGCTAGTGTCTATACTATCCCCAAAACCTTGTGTGATTTGCTAGATTTCCGTGACTTTGATGATTGCTCTCTAAACTTGCATCTTGCGGATTCCACTATTAAAAAGCCTATGGGAAGAATTAATGATGTTCTTATTGTTGCAAATAGGAATTATGTGCCCGTAGATTTTATCGTTCTTGATATAGATTGCAATTCTTCTTGCCCTATTATTCTTGGTAGACCTTTCCTCAGAACGATTGGTGCAATTATTGATATGAAGGAAGGGAATATTAGATTCCAATTTCCCTTAAAGAAAGGCATGGAACACTTTCCTAGAAAGAAAATAAAATTACCATATGAATCTATCATGAGAGCCACCTATGGATTGCCTACCAAAGACAGCAATACTTAAATCTATCCTTGCTTTTATGCCTAGCTAGGGGCGTTAAACGATAGCGCTTGTTGGGAGGCAACCCAATTTTATTTTTAGTTTTTTGTTTTTGCTTCTGTTTACGAATAAATAATCCATCTAGCCTATGTTTAGATGTGGTTTTTTTATTAATGTTTGTGCCAAGTTAGACCTATAGGATCTTCTTGGATGATAGTTATTTGATCTTGCTGTAATTTCCAGAATCTTTCTGTTCACGAAAACAATTGTTAAAAATCACCAGAACGTGACAAAATACTGATTCCAATTGCTGCTGATCATTAAACAAATTTTCTAGGTCGTCCTATTTTGGTAGAAGTTTTGGAGTTCCAAAAGTTTGCGTTAGTTACAGATTACTACAGACTGTTTTATTTTTGACAGATTCTGTTTTTCGTGTGTTGTTTGCTTATTTTGATGAATCTATGGCTAGTAAAATAGTTTATAATACATAGAGAAGTTGTAATACAGTAGGTTTAACACAAATATAAATAAAGAATGAGTTCATTACAGTAACTTAAAGTAGTCCTTTCTTTTCTTTCTCTAACGGAGCTCACGAGATTTCTATTGAGTTTTGTGTTGTGAAGTTTTCAAGTTTTGGGTAAATTCTTTTGATGGATTATGGAACAAGGAGTGGCAAGAGCCTAAGCTTGGGGATGCCCATGGCACCCCCAAGATAATCCAAGGACACCAAAAGTCAAAGCTTGGGGATGCCGGAAGGCATCCCCTCTTTAAATCTACTTCCATCGGTTATTTACTTGGAGCTATATTTTTATTCACCACATGATATGTGTTTTGCTTGGAGCGTCTTGTATTATTTGCATCTTTGCTTGTTAGTTTACCACAATCATCCTTGCTGTACACACCTTTTGAGAGAGCCATACATGAATTGGAATTTTATAGAATACTCTATGTGCTTTACTTATATCTTTTGAGCTTGATAGTTTTGCTCATAGTGCTTCACTTATATCTTTTGAGCGTGATAATTTTTGCTCTAGTGCTTCACTTAGATCTTTTAGAGCACGGTGGTGGATTTGTTTTAAAGAAACTATTGATCTCTCATGCCTCACTTAGATCATTTTGAGAGTCGTTAATAGCATGGTAATTTGCTTAATATTAATATGCTTGGTATTCAAGATATGTGAAACTTTCTTTTGAGTGCATTGAATACTAAGAAAATTTGATGCTTGATAATTGTTTTGAGATATGAAGATGGTGATATTAGAGTCATGTTAGTTGAGTAGTTATGAATTTAATGAATACTTGTGTTGAAGTTTGTGATTCCCGTAGCATGCACGTATGGTGAACCGTTATGTGATGAACTCGGAGCATGATTTATTTATTGATTGTCTTCCTTATGATTGGCGGTCGGGGACGAGCGATGGTCTTTTCCTACCAATCTATCCCCCTAGGAGCATGCGCGTAATACTTTGCTTTGATAACTTCTAGATTTTTGCAATAAGTATATAAATTCTTTATGACTAATGTTGAGTCCATGGATTATACGCACTTTTTCCCATCCTTCCACCATTGCTAGCCTCTCTAATACCGCACACTTTTCGCCGGTATCATACACCCACTAAAATCTTCCTCAAAACAGCCACCATACCTACCTATCATGGCATTTCCATAGCCATTCCGAGATATATTGCCACCACCGTTCCGTTTATTATGACACGCTCCATCATTGTCATATTGCTAGCATGATCATGTAGTTGACATCGTATTTGTGGCAAACCCACCGTTCATAATTCTTTCATACATGTCACTCTTGATTCATTGCATATCCCAAAGACATCACCGGAGGCATTCATATAGAGTCATACTTTGTTCTAAGAATCGAGTTGTAATTGTTGAGTTGTAAGAAAAATAAAAGTGTGATGATCATCATTTTTTAGAGCATTGTCCCAAGTGAGGAAAGGATGATGGAGACCATGATTCCCCCACAAGTCGGGATGAGACTCCGGACAAAAAATAAGAATAAAAAAAGAGAAGAAAAAAAGAGGCCATAAAAAAAGAGAAAAGGCGCAAAGAAAAAAAATGAGAGAAAAAGAGAGAAGGGACAATGCTACTATCCTTTTACCACACTTGTGCTTCAAAGTAGCACCAAGATCTTCATGATAGAGAGTCTCTCATTTTGTCACTTTCATATACTAGTGGGAATTTTTCATTATAGAACTTGGCTTGTATATTCCAATGATGGGCTTCCTCAAATGCCCTAGGTCTTCGTGAGCAAGCGAGTTGGATGCACACCCACTTAGTTTCTTTTGTTGAGCTTTCATATACTTATAGCTCTAGTGCATCCGTTGCATGGCAATCCCTACTCACTCACATTGATATCTATTGATGGGCATCTCCATAGCCCTTTGATACGCCTAGTTGATGTGAGACTATCTTCTCCCTTTTTGTCTTCTCCACAACCACCATTCTATTCCACCCATAGTGCTATATCCATGACTCACGCTCATGTATTGCGTGAAGATTGAAAAAGTTTTGAAAATGTTAAAGTATGAAACAATTGCTTGGCTTGTCATCGGGGTTGTGCATGATTTAAATATTTTGTGTGGGGAAGATGGAGCATAGCCAGACTATATGATTTTGTAGGGATAACTTTCTTTGGCCAAGTTATTTTTAGAAGAATAATTGCTTAGTTAGTATGCTTGAAGTATTATTATTTTTATGTCAATATAAACTTTTGTCTTGGATCTTTCGAATCTGAATATTCATACCACAATTAAGAAGATTTACATTGAAATTATGCCAAAGTATCACTCCGCATCAAAAATTCTCTTTTTATCTTTTACCTACCGAGGACGAAAGGTGAATTAAGCTTGGGGATGCCCGATACGTCTCCAACATATCTATAATTTTTATTGCTCCATGCTACTTTATCTACTGTTTTGGACTATATTGGGCTTTATTTTCCACTTTTATATTATTTTTGGGACTAACCTATTAACCGGAGGCCCAAATGTAATTGTTGTTTTTTGCCTATTTCAGTGTTTCGAAGAAACGGAATATCAAACGGAGTCCAAACGGAATGAAACCTTCGGGAACGTGATTTTCTCACCGAACGTGATCCAGGAGACTTGGACCCTACTCCAAGAAGTAACATAGGCGGTCACAAGGGTGGGGGCACCCCCCCCCCCGAGGGCGCGCCCCCTACCTCGTGGGCCCGCTGTTGCTCCACCGACGTACTCCTTCCTCCTATATATACCTACGTACCCCCAAACGATCAGAACAGGAGCCAAAAACCTAATTCCACCGCTGCAAATTCCTGTATCCACGAGATCCCATCTTGGGGCCTGTTCCGGAGCTCCGTCGGAGGGGGCATCCACCACGGAGTACTTCTACATCATCACCATAGCCCCTCCGATGAAGTGTGAGTAGTTTACTTCAGACCTTCGGGTCCATAGCTAGTAGCTAGATGGCTTCTTCTCTCTTTTTTGGATCTCAATACAATGTTCTCCCCCTCTCTCGTGGAGATCTATTCGATGTAATCTTCTTTTTGCGGTGTGTTTGTTGAGACCGATGAATTCTGGGTTTATGATCAAGATTATCTATGAACAATATTTGAATCTTCTCTGAATTCTTTTATGTATGATTGGTTATCTTTGCAAGTCTCTTCGAATTATCCGTTTGGTTTAGCCAACTAGATTGGTAGTTCTTGCAATGGGAGAAGTGCTTAGCTTTGGGTTCAATCTTGCGATGTCCTTTGCCGCGATGTGAAGGGCAGCAAGGCACGTATTGTATTGTTGCCATCGAGGATAACAAGATGGGGTTTTTATCATACTACATGAATTTATCCCTCTACATCATGTCATCTTGCTTAAGGCGTTACTCTTTTTTTAACTTAATACTCTAGATGCATGCTGGATAGCGGTCTATGAGTGGAGTAATAGTAGTAGATGCAGGCAGGAGTCGGTCTACTTGTCTCGGACGTGATGCCTATATACATGATCATACCTAGATATTCTCATAACTATGCTCGATTCTGTCAATTGCTCAACAAAGAATTGCTCACCCACCGTAGAATACTTATGCTCTTGAGAGAAGCCACTAGTGAAACCTATGGCCCCCGGGTCTATTCTCATCATATCAATCTCCATCACTTTAATCTTGTTTTGCTTTTTTACTTTGCCTTTTACTTTTCACTTTGCATCTCTATACCAAAAAATACCAACAATATTATCTATCATCTCTATCGATCTCACTCGTAAGTGACCATGAAGGGATTGAAAACCCCTAATCGCGTTGGTTGCGAGGAGCTATTGTTTTGTGCAGTGCACGAGGGACTTGCGTAGCCTCCTACTGGATTGATACCTTGGTTCTCAAAAAACTGAGGGAAACACTTACGCTACTTTGCTGCATCATCCTCTCCTCTTCGGGGAAATCCAACGCAGTGCTCAAGAGGTAGCAGTGGGCATCGCATATGCCAAAAATCCCTATCCCTAAGGCACATCGGGTTCAGCATGAACTCTCTAGGGTTACCAAATCCATCCCCTTTTCCATACGGCTCCCATTCCACCTACAACATAGCATACAACAAGGCAACATTGATGTTGAGTTACGATAAAAGCATGAGAATGAATGATGCAATGTCAAGTCACCTGCTCAGCCGTAATCGTGTCCAACTCGCTCGTGTACTACTTGTACATGAGTGAGGGATCATCCGTCGTCTCATTTAACACATCCCACTTGTAAGCCCAAGTGGGGAACCATAGTGGGTCGTCTTTGCCGTCCCATTGCTCATACTTCACGATCTTCGGTAGTCTAACCGGCAATCGCTCCGAGCTCCATACGAAAAGTACGAGCATACAACCACCAATACATTCGTCCTTTGAGGTCCTACAACAGGCTTCATCCAACTTCACATAAAAGAAAACATCGTTGAATTAACAAAAAGATTGCATTGATAATTTACCAATGAAGTGAAAAGAAACAACTGCCTACCTATTTATATAATTAAGTAAGCTAGTGTCGCCGAACCTCAACTCCATTTGCTATGGAAGACGGTCAATGCCTTTAGCCACATCCATGGAGCATTCTTGCTTGTGGCGTCAGCAAACATAGTCCTGGATATGACATACCACATGTAGACACGAGCATATGTCTTGACCTCATCATCATTAGCATTCTCAGGGAAATACCCAAAGTTGAATGCAATCCAGGTGAAAGGAGCACTGGCTGCGACTCTTTCCCTCTTCTTGTCTCCTTCTGGTACCGGAGGCTCTAGAGGAACCATACCGATAAGGGCATGCATATGCTCGTGCCACCCATCAGAATCGGTGCTCATACAAAGATGATTCCCCTCGATATGAAGACCGCTGATCATAGCAATATCCTGGAGCGTCATGGTCATCCCCCCGGTCCGAAGATGGAAAATGTGTGTCTTCGGCCTCCAACGATCAACAAGCGTGGTGATTGTTGTAGCATTGAGGTTCGGCGTTGACCAGTTGACCAACTGAATGAAAGGGAGGAGTCCTGTCTCCCTTATGTACGGTGTGTACCGCTCATCATAGTGCATCCCCCAAGGGTGACTCTGTGAGACCGAATCTTCAGAGGTTGGAAAGCTCTTACAGACAAGCAAATCAGAATATTACATATGGGGCATTTGTGTTTGAAATAAACACAAAATTCATAATATTGGCCACTTTCATTGTTACCCGCTGGTCCACCGACATACAATAGGCCCGGTGTCGAGTGTCATAGTGATCATCAAGAAGCCAAACCATCCTACAAATTTCAAACAAAGCATTCTTGTCAATACGAATATCTTTTCAATAGAAATAAACTAAACTAGGCCTACTATATGCAAGATTCAAATCATATGTATCCAAAGCATTCTTGTCAATATGAATATCTTTTCAATACAATTAAACTAAACTAGGCCTACTTCATGCAAGATTCAATACAAATATCTTTTCCATAGAATAACATGTCAACATATGTATCCAAAGCATATCTTTTCAATAGAAATAAACTAAACTAGGGTTACAAACTAAGACAAGTCATCTACAAATCTTAAAGTCCCACATATCTATATACATGAAAGATTCTAATCTAATCAAACAAGGGTTCCACAAATCTTCAAAATAAGATACATTTGATGGATAGAAAGAAGGGGATCGGAGGAGACTACCTTTTAGGATGGATTGGTGACGAAATACCCGAACCAAATCGTCAGATGTGAAGGATTTGGGACAGAGGATTGAGAGGGGGAGAGGATGAAGCCGCCGCCGCCACTGCTTCTGTAACTGAACATATGGGGTTGGGGGAGGGCGAGCAGGCGGCAGCCTCTAAGTCACAGTGCAACGTCTATGGGCTAGGCGCTGCACTATACATGTGTGGCGCTGCACTGCTCGGTGCGGGCCCCGGGGATGCCACGTTGGCCAGGTGTGCAACGCCTGCGAGTTAGGCGATGCATCATAGGGTGTGATGTCTACGTGTCGGGCACCACTCAAAATGGTCAGCTGAGTGAATTTTTTTCCAAACCAGTTCAGTTTGTGAAATGTTTTCTTCCACATGTCAATACTGTCAAATTTGCCTCGTCCTTGCCCGTGTGTGCGCCCTCAGCCACCCCCATATTCGTGCTCATGGACCACTCCAACATGGATTTGCAAGGGTGGACCATCCCAAACCACTTCACCCAGGACATGGAAACCACCTTTGACTCATTGCAGCTCTGACAGACACGGGTGGCAAGCTCTGGTTGCGGATGTGGACACCAACTATTCAAGGATACCCCCCTTCAATATTTATTGTTGAATGTGTGATGAACTACTAGCAAACATGCCCGTGCGTTGCAACGGTACATACAAAAATTACATGTTGGTCGAATAAGTATGACTCGATACCCCGACATATCAGTATCTTCTATTTTAACAAAGTGGCTCATCATTCTGCCACTTATCTTTCTTCTGACTCTCGCTGATGATGGACGTGATGTCCATGTGATCACAATGCATTCGACATGGTAAATCCCAATGCAATGAGCTTGCCACCTCATGACACACTTGCCATTGTGTAGCGCAAGAAAATGTTTAAAACTTTAAAAATAAATCTCATCTACCACGAACTACTCCCAACACCTAGACATATAAAGACTTTTCAAACACTGATCGAAACCTAGACGTAAAAGATTATTGAAATGGTGAAAAGTTTTTAAATTGACAGACATTAAAAAAAGCATTTTTTAAAATTCATAAACATTTTTTGTTTAGCCGAACATTTATTGAACACATGAATAGTTTTTTAATTCCTGAACGTTTTTTGAATTAATGATTTTTTAGATTAGCGCAAAAAATTGAAATTCGCAGAAAAGTTGAATATTTTTTGAGAATTTCCTAAAAATTCATGGATATTTTTTAGATTCGCGAATATGTTTTGTATACATTATCGTTTTTTCAAAATCAAGAACATGGTTAATTTCCTGACAATTTTTTTCCAAAGCGTGATTTTTTTATAATTTGCCAACATTTTTGTAAAATACCAACATTTTTTGAAACAACAAAAAATTTATGATTTTTCGAACATTTTTAGGTTTCGTAGATATTTTATGATTTCTCGACCATTTTATTCAAGAGTCGCAACTTTTAAAAAAATTCAATCTCAAATTAATTAAAAGAAGAAGTAAAAAACAGAAATAAGAAAAGAAAAGACAAAAAATGAAATGAAAAACAACAGCACCGCCACGCCCCGCGGGCCGGCCCATACGGGGGGGGGGGGGATGAGGTGGGTGAAAAAAAGAAGTGGGGAAAATCAATGGAAGCAGGGTTTGATCCCTGCCCCTTCCCAGTGGGAGTTACAGGCTTCTGCCACTACGCCATCGGTGCGTATGTGACTTATACTGGGTATCTTACTTATACAAGACTTACCACGACGGTGACTTAAAAAAGAAAAGCGAAGCGCTTTGTTCACTTATGGATGGCATAGCGGGTAATATATAGCAACTTCGAGGGTAATTTTTTAGATGGAAGACCAGAAGCAATACTTGGTTTATTAGTAGGTAGAGATAGAGAGGTAGAGATAGAGATAGAGATAGAGAGGTAGAGAGGTAGAGATAGAGAGTAGAGATAGAGATAGAGAGGTAGAGATAGAGATAGAGATGGTGAAAATATTGGGAAAATGAGACGGACAAATGGGAAGGCTAGACCCTCTGCTGCTTGCGTACATGTCCATACATATCCGTGGACAAATTTAGGTAGGGGCAAAATTGAACCAAATGGACTAAAAATGGGTCATCCATCATTTTATTCCAGAGTTGAGTAATGGACACTAAATTTCGAAGGATGAGCTGCCAAGTGCCAATCTGGCCGTATTTACTACTCACTCTATATGGAGGATCTTTTTAGCAATTAATAGTAGATGATAAGGCTCCAGCTCGGTGCAATTACTTGTTACTAAAAATAGATCATATTGGTTGGATATATATATAAGCAAGTATATGGTTGTTAGCCATACGCAAACAACCCTTGCATACGAAGACTACTCATATCAGAAAGGAGAAAGCTTTACCATGGAGAGAAGCAAGGTGGTTATGCTCGTGATGGTTATGCTTTTGTGCCTCATAATACTTCCTTAGGGTGAGTAAACAACAACAACAACTGTAGATGAACTTCTCGTAAAGATATTGGTTATATAATTTTTGGGCAATCTCATTGAGAACCATTACTATAAGTTATTATGTGAAATTCTACATTATTTTTTGTAATATCTTGTTGAATGAGAACACACTTATTTGGATATGCAGCTCGAGCAACTGATCAGGTGGATACTAGCAAGATCGCGATATGCCTATGCCAAGAGAATACTCCACCTTGCCCAAATAATTTGTGCTTCTGTTGTGTACTGGAGCTAGAACTTTGCTTTAGGTCCAGGAAAGAATGCATTTGTGGTTCTGCTTGCAGCGGACACCCTCCTCCTTTAGATGCAACCTACCCTCATCCCCTCTCTTTGACTTAAAACAACGTTCCAGATTGTTGTGATGAGAAGTATTCTGATGAATATCTTGGAATAAAAAAGTTGTAATCATGGTTATGTTTTCCAAGTTATAGCCGGGGCTATATAGGCCATGGACTACAGGGAGAAAGGACTTGGGGCAATACAAGGCTAAATATTGTATTTTTTAAAAGATAAGATATCATTTTTATTCTTGCATAATGTATGCATTTAGTTATTTATTCTTCTCATCATCCTGCTCAACTCGTGCTTAAAACAAACATGAGCTTTGACTGGATTTCTCTTTTCCTATGAATTCAATACAAGGGTGCCTGGTTTCATTTGAAGCACTATTTAGACTTAATGTAAACATAACATCACAAAAACAAAATTTCCTACAAGCAAGAGCTCCTTTGAAAACCGTGCATGTTTTCTATGTTCTACCTAATGTATTAATCTAGGAAACCATCAAAAGAATACATGTTCCTACCAATTATAACAACAACTACCCCCCCCCCCCCCCCCGACCGTTGGGAGGGAATCTGCTCTCATTCTTGTTAGGTCTAGCATCTTCGTTGGGGCTCTATGATGGTGGATATGTCCCTTTAGTAGGAATAATATCTCCCACGTTTGATTCCCGCCTCGATGGTGCGTCTAGCGTCGTCATAGGCCGTGTGGAGGTGTGTCTCCATTGGATCTTGCAAGATTTGGTCGGTGCTGGTCATTAATAGATCTGTTTTGATCCAGTCATTCATGTTTCTTTGTGTGTTCAAATGTTTCATCCTTCCAATCTAGCACTCTCTTCATCAACGATGGTTGCTACTCAAAACTAAACCAGTGATTGAATAGGCGAGGCCATCGGTTCAAGTTTTTACCAGTCGGACCGTCGGTTCACCAGTTCATTGTTTGTTTTTTATACAATAAGTAACATACTAGACAGAGGTAAAATGCAATCATTTAGTTAAATCTGTCAAGAAAGTTGACTTTATTGGGCCAAAGTTGCAACTTAGGCACCTATATCTAGTGTTTTGGATTCAAATGCCCTTCGACCCAGGGTATTTTTCTATTTTTGTGTGTGATGCTTGTTAAATCGATTTTATACCTCTGGTTCACGCAAAACCTGGACGGTTTACACGGCCTTTTTTAGTCCAATTGCAGGGTGGTCCATTTAGCTTAAGAAACTAGCAAGGTCTTCGGTTCCTGTTTTTTCGGGTCCGACCGATGGTGCAGTATGGCTTTCTAAACTATACTGTAAGGCCTTAGCATGACGACTTTTCAACTATCTACTACATCAAGGTTTGGTTGGCTCCAGTGTGGGAGGGGTAATGATGATGCCATACCTTTGGCTCGCTACAATTCTTGTAGTCATTGCAAGCTGGTCTATGGACCTAGTTTTTTTAGCAAGTCTATGGACCTAGTTCTACGCCTTCTTTGGATTGGAGGATTTTCACAGGATATCAATCCACAGGATTGTTTCCTACCAAACACATTTGGATCACAGGATTGGGTCGTTGAAATTCCTCAGGACTAGATGATGCCCCGCACATTGCCGCAGGAAGCACCATAAACATATGCATAAGTAGGTGCTAACAAACTAAAACTATTGGAGAAACAAATTTATGATTTCTCTCGGTTTATATTTTAAAAACAATAAATCACATGAAGCATTTGATAAAATGATATATAAAAGGGAAACTATTAGATTGAAGTAAATGTGGTGCCATTTTAAACAAAAATGTGTAGTGTGATCTACATATATTTGCTCTAAGGTTCAATGTACATACTATTTATGCCCACATACAAAATAATGAAAATAATGGGCAAATTAGTGCACAAATTGTAACTTATGACCACATGCATGACTTGATGATGTGGCATGGTTACATGAAGAGGAAAATTAGTACTTACTAGTAGGCAAAGGCGCGGCGGCACGCCACGCCCATCATGAAGCCCGTGTGCGTGGTTTCGTTGTTTCTTTTATTGAAGAAAATAAGACAATGGGAAGTGAGCTGGCAGTCGGTGATGTGCAAGCCAATTTTTAACTCAGATAAATACCGAAAGGTACCAAAAATCAGTTCATATATGGATACAAATACTTATCCACTCCAGAGGCCGCAACCACAGCCGCTCCTAGCCTTCACCTCTGCTTCTCCCTCCCTCTCTGTCGTCATTGGAGACCGTCGGGCTAAGCCCCGCAGCGGACAGTGGAAGTGAGGACGTGTGCTGCCTCACCTTGGTGCCTCCAAACTATTCCTCAGGTCCAAGGTTCCAGAGTCGCCATACCCTTTTCGGTCGATGAGTGTTGAACGTTCAACTGCTTCTCGCACTCGTCGCTGCCATGGGGAGGCCTCACATGGATCCGACATGTGGCTAGGTGGGCAGCGATGTCACTGACTGATCTACCTTGCTCAAGATCTAGTCAAGCCGGCTCCTTGGCCGGCGGGTTTGGGCAAGGCTATCTCCAGTGAGATGGAAGTCAGTGATGATGTGCTCCGTCTTGGTGTTGTTCGGTGTGGTGACCACTCCGCCCTGTGGTGGCAGCCTAAACGCAGATTGTGGGGCCACCAAAAGGTCTTTGCGAGTGTTCCACATTCCAAATCCGGTTCTTGCCTCGACAGTGAGATGCATTCCATGGATGACGACTTGCGCAGAGCATATGATTGTGCAGTAAAGGCGATCTAGCCCTACGCATGCATCTGGTAGGATCACGGAAAAGTGGTGGCAACAACACATGATTGACTTCGATGGTGGTGCTTCCCGAGTACCTGGTCTCGAGCACTGTGGTGAAAACCTGAGCTTCGCCCGAATTGGTTATACCTGGCAATGGCGATGTTTTTGCATCGTTACCTTGTTCAAGGCATTACTCGGATATGCTCATACCAGTTCTTCAAGATGAAAACCTAGACTATGGCATTTGGTTGTTGGATGCGGTGACGGCGACGCTTGAGCGACCCTCTTTTACTGAAGGCGTTGCCATTGAAGAATCTCATTATACGTCCTTGTGGTGTTATGATGTGATTGTTGCGGATATGGTCATTGATGTAGTTTGTCGATTGCGGATTTGATCACTTCGTTTTTGTCCCTCTCGCTTAAACATAGCTTTGGCATTATATTACTTTGTTATTTGTTGGTGTTCTTTTGTGTGTGTGCATCCTACCTACGCAGATGCCAGGTGTGTGTTTCTTGTGTTTATATCCACTCGATGCTTCATTTGAGTAAATAAAAGCCACGCTTTGTTGAAAAACAAACACTTAGCTAGATATTTTAAATATTCCAGCCAAAATCGTTTCTACCAAGATAGTCAAAGTATTCCAGCCAAAATCGTTTCTACCAAGATAGTCAAAGTATTCCAGCCAAAATCGTTTCTATCAAGATAGTCAAAGTTTCAAAATCGTCTGGAGCAACCAAAAGTTGTATAAAATGAAGCTTCCTTTGAACCAAAGGGAAATTGCTCTTGCATACATTCTAAAGATCATATTTTTATAGAAGTACCCCATAGGGGTTGGGTGTGCGTGTGTGTGTGTTCATAGGATTGAGTGTAACTAAGCATCTATGGTGTACTGAGTTGACACTGGTGCTCGCATTTTCCTAAATCTATCATGTAACCCTTAGTTGCGAAAAATAGCACGCATGGGCAACCGAATTAGATATACGTTATCAACAAAAATCAAGTCTAATTCTCACAGTCTAAATGATACTAATCTGGATACTCTGAGACACATGATTTTGTTTGATTTGCTTATCCTATGCTATCCCGCAGAAAAAGTTGCTAGGTAAAGCATCATAATTGACCTAACTTTGTATAAAAGGTAGAATGAGCAAAAAATTGCTATGCGTGGGACTACTAACAGCGTTATAGGGGTAGGGTGTGTACGTGTTGGCACTGGTGCTCGCATTTTCCTAAATTTATTTCAGACTCCTCAGATAGTATTATAGGGGTAAGATGTGTGTGCGTGCGTTTATAGGAGGGAATGTATTTGAGCATCAACATCGTACTTTGTTGGCACTAGTGCTCACATTTTCTTGAATTTATTTCATGCTCTTTGTTGACATTCTTTTGGTGGGAGGAGATGTTACTGTCGACAATGAAGACGTTTGTTGTGACTTCGTTAATCTCAAGATGTTATGCCAGCTCAGTAACTCGAAGATTCTCAGATAGGGTACACGTGCGTGCGTTTATAAGGATAAGCATATGTGTGTATATGTGAGCATCTATGTTGTACTCTGTTAAACAACGGTAGAAAACACAAAAGAAAAAGCCTTGTAGTAACTAATTAAAAACTAACACGTGTCAGCTTCAAATTCACTCACACAAAGTACTACAAAAGCATGGCAAGGGGGCTAGCTTAGCAGCTTTTATTCTTTTATATATGACGACATGCATGATTTGATTATGTGGCATGATTGCATGAAAAGTAAAAATAGGCAGTAGGTTGCAACTATTTAAAAATAGAAGATCGGGTTGCCAAGGTGCCGATTCCGCACCTCCTCCCACAATCAATCTGTGACCAACCAATCATGGATTGTTAGAGACGGGTGAGCTTCTCCCTCCCGCACATTCCTCCCGCATCGCTCCCGCGGGTGACCGAGAGGGAAAACCCTAGTCGTCGTCAGCCCAGGCCCCCCTCTCCTCGCCGTCGCCTGGGTGCACCGTCGGGCAAAGCTCGACCCACGTGGGCAGTAGTGGGGCTCCCCCCCCCCTCGCTTGATGCTGGTGCTCGTGGAATCTAGCGTGCGGCAATGACGATGCCCTGACGCGGGGCGCGGCGGCGTGACGGCGGGCGACGGCGTGGGGTCGTGGAAGTCGAGATCCAGCGCCGGGGGCTGCGTGCTGTGGGCTTCCATGATAGCGGCATCTCTAGTGCGGCCTGATGCAGGCGACAGGGGCGCTGACGGCGGACTTGCGGCAACGCGGGGCTCGTCCATTGACTAGATTCAGCCGGATTTGGGGCCTGGGGGCGGCCTGCCGCGCGGGGGGCGGGTGGAGAACCGGCTGGGGCTCTGCTGGACGGTGGCCGGCAGGTGCTCCGGTGGTGGCCGCGGTGGTTGGTCTCGTGTTGGCGGCGCGCGTGGTGGTCTAGACCGGCGGCAGTGGCGGTGCTGCTCACGGGGCCATGTGCCGCGGATGGCCTGGGCTGGCGGCGTCCGAGGTGATTGTCTGGTGGTACGGGCTGTGGGACGGCTTGGACCGCGGTCGATGGCCGCCTTCGTGCTTCAGTGAGGGTGGCTACGGCGTGGTGGCAGTGACGCGTTCCCGGCATGGTCGGGTGGCGGCGATGATCTTCGACCACGGGCTTGTGGCAGCGGGTTGCTGTATGCAGAGGCCCTCGGTGGTGGTGCTGTGGGGGCGAAGCCTGTCGTGGTGAGCCGACGGAGCTTGAGTTGCTTAACGGCCGGAGGTACCGGCTACTACTGGGTAGTTGGAGGTGCCGGTTGTCATGGGGGTCCCCCTGTCTACATCTGGAGTTGTCGGATCTGACGGCGCGACCCCCTCCCATCCAGTTAGCTCTTGTTGACAGTTGGTCGACGATGCAGGCTGACCACCTGGGCAGGGGTTGGTAATGATCCCCCTGCCGGCGGTTGGCTTTTCTTCCGCGATGGCCTCGGGCACTCCCCGTCCAGGTCGATTTGGAGACTTGTGGCTGTTTGGGGAGTCGGCCACGTGTTTTGGCGTCGGTGTTGAGTTGTTGGAGGAAGTCGGGGCGGCAGCCCTGGATGGTGGGCTTCACGATTATCTTTCCGGCGGGCGTCATGGTGGCGGTGGTGCCTACACCTTTTTTGAACTATTTGCCTACATCTATTGGCTGTGTGGACGACAAGGGTGTAGGGATGGGAGGCTTTGGCATGCTCTGCAGGTGCCCGGATCTCATATGGTTGGCATGCCTCTCACTGTGGTGTTGGCTGGTGTAACATCCTAAATTTTCAATATGGAATGTTATACATAGGCCACTCATGCATATCATATTTTATAGCATTTTCGTTTCGCGATCCTAGAAATTCTAAGCAACTCAAGGACCTACGGACAGAGTTGGGAATTTCGTTATTTTCATATTTGAGTTTTCTCAAATTTTGAAAAGAGGATCATTTGATTTTAATTATTTTTCCCCGAAAATATTTCATGTCAAATATATGAGAGGAGATAATATGAATTCTCCAAAATAAGTGAAATATTAGAGGAAAAATATTAAAATCAAATAAGTTATATTATTTGGATTTTATGGCAATTTTATTTGGATTAGGAAAAAAATGCGTTTTCCAAAATTGCAATAGAGGTCTAAATAAATGTTCACTTTGTCCGCAATATTATTAGAGGACCGTGAAAATTTATTTCCGAATTTTTGGAGTCCGTTTATTATTTCTTTTTATTTTTTCCGCGTCAGGATTTATAAAAAAAAGTTACCGACCTACCGGGCCGTGTCCGTACAGGACACTGCACCCGACCGGCCTTATAAGCCAAGCCCGCGACCCTGAGGCCAGCACACGCCACCGCCGCCCGAAACCCTAGCAGCGCCGCCCGCCCGCCAGATCCACGTCGCTATCATTGCCGCCGCCGTCATTGCTGGCCCCGCCAAGACGCCGCCGACCTCGCCGGAGGTAAAACCGCCGCCGCTGGTTTTTTTAGAAACCTGTTCAGTTTTTTTAGAAACCCTAGTTCGTTTTTTTAGATTGGTTTTATTCGGTTTTCTCGGTTTAGTTAAATCACAGACGTTCGTCCGTACGTTCATTTTAATGAACGTTGTTCATCCGTTAGCCGCAGACAACGAACATTCGTTCGTTAGCCTATTCGTCAGTTTTCTTTTTCCAGAGTTTTTCCGCGACTATTTTCGATCGCGATTTCTGCCATAATCTTCAATCTAGTTTACCTTTCATTCGTTTATCCGTATCAGGTGAAACAAGCGCCTAGACCTTCGTCTTGAAGCCCTCTCTCCGTTTAACCAACTTGAACAAGATTTTGGTACTGTAAAATTTGACTTTAGTCCAGATTAGTAATCGGATCTTGTTTATTTCGTGGTTTGAATTTTGTTGCTCCGTTTGATTTGACTCTTTTTGCAAACCGGAGTTCTTCAGTTAAACTTTCTGGTTAGATCTTCTTATTTGAGTTTTACCCGTGCATATTTGCTTCATTGCTTATGTATGTTATTGTTTGTTTGCGATAGAACACCCGGTGTGCGAAGCATGCACCTACGAGTCTTTAGGATTTGCAGATCCTCAGCAAGGCAAGTAACACTTTGATCATACCCCCTTTATTACCCAGTTTTTATGCATTAGTTTCAACCCTCACACATTGCATGACTAGGATCTCTTAACATGTGGGTCTGGGAAGTAGATGATGAGGTAGAACCTATTACCTGTTTTATTACCAAACCCTTGGGAGTTACTTCTACGTTATGCTTATATTGCTATGCTATGCTCGTATACGTGGTTGGGTTTGAGTGTATCCATGATAGATGTGAGTTGTTAATTATGAAGGAAATATGCCCTAGAGGCAATAATAAAGTTATTATTTATTTCCTCATATCATGATAAATGTTTATTATTCATGCTAGAATTGTATTAACCGGAAACATGATACATGTGTGAATACATAGACAAACATATAGTCACTAGTATGCCTCTACTTGACTAGCTCATTAATCAAAGATGGTTATGTTTCCTAACCATTGACATGTGTTGTTATTTGATTAATGGGATCACATCATTAGGAGAATGATGTGATTGACATGACCCATTCCGTTAGCCTAGCACTTGATCGTTTAGTATATTGCTATTGCTTTCTTCATGACTTATACATGTTCCTCGTAACTATGAGATTATGCAACTCCCGTTTACGGAGGAACACTTGGTGCTACCAAACATCACAACGTAATCTGGGTGATTATAAAGGAGTACTACAGGTGTCTCCAAAGGTACATGTTGGGTTGGCGATTTCGAGATTAGGTTTTGTCACTCCGATTGCCGGAGAGGTATCTCTGGGCCCTCTCGGTAATGCACAACACTATAAGCCTTGCAAGCAATGTAACTAATGAGTTAGTTACGGAATGATGCATTACGAACGAGTAAAGAGAATTGCCAAGAATTTAGATTGAACTAGGTATTGGATACCAACGATCAAATCTCGGGCAAGTAACATGCCGATGACAAAGGGAACAACGTATGTTGTTATGCGGTTTGACCGATAAAGATCTTCGCAGAATATGTAGGAGCCAATATGAGCATCCAGGTTCCACTATTGGTTATTGACCGAGAATAGTTCTAGGTCATGTCTACATAGTTCTCGAACCCGTAGGGTCCGCACGCTAACGTTACGATGACAGTTTTATTATGAGTTTATAAGTTTTGATGTACCAAGATTGTTCGAGTCCGGATGTGATCACGGACATGACGAGGAGTCTCGAAATGGTCGAGACATAAAGATTGATATATTGGAAGCCTATATTTGGATATCGGAATGGTTCCGGGTGAAATCGGGATTTTACCGGGAACAGGAATTCTTTGGAACCCTCACGGGGGATAATGGGCCTTAGTGGGCCATGAGGGATAAGAGGAGGGCCGGCCAGGGCAGGCCGCGCACCCCTCCCCCCCTAGTCCGAATAGGACAAGGAAGGGGGGGGGCGGCGCCCCCCTTTCCTCTTTCCCCTCCCCCCTTTCCTTCTCCACCAAGGCAAGAGGGGGGGAGTCCTACTCCCGGTAGAAGTAGGACTCCTCCAAGCGCACCCCTTGGGGCCGGCCGCACCTTCCCCCCCTCCTTTATATACGGGGGCAGGGGGGCACCCTAGAACACACAAGTTGATCTTCGTGATCGTTCCTTAGCCGTGTGCGGTGCCCCCCTCCACCATATTCCACCTCAGTCATATCGTCGCAGAGTTTAGGCAAAGCCCTGCGCCGGTGGAACATCATCATCGTCACCACGCCGTCAGGTCGATGTAACTCATCCCCGACACTTTGCTGGATCGGAGTCCGGGGGTCGTCATCGAGCTGAACGTTTGCTGAACTTGGAGGTGCCGTATGTTCGGTACTTGGATCGGTCGGATCGTGAAGACATACGACTACATCAACCGCGTTGTTATAACGCTTCCGCTTTCGGTCTACGAGGGTACGTGGACAACACTCTCCCCTCTCGTTGCTATGCATCACCATGATCTTGCGTGTGCGTAGGAAAATTTTGAAATTACTACGTTCCCCAGCAGTGGCATCCGAGCCAGGTTTTATCCGTAGATGTCATATCCACGAGTGGAACAAAAGTGAGTTGTGGGCGGTATAAGTCATACTTCTTACCAGATGTCATACTTTGGCTCGGCGGTATTGTGAGATGAAGCGGCCGGACCGACATTACGCCAGACGCTTACGCGAGACTAGTTTCAATTACGAGCACTCGTGCTTAAAGGTGATTGGCGGGTGTACATCTCTCTCACTTTAGCTGAATCGAGTGTGGCTACGCCCGGTCCTTGCGAAGGTTAAAACAACACCAACTTGACAAACTATCGTTGTGGTTTTGATGCGTAGGTAAGAACGGTTCTTGCTCAGCCTGTAGCAGCCACGTAAAATTTGCAACAACAAAGTAGAGGACGTCTAACTTGTTTTTGTAGGGCATGTTGTGATGTGATATGGTCAAGACATGATGCTATATTTTATTGTATGAGATGATCATGTTTTGTAACCGGTTATCGGCAATGGCAGAGCCATATGGTTGTCGCTTTATTGTATGAAATGCAAACGCCTGTAATTGCTTTACTTTATCACTAAGCGGTAGCGATAGTCGAGAAGCAATAGATGGCGTAACGACAACGATGCTACGATGGAGATCAAGGTGTCACACGGTGACGATGGTGATCACGACTAAGCTTGGAGATGGAGATCACAAGCACAAGATGATGATGGCCATATCATATCACTTATATTGATTGCATGTGATGTTTATCCTTTATGCATCTTATCTTGCTTTGATTGACGGTAGCATTTTAAGATGATCTCTCACTAAAATTATCAAGAAGTGTTCTCCCGAGTATGCACCGTTGCGAAAGTTCTTCGTCTTTGAGACACCACGTGATGATCGGGTGTGATAGGCTCTACGTTCAAATACAACGGGTGCAAAACAGTTGCACACTGAATACTCGAGTTAAACTTGACGAGCCTAGCATATAACAGATATGGCCTCGGAACACGGAGACCGAAAGGTCGAGCGTGAATCATATAGTAGATATGATCAACATATTGATGTTCACCGTTGAAACTACTCCATCTCACGTGACGATCGGACATGGTGTAGTTAATATGGATCACGTAATCACTTAGAAGATTAGAGAGATGTCTATCTAAGTGGGAGTTCTTAAGTAATATGATTAATTGAACTTAAATTTATCATGAACTTAGTACCGATAGTATTTTGCTTGTCTATGTTTCTTTGTAGATAGATGGCTCGTCTTTGTTGTTCCGTTGAATTTTAATGCGTTCCTTGATAAAGCAAAGTTGAAAGATGATGGTAGCAATTACGGACTGGGTCCGTAACTCGAGGATTATCCTCATTGCTGCACGGAAGAATTACGTCCCGGAAGCACCGCTGGGTGCCGGATCTTCTTGATGCAACCGACGGCGTTAAGAACGTCTGGCGAGCAAAAGGCGATGACTACTCGATAGTTCAGTGTGCCATGCTTTACGGCTTAGAACCGGGCCTTCAACGACGTTTTGAACGTCATGGATCATATGAGATGTTCCAGGAGTTGAAGTTAATATTTCAAGCAAATGCCTGGATTGAGAGATATGAAGTCTCCAATAAGTTCTATAGCTGCAAGAGGGAGGAGAATAGTTACATCGGTGAACACATACTCAAAATGTCCGGGTATAATAATCACTTGATTCAACCGGGAGTTAATCTTCACGATGATAGTGTCATTGATGTAATTCTTCAATCATCGCCACCAAGCTACAAGAGCTTCATGATGAACTATAATATGCAAGGGATGGACAAGACTATTCCCGAGCTCTTCGCAATGCTAAAAGCCGCGGAGGTAGAAATAAAAAAGGAGCATCAAGTGTTGATGGTTAACAAGACCACCAGTTTCAAGAAAAAGGGCAAAGGGAAGAAGAAGGGAAATTTCAAGAAGAGGCAAACAAGTTGCTGCTCAAGAGAAGAAACCCAAGTCTGGACCTAAGCCTGAGACTGAGTGCTTCTACGCAAGCGCATCGACACTTTGGAAGCGGAACTGCCCCAAGTATTTGGCGGATAAGAAGGATGGCAAAGTGAACAAAGGTATATGTGATATACATGTTATTGATGTGTACCTTACTAATACTCGCAGTAGTACTGGTATTTGATCTGGTTCTGCTAATATTTGCAACTCAAACAGGAACTACGGATTAGCGAAGATTGGCTAAGGACGAGGTGACGATCTTGGCGTGGGAAATGGTTCCAAAGTCGATGTGATGCGATCGGCACGCTACCTCTACATCTACCATCGGGATTAGTTTTAGACCTAAATAATTGTTATTTGGTGCCAGCGTTAAGCATGAACATTATATCTGGATCTTGTTTGATGCAAGACGGTTATTCATTTAAGTCAGAGAATAATGGTTGTTCTATTTATATGAATAATATCTTTTATGGTCATGCACCCTTGAAGAGTGGTCTATTTTTATTGAATCTCTATAGTAGTAATACACATATTCATAGTGTTGAAACCAAAAGATACTGAGTTGATAATGATAGTGCAACTTATTTGTGGCCTTGCCCGTTTAGGTCATATCGGTGTAAAGAGCATGAAGAAACTCCATATTGATGGGCTTTTGGAATCACTTGATTATGAATCACTTGGTACTTGCGTAACCGTGTCTCATGGGCAAGATGACTAAAACGCCGTTCTCGGAACTATGGAGCGAGCAACTGATTTGTTGGAAATCATACATACCGATGTTTGTGGTCCAATGAATGTTGAGGCTCATGGTGGTATCAAGTTATTTTCTCACCTTCACAGATGATTTGAGCAGATATGGGTATATCTACTTAATGAAATGTAAATCAAAACATTTGAGAAGTTCAAAGAATTTCAGAGTGAAGTGGAAAATCATCGTAACAAGAAAATAAAATTTCTACGATCTGATCGTGGAGGAGAATATTTGAGTTACGAAGTTTGGTTTACATTTGAAACAATGCGGAATAGTTTCACAACTCACGCCACCGGAACACCACAACGAAATGGTGTGTCCGAACATCGTAATCGTGCTTTACTAGATATGGTGCGATCTATGATGTCTCTTCTTGATTTACCGCTATCGTTTTGGGGTTATGCTTTAGAGACGGCCGCATTCACGTTAAATAGGGCACCATCAAAATCCGTTGAGACGACGCCTCATGAACTGTGGGTTTGGCAAGAAACCAAAGTTGTCGCTTTCTTAAAGTTTGGGGCTGCGATGCTTATGTGAAGAAACTTCAACCAGATAAGCTCGAACCCAAATCGGAGAAATGTGTCTTCATAGGATACCCAAAGGAGACTATTGGGTACACCTTCTATCACAGATCTGAAGGCAAGATTTTCGTTGCTAACTTCGGATCCTTTCTAGAAAAGGAGTTTCTCTCGAAAGAAGTGAGTGGGAGGAAAGTAGAAATTGATGAGATAATCAGATCTGCTCCCTTATTGGAAAGTAGTTCATCACAAGAACCGGTTCTGTGGACAACTACACCAATTAGTGACGAAGCTAATGATATTGATCATGAAACTTCAGATCAAGTTTCTCTTTGAACTACGAGGGTCAACCGTGAGTAAGATCCGCTCCAGAGTGGTATGGTAATCCTATTCGAAGTCATGTTACTTGACCATGGCGAACCTACGAACTATGAAGAAGCGATGGTGAGCCCAGATTCCACAAAATGGTGGAAGCCATGAAATCTGAGATGGGATCCATGTATGAGAACAAAGTATGGACTTTGGTTGACTTGCCCGATGATCGGCAAGCCATTGAGAATAAATGGATTTTTAAGAAGAAGACTGACGCTGATGGTAGTGTAACTGTCTATAAAGCTCGATTTGTTGCGAAAGGTTTTCGACAAGTTCAAGGGGTTGACTATGATGAGACTTTCTCACCTGTAGCGATGCTTAAGTCTGTCCGAATCATGTTAGCAATTGCTGCATTTTATGATTATGAAATTTGGCAAATGGATGTCAAAACTGCATTCTTGAATGGATTTCTAGAAGAAAAGTTGTATATGATGCAACCAGAAGGATTTGTTGATCCAAAAGGTGCTAACAAAGTGTGCAAGCTCCAGCGATCAATTTATGGTCCGGTGCAAGCCTCTCGGAATTGGAATAAACGCTTTGATAGTGTGATCAAAGCATATGGTTTTGTCTGAGACTTTTGGAGAAGCCTGTATTTACAAGAAAGTGAGTGGGAGCTCAGAGCATTTCGATATTATATGTGGACGACATATTATTGATTGGAAATGATATAGAATTTCTGGATAGCATAAAAGGATACTTGAATAAAAGTTTTTCAATGAAAGACCTCGGTGAAGCTGCTTACATATTGGGCATCAAGATCTATAGAGATAGATCAAGACGCTTGATTGGACTTTCACAAAGCACATACCTTGATAAAGTTTTGAAAAAGTTCAAAATGGATCAGGCAAAGAAAGGATTCTTAGATGTATTACAAGGTGTGAAATTGGGTCAAACTCAATGCCCGACCATAGCAGAAGATAGAGAGAAAATGAAAGATGTTCCCTATGCTTCAGCCATAGGCTCTATCATGTATGCGATGCTGTGTACCAGACCTGACGTATGCTTAGCAATAAGCTTGGCAGGAAGGTACCAAAGTAATCCAGAGTGGATCAACTGGACAGCGTCAAGAACATCCCGAAATACGAAAAGGACTAAGGATATGTTTCTCGTATATGGAGGTGACAAAGAGCTAGTCGTAAATGGTTACGTCGATGCAAGCTTTGACACTGATCCGGACGATTCTAAATCGCAAACCGGATACGTATTTTTATTAAACGATGGAGCTGTAAGTTGGTGCAGTTCTAAACAAAGCGTCGTGGCGGGATCTACATGTGAAGCGGAGTACATAGCTGCTTCGGAAGCAGCAAATGAAGGAGTCTAGATGAAAGAATTCATTTCCGATCTAGGTGGCATACCTAGTGCATCGGGACCAATGAATATCTTCTGTGACAATACTGGTGCAATTGCCTTGGCAAAGGAATCCAGATTTCACAAGAGGACCAAGCACATCAAGAGACGCTTCAATTCCATCCGGGACCAAGTCCAGGTGGGAGACATAGAGATTTGCAAGATACACACGGATCTGAATGTTGCAGAACCGTTGACTAAGCCTCTTCCACAAGCAAAACATGATCAGCACCAAGACTCCATGGGTGTTAGAATCATTACTGTGTAATCTAGATTATTGACTCTAGTGCAAGTGGGAGACTGAAGGAAATATGCCCTAGAGGCAATAATAAAGTTATTATTTATTTCCTCATATCATGATAAATGTTTATTATTCATGCTAGAATTGTATTAACCGGAAACATGATACATGTGTGAATACATAGACAAACATATAGTCACTAGTATGCCTCTACTTGACTAGCTCATTAATCAAAGATGGTTATGTTTCCTAACCATTGACATGTGTTGTTATTTGATTAATGGGATCACATCATTAGGAGAATGATGTGATTGACATGACCCATTCCGTTAGCCTAGCACTTGATCGTTTAGTATATTGCTATTGCTTTCTTCATGACTTATACATGTTCCTCGTAACTATGAGATTATGCAACTCCCGTTTACGGAGGAACACTTGGTGCTACCAAACATCACAACGTAATCGGGTGATTATAAAGGAGTACTACAGGTGTCTCCAAAGGTACATGTTGGGTTGGCGTATTTCGAGATTAGGTTTTGTCACTCCGATTGTCGGAGAGGTATCTCTGGGCCCTCTCGGTAATGCACAACACTATAAGCCTTGCAAGCAATGTAACTAATGAGTTAGTTACGAAATGATGCATTATGTAACGAGTAAAGAGAATTGCCAGTAACGAGATTGAACTAGGTATTGGATACCGACGATCAAATCTCGGGCAAGTAACATGCCGATGACAAAGGGAACAACGTATGTTGTTATGCGGTTTCAACGATAAAGATCTTCGTAGAATATGTAGGAGCCAATATGAGCATCCATGTTCCGCTATTGGTTATTGACCGAGAATAGTTCTAGGTCATGTCTACATAGTTCTCGAACCCGTAGGGTCCGCACGCTTAACGTTACGATGACAGTTTTATTATGAGTTTATAAGTTTTGATGTACCGAAGATTGTTCGAAGTCCCGGATGTGATCAAGGACATGACGAGGAGTCTCGAAGTGGTTGAGACATAAAGATTGATATATTGGAAGCCTATATTTGGATATCGGAATGGTTCCGGGTGAAATCGGGATTTTACCTAACACCGGGGTTACCGGAACCCTCCGGGGATAATGGGCCTTAGTGGGCCATGAGGGATAAGAGGAGGGCCGGCGGGGCAGGCCGCGCCTCCCCCCTAGTCCGAATAGGACAAGGAAGGGGGGGGGGGCGGCGCCCCCCTTTCCTCTTTCCCCTCCCCCCTTTCCTTATCCACCAAGGCAAGAGGGGGGGAGTCCAACTCCCGGTAGAAGGAGGACTCCTCCAAGCGCACTGCCAGGGGCCGGCACCTTCCCTCCTTTATATCACGGGGGCGGGGGGCACCCTAGAACACACAAGTTGATCTTCGTGATCGTTCCTTAGCCGTGTGCGGTGCCCCTCCACCATATTCCACCTCACCATATCGTCGCGGAGTTTAGGCGAAGCCTGCGCTACCGGTAGAACATCATCATCATCACCACGCCGTCGTCTTGTGGAACTCATCCCCGACACTTTGCCGGATCGGAGTCCGGGGTCGCCATCGAGCTGAACGTGTCTTTGAACTCGGAGGTGCCGTGACGTTCGGTACTTGGATCGGTCGGATCGTGAAGACGTACGACTACATCAACCGCGTTGTTATAACGCTTCCGCTTTCGGTCTACGAGGGTACGTGGACAACACTCTCCCCTCTCGTTGCTATGCATCACCATGATCTTCCGTGTGCGTAGGAAATTTTGAAATTACTACGTTCCCCAACAAATTAATGGTTGAACTTAAGGTGACAACTTTAATACACATCTGGGTGGATTGCTTGTGGGCACCTGGAGAATCAAGTGTTGTCCTAGGATATCCCGGAGTACCCGTGTGATCATCCTTCGGCCCGCCACCCAGGCTCAAAGGGATCATAATATAATTCATGCTAGAAACTTCCATGTGCAGCCACAAGCCATTATGGGCTCTGGCATAGTTGAGTATGTTGTGTGACCTCTTTCAGTGGTGGGATAGCAGATGTAGGGGAAAGTAGGTGTAACGGTCCACCCAGAGTAGAGAGTTAATGCTTCTGAAAGACAGTGTCTCGGTCATCCGTTTCTCAAACACCCCGTAGTGCGAGAAATCCAACGAAGGAGATCGAGTCTTGTGGGGAAAAGTGTGCAAACCTCTGCAGAGTGTATAAACTAATCATGGTTAGCCGTGTCCCCGGTTATGGACATTTTGAGTATCTGGTACTTGAATTATTGATTTGATGTCATCACCCTAAATTAATTTGTTGGGATGCTAATGACTACTTTAATTAGGATTGAGTTGGAGGAACCTTCTCAATGATGTTTCAACTACCATGATAGTTCAATAAAATATATTCCTTTGTTGTAGGAAAAAATTGGCTTTTCGGAAAACAATATAACCATAGAGCCTCCACCAGCCATATATGCATGTAGTGATAGCATTTATCCATTCATTGCTCACTTGTGTTATATTGCCAGCATATTCCATGTGCTGACCCGTTTTCGGGCTGCAACGTATCATGTTGCAAACTTTTCAGACGACGAGTAAGATACCGTAGGTCATTTGTCATGCACTCAGCTATGCCGTTGGAGTTGATGGACTCACTTATCTTCCAAGCCTTCCGTCGTTATCTTATTTAGATGGCCTTAATCCATATTTATTTTAATAAGTTCTCTTTCGAGACATTCGATGTAATAAGTGTGTGATTGCTACTCTGTTATAAATTCTTCGAAGTACTGTGTGTGTCAGCATTATCGATCCAGGGATGACACTGAAGCACAGAGACTTGACCGTTTGAGGTCGGGTCGCTACAAGATGGTATCAGAGCACATGTTGAATGTAGGACACGACCGCTAAGATGAGCCATAGATCACTCTTCTGTACTCCTTTCGGACTCCTCTCTATTTTCTACTCTTTAGGGTGGTGGACTCAAGGAACAAGTTTACACAGCCGGATGAAGACACCCTGTTTGGACGACACTTGAAGGAAGTCACTAGGTACCTGAACATCGGAATACCAAGCTTCACCGGGACCTACACCGCCACCTTACCAGAAGAGGAGCGTTGGTTGATTCGAGTTCAAGTTCCAGGAAGGACGTTCACGCCAGTCACTAAACCCATAGAGGTTTCCTTTGGTGCACCAACCTGGAGTCCAGGCAAGAGCATGGCAGCCCACATCGCCATGGGACGCATCGGCGAAGTTTACCACAAGGAGCTTAAGGACACTATCTACCAGATATGTGGGCGCCGAGACAATGGGAGATGATCAGCACGAGGAAGGACAGGTCCATTGCAGCATTCATCCAGGAGTTAAACCATCACATCCGTCGCCAGGAGAACCAGATGTGCGCAAGCATGATAGATTTGAAGAAGGCGATGACCAGGATCGCAGAGCTAGAAGAGGAGCTTAAGTCTACTCGTGATGGATATGAGGAGGAAATGATGATACTTGTGGAGAAGAATGACGACATGACAAGGAAGCTAGGAGTTTTCATGGGAGACCCCACGCCAGGAGGAGAAGACGACGAACCTAAGGAGATTTGTTCTGAAGACTACATCATCATCGACGACACCGACTCCGACCCTGATAGTAGTTATGATGACTATGAAGACGAAGCTGGAGCAGATATCATGGAGTCTTCCATGGATCAAAATTTCTAAAAGACCACCATATGATTAGTAGTATTACCCTATGTATATAGAATAGTCTGAGCACTGTGATGATAGTTAGATCGATTGTATGCCCTTGCTTGACTGATTGAGTAATATGATATGATTGTGTTTGTCTCATGTGCATATGGGTAGTGCTTTCTCCTTAGACCTCATTCTATTCTAATCTCTCCCCTCTAAACCCATCAGATGCCTCCGAGACGCGACCCCGGATTTGCCTTCCCACCGGAGCTCACTCAGTTGATCCAGCAGTAGAATACACTGATGTAGTTGCTAGTTCAGAATCAGGGCAACAACAACAATAACAATAACAACAACCCTCCGCCACCACCACCAGTTGACAACTTAGCCCGTTTTCTGAGGTTACAGCCGCCGGTGTTTTCCAGTAGCACCGAGCCCATAGTTGCGGGTGATTGGCTACGTAGGATTGGAAGGGAGTTAACCACTTCCGGTTGCACAGATGCTGAGAAGGTGCGTTTTGCCGCACACCAATTGGATGGACCCGCAGCCGCATGGTGGGAGAATTACACCGCCACTTTTCCCATAGCCAATGTTACTTGGGAGCAGTTTCAGCAAGCATTCCGCACTACTCATGTCTCAACTGGAGCTATGAGCATGAACAAGCGGGAGTTTCGCAACTTACGCCAGGGGAATCGTACTGTAGGCCAGTACGTGGAGGAGTTTAGTAAGTTATCCCATTATGCCCCTGATGATGTGGCCACGGATGCCGCGAAGCAGGAGAAGTTTATGGAAGGGATGAATGATGAGATGAGTATGCAGTTGATGGTGGCAACATTCAACAACTATCAAGAGTTGGTAGACAAGGCTCTTATGATTGAAGGGAAGCAGCAGCAGATTAAGAGCCTCAAGAGGAAGTATGGACAAGGGAAGTACAATTCAGGAGCTTAGAAGAAACCCCATTTCACCCCGAACCTGGGAGGATTTACCCTTAACCATGGAGGTCATAACCATAATGGAGGAATTCTACATAACCACAACGGCCCTAGGAATGGAAATGGGAATGGAGCAGGCGGCAATCAGAACCGCTCTAATCCAGCAACACCCGCCAAGAAGGACCTAAGTCTCATTACTTATTTCAAGTGCGGGAAGACTGGACACTACGCCACCGAGTGTTCTGAAGTGAAGAATGGGAATGGCAACGGAAACTATGGGAAGAAGCCCAACCCATTCAACAAAGGACAAGTGAACCACGTGAACATGGAAGAGGTTGAAGAGCAGCCAGATGCAGTTATCGGTAATTTTTTGGTTAAGTCATTTACCACAATAGTTCTTTTTGATACTGGTGCATCACATTCATACATTTCAAGGGGATTCATGGATAAATATAAGTTTCCCACCAAGGTACTTAGGACACCCATGTTAGTATGCTCACCAGGAGCGGGGTATATGGCTAGTCAGGGATGTTTTTAGATGCCATTGACCATAAGTAGGCATGTTTTCCCCTCAGACTTGATAATTTTGGAATCCCAAGGATTGGATGTGATACTCGGTATGGATTGGCTATCGATGTATGGAGGGAACATCGATTGCGCCAGTAAGTCGATTTTACTCACCACCCAGAGGGAAAAAGGATCAAGTATGTATCCCGGCATACTCCTAAGAGCACTCACGTAAATTCTCTCACGGGAGTTGTGCAAAAAGAAGTGCCTGTAGTGAAGGATTACCCGGATGTATTTAAAGAGGAATTACCAGGCATGCCCCCGGATCGAGACATTGAGTTTTTGATAGAACTGTTGCCAGGCACCGAACCGATATCGAAGAGACCATACCGGATGCCCGCAAATGATCTGGAGGAGATTAAGAAGCAGATCAAGGAGTTGTTGGAGAAAGGTTACATTCGACAAAGTTCATCACCGTGGGGAGCCCCAGTGCTCTTGGTTGAGAAGAAGGATAAGTCTCTGAGAATGGTGGTTGATTATCGGGCATTGAATGAAGTAACAATCAAGAACAAGTATCCACTGCCGATGATCAATGATCTTGACCAGCTGCAAGGAGCAAAAGTCTTTTCCAAGATCGATCTTCGATCAGGATATCACCAGCTGAAGATTCGAGAAAAGAATATACCTAAGACAGCTTTTACCACAAAGTATGGGCTATATGAGTACACGGTTATGTCATTTGGATTGACTAATGCCCCTACCTATTTCATGAGTATGATGAATAAGGTGTTCATGGAATTCTTGGATAAGTTTGTTGTGGTGTTCATTGATGATATCTTGGTATACTCAAAGGATGAAGAGGAACACAAGGAGCATTTGTGTTTGGTTCTTGAGAAGCTTAGGGAACATCAGTTATATGCCAAGTTTAGCAAATGTGAGTTTTGGTTGAAGGAAGTTGGATTTCTGGGACATGTTATATCAGGAGAAGGTATATTAGTGGACCCAACAAAGGTTAAATCAGTCACTGAGTGGTTGGCACCCACCTCAGTTGGAGAGATCTGCAGTTTTCTTGGACTCGCAGGATACTATCGGAGATTCATTGATAATTTTTCCAAGATTGCAAAGCCCATGACGGCATTGCTAAAGAAGGACACCAAGTTCCATTGGACGGAAGAATGTGAAGCAAGTTTCCAGGAGTTGAAGAAACGTTTGACTACGGCCCCAGTGCTGATTCTGTCGGATATACGCAAGGATTTCCAAGTGTATTGCGATGCCTCTCGCTTAGGACTTGGAGGAGTACTTATGCAAGATGGAAGAGTTGTTTTGTATGCCTCACGACAACTTCGACCGCATGAGTTGAATTACGCCACACATCACTTGGAGTTGGCAGCGGTAGTGCATGCACTCAAGACCTGGAGACATTTTCTCATTGGGAACCATTGTGATGTGTACACGGATCATAAGAGTTTGAAGTACATTTTCACACAGAAGGAGTTGAATCTCAGGCAAAGGAGATGGTTGGAGCTTATAAAGGATTATGATATGAAGTTGCACTATCATCCAGGCAAGGCCAATGTCGTAGCAGACGCGTTGAGCCGGAAGAGTTATGCCAATACCTTAGTAACAGGAGGATTGCCAAGGGAGTTAGCAGAAGATCTCAGGGAGCTTCGTTTGGAGATTGTTCCTAGAGGTTTTGTTACAACCATGGAAGGTCAGTCGACATTGTTGGGAAAGATTCGAGAAGATCAGAAGGATGACAAAGAAATTGCCGAGATAAAGGAGAAGATGAGTGAAGGTAAAGCCAAAGGTTTTCGTGAGGATGAGCACGACACCCTGTGGTTTGAGGACCGTATATTTGTGACCAATAACGCAGAGATCAGGAAGTTGATATTACAGGAAGCTCATGACTCGCCATACTCGATACACCCCGGAAACAGCAAGATGTATTTGGATTTGAAGGAGCGTTTCTGTTGGACCGGAATGAAGAAGGATATTGCCGAGTATGTAGCCGTATGTGATGTATGTCAGAGAGTGAAGGCTGAACATCAGAAGCCAGCAGGATTACTGCAGCCTATGCCGATACCCAAATGGAAGTGGGACAAGCTTGGCATGGATTTCATCACCGGATTACCCAGGACCCAATCAGGATATGATTCTATCTGGGTAGTAGTAGATCGTTTGACCAAATTCGCTCACTTTATCCAAGTGAGACCACTTATACAAGTGCGTAGTTGGCCAAGATATATATGACCAGGATCGTATGTCTGCATGGAGTTCCGAGGACCATCGTATCAGATAGGGGAACGCAGTTTACTTCAAAGTTTTGGCACCAGCTGCACCAGACTTTGGGTACCAGGCTAGAGTTCAGTACAACATTCCATCCACAAACAGATGGACAGACTGAGAGAGTAAATCAGATTTTGGAGGACATGTTGAGAGCGTGTGCGCTAGACTATGGGTCTAGTTGGGATGACAACTTGCCCTACGCGGAGTTCTCATACAAAAATAGCTACCATGCCAGTTTGAAGATGGCACCGTTCGAAGCCCTGTATGGACGAAGGTGTAGGACACCGTTGATGAGGGATGAAGTTGGAGACCGTCAGTTGTTTGGACCGGATTTGATTAAGGAGTCCGAGGAGAAGGTTAAACTGATTCGGGATAGACTGGAGGTAGCTCAGTCCAGACAGAAGATTTATGCAGACTCAAAACGCAAGGAGGTAGTTTATGAAATAGGAGACAGAGCATATCTGTGAGTGTCACCCCTGCGAGGAGTTAAGCGTTTTGGAGTTAAGGGAAAGTTAGCCCCGAGGTTTGTAGGGACGTACCATGTTTTGGAACGCATGGGAGAGGTTGCCTACAAGTTGGAACTACCCGAAGGACTGTCAGAAGTTCATGATGTGTTTCACGTTTTCCAGTTGAAGAAGTGCCATGCTGAGATGGCTGACATCCCTCTGAGAGATACGGTGCCCCTGGAAGCAATTCAGTTGGATAGTGATCTGACCTATGAGGAGAAACCAGTTAAGATTCTCGAGTTTGCCAGTCGAGTTACTCGCAGCAAGGTTATCAATTTTTGCAAAGTTCAGTGGAGCCACCATACCGAGGATGAAGCCACCTGGGAATGAGAGGATGATCTATGCAAAGACCACCCACAACTATTTTCTAGTGCCCGAATCTCGAGGACGAGATTCATGTTAAGGGGGGTAGGTTTGTAACATCCCAAATTTTCAATTTGGAATGTTATACATAGGTCATTCATGCATCTCATATTTTATTGCATTTTTGTTTCGCGATCCTATAAATTCTAAGCAACTCAAGGACCTACGGAGAGAGTTGGGAATTTAGTTATTTTCATATTTGAGTTTTCTCAAATTTTGAAAAGAGGATCATTTGATTTTAATTATTTTCCCCGAAAATATTTCATGTCAAATATATAAGAGGAGATAATATGACTTCTCCAAAATAAGTGAAATACTAGAGGAAAAATATTAAAACCAAATAAGTTATTTTATTTGGATTTTTATGACAATTTTATTTGGATTAGGAAAAAAATGCGTTTTTCAAAATTGCATTAGAGGTCTAAATAAATGTTCACTTTGTCCGCAATATTATTAGACGACCATGAAAATTCATTTCAGGATTTTTGGAGTACCTTTAGTATTTCTTTTTATTTTTTTCTGCGTCGGGATTTATAAAAAAAAGTTACCGACCTACCGGGCCGTGTCCGTACAGGACATTGCACCCGGCCGGCCTTATAAGACGAGCCCGCGACCCCGAGGCCAGCCCAAGCCGTCGCCGCCCGAAACCCTAGCAGCGCCGCCCGCCCACCCGATCCGCGCCGCCACGCCGCCGACCTCGCCGGAGGTAAAAGCCGCGCTGCCGCCGCCGGTTTTCTTTTTGAGAAACCCATTTGGTTTTTTTAGAAACCCTAGTTCATTTTTTAGACCAGTTTTCTCGGTTTAGTTAAATCGCGGACGTTCGTCCGTACATTCGTTTTAAGAACGTTGTTCATCCGTTAGCCGCACACAACGAATGTTCGTTCGTTAGCCTATTCGTCAGTTTTCTTTTTCAAGGGTTTTTCCGCGACTATTTTCGATCGTGATTTCTGCCCTAATCTTCGATCTAGTTTATCTTTTCGCTCGTTTATCCGAATCAGGTGAAACAAGCGCCTAGATCTTCGTCTCGAAGCCCTATTTTCGTTTAACCAACTTGAACAAGATTTTGGTACTGTAGAATTTGACTTTAGTCCAGATTAGCAATCGGATCTTGTTTCTTTCGTGGTTTGAATTTTGTTGCTCCGTTTGATTTGATTCTTTTTGCAAACCGGAGTTATTCAGTTAAACTTTCTGGTTAAATCTTCTTATTTGAGTTTTACCCATGCATCTTTGCTTGATTGCTTATGTATGTTATTGTTTGTTTGCGATAGAACACCCGGAGTGCGAAGCGTGCTACTACGAGTCTTTAGTATTTGCAGATCGTCAACAAGGCAAGTAACACTTTGATCATACCCCATTTATCACCCACTTTTTATGCATTAGTTTCAACCCTCACACATTGCGTGACTAGGATCTCTTAACATGTGGGTCTGGGAAGTAGATGATGAGGTAGAACCTATTACCTGTTTTATTACCAAACCCTTGGGAGTTACTTCTACGTTATGCTTATATCACTATGCTATGCTCGTAGACGTGGTTGGGTTTGAGTGTATCCATGACAGATGTGAGTTGTTAATTAATGGTTCAACTTAAGGTGGCAACTTTAATACACATCTGGGTGGATTACTTGTGGGCACCTGGAGAATCCAGTGTTATCCTAGGATATCCCGGAGTACCCGTGTGATCATCCTTCGGTCCGCCACCCAAGCTCAAAGGGATCATAAGATTATTCATGCTAGAAACTTCCGTGTGCAGCCACAAGCCATTATGGGCTCTGGTATAGTTGAGTATGTTGTGTGACCTCTTTCAGTGGTGGGATGGCAGATGTAGGGGAAAGTAGGTGTAACGGTCCACCCAGAGTAAAGAGTTAATGCTTCTGAAAGACTGTGTCTTGGTCATCCGTTTCTCAAACACCCTGTAGTGCGAGAAATCCAACGGAGGAGATCAAGTCTTGGGGGAAAAGTGCGCAAACCTCTGCAGAGTGTATAAACTAATCATGGTTAGCGTGTCCCCGATTATGGACATTTTGAGTATCTGGTACTTGAATTATTGATTTGATCTCATCACCCTAAATTAATTTGTTGGGATGCTAATGACTACTTTAATTGGGATTGAGTTGGAGGAACCTTCTCAATGATGTTTCAACTACCATGATAGTTAAATAAAATATATTCCTTTGTTGTAGGGAAAATTTGGCTTTTTGGAAAACAATATAACCATAGAGCCTCCACCAGCCATATATGCATGTAGTGATAGCATTTATCCATTCATTGCTCTCTTGTGTTATATTGCCAGCATATTCCATGTGCTGACCCGTTTTCGGGCTGCAACGTATCATGTTGCAGACTTTTCAGACGACGAGTAAGATGCCGTAGGTTGTTTGTCATGCACTCAGCTATGTCGTTGGAGTTGATGGACTCACTTATCTTTCAAGCTTTCCGCTGTTATCTTATTTAGATGGCCTTAAGCCATATTTATTGTAATAAGTTCTCTTTCGAGACATTCGATGTAATAAGTGTGTGATTGCTACTCTGTTATAAATCCTTCGAAGTACTGTGTGTGTCAGCATTACCGATCCAGGGATGACACTGAAGCACAGAGACTTGACCGTTTGAGGTCGGGTGGCTACAGCTGGCGGCGACTCCTGGTGGTAATGGCTGTTCCCGAGCGAAAGCTTAGCGCTTGGCGATGGCAACGACGTTGCCCGTGGGTGTCGTTTTCTTCATGAAGGCGTAGCCGTGGGCCCGTTCATCTTCCAGGGCTCCGGGTGGAAAGCCTTGTTTGTTCCCAGGCTCGGCAGCGGCAACGCGTTGCGTCGTCACCCTCCTGGGGCGTTACTGTGGAGTTATGCCCCGGTCTTCCCTATACGAGGTGGTAGACTATCTATAGGTTTCTTGTTGTATCTTTTGATCCGTTGTAAGAGAGACTGCTCTCCACTATGTATCGTTCTGCCGTGTACTGTTCGGTGTTGATGCTTTATATATAAAGCGGGATGAAAGCCTATTTTGAGAGAGGTGCCTATTTCAGAAGAAGTTAGGCATGAGGTCCGATCTCTGGGAAGAATTCCTGGCGCGAAAACAGAGCACTAGCTTGGCCGCGCCAAAACAGTCGCACTGGTTCTTTGTCTATTAGTCAAAAACGACACGCATCGCTCAGGTCTCTTCTAGAAGGAAATAAAGAAACGAAAATACTAACGCCCACATGTGTGGCAATTTTGCAACTCGCCCACACATGTGGATCACCGTCCAGTCGAATTTTCACGAATCTTGACACATTGAAACAGAATTTGCGTGCCACGTAGGACGGGGCTGGTGTGTGGGCGTTGGAGAGTTCGTGCACACGGCCGCAGCACGCGGTTTGCCAGCTACGTTGTGTGGGCGAACTAGTTTCTGCCCACACAGCCAACACCTAGTCCATGCGCGTGTGGGCGAACTGCTTTTCGCCCACACGACACTCGTACGTTGTTTTATGGCAACTGCAGTTACACGTACGTGGCAACTAGGTAAACACACATGGAAACTATGATTCGTTGCTAGACGGTAACTGCAGTTGCGCGTACGTGGCAAGCAGATAACATACATGGCAACTGTGATTAACCATACATAGCAACTATGGTTGGACAACACGTGGGAACTAGGTAAACACATATGGCAACTACTGTTTGACCATAGGTGGCAAGTAGTTAATCACACACGGCAATTATGATTTGATTACATGCGGCAACTATCATAAATTAGACATGACAGCTATAGTTACCAAAACAGATAGAGTTGACATGCTTTTACAACTACATTTGCCATCCCGGATAACTACATCTGTCATTCCGAATGGCAACTAAATTGTCATCCCGCGAGTACTTAACGTAGCCGTGTCAGGAAGTGTGGGCATTTTTACTTCGTGTCACACGCACGGGGTAGAGATGAGTAGTACTTGTTGAGCGTGCATGCGCCCACATGTATGGGCAATTCTAATGTTCGCCCACACACAGCCCGTGTGGGCTGCCTCCTGCTCACGCCACATATGGTGTGTGGGCGGATGTTTAGTATGCTATACGTGTCGCGTTATCGGCGTTCTAAAGAAAAGGCTAGCACCAAAAGCGGCGGCGAGGTCGCGGCTCACGGAAGTGGAAACCTGGCGTCCGTCGGATAAGCCGACCACGTATCTCTCAGGCCTACTTCCATGTCGAGTTCGACGGGATCAGCGACCGGCCTCTTTTCTCCTGCCACTTGCAGACTGTCAGATCAAAATCCTCCATTCATAAGTCGCAACCAGGTCAGCCCGCATCTCACAATCCCCTTCGTCTTTGTCCCTTCGATTTTTTCTCGGATCGAGGGAGGGGCACCCGATATGGCGCATGGGTAGAAGATCCTGCCGGAACTAGGCACGGGATGGTGCGGTGGTGGCCGGAGAGGGCCGTTAGTGGCAGGGCGAAGCGGTAACAGGAGCGGCCATCGCTGGCATTCTCCCGTTGTTAGCTGGACGACCACGTCGTGCGCTCCCGCCTTGCCCCACCAGCATCTTGGACGACCACATCGTGCGCTCCCGCCTTGCCCCACCAGCATCGGCTAATTTTCGTGTTTTGACCTTGTTTTGAAAGTTAATCAAGATCTGATCTTACTTTATAAAAATTTCAGACTCTGACCCGTTTGCTACCGCCAGGGTCCATGGTGATAGGCTAAGACAGGCTACCGCCACAGTCAATGACGGTAGCATTTGGTCAACGTTAAAACGATGACTGCTAAGTACAAGGCCTACCGCCATAGCAGACGGCGGTAGCCTTAGCTACCCTCCCGCCAGACTTGGTGGCGGTAGCCTCAAAGCTATCGTTTAATCACTTTCGTTGTGGTTGATACAACGTGCATGCTGCTCCCTTTTTATTGGCAGTACATGCACGCAAGCATGCATCCGTGGTATCTATCTGGGCACCGCTATGGATCTGACGTCTGATCCCTAGCAGCGTATCAGACCAGCGGATGGCCGTTCGATCAATTGCACATGTAACATCAGATTAGATGCTTCGTTAAGGTGTGGCCCACCCCTCTAGGTGGTTTCCATATTATACGCCAGTGCTTCCAAACCTGATTTTTGTGTGCTTTCAATGGAATAATAACTGCTTCAGGAAATCACGCACGAATATACTCATTTGTTTTCGGTGTTTTTTATTCTTTTTTTGCGGTGATTTTTTATTGAACCACTTATTTGGACGCTGGCAAAAACTGCTTCAAATGAACATAAAATTTACTGTAACTTCTATTTTATTATACCCAATGGACAAAAGTTTGCTTCCACTTATGAGATAATGTGCTTCCGTTGCAATTTTATTATCAAAATCTATTTTGACCTAACAAAAGAATAGTGTCAAAAAAGTTTGCTTCCATGTAAACAATTGCATCCAAGAACTTGTTTCCACATAGGAAAATTTTAGTCGTATATATCTTTTTTATTTTATTTCCAACACAAGAAAACTTTGCTTCTATCTAGTACAAAAGTGTTTCCATTACAAACATAATACTGTTTTGCAAACCTAAAATGCTTTGAACAGAACATACATCTGGTTACATGCTTTTTTTTACATGCTTCGTCTGTTCATATAACATCTCCCAGACATATGGTGTACAATACAAATTTTGCTTTCTTCACGTCACCAGTAGTACAATGCTTCCTAAGGTCATATCATATGTATCCTACAAACTATTGATCTGCTTCCCTTCATCTAGCTGTGCTTCCTACTTATGGTGGCGTGCTTCCTTCCACTGCTAGATGATCCACAAGATCGAAGTGATGTCAGTTGAGGAGTGACATCGACGGAGTGACGCTGCAGGATTGATGCATCATTAGTTGACATTCTAACGACGAAATAGTTGGGGAAATGCATTACCTAGATCTGTTGTTGATGGCCGAAAGCGGTAGTGGTTGCATGCGACCCCCACCTCATGTCACCATCGCCGTGTGTGAGCCCCATCCTGTATGCATCGGTCTGACGGACGATCTCACTGAGTGCATCAGGCTTGCGGCATAATAGAGATGTCCTCAATGGCGGTGGTGATAAGGATTGGTGCGCTTGGTTAGCCGACAGGTGTCGTGGCGATAAGAAGATATGGGAATGCAAACAAAGAAGCGGCAGCTCTTACAAAAGCAAACATTATGTACCGAAGAAGCATATACGAGAGACAAGGGAAGCATGGTCGCAAGGAAGCCCTGACCTGTTATCAGGGTGGGCCTCGTCGATCGTCTCCTCTGCCTCCGGCGGTTCCAGTTTTGGAGCGGCGGTAGTGAGGTGAAGAAGATTTGGGCGGTAACTACTAGCGGAATTCTGGGCTTTGAAATAATAGCAAGCAGTTGATGCAAGATGCCTTGGAAGTTAACAGCCGTCCGATGGAATAACAAATCAACGCCTCTGGCCTAGTCTGAAGACCGGAATGAATCAGACGAGTGATTGAAAGTGTTTCCCTATCTATATACACACTAGTTGAATGCCCGTGCGTTGCCACGGGCTAACAGGTGATCTATCGCAAGGCCATTCAGCTTCAACGCTTCAGTCATTGAGTCATTTGTTACCGCGCTATAAATCCTCCTATGTTTTCTTCAAGTTCGTAGAATTGTTGTAGTCATTCGCATCCCTGACCTACATACTAATTTCTATCATCCCTAACCTACGAACAAACAAATGAATATATCATGAGTCGCTCTACTTCAGCTATTACTTTCTCACCTTGCTCCAAATCCACATGCCTTCTGTCTAACTCGCCAAATTACCATAGTCATTCCCATCGTCCCTAACTTCTAATGGCTTGCAGCATTGTCATCCACTCCCTCTAAGTTATGACAAATTCAACAATCCCTAAAACAATTTAGCAATGTCATACATCAGAAATTGCAAAGTCCTCTCCTTTTTTAGCATTGCATTAGAGCTCATAGTTCCACTTGTATGAATCCTCGTACCTCAAGGTTAGAATAAAGACTTTGATGATGAGATTTATGTATTTATTCATAGCACAATTAATTAAAAATATAAGAACTGTGATTGCTTTTCACTAAAATAAGGCACCAACTGAGTCCCGCTCGATCGAGAGAATCGTTGCGGGCAGCAATGCCAAACATGGCTTGAAGCTGGGACGGCAACATATGGCTCTCAGGTGTAATTACACCCGAATTTGTTTTTTAAAATAGTAATTTGTAAGAAAGTCAAAAAAATCTGAAATTTTTTGGGAACAAAGTAGATTTATTGTTGCACTCATAAAAAAATTCATGAAGAAATGACTTTCATGTTGTTGTGAGCGTAAAAAAAATGAATTTGTCGCTATATACACTGCACTGTTCACTCTATTTGTCAGAGAATATATATCATTTTTGTCAGGATTTTTTAGGGAATGTTTTGTTGCAGAACATTTTTGTACGCCAGAAAGTTTGTTGGGAAAAGTTTTGGAATGTTTTGACTTTTTCTGAAATTTTTAAAAATAAGATACGTAACCAGGTGTAATTACCACAATGCTCGAAAGCGTATTTTCCCTTAAAGTTGCCAATACAAACCTCACAGTCCAAGGAAGAATACACCAACCATGCGCATATGATGATGGTGTCCGCCCCGACCACAACTGCTGCACAACCTCCTCTGGCAGCTATCAGCAGTGTACCATGCCCACCTCGCAGCTCTCCTCAAGCTCATACCGCACTTGGCTCTTGGACCTTAACACTGCCGTGGGGTTGGGGTGGCTCACGTCAACATAGATAATTGATGTCTTACACACCTTGATCCAAAAGTTTGTACCCACCTTGGGGCAGTGAATGCAAAACCAGTGAGCTGCTCACAGAATACTCAACCATATCGTTCCTCTAGCAAATACATATCGACACAACTAAATGTACAATCAAACATTGTCAATTATAAGAAAATAACATTGATTTTCTCAAGCATGACACAAAGTTTTGTTAACACTAAACATTAATGGCACTGGTGCACTCCTGGGAGATCATTAACTCTTTTTTATTTTTCAGTGTTAGAAAAAATATAACTACCAACAAAACAGCCATCCTCTTCTTCCGGACACAAGAGCTACACAAATCTGACAAGAAACTAAATCTCTTGTATTGATCAGTAATGGTAGTTACAACCTAATGGGTTTTTATACTGGACTTAAGACAACTGCAATTTAATTTAATTTGAAAAAAGAATCACATATAAGATAATTACTTTCCTATGGGCTCAGTGGTTGGGCATGCGGTTGTGCAGCCTAACGGCCCGAGTTCAATTCCTAGAATTGACAGATGATACATATGAGTTTACCTCTATTTATTAAGGATTAAGTTTGGTGTGTGCTGGAACCACTCATCAAAAAATATCTTGATACTCATTTTAAAAAAATTTAAGGACCATGTCAATCTTGATACTCATACTAAAATGGCCGTATGCATTCTAGCTGGTGCAGAGGCCGGGGAAGTGAAATTCCCCCCATATAAAAAAATGAATCGCTCAGAATATAATGGGGACAGTCCGATGCTTACCACTCGCACACCCGCTTGCCCCGCTCAGAACCTGGACTGGCTGGCAGACTGGCATCTGGATGTTTTTCACTCCACGCTCGCCATGTACAAATGATGTATATATGTTTCCATCCTGTAATACAGGATGGGTGGTCGATACACTGTTCAGGTTTGACATGTTCAATGTTCATGCAATTGACTCTGGTAAGAAACATATTTGACTTGCGGTGTTAACTTTTAACAGAAAGGAACACCAAAAATAGAATCGCACAACTAACTGAATTTTCTTGGCACGAACCACATATTTACATAGCAATAGAGATTCAGATTCAAGTTGTAGCCTTGAACATAATATTTGATGGACAGAACTTGTTCATAAGGTGGAAGGCTGAAGCTACTTCTGCACATATATTTACAAGATTACAAGTTTTAGAGTGGTTGGGCTTTTTTAGAACCGTTCGTTGATGTCGATCTAACGGCAGACAAATACGAAGTACTGGGTAGTACTCCGATGAAAGTACGCGAAAGTACTAAAACGAGTGGGGCCGGTACTCGTGACAAGGTGGGGACGCGTTTTAATATAGGGGCAGTTTAGTCCTAGGAAAATTTGCACACGCCGCCCTTCTCGTCGAATGCATAACCGCCGCCATGGTGCTACACCTTCCACAATTACTCATCGGCGGCCATCTCCTCCCTCTCCTCCAAGTCCACCTCAGTCATCTCCTCCTTCTTGCCGCTGCAACTTCGCTCCACTCAGGCAAACCCCCCCCCCCCCCACCCACCCCCACCCCCTCTTCCATCGAAGCAAGAATCTGCAGATCGAGTTGATGGCCGGCGGCGAGAACACCGACTTCATGCAGATCGCCGGCGGCGACTAGGTCAAGTTGGCCAGGTTGAGGGAGATCCGTTCTTGGTTTGACAACACAAGGCAGATGAGCTGGACAGCAATGGCCACTCTCAAGAAATTGACGAAGAAGGAGAGGGCAAAGCTTTGCCCCCCGCCCGCACAACCGATTAACAAGATCGAGATCCTCCTGCAGGCGATGGAGCAGGCCAATTCGTCCAAATGAGTGGACGAGGCGGAGGTGGTGGGCGTTCAAATCCAGTGGTAGAGCATCCATCGGATCAGGAACCCACCGTGCACGAGGTGCCGTTGCAGATTGTGCAGCCTCCAACCGGGTCACCGGAGACTCCGAAGCGCAAGATGAGGAGGACAGTGGTCGCGACCTCGCTTCCCCGCCGTTCTCCATGCTTCCCTCGCCGCTCTCCTCGTCTGAACGGCGGCGGTAGCTATGTTTAGAGTAAGCTTCCCCACTCCTCATCTTCCTACTGCTCGTGCTTACATCGTGGTGATACTGATCGTAATAGCTCAGAGAGGGAATGCTAGATGGCATTTTAATCTCAATTAATTGCATGAATATTGGAGTACATGGATTTGGAGGATGGATTATGATGTATGTGAACCCTAGGCATCATATGAACCCTAGGAAAAATTAGTAATGTTCTAGTGGTAGACACTGAAATATTTCGGTACTCACCGGTAGGCACTGAAATATTTCGGAACTGCCCTAGGCAAAATTTGTAATGTTGTAGTGGTGGACACTGAAATATTTCGGTACACACCGGTAGGCACTGAAATATTTCGGTACTGCCCTAGGCAAAATTTGTAATGTTGTAGTGGTAGACACTGAAATATTTTGGTACACACCGGTAGGCACTGAAATATTTAGTTACTACAATTTCAGTACACACCGATGCACACTGAATTATTTCACTACTACAGTTTCAGTACACACCGGTACACACTGAAATATTTCAGTACTGCAAATTCTATACAAAGTTGGCATTTTGTCATTTATGTGTGAATTAATCCATGCATCATATGGCCTAACTTTGTACATGAGTTTGGGTCAATTTCATGTCTATTTATTGTTAAAATTATTGTCATGCCATGAAACACAAGACAAGTCACTGACCCAAGCTTGCAAAGATGCCATATCAATGTTGCTGATATGAATATGCATGTTTTCACCAAGTCTTGTGTCAGAATTAAAACTGAGCATTTTTCTTGATGGTATCCATGGATCTAGAACTCCTATGAATTTGCTCATGTTGGATGTTTTGTTCTCCATCATTTGTACTAGCATTCCGTGCGATTAGATGCCATGACAAGACCCTTGGCACATTTATTTTCTTGCCTCCAACATCCCATGTGTGTTTTGCAGGAAAAAACCCGGAGTTCACCAGGCTGGCTGAAGTTGTGAGGCTGGGAGGCTGATGGTGCTGCTACTGGCTGATCCTTCTTCTTTCAGCTTTTGTTCGTCATTTCTCAAGCCGTTGGACCAGGGCTACTTCCCTATGTGTTGTTAATGTATTAAGTAGTTCCTTCGAATTTGTAGTATTAGTTAGTTTGAATGTGGAAGTACCTCAATTTTTAGGAACGAAATGTTGCTTTGTATGACCAAGGGTTTGATACCTTAATCTTTGGATAATTAATTATGTGAACTGTTGGATGTGGCGCTGGCAACGCCTCTACAATTGATACTAGTTCAACATGTCGGTCCAATTAGAGACCAGCCACTACCATATAGAACAATTAGCATTTCATACTACAACCTGGCACGTACAAAACATCACACGGTGAAATAATCCCAGCGATAGACCATTAATTACCGAAAACATCACAACATGTCAGAAGTGTTTTAAGCATTTTATCGTTGCAAAAACCTTAGAAAATCCATACAGAAAAAACCGCTTTATTTTAAGCAGTTGTGTGGATGACAAGGGGACTCACTTGTGAGACCGATAGCAATTGATGGCAAACCGCAGGAGGTGCACGACCGCCACGTCCCCACGTGGAATGGGGACGGCCGGGTGGGTGTGTCAAGTCAAATCGGCACCCGCGGCGCCTCGGTAACTCCAAGAGGCAGGAACAGTGCATTTCTTCCCTAAATCGGGTAGAAAACCCTCGTCCTCTCCCGAACCTAACCACCCTCTCTTCCTTCCTCACCACCTCACCACCCTCTCCTCCTTCCTCACCACCCTCCTCCCTTCCTACGCCTCCCTCCTCCTGTCTTCGACCGACGACGAAACTCGGGCGTGAAGATGTGGCGGACAAGCGGAGGCAACCATGGGAGCATAGCAGTCTACTGTCGTGGCTGCAGCCGTGGGTGGAGCGGGCCGAGTCCAGAGCCGTGGCGAAGTCGGTGCAGCTGACCGTTGTGCCTGCTCCGCTGCCATCGCATGGCCGTAGAGGCACCCGTCGGCGAGCACAAGGTCGGGAAGATCTGGAGGAGGAGGAGATGAGAAGGCTTAAGCGCCAGTGCATGACGAAATCGATGAGCTCTCTGAGGAGAACGTCATAAAGGAGTTCAACGAGATTGCGGGAAGGGCAGCGACTTGACGAGGATGCCATCGACGAGCTATCCGAGGTAGTACTCTGTTTTTGCTCTGTTTTTCATGACATTGGGTTTTTCTTGTTAACTAGATGAGCATCAATTTCACTTGGGCGTGCTAGTTATGCGTATGTAGGATTGTAGGGATCTAGCATAGATCTTCATGTTGGATCTGGATTTTAAATCTGATTCCAGCAGATACTACAGTTTTTCATGGCATTGAGGTTTTTCTTGTTAACTAGATGAGCATCAAATTCATTTGGGCGTGCTAGTTATGCGTATGTAGGATTGTAGGGATCTAGCATAGGTCTTCATGTTGGATGTGGATTTTTAAATCTGATTCACATTCTGATTCCAGCAGATACTCTGTTTTTTTCATGGCATTGGGGTTTGTCTTGTTAACTAGATGAGCATTAATGAAAGAAGTGGGGTAATGAACCCAAATACAAGAAAATGTTCATGGCAGGGATACATTAATGAAAAAAGTGGGTTAAACAATGGATATATGGCAGGATTCTCATAGCTATTTCTAGCGATCTCATGTGCGACACCATTGGCTTCCCCAGGACAGTGACAAAATGCTGCAGTTCTGATTCATTTTAGTTTATGTAGATGAATTAATTTGCACACATGTTCATAGATGATCAGTTTGCACACATGTTCATAGATGATCCATTTGCAAATTCTATACAGATTTCCATTTTGCAAAGGAAGTGATTGCTCCCTTAATAATTATGGGCTGACACTACATATCCACTGGATACCAAAATATCAAAACATTTCATCTAGACAATTTTCCACAGTATATTATCTAGATGATCACAGCCACATCTCTCATCAATATGAGCAGTGAGACACCCCATAGCTCCTTTACAATTTCCTTAAAACTTATCGGGGTCTAACAATGTTGGAGAAGCGTATTGCCGCTTGTCAAAAAGAATAATGGTTTCTTCATTCCAAAGATAGAACAAACCCCTTGTGTGAAACATGGAGGAGTATAATGAAGCCATTTTTGATTCCAATCAGAATTACACCTGTAACAAGTATCAAATATCATTAAACCAAGCCACTTCATGAAGTCTTTCATGTGTTAATTATGTATTACTTGTGCACTAATCTATAAATGCAACTATTCCACCGTCCATATTTATGCATGTAAATTTCTTTGGCTCAATTATGAATGTGCACATACGCCTTATTTCTAGCAAATAGATAGTTGCCATGTTACACATGTGTACTTTCAAAACATTGTAATTAAAGGCAATGTACCATAATAGATTAGCTGAGTTCTTCTATGTGTACTAATTCACTAATTCACAGGAGGATGACGACAACGTGGACTACAACATGGACAGCAGGCACAGAAAGAGATGATACACCCTGAGGCATCTGATTGTTGTCAAGATCAAGTATCGTTTCTTTGGCAAGATTGGGTGCCCTTTCTGTTCAAAGGTGATCGGTGGCGGCATAGATGGCATGATCCAGCATGCCTTCAGCACTGGCAATGGACATGGTAAGAAGCATAATGCGATTACTACGGCAAAACATGCGACCTCACGACGCTTCCTCGAGATTGTCAAAGTCAATGAGCCCTACAACATGCATTGAAGAAGGGAGAGAAGTGATGTGCTGCTAGAGTGCTGCTGCTGCCCCAGGACCGCCGTGTCCTCTTATGTTATCTATGTTTCTTTGTTGTTTGACTCTAAAACTGATGTCCTATGGTGTGTCTGAACCTATGTTGTGCGGTGGTTGATATGTCGTTTATGTTAAGAGTTTGCTGCTACTCTGGTTTAGTGTTCCAAGTTGTTAATACTTTTTTGGTGATGCATGTTAAGCCTTGTACAGTGCTAGATGCTTAGGGTGGTGCTTAGAAAAATAAACAGGGTTTTTCGGAAGCACCGGTGCCTATTTCTACAGGAGAGAGGCCTAGTTATGCGTCTACCCTGTACAAATAAGCACTTGTGCTTAGGAAAAGCCTGGTTTATTTCTATAAGCAACTCCGCTAAGCACCTTGCATTGTACTATGACTATAGTAGTAATAGCTTGGCATGATTTTGTTTAGTGTATAACTCAGCATGTTCCTGCCATATCTATGACTAGTTAGAACTGAACTATGCATTAATTTTTGACAAAATTAAAGCATGCAAATGATTGCCGATTCCACCTATTGCCAAATCAAGCTTTGTATTGATGATGCATTAGATATTGCAATAAGTAGAGGATGCTCATGATTGCCAAAAGTACCTATTTCCACTTTTTGATAAGAACTAAATGTGTATCAAATGATGCTAAAAGTAGAGCATGAGCATGAGCATGTATCAATTGATGATCAATTGATGCTACCTATTTGTGTTTGAATGGGCTCAATAAAGCTGGTGTTGGTTTATGCTCTCTGCGTGACCGTGATGGTAACGAAGACACTTGGTGGCTATGGTCTTGCTGTCAAATTTAAGTTTCAGTTCTTTAAGACTCTTTGTTTTTGCTGCTTCCTCGGGATCGACTAGCTTTCTCGGGCGTCCACGTGCTCTCTTCCTTTTCGGGGAGTTGGGTGCACCACTTTTGGGGGAGTTGGGTGCACCGGTATCCTTCTGGGAGTTGGATGTGTCGGGTTCGTTGGAACCATCGAGATTGTTGACTAATTGTACATCGTCTTACGAACCATCGGTAGAACTGCTTGATGGGCATCGTACACCTCATACGTATAAGAGAGTGCTGCGTTAGTTCTAATCATGAGACTTATGAAATAAATGATATATTCTTGATGTAGCGCTAACCGTTATGGGGAACTTATATGATTCGAGACGAAGCGCATTGCAATTTGAATGCGTAAGGCTGTACATATTTTCCACCGCAAATATCTATCCTTGCCTATATTTGATAACCGACACTTACGTCAAAGATAGCTTTCAAGCTAAACAAAGTACAAATTTAAATTAGGCATTCAATTACTGGTTCAAAATATCGGTCATTTCATCCCGTTCCATGACAACATGTCTTGCAGTTGTCCAAACCGCACAGGAAGTCCTGCGATGTTTAGTTAAAGATCAGTAATCTTATTCGTGTAGGCAAATAATAATTTATGAGGCCATGCGTACCCATCGGTCTGTTGTGGTATGTTCTCATAGCGTTTTTTGGTCCATTCGGCAAAATTGATGTTCTTAGCTGGTGATATCAACCCATTCTTGACAGCTTCATCTATGCAGCACTAAATTGAGTCCACCTAGGGTACGACGAGTTATACATAGGGTTACGGTACTTTGGGAGCTCATGTGCCATGCGGATCAAAAGAGGCAGCAAGAGAACACTTACAAGAGAATCTTCCTTGGTCTTGTCGCAATGATAATTCATGGAGTTCAGACTCTAAATTTCTTTTTTGTCAAAATTAAACATCATTAGCATCCAATGGTTTTGGTGTACATTCAGTGGGACATGCACCTGCAGTAAAATTTGGGTTGGGTTGAGAACTGAAATTTGTCATGTACAGTGTGTACATAAACTATGAAAGTAAGGAAAACATGTACCTTTTGGTGCCCTACAAATTTTTCTGCTACACGAGCTAACCATGAGGCTGCACGTCCAACAGGAACCACCCCCTTCATTTGTAACAGCTTTTCGGTTTCTTGAGGGGATATGATTAAGGTAGTATCATTCTCAATTTGGCTAATGCGAGCATATGCCATAATAACCTGCCAAATTTTCAATCATACAATAATAAGAAAGTTGTTGCAGTAATGATGTAGAATAGAGTATAATGGGCTTACATCACCCTAATTGTATTTGTCGTCCAAATTTCGCTTAGATTTTCTTTGTGAGGGTAATGTCTCCGATTCTAGCTATTTCAACAGGGTCGTATGTTCCGCGGATGTAAACGGCTGTCTCTATGTCCTCATCTGTGAACTTGTAATCATTACCAAAGACAGGCTTCATCAGAGTTAATTGTGGTTCCTCACTGTTTTCCATCACATGTCTTGCACTTGGTGTAGTCGAAGTCCCTGCCATGAATTGGCTAGCCCTAGGAGTTCTTGTCAGGGATGAATTGCACACATTGACTTGATCCTACAATGAACAAAGGTAGTTCATCATTAGTTTGTTACTTTTAGATATTAACGTGTTGGGCCGTATTGATCACATGCGCGCCTCCTTTCTGTGACACTGTTTGTCGGTTGCTTGTAAATTCGTATTTTAATTCCTGTAACAATGCAAACAATAATGAACATGAAAGAACATATTCATACAAAATACAAAATGCACAGTATGACATACATGGAGTTCCCTCGTTCAGTCTTTAATTTCGTCCTCGGCCTTCGACAACCTAGGATTAGTGCCAGTTTTAGTCTTCATGTCGATCAACTCTTCACCTAGCGTCTGGTATTTGACATCAAATCTGTGCTCAATTTCCATTAACTTCATGCCTACCTTCTTTTCATGATCAGCAATGCGTGCATTCATGGCTTCAACTACCATGTCAATATGTGTAAACAAAATACAACCCCGTTGATAACAATAGCTAAATGAATGAGGTTCCATGACACCTATTTGTGATATTGCAAAAACAAATAGTCTTTGGAGTACATACTTCTTTGGCTGCTAAATTGTTGTCCTTGTGATGGTGCTCGTCTGAATCATGTTGATGCACATGTTCATCATTTTTTCTTGGAAAATTATTTGAATTCTCGGACGGTCGTTGAGGAGCACAAATTTCCATGACAGCTTTTTTTATAAAATATAATGAACCATTAGTACCAAATAAAAAATCGGATATAGAAAGTTCAGTTGTAGATAGGTACCAGCCCATTATGAAGACCTCCTTTCTCGTAAGCATCGCTTCTTAAAGTAGCCATCATTTCGTCCCATCGTGCGATCAATGGAGGGGGTCTAGAAGCATAAATCAATCGGCCACTACGCACGTGCTCCTAGTACCAATACTACACAATAAATTAGTTCATCACCATACAGATATGCAGGAACAATAATTAAAGGACATTAAGTAGTGATCTAGCACTAACACAGGCAGAATTAGATTTCCTTGTAGATTTACGTGATCTCGATTTCTAAACTTGTGAACGGACTTGAAGAAGTGATTAAGTGTGAAACATCCCGATTAAATTTCGAAGGTTTTCAAGATCTGTAACAAGGTTGAGAAATTTCGAGTCCACATAATGTTGTGTTGTTGGTGCTAGAACAGTACCAATTGCGTACAGAATGAACCGTCTCAGGAAATCGCCATATGGGGCTTTGGAAGCTCGGATCGCCGTTTCAAGGTCAGAAATCAAAATTTGCCCATTGTTTGCATAGGCGGTAAACAATTCTGTGTCGGTTTGCATTTCCAGATGTGGCTCTATATCCTCCCCTTCTATCGGAATGCCAAATATACCTTGCACGTCCTCTTTTGTTATAGGAATTGGCGTTTTACCAATGGTAATGGATTGCGTGTCCATATCTATGCTCTTGGCTAGTCTAACCAACATTACGCTACCGTAGAGTCACTTCATGCATCTGGGTTAGACCGCCAAGACTGGTTTCTGATATGATGTACTTTTTGTGGTCTGGTGACAATAGTTTCATGGTTTTTCCGAACCTTGTCTGTGAGCATACTAACTTCATATGACCATGATTTTCGGCGAGTTCTTGTTACATGCCATTAAATTATACTGAGTACACATGAATTATGTGTACGAAATGATTGTACACAAACAGTCAATTACTTACCGCATCGGTAATTTCGGAGATGGATTTTCTCCATTATGAAGGTTTGTATCTGAAACTGACATTGTTGGCTCGTATGCAATGATAAAATCCGGCTCAATTAATCTGAACAAAATTGGAAAATGTATAACAAAATTAGCAGCGAATTAATTTTAACAAAATTAACTGGGTCATTTAACATATGATCCACTTTGGGTTTAAGCACGTAACCTATTTGGGTGCAAAAACCTATGAGGGTTCAACTACTAAAGGAGCGGCCGACAACGATTATAAAGAGTTACGATCAGGTAATACCTTATCTCGGAGACGGTGCCGCCGAGTAGATGGCGGCGGTTAGTGCGTCGCAAACTATAAGTGCCGGTATAGCGCGGTCGATGGCGCAAAGGAAAAACGGCGCATTCACGCGAGGAAGAGGCGGCGAGAAGAACACTGACGTCCGACCCCTCAGATCACGTTGGCGGTGGCCACCGAATGGTGGCCGCCGACTCCTGTATTCCGTGGGCGACCGGCGTCTCCGATCTGATCTTGCAGCGGTCGTGGGAGGTGCGGACGGCCCGGGTGGTTAGAATGCGGAGCTGTAATCGCGGGATTTAGGGAGGGGTGGGCCGCGTGAGTTATGTGAGATTTGGATAAATGATATAAAAAAATAAGAAAATCTTGTCAACTCGTTAGGGGTTTAGGGGTTTAGGGTTATTAGGGTTTAGGGGTTTAGGGGTTTAGGGTTTAGGGTTTAGTGTGGGGGGGGTTAGGGTCATGAGGGTTCAGGGTTTAGGGTTTAGTGGGGGGGTTATGGTTATCAGGGTTTAGGGTTGAGTGTTGACATTCAAGCCCGGAAATGCGCGGGTCAGAGATCGTACTTGCGTGTACATGTAGTAATGATCCCAAACTTTCTTAATGGTATCCCATGACTGCATAGAGAATGCATGCATAATGGTTTCCATGTGGGGCAAAATTTTGAATGTTTTTACGGTTTAGTGGGGGGGGTTTAGGGTTATCAGGGTTTAGGGTTTAAGGGTTTTAGGGTTGACGGAACTATGTTTGTCTTACGGTGGACGTAGCTTACACACGGACATTGGTGGAGCGTTGGTCTACAATGGATTCCCTCGGTAGCATGTCGATCCGGTCCGTTGGTAGCTCGGCCGACAAACTTAGTGCCACATAGAGCATGCATCCATCCACTGGACCGGATCGATGTTGGGTTGGTTTCATACAGGTGAGAAACCCAGCTAGTGCTTTCGGGGTGTTGACATGCTAGGCCGGAAATGCGCGTGTCAGAGATCGTTCTTGCGTGTATAATCCCAAACTTTATTCATGGCATCCCATGACCCCATAGAGAATGCATGCATAATGGTTTCCATGTGGGGCAAAATTTTGAATGTTTTTACGGTTTAGTGGGGGGTTAGGGTTATCAGTGTTTAGTGTTTTAGGGTTGACGGAACTATGTTTGTCTAACAGTGGACGTATCACACACACCGGACATAGGTCGACCGTTGGTCTACAATGGAATCCCTCCGGTAGCATCGATCAGGTCCGTAGACTGGCTCGGCCAACATACTTCGTGCCACATAGAGCATGCATCCATCCTTCGAACGGATCGATGTTGGGTTGGTTTACATGTACATGTACGAGGACCGGAAATGCGGCGTGTCAGAGATCGTACTTGCGTGTACATGTACTAATGATCCCAAACTTTCTTCATGGCATCCCTTGACCCCATAGAGAATTCATGCATAATGGTTTCCATGTGGGGCAAAATTTTGAATGTTTTTACGGTTTCGTGTGTGTGGGGGGGTGGGGGGTTAGGGTTATCAGGGTTTAGGGTTCAGGGTTTTTTGGTTTTTTGGGTTTAGGGTTTAGGGTTGGTTTACAATGGATTCCATCCGGTACCATCGATCCGGTCCATCCACTGGCTCGGCCGACAACCTTTGTGCCACATTGTTCACATTGTCCAATTAACACTTTGTATAGAATTTTTGGGTAAAAAATGAACGAAATAATGCAACTAATCTGAACGTAACGTTTGGCATGTATCAAACCAAGTAGCCACTATTCCTAAAAAAACCAGTTAGCCACTAATTGCGCCAAACATATCTCGTAATTACCAACGAAAATGGGTTGACAATTATTTCTGGAAATTCTTGGAAGGAATTGACTGCTCTTCCCGGTTTAGAGAACAATAAGTTACAAATTTGCTAACATAACAAATTTGTTGTTCAAACAGAAACTGCCTCATCGTGTTGTGCCCCAAGACATGGCAGAATATGGTGCCATAACCATTGTTTGTCATCCAAACTCTTGGTGATAGGAGAAAAGGTGATGATCTTTGTTGTACATTCGGGAAATCAAGGGATTTATCTGTTTGTTTCCCATGTTCCAGATGTGCCTCTCGAGTTGTTACATCACAACATAGTAAAATAATTTGTGTTCTTTATAAATCCTTGATGTAATGTGCTACTTTACAAATCATCATTATCGTACTATTTGTGTTAGATCAACTATATTGATGTTCGTGGTACTATGTTATGTTCGGGCTACTATGTTATGTTCGAGCTATTTCCTCTTTGCTAAATTTTATTTTGGAAACAAGAAATCAGTTTTCAATTATATTTGTCCTTTCCAATAGATTTCAAATGAGCTTTTCCTTGGTCTGGTCATACAAGGCATTAAGCACACATGACATTGCTTATACAGAAGCTGACTGAAATAATTTGTTAACAACTTCTAACGACTGATGATCAACAAGTAAACAAATCCCACAACAATTATTGAAAATTAAAATCCCGCGGCCATCAGATTTGCGTGCTTCTTCAGGTCAATCAACTGCCTTAAGTTCTTATTGATCTTCTTCAATTCCACCTTGAGTTCCGCATCCGCCACCATCGGAGGAACATTGGCATAGCCCTTATTATCCACCGCCGATGGCAGATCTAGCTCTAGGGTTGCCCCGTGCCTCAAATCAATTAAGCCATCCGTTTGAAGCCTCTCAACATATTCATCCAGCCACTCAAAATGCTTGCATGTTTTCAGCTTACGAAAAGGGAAGGAAACCCTAAATCCCAATTCGAGGAAATAAAAATAAATCTGGGGTTAAAATTCATAGCAAAAAGACACAACGAACATAGATTTAACCTTCCCGCTTACGGTTTGCTCTCGCATTTCACAAATTCCGCCCATGGTTTCCATTCTTCTCCGATATGGTTGTCAAACGCTTCAGTGGCGCGATGCGTGGGCAGTCGGGGAATCTGGTCATCGGCAGTGAACCATACCGCGGCCATGATGACGGAGAGGCCGAACTGGACATGGACATCTCTCATCTCTCACTGTCCGCCGGCGATGGCAGGTGTTGGGGATATGACTATTTGTGTAAGCCGCCCAGGAGGGGCCGGGTTACACAAAGAAGACTCATCAAAGGAAGCCCAAGACCAAGCATGAAGATGGCGAGTCAATAAAGGGCTTAAGGCCCACAGGCGACTTAAGGCCCGTTGTAGTAAACCGCCAGGATGACATGACTTGTATCATAAGGTAGATTTAACTAGTCACCGAGCCGGACACTGTTTATGAGCCAGCCGGGACTCTGTAAGCCACAGGACGTCAACCCGTGTATATAAGGGGATGACCTGCTGGCGGCTTAGGGCAAGAAACAACCCATCGAGAGCCGGGCATAGCGTATCTCGCTACCTGGTCATCGAAACATCAAGCAATACCAACCCAACTAGACGTAGGCTTTCCTTCACCGCAAGGGACCGAACTAGTATAAACCTCTCGTGTCCTTTGTCCCGATTAACCCCTTTAAGCTTCCTAGTTGCGATGGCTCCACGACTAAGTCCTTGCACGAGGACATCTGCCGTGACAAATCCACGACAGTTGGCGCCCACCATGGGGCCAACGCACGGTGGATTTGAGTTCTTGAAGGGCAGCGAAGGAAGGGCTCAAGGGATACGCAGTGGGTCGGATGACCAAGAGTCGTCGCGGCAAGATCTACATCGACAACGAAGGCTCGGGCCCCGACGCCGACTCAATCGAGTACGGGTACCGGGTCCCCTTTGGCGGAATTCACGTCTTCATCGGCCGGATTGGTGAGCCGGGCCCTGAGCCGGACAACTGCACCGTCCTCGTCGAGACGGCTCAGCGTGCGAGACCCGCCCGAGCTCAACCCGTCCGGAAGCGTGCCTTCGTGGGCTGTATCCACGGAGAAGAACTTTCTGAAGGAGCTAAAGATGACGGTGAGACGGTCGTCCCGTTGGATGATGATTCGTCCGCCCGTTCAATAGATTCTTTATATCAAATCCAAGAGGGCATGCTTGGGGGCTGTTCTGACGACTCTAGTACTCTGGATTTCTATGAACCGCCAAGCTGGGCAGGAGTCTTTATGGCTGGTACTCAACCCAGTCAGAACTCGACGGCTGCAACAACAATAATGTCCGGGTCAGGAGCGGCCGGGGCAGGAGGCCTGTCGCGCCCGGCTCAGTCTTGATGGATCTTATGGACAAGTTGACGTACGATAACCACCACGGTTATTCCCGCAAATCAAGATGAGCATAACGCGGAGGTGGCAAAGGTGCGTGAGGACATAGCCCTGGCTAAGGAGGCCTTGGCGGCTGAGGATACCAGGTTAGCTACGGAGCGGGCGGCTTTGGACGCACGGGCGCAACGGCTCCAATCAGAGGCCTTCCAGCTTAATATGAGTCTGAACGCGTCCAATGAGGTCATGAGGAGGAGACATCAGAAAACCCAGTCCCTTCTACCTTCGGTTTATGATCCTCGAAACCTTTTCACGACACCCGGCGCTGGTCCTAGCAACCCACCTGAAGCCAATCAGTTTATGACACCCGGAGCTGGAGGACCGGCTCAGCCACGAGAGATGGCACCTCCCCATGGGAGCATGGCCCCGCCCCGATACATACCAACACCACCGGGCCACTTCTCCAACCCCATGGAGAACCTGATAGCGGCATCGGCGCGTCTGGCAGCTCTTCCAGTGGATGGTGATGACCCGACGGCGGTGGAAACCCGGAGGGTCAGAGAGCTCATTCAGACGGCCTTAGCATAGGAAGAGACCTATTTTACAACAGAGACATGATTCATTCGACTCCGCAGCCTTGGCTAGCACCTCGTCAAAACCGGAGCCCGATTTACAGCAGGCGCATGGAGTCAGAAGCTTTATCAAGCAACGCACAGCGTCGTAACCAACCCGGTGGCTATAACCCGGTACAGGACCGATTGCGTCAGGAGGACGAACGGGCGGCTCAGTTAGCGGCTCAACAGACGGCGTATGAAGGTCTCCTAAAGTATCCGACGACTTCTGTTGGAGCAGGAGTGGCTACTAGAACCGGTGGTGTCCCTTGTCTGGTGCCGGCTCTGCGGGATGTACGTCTGCCCAAGGATTTCAAGGGACCTCGAAAGGTTCCGAATTACACGGCCAACTTACAGCCAGGGGCATGGATTGAAAGTTACGAGATGGCCATGGAGTTATTGGAGGTCAGCGACGCGGCAATGGCTAAGTATTTCACCATGATGTTAGATGGAACGGCCCGGTCTTGGTTAAAAAGCCTGCCTCCCAATTCCATCAGTTCATGGGCAGAGCTAAAGGCCCGGTTTATCCAGAACTTCAAGGACACTTGCAAGCAGTCTATGTCAATTGTGGACCTGGCCAATTGTAAGCATGAGGAGGGTGAGTCCACAACTCATTGGGTGCGCCGGGTCAAGGAAATAATACACTCATCTGATAAGATGGATGCCGGCTCTGCAATACTTATGCTCCATCAGAATTGTCGCTTTGAGCCGCTGAAGCAGAAGCTGGGACGTCTTAAGTGTGATTGCAATGATATGGGTACGCTGACGGCAGCCTTGGTCAAGTACGCCGATTCTGATACTACCGATGATCCCGCGTCTGGGGAGGAAAAGACAGGGAAAGGAAAGAAGAACGGCAATGGAAAGGTTCAGCATAACCCGACAGGTCAAGGGGGGAACAAGCGTAAGGCGGATGGTAACCCGGAGTTTGTGGCCAATGCCAATACACAAGGTAACAACCAGAAACGTAAGGGAAGACCACCCCCTCGATCTGGCGGCTCAGGCCCATCTCTTGAGCAGCTTCTCAATGAGCCTTGCCCGAGACACGGCACTCGGGAACGTCCCGCCACCCACTTATGGAAAGACTGTGCAATCATGAAGGCTTTCAAGAATTAAAACATGTTTGATGGCAATCATGGATCAGGCGGCGGCTCAGGGGCCGGCGGTTCTCATGGCCCGGGTGGCGGTTCAAGTTCCGGCTTTCAGGGAGGTCAAGGCGGCTATAATCAGCAGCAACCCGGTCAAGGGGACAGCGGCAATGAGCGATCAGTTATCGAGCCATCCAAAGCAGCTGAATGGTGGGCAATACCATGTGTTCACCACTAACTTGTGCAAGCGTGACCGGAAAGGTTCATAAGAGGGCTGTGAATTCTGTTGAGCCGGCGGTTCCCTGTTATTTGAGGTGGTCAGAGCAGCCCATCATATGAGCAGGGAAGATCACCCCCTCCGGGTTGATAACCCAGGTCAGTTGGCTTTGGTGGTGGCACCTCAGGTTGGTGGATACAAATTCACTAAGGTACTCATGGACGGAGGAAGCGGCATCAATATTCTCTATTATGAGACCTTTCGCCGCATGGGGTTGACTGATAAGGACTTGAGGACGTCCAACATTGTCTTTCATGGAGTGGTACCTGGTAAATCGGCATATCCAGTTGGTAAGATTGAGCTGGAAGTAGCCTTTGGAGATGAATATGATTACCGGGCTGAGAAACTGACGTTTGAGGTGGTCAAGATCAAGAGCCCGTATCATGCTCTGTTTGGACGGCCGGCTTACGCTAAGTTCATGGCACGACCGTGTTATGTGTATCTGCAGCTTAAGATGCCGGGTTACAAGGGCACCATCACAGTTCATTGGAGTCGAAAGGGAGACCTGGACTGTGAAGAAGGCGATTCGGCTTATGCTTTGAGTCTGTAGCTTGTAAGAGGAGCTGAAGTTTTATCAAAATAATGTTGACCCGGCGGATATGACCTCTTTAAAGAAGCCAACTTCTGAGCAAGACTCGGCGTTGAAGTTTAAATCGGCGCCGAGACAAAGTTGGTTGACTTCACTCTGTGACTCTTCCAAGCGATTCGACATCGGTACCAATTTGGATCCCAAATAGGAAAGCGCGCTCATCGAGTTCATCCGTGAGAACCGGGACATCTTTGCATGGAAACCTTCTGACATGCCGGGTGTCCTGAGAGAACTCGCTGAGCACACTCTTAATATTGATCCAAAGTATAAACTGGTCAGGCAATTTCTGCGGTGGCTTAATGAGGAAAGACGGAAGGCTGTCGGGGAAGAGGTCGCCCGGCTCTTAGCGGCCGGGTTTATCGTGGAAGTTTTTCACCCGGAGTGGTTGGCTAACCCGGTGCTTGTGCTCAAGAAGAATGGCACCTGGCGGATGTGTGTGGATTACACGGACTTAAATAAGGCTTGTCCGGCTGATCCCTTTGCTTTACCCCGTATTGATCAAATCATTGATGCTACGGTGGGTTGTGAGCATTTGAGCTTTTTGGATGCTTACTCTGGTTATCATCAGATCAAAATGGCAGTTAAGGACCAGGAGAAGACGGCTTTCATTACTCCGTTTGGAGCCTTCTGCTATGTATCTATGCCATTTGGGCTCAAGAGTGCCCAGGCGACTTATCGGTGTGTGTCTGAAATTGTCTCCACAATCAGATTGGGCGCAATGTTCATGCTTATGTGGATGATATTGTGGTGAAATCCAGAGAGAAGGAAACTTTGATATCTGATTTAAAGGAAACCTTTGACAATCTCCAAGTCTATAAGATGATGCTTAACCCGGACAAGTGTGTATTTGGTGTACCTGCAGGTAAACTTTTGGGATTCCTGGTCTCGAACAGGGGCATTGAAGCTAACCCGGAGAAGATCAAGGAAATTACATCTCTGGCTAAACCGGCGTGCATCAATGACGTTTAGCGACTGGCGGGTCGCGTCGCCGCTTTAAGCCGATTCATAAGCCGGTTGGATGAGAAAGCTCTACCATTGTATCAGATGATGAAGAAAGCAGACACTTTTGTCTGGAGTGAGGCTGCTGATGCTGCCTTTGAAGATTTAAAGAGACAATTGTCTGAGCCGCCGGTTCTTGCGGCTTCCATTGATAAAGAGCCGTTGTTGTTATATGTCGCTGCTAACTCACGAGCTGTTAGTGTTGCCATCGTGGTGGAGCGCAAGGAGGCTGGCAAGGAGCATCCGGTTCAACGGCCGGTTTATTATATCAGCGAGGTGCTCATAGAATCCAAGCAAAGGTATCCACATTGGCAGAAGCTTGTTTATGGAGTGTTTATGGCAATCCGGAAGCTAAAGCAGTACTTCCAAGGTCATCCTATAACTGTGGTAAGTTCTGCCCCCTTGGGAGACATCATCCGAGCAGGGGAAGCCACGGACGAGTTGCCAAGTGGGCCATTGAGCTCGGGCCTCATGGTTTGAAGTACATGCCACGTCTGACTATTAAGTCTCAAGCCTTGGTGGACTTTATCAATGATTGGACAGAATTACAGGCACCTGAGGAGAAGCCAGATAACACATATTGGACTATTCACTTTGATGGGTCCAGGCAGTTGGAAGGCTCGGGGGCTGGAGTCGTTTTAACTTCTCCCCGTGGTGACAAATTCTGCTATGTGCTCCGGCTTATGTTTCCCTGTACTAACAATGCAGCTGAGTATGAGGCCTTACTCCATGGTCTCCGGATGGCTAAGGAGATGAACTTAAGCCGGGTACGATGCTTGGGCGACTCAGATCTTGTGGCTCAACAAGTGTCAGGCAAGTGGGATTCCAAGGACCCCCTTATGGCGGCTTATCGTCGTGAGGTAGATGTTGTGGCTGGTCACTTCACGGGTTATCAAGTGGAGCACATCGACCGAAGGAAGAATGAGGCGGCTGATGCTTTAAGCCGGTTGGGATCCCAACGGAAACCGGTGCCGCCCAATACCTTTCTTGATGTGTTACATAACCCTTCTGTTAAGGTACCTACCGAGGAGGAGTTAGCAGTGCCAGACCCGGAGTCACAGCTGGTGGCGGCTCTTCATGTTATCCCGGATTGGATAGTGCCCTACTTGGCTTATATGACCCGGGGTGAGTTGCCAGAGGATGAGACCTTGGCAAGACAAATTATCAGGCGGTCCAAATCCATGATGATTGTTAACGGCGAGTTGCATCACCTCAGTGTCACGGGGGCGTTTCAACGTTGTGTGTCACCCACAGAAGGCCAAGAAATACTTCGTGAGATCCATGAAGGAGATTGTGGCCATCATGCCGGGTCAAAATCTCTTGTAGCCAAGGCTTTTCGTCATGGTTTCTATTGGCTGACGGCTCATGCCGATGCGGAGGATCTGGTCAGTAAATGTGATGGTTGTCAAAAGTTCTCACAACGAGCTCATGTGCCGACTCAAGAATTGAGGATGATCCCAATCACTTGGCCGTTTGCGGTCTGGGGGCTTGACATGGTTGGACCTTTCAAAAGGTCTAAAGATAAAAAGACACATCTACTGGTGGCAGTGGACAAGTTTACCAAGTGGGTTGAGGCAGAGCCGGTCAGTAAGTGTGATGCAGCCACGGCGGTTCAGTTCATGAAAAAGGTGATCTTTCGTTTTGGCTTTCCACATAGCATCATAACTGATAATGGCACTAATCTCTCTAAGGGTGCCATGGAAGAGTTCTGTCAAAGAGAACATATCCGGCTTGACGTTTCGGCCGTTGCTCATCCTCAATCCAATGGTCAAGCAGAGAGAGCTAATCAAGAGATCCTGAAAGGTATCAAACCCCGGCTCTTAGTCCCCTTACAGCGGACTCCGGGTTGTTGGGTGGAGGAGTTACCCTCCGTGTTATGGAGCATCAACACTACGCCTAACAGATCTATGGGGTACACACATTTCTTCATGGTTTATGGAGCAGAGGCGGTCCTGCCAAGTGACATCCGGCACGACTCACCCCGTGTGGCGGCTTACGTTGAGGCGGATAACGAAAAAGCTTGTCAGGATGCACTTGACTTGTTGGACGAGGAGCGAGACTTGGCAATAGCCCGTTCGGCGATTTACCAGCAAGACCTGCCCCGCTATCACAGCCGCGAGTTAGGAGCAGAACCTTTCAGGAAGGTGACTTGGTGCTCCGGCTCATCCAGGATCAATCTGATATGCACAAGATGTCCCCTCCTTGGGAAGGACCCTTTGTGGTCAGCAAGAATCTCAACAACGGGTCCTATTACCTCATTGATATTCGAGAGCATAAAGACTCACGTAAATCGGAGGAAGAGACCCGCCGGCCGTGGAACATAGCGCATCTCCGGCCCTATTATACTTAAGCCACCGACTTTCAGAGTATATTTGTTTTTCCTTTTTTGCAATGTATATATTATATAAAGCAATAAAGCAGGACCTCTGTCCTTTTTTCCCATAAAGAATGTTTCATGTCTTCTTTATCAGGTGATGGACACTGCCAACAGGGGACGGATCATATCTGAATCTGGCTTTCCCTTTGGTCCGGCTTATGATCATATCTGAATCTAGCCATGGTCACTTGGGGGCTTCCTGTTCAAACATAGGTCGTATTCGAACCAAAGAGAACATAGCTGTCAATATCCACTTGATCGGCATACTGCCAAACCCACTTGGGGGCTTCTTGATCATATTTGAATCACAGCTTAACCCCTTTGGGTCTGACGTGGATCGTATTCGAATCAGCGCCATTAAAACAACTCTTATGTTCACTTGGGGGCTTCCTGTTCAAACATAGGTCGTATTCGAACCAAAGAGAACATAGCTGTCGATACCCACTTGATCGGCATCGCCAAAGCCACTGGGGGCTATATGATCGTATCTGAATCTTAGCTTAACCCCTTTGGAACGGTTCTTTGATCGTATTCGAATCAGGAGCCTGTGAACATTGCTTATAAGTATGATTACTTTAACTATCATTGAAACCTTCTTGAGGAGATGGTTCTTGATCCTTCCGGTTTTATATTGATTACCTCAGGTTCTAAAAAAGTGCCAGGTAAAAACTTATATGAGCCGGAGAGGCTATTGAAAGGGTCGCAGGTATGCTATTATATTTTAACTAATCATGAACCGGTTTATACATGAGGTTTTTTGATCGTGTACGGGTTATCAATATTTTATAACCCTCTGGCGCAGTGAACCGCCCAGGAAACCTTGCCTGTTTTTATGTGTAGGATAAAGCAGAGCAAGTTAAAATATCAAGGAAACACATGATTAACATAAGCCAGAGGAATTTAGCGATGGCGGCTTAACAAAAGCAATCAGTACCATAAAGCATGACAAGCATTAAGGAGTTTTTCTCTATCCTATTACAAGACTCCCCGAGTCTAAACAAGTGAAGCATTGTTTTTTGCAAAAGTTATAACCCAGCTGGCGGCTCATTCCTCCGGTTGGCTTGATGACTCCGGGTTATCCTTCCCCGCCTCTCCTTCGGTTGTTTTGTCCTGGAAGGTGGACGAGGCCCAGTCAATGCCGCTCAAAGCTTCAAATTCAGCCTCATTATCTATTAAGCCGGCCGGGTCCACTTCAGGGGCAAAGGTATGCTTACGAGTTAGAGGGATCAGGCTGACATCCTCATAATGCAGAGTTGGAATCCTTCGATTCTTGTTGTCATAACCCGGCTGATACTTAGTAAGATCAATATCATTGCCGATGATGGTGGCCACAGGACGTACGATTCTCACACAGGTAGAGAAGTCTGATTCATCGAATACAAAGCCGTCCTCCTTCGGGCTGGGGTATCCAAGAGCAACGTCTCCCAGGTCTAGCTCTGGAAGCAAAGCTTTGGCCCGGCTTAAGGCGGCTATGGCCCCGGCTCTACCAGATGCCCGCCTTAGCTCCTGAATCCGTTGGGGTAACACGGCGAGCCGTTTTAACACGTCCTGCAGGAGATAAGGAGCTTCATTTGATAAAGCCACAACGGCCAAAGCACGTTGTGACCCGGTGTATAGCTGTTCCACTAGAGTGTACACCGCCTTAAGCTTGATCAGCATATTCTGCTTGAGGTTCGTGCTCCTGGGGCCTGCGTTTATACATATAAGGTGAGCCAGAGTTAACAATTAAAATAGACATCAAAGGAACCATTGTGATATTCAAGATTATCCATAGTACCTTACCAAAGATTGCTGAGACCATTTGAGATATCTGGCGCTTCAAGCCGGACAGCTCGGCGGTTGCCTCGGCAAGAGATGCCTCTGCTGTTTCAGCCCGAGTCACCAGTGAAGCCCTCTCATCAACCCACGTTTTCTTCTCCGATTCAAAAATTTTCTTCAGTTTCTCTTGTTCGGAGACACTGAATTCAAACTTGGAGTTGGCTTTCTGAGCTTCAAGCTCTTGGGTTTTCAATTGACTCTTCAGATCAACAATCTCCGCCTCAAATTGACTTATGGTGGCCTGCATCGACACCAGGTTATGGTAAGAATCATGGTAAGATTATATTCAAGTCCCAAACACTTTATAAGTAAAGATACTTGGCACTTGGGGGCTAATGTATGCTTAAAGAATTTCTTACCTATTTTACCGAGTCATGTATATTAAGTCTCAAGCACTTTACAAGTAAAGGCACTTGACACTTGGGGTCTAATGTGTAACCCAAATTTAAAGTTTCATGATATCACCGAGTTAAATATATTCAATTTAAGCCGGACAAAAACTAACAGATTTCTAAGTCTACAACATATTCATTCATAAGCAATAGACTTGGGGGCTGATACAGTAAGTAAGGTTCAGGGAAAAGCTAAAGGTATACCTCAGATTTATGTTGTATGTGCTTCACCATGTCAATTTCCAGGTCACGGCTATTGTGCACTTGGTTCAGATAGCCCGAGACTATATCACCAATGCTTAGGTGAGTATAATCAGTGATGTCCTGTCTGGTTTTCCGATGTTGGACAAACTCCTCCTTGGCAGTGCATCGAGCAAGGACAGTAGGCCGGCCCGGCTCAACATATTGGCTTTTCATAAATTCAACTTCTGGTTCAGTCGTCTTGACCGGGCTAGGAATTTCCGGCTTATCAGAATCATGGACAACGTCTTCTGTAGGCGGGTCAAAGGTTGACACCGGAATGTCAAAAGCCGGTTCAGGCGGTGGCTGATGAGTGGAGCTATCAGGAACGGATGAGTCAATTGCCGGTTCAGTGACCACCGGGTCTCGGGACGAATTATTCTTTTTGGCCCTCTTGCTAGGCTTCACTTGCAGGCTGTCAGTCAAAGTGGAAGGATGAGTACCAACGAATAAGTATGGAAAAACTTAAAGTAAGAAAGGTTGCATTACCCGGGAGCTGTTTTAAAAGCCGGCATGTTTGATTGCATCGACTCGCCGGAAGACGGAGAGGTATCCTGATAATTGGAGTCAGATGAATTGAGGGGTCGGCGAATTAGACCCGCCAAAGGAAAAGCAGAATGTAAATTGGAGATAACCTCGGTCCGGCGCTTCTTGGTTATATCAGGTAAGCCGGAGGAGAGTTCTGCGTCTTGAGTGGCCCGAGTTTGCCTCCGGTTCTCAAGTTGTTGTTGCTTCAAAAGAAATTGAGGATCTTGGTAAGCTAGAGGGTGTGAAAACCTTACTTTCCGGGTCACCCTTCGGATTTTTTGTGTTGGCAAAGGCTCTGCGTCGGAGGAAATTATAGTTACCTCTTCGCCAGCTGCTTGACTGTTTCCATTATCCTCCTGAAAGGATCAAATGTCAGTAAAGTAACGGCAAAGGAGTTAAAGAAAATAGAAAAAAAATTACCTCTTCCTCATCCGAAGAAGAGTCATCCAATTTAAACATATCAGAGGCGCTGGGTTTCTTCTTTCTTGAAGTTCCCGTCTTGGCGGCTTTCCTTTCAGTCTTCTTGGCTGCCCTGGCTTGTTTGGCAGCCTCGTGGTCATATTTGACCTTCCAGAAATCATCATTGGCCTGTGGAGAAACATAAAGAATTATAAGTGCAAGAGAGGTAAACATGTTAAGGAATATTTGTTAAGATTGATCACTTACTGCAGGGGGCGGGTTCTTCTTGCAGAAGGGAAGTAAGCCAAAAGCATTACTGATTACAGTGCCTTCCTTCAACAGAGATTGGACTGTAGCATCTACAGCATCGTCTGATAAATCATCAGGGCTATGACGCATCGAGTCATCCTTTTCGCCTGTGTAAGTACACATTAAGCCGGAGCGGCGGCTTAATGGTAGTATCCGCCAGGTGACCCAGACTCGAACCAGATCGATGCCATTTAAACCGTTCCCTAGAAGAGCTTTGATCTTCCTGATGGTGGGGTTGAGAGGTATACGTTCAACAGCGGTCAGTTTATCTGCCAGCGGATGGTTGGATTCAAGGCGCAGGGCGCGAAAGCCGGGCAGAGGCTTCTCATCAGCCGGAGAAGTGTCCTGACAATAGAACCATGTCTGGTTCCAGTCTTTTGGGTGACTCAGCAACTCAGCATAAGGAAAAAGACAATCCCTCCATCGCTGGATTGAGATGCCGCCAAGCTCAAGACTAGGCCCGTTGGCACGTTCATTCTGCCGGTTCAAGTAAAAAAGTTCTCTGAACAAAAGCAGACTCGGTTCCTCTCCCACGTACACCTCGCAGAAGACTTGGAAATTGCAAAGATTTGACACAGAATTGGGTCCAATGTCTTGAGGTCTAAGGTCAATGAAATTCAAAACTTCCCTGAAGAACTTTGAGCCGGGAGGGGCAAGTCCCCGGTTCATGTGATCCGTGAAAACTATCACCTCCCCTCTTTGGGTTGAGGCCTCTCTTCAGACGGGTCAGGGGCGCGATAAGACATGACCTCCTTTTTTGGCAAGTGACCAGACTTCACGAACTCAGCAAGTTTACTCGTAGTGATTGTGGATGGGACCCAATTGCAGGTTACAGGGGTCTTGGCCGCCTTAGGTGTCATGACAACAGTTGGCCTACGACAAGATAAGAAAGTTCCGGTTCAACTTTAACCCAGGAGAGATATCTGAATTACTTAAAGTGGCGGCTTAAGCAAGGGGCCTAATGATATAAGGGTGATTGTGCAGTAATGTTTAAGCCGCTATCAGTATCAAGAGTAATTCAAAAATTTCCAGAAGGCAAGGCTCACAGTTCAGTGTCACTTATTTAAACCGGACACCTAGACAGTGGTGATAAAAGCAAGTTTCCATAAGAAGCTTTCCGGGTGATAGAAACAAGTTTCACGGACGACAGCTATTATTATGAATCAAATTATTGCTCTGAAAGAGAAATTTTCTAGACCTAAAAACAGGGCAGAGAAGTTCATGCATTCAAAGGAGGTTTCCAAATAAGAGAAATGAGATTTGTTTCTATGCAAGATCAACACAAACAATTACCGCAACAGTTCTGTACAGTTTTTATGATCTAAGCAGGCTGTGGAGGTGCAAACTAACAAGGGTTTGTGTCGGGCGGTGATGAACGTCGGCGAACTCAGAAAAGTTCCAGTGCAGATCTAAAGAAAGGAAGGGAGAGGAACTCACGGATGAACTCAAGCTGCGGAGGTTCGCCGTCGATTTCTGGTCTGAGTCAGGCTGATGCAGCGGCCTGAGTCGATGAAGACGAGGGGTTCGACGGCGGCGGCGGCGGAGCTTGAGTGGCAGAGAGGAGAGGAAGAAGATGACTGGAAGGAGAAGAAGGAAAGACCTGAAGTCGCGCCTATTTATAGGGAGAGGATAACTGAGACGGCGCGGGAAACGAGGAGATAAGAATTACTATCCAGCGCCCCCGACGCCTTGATTTTCGGAACAATCAATAAAAGCAGAGATCCGTTGAAGGATACGATGGAATAAAAATGAATTAAGGAACGGATGACGTCACGCCGGGCTAAGACGGATCCAGAAGATGACGTCATGACGGGTTAAAGAAAACCCTTTGTATAGTCAATAGACTGAAGATTTATATTTTTAAGATTGACATGAACAGGTCCAAATCAATCTGGGGCCTAATGTTGGGGATATGACTATTTGTGTAAGCCGCCCAGGAGGGGCCGGGTTACACAAAGAAGACTCGTCAGAGGAAGCCCAAGACCAAGCATGAAGATGGCGAGTCAATAAAGGGCTTAAGGCCCACAGGCGACTTAAGGCCCGTCGTAGTAAACCGCCAGGATGACATGACTTGTATCATAAGGTAGATTTAACTAGTCACCGAGCCGGACACTGTTTATGAGCCGGCCGGGACTCTGTAAGCCACAGGGCGTCAACCCGTGTATATAAGGGGACGACCTGCTGGCGGCTTAGGGCAAGAAACAACCCATCGAGAGCCGGGCATAGCGTATCTCTCTCCATGGACCTCGAAACATCAAGCAATACCAACCCAACTAGACGTAGGCTTTCCTTCACCGCAAGGGGCCGAACTAGTATAAACCTCTCGTGTCCTTTGTCCCGATTAACCCCTTTAAGCTTCCTAGTTCCGATGGCTCCATGACTAAGTCCTTGCACGAGGACATCTGCCGTGACAAATCCACGACAGTAGGCTTCGTCGCCGGAGAAGAATAACAATTTGGTGGGGCAAGGGAAAGGGAGGCAATGGTGGGCCGCGGGCTGGCACGGGCACGGCGATGGCTCGGGCTTCTGTGATATGTGGTTGGACCCGCGGTCAGTGCACATGTTTTGGAAGCCCCCAAAAGATCGCGCTCGTTAAAAAAAACTTGCATGGAAGCGCATTACTTCAAAATAACTAATTAACCCTACAATCACGGATATATACCTTCCCATTCTACCGCATATCTACCCTATCCTAACCACCCCCATCTACCTTGTTTCTCCTCACATAGCCATCGCCAGGATCGCGCCATCGCTTCTCAAGCGACCACGCCGACGCCGGATTAAAAAGGTCTCCTCCATGGCTCCTTCCATCTTCGATTGTAGTGCTGATTATTTTTTCCATTGATTCGACCAAGAAGTCATTTCCGAAGAGATTAGAAAATCCAGCTTTTGCCATAGTTGAGTAGTTCTGGTGTAATTGGAGTACAGGATGTCATGCAAGAGCTTTTTGACTGATAGTTTGTAGTAGTTGATTGTACGAACTGGTTATGAATATATTTTCTCGATGGTATTGTTAGGAATTAGTTGGATGAGGTTGTGGATACAGTTCTCATACTATGGGTATATGTGTTGCTGTAGGGACCATGGTCTCAGAGGCGCATAACAACCGTGCGGAGTACGACAAGTCTTTGCATGAAGCGCGCAGGGAGATCGACTTGAAGGTGCAAAAGGATCGCGCTGAGGTAGATAAGAAACTCAAAAAAGAACGTTCATACGTGGACAGGATGATAAAGGAGGAGCGTGAGGAGTTTTCCCGTAAGATGGCGAAGATGCGTCTTGAGATTGAAGAAAAGTATAAGCGGGACTGTGAGGACATGGAAAAAAAGTTTTTCCTTGGCTACAAGGAAATGCATCAAACGTTGCAGAAGGACCGGAAGCTTGTGGACAGTATTATCTGACGGAGCGAGTCAGGATGGATGCCTATGTGTTGCGTGCACGTGCGGATATGGACATGAAGCTGCTATAGGAGCGGTCGGACATGGATTATAAGGCCATCTTTGGAGAAGGTCCGCTTGGAAGGACATATGTTAGAAGACCGTGCGATCTCACGGCCACCCGACAACATGTCTTCAATTATTCTCCCCTGTAAGTATATCGCACCGATTCTATATATTAAGGACCTATGTATTCTATGATACAAACATCTTGATTTGTGGCAACCTTATGCCGGGCGATTGTATGTAGGCTAAGCATCATGAGGCAACACGATCGCCATTCACTCGAGACATTGCGATAGAGTCACCTGCTCAATGCCACATCACTCCACCCCAACAACATATCTTCAATTCACCCCTTGTAAGTACCTCATAGCGATGCCATACCCAAGATATGGTATGACCTTTTAAAACTTGTGTGTAAACCCACTTGTCTACGTTTCATATGCAGGATAAGAAAGCGTGTGATGGCAAGTCCCAGTCACACCACATGAAGGATACATTCCACATAACAAGGTGAGAAGGTTTGAGATGGCACAATCCCCAGTCACTCCACGTGAAGGATACATTTCACAAAAGCAGGTAACAACGCCGCAATGTTGCTATGCACATAAAAAATTATGTTTGCCCTTTTACTCATTGAATGTATTAACTCTGATGTGAGATACTAGGTGCTGGTCATGGAATTTTTTGTTAGTAGGGATGATGAGATGTCACATGTCCCGAGAGCATACTTTGATGAACAGGTGGCGAAGTCAGAATTTTTGAACCCGCTAAAGTGACCTACGATCTCATTATGAGTGAAATGAGAGATACTTTTGGTTGCAAGCGGGAGCAGAAACTGTACTACTTCTTACCCAGTCTGTGTGGAAGTTGCGGAAGGAATGTTCTTGATTGCGAGGACGGATGATGTAGAAAAATGCTTTACGATCTGAATGGCAGCAAGACATGTCACCTGTACATTGTGTATAATAGAACTACGGTTGTTATCCCGAGGATGACATTGATCCAGAGGTTCAAATTTTACATGTTACATGCATCTAGTTTATGGCTACGTCTTTTTTGATTTCTTCCTAATACAATTCCTATGGTTTTCTACAGGAAGTGAGAATCCAAGAAATGGAGGGTCTTGCTAGAGAGTTGGCGGAGAAAGAACAAGAACAACTTCAGTTGTATGGTTACATTGATGTTAAAAAGAAAACGATTGAAGCACATGGGTCGTCGCCAAGCCCGACGCAATCTCCAACGTCGCAACGCAAGAGGTCACTGGATTTTGGTAGTGCAGAAGACCATATGGAGTAGGCTCAATTGTTTTTCAACCAGTTTAAGCTTCAAACCAGGATTATTTTGTTGCAAACAAACATTTTTTTCTGTTTCACACTATGTTCGCAATTATGGTACAATTTATTCATGAGACAGTTCTTTGAACAACAATGCATGTGTTTTATGATCAATCATACAGTTGTTTCTGAGTTGTTTGTGAGATGGCATTGCATCTAAAGAAGTTTCCATCTATAAAACTTGTAAAAAATCATTTATGTTGTCTTTGTTCGAACTGTTTTTTCATGCCTTTCACCTACACGTGTTCGTAATCATTATAGCCTACAAAACCATACAACGTCGAAAAACAATTTCCAGTTAACCAATGACATATCAAATAGTCGGGTAGAAATCATAACATTTTTTTATCAAAGAAGGGCTTGCCCCCTTCCGATTTTCATTACTGAAAACCAACTTCGAGTAACAAAGTACTAGACATTACAGAACGGAACAGAACCCACAACCAACATGACAAACAACCACCAAAAGGCCAACACAGGCCATAACAACTCTGAACTCCGAGGGGCAACAAAGCCCAGAGCAAATAAGTCTTACACAAACCACTACATCGACAGCAAAATAGCAGCTACCATCTAGAAGAAACAAGAAGATCGAGAACTGCAAAGAAGAAGTTAGCAGGAAGATGTCACAGCCGTTCATCCGGGAAGCCTCGCCACCCTTGCCCAGCTGTATACACCTCATTTTCTGCCCGTTCTAGTACTCTTGCTCCCAGCTCCAACATTTTTCTTGATGGCTCCTTTTTCTACAAGATGGACCAATCAACCAACCATCCCCTTCCACCCTTTTTTCTTTTTACTATCATCTTGAAATCCATTGTTTCTCCTCTTTCTTCCCAATTCTAGTATCATCTACCTCAATCGAAGCAGTAGATACCAAGTATTTTGGGTTTGGAAACATACCTGAAGAGAAAACAGAGGGCTCCCTCACCTCCACCTCCTCGGAGCCTTCACTGGCCAGTAACCAGAAACGGCTACCAGCCGGCGAGCGTCCTACTGGCAGCGGGAGAGGGCAAGGAGGCGAGGCGAGCGCCTCAGGAAGCGAGGGGAGCGGCGGGGAAGCGTGGTTGGAGTCGTTGGCGTCCTGGCCCTGCGTCTTGGAGACACAGCCACCACTTCGTCCTCCTCGATTTCGATTGGGAGCCATCTGGATCCAGGATCCGGAATCCCCATCACCACCGCCTGCGGTGGCGCCTGCGGTTGCGCCGGCGGCGGCACCCGCGGCTAGATCAGGCGGTAGCGGAGGGAGCGGAACACCTTCCACTTCTCCCTCTGCTCTGGATCCAGAGACTCCGCCTCCAGCATCGCCCAGAGGAGCACCCCCATCGTCGGCTGGCGCTCGTAGTTGGGGAAGCAGCGGAGGATTTCTTCTCCCCTGAGCTTGTCTCTCACCATTTCCGATGCGTCGTTGAGGGCCTTCGCCCTCGGGAACCAGCGGTCGAGCTCCTGAAGCCTCCCCATCAGCACTTCGTCGCCGACGGCGAGAGCCCACATCTGCTACTCGCGCATCGTCATCAAACCATAGCTCCGGGAGCGTCGCGTCGCAGCGGTTGTTTTGGATGAGATCTGAGAGGGAGGGAGTGGTGGAGGAAGTGTCGGAGAGCCAACGCGTCGGCCTAATAACCTCTCCCCCTCCTCCCCCCCCCCCCCGGTCGCCATTACTCACCTCGGGAACCGCCCTGGGGTCGCCCCACCGGTCAGTGCTACGTCTTGAGCTTGCGTTGGTTTTCCCCGAAGAGGAGAGGATGATGCAGCACAGTAGCGTAAGTATTTCCCTCAGTTTTTGAGAACCAAGGTATCAATCCAGTAGGAGGTCACGCGCAAGTCCCTCGTACCTGCACAAAACGATAGCTACTCGCAACCAACGCGATTAGGGGTTGTCAATCCCTTCACGGTCACTTACAAGAGTGAGATCTGATAGAGATAATATTTTTGGTATTTTTGGCATAAAGATGCAAAGTAAAAAGTAAAAAGAAAGCAAGTAAATAAAGTGATAGAGATTGATATGATGAGAATAGACCCGGGGGCCATAGGTTTCACTAGTGGCTTCTCTCAAGAGCATAGGTATTCTACGGTGGGTGAACAAATTACTGTTGAGCAATTGATAGAATTGAGCATAGTTATGAGGTTATCTAGGTATGATCATGTATATAGGCATCACGTCCGTGACAAGTAGACCAAACGATTCTGCATCTACTACTATTACTCCACTCATCGACCGCTATCAAGCATGCATCTAGAGTATTAAGTTAAAAAGCAGTAATGCCTTAAGCAAGATGACATGATGTAGAGGAATAAATTCATGCAATATGATAAATACCCCATCTTGTTATCCTCGATGGCAACAATACAATGTGTGCCTTTGCAACCCCTTACATCCTTTGGGTAAGGACACATAAGATTGAACCCAAAGCCATGCACTTCTCCCATTGCAAGAACTACCAATCTAGTTGGCCAAACCAAACGGATAATTCGAAGAGACTTGCAAAGATAACTCAATCATACATAAAAAAATTCAGAGAAGATTCAAATATTATTCATAGATAAGCTGGATCATAAACCCACAATTCATCGGTCTCAACAAACACACCACAAAAAGAAGATTACATCGAATAGATCTCCACGAGAGAGGGGGAGAACATTGTATTGAGATCCAAAAAGAGAAGAAGCCATCTAGCTACTAGCTATGGACCCGAAGGTCTGAAGTAAACTACTCACACTTCATCGGAGGGGCTATGGTGTTGATGTAGAAGCCCTCCGTGGTAGATGCCCCCTCCGGCGGAGCTTCGGAACAGGCCCCAAGATGGGATCTCGTGGATACAGGAAGGTACGGCGGTGGAATTAGGTTTTGGCTTCAGATTCCGATCTATTGGGGTGCGTAGGTATATATAGGAGGAAGGAGTGCGTCGTGGGCGTCATGGGGCCCATGAGGTAGGGGGCGCGCCCAGGGGGGCGCGCCCTCCACCCTCGTGACCGCCTCTGGTGCTTCTTGGAGTAGGATCCAAGTCTCCTGGATCATGTTCGGTGAGAAGATCACGTTCCCGAAGGTTTCATTCTGTTTGGACTCTGTTTGATATTTCGTTTCTTCGAAACACTGAAATAGGCAAAAAACAGCAATTCTGGGTTGGGCCTCCGATTAATAGGTTAGTCCCAAAAATAATATAAAAGTGGAAAATAAAGCCCAATATAGTCCAAAACAGTAGATAAAGTAGCATGGAGCAATCAAAAATTTTAGATACGTTGGAGACGTATCAGGCATCCCCAAGCTTAATTCCTGCTCGTCCTCGAGTAGGTAAATGATAAAAAGAGAATTTTTGATGCGGAGTGATACTTTGGCATAATTTCAATGTAAATCTTCTTAATCATGGTATGAATATTCAGATCCGAAAGATTCAAGACAAAAGTTCATATTGACATAAAAATAATAATACTTCAAGCATACTAACAAAGCAATTATGTCTTCTCAAAATAACATGGCCAAAGAAAGTTATCCCTACAAAATCATATAGTCAGCTATGCTCCATCTTCCCCACACAAAGTATTTAAATCATGCACAACCCCGATGACAAGCCAAGCAATTGTTTCATACTTTAACATTTTCAAAAAAAAATCAATCTTCACGCAATACATGAGCGTGAGCATGGATATAGCACTATATGTGGAATAGAATGGTGGTTGTGGAGAAGACAAAAAGAGGGAAGAGAGTCTCACATCAACTAGGCGTATCAACGGGCTATGGAGATGCCCATCAATAGATATCAATGTGAGTGAGTAGGGATTGCCATGCAACGGATGCACTAGAGCTATAAGTGTATGAAAGCTCAACAAAAAGAAACTAAGTGGGTGTGCATCCAACTCGCTTGCTCACGAAGACCTAGGGCATTTTGAGGAAGCCCATCATTGGAATATACAAGCCAAGTTCTATAATGAAAAATTCCCACTAGTATATGAAAGTGACAAAATGAGAGACTCTCTATCATGAATATCATGGTACTACTTTGAAGCACAAGTGTGGTAAAAGGATAGTAGCATTGTTCCTTCTCTCTTTTTCTCTCATTTTTTTTATTTGGGCCTTTTCTCTTTTTTTTGGCCTCTTTTTTTTGTCGTCCGGAGTCTCATCCCGACTTGTGGGGGAATCATAGTCTCCATCATACTTTCCTCACTTGGGACAATGCTCTGATAATGATGATCATCACACTTCTATTTTTCTTACAACTCAACAATTACAACTCGATACTTAGAACAGAATATGACTCTATATGAATGCCTCCGGTGGTGTACCGGGATATGCAATGAAACATGAGTGACATGTATGAAAGAATTATGAACAATGGCTTTGCCACAAATACGATGTCAACTACATGATCATGCTAGCAATATGACAATGATGGAGCGTGTCATAATAAACGGGACGGTGGAAAGTTGCATGGCAATATATTTCGGAATGGCTATGGAAATGCCATAATAGGTAGGTATGGTGGCTGTTTTGAGGAAGGTATATGGTGGGTGTATGATACCGGCGAAAGGTGCGCGGTCTTAGAGAGGCTAGCAATGGTGGAAGGATGGGAAAAAGTGCGTATAATCCATGGACTCAACATTAGTCATAAAGAACTCATATACTTATTGCAAAAATCTAGAAGTTATCAAAGCAAAGTATTATGCACATGCTCCTAGGTGGATAGATTGGTAGGAAAAGACCATCGCCGTCCCCGACCGCCACTCATAAGGAAGACAATCAATAAATAAATCATGCTCCGAGTTCATCACATAACGGTTCACCATACGTGCATGCTACGGGAATCACAAACTTCAACACAAGTATTCTTTGAATTAACAACTACTCAACTAGCATGACTCTAATATCACCATCTTCATATCTCAAAACAATTATCAAGCATCAAACTTATCTTAGTATTCAACGCACCCAAAAGAAAGTTTCACATATCTTGAATGCCATGTATATTAACATTAAGCAAATTACCATGCTATTAACGACTCTCAAAATAATCTAAGTGAAGCATGAGAGATCAAGTTTCTTTAAATCAAATCCACCACCGTGCTCTAAAAGATCTAAGTGAAGCACTAGAGCAAAAATTATCATGCTCAAAAGATATAAGTGAAGCACATAGAGCAAAACTATCAAGCTCAAAAGATATAAGTGAAGCACATAGAGTATTCTAACAAATTCCAACTCATGTATGGCTCTCTCAAAAGGTGTGTACAGCAAGGATGATTGTGGTAAACTAACAAGCAAAGACACAAATAATACAAGACGCTCCAAGCAAAACACATATCATGTTGGTGAATAAAAATATAGCTCCAAGTAAATTACCGATGGAAGTGGATGAAAGAGGGGATGCCTTCCGGCATCCCCAAGCTTTGACTTTTTGGTGTCCTTGGATTATCTTGGGGTTCCATGGGCATCCCCAAGCTTAGGCTCTTGCCACTCCTTGTTCCATAATCCATCAAAAGAATTCACCCAAACCTTGAAAACTTCACAACACAAAACTCAATAGAAATCTCATGAGCTCCGTTAGAGAAAGAAAACAAAAGACTATTTTAAGGTACTGTAATAAAATCATTCTTTATTTATATTGGTGTTAAACCTACTCTATTCCAACTTTTCTATGGATTATAAACTATTTTACTAGCAGTAGATTCATCAAAATAAGCAAACAACACACGCAAAACAGAATCTGTCAAAAACAGAACAATCTGTAGTAATATGTAAGTAACGCAAACTTCTGGAACCCAAAAAATTCTACCAAAATTAGACAATCTGGAAAATTTGTTTATTGATCAGAAGCAATTGTAATCACTATTTTATCACGTTATGGTGATTTTTAACAATTCGGGCACTAAGCACAAAGATTCTGGAAATTACAGCAAGATCAAATAACTATCTCCCAAGAAGATCTAATAGGTTTAACTTTGCACAAACACTAATTAAAAGATAAAACCACATCTAAACAGAGGCTAGATGGATTATTTATTCCTAAACAGAAGCAAAAACAAAAAACTAGAAATAAAATTGGGTTGCCTCCCAACAAGCGCTATCGTTTAACGCCTCTAGCTAGGCATAAAAGCAAGAATAGATCTAGGTATTGCCATCTTTGGTAGGCAAACCATAAGCGGCTCTCATAATTGATTCATATGGTAATTTTATTTTATTTCTAGGAAAGTGTTCCATGCCCTTCTTTAAGGGAAATTGGAATCTAATATTTCCTTCCTTCATATCAATAATTGCACCAATCGTTCTAAGGAAAGGTCTACCAAGAATAATAGGACATGAAGGATTGCAATCTATATCAAGAACGATAAAATCCATGGGCACATAATTCCTATTTGCAACAATAAGAACATCATTAATTCTTCCCATAGGTTTTTTAATAGTGGAATCCGCAAGATGCAAGTTTAGAGAGCAATCATCAAAGTCATGGAAATCTAGCAAATCACACAAAGCTTTGGGAATAGTAGAGACACTAGCACCCAAATCACACAAAGCATGAAACTCATAATTTTTATTTTTAATTTTGATAGTAGGTTCCCACTCATCATGGAGTTTCCTAGGGATAGAAACTTTCAAATCAAGCTTTTCTTCATAAGATTGCATCAAGGCAACAACAATGTGTTCGGTAAAAGCCTTATTTTGACTATAAGCATGAGGAGAATTTAGCACGGATTGCAACAAGGAAATACAATCAATTAAAGAGCAATTTTCATAATTAAATTCCTTGAGATCCAATATAGTGGGTTTAGCAACATCTCGATTTTTATTTCTTTCAATCCCACTTTTATCAATTCCATCATCAAGATCTAAAAACTCAGAATTCTTAGAATGCCTTCTAGGTAAAGGAAGATCATATTCAGTTTCATCAAGATTCATATTGCAAAACAAAGATTTGATAGGGGACACATCAATAACTTTAAGATCTTCATCTTGATTTTCATAGGAATTAGAAGAACACGCTTTAATAAAGGCATCTTTGGAAGCACGCATCCTAGCGGTTCTTTCTTTGCACTCATCAATGGAAATTCTCATAGCTTTGAGAGACTCATTGATATCATGCTTAGGAGGAATAGATCTAAGCTTTAAAGAATCAATCTCGAGAGAAATTCTATCAACATTCCTAGCCAAATCATCAACTTTAAGCAATTTCTCTTCAAGCAAAGCATTAAAATTCTTTTGTGAATTCATAAACTCTTTAACACTACTCTCAAATTCAGAGTTTATTAAAATTTCCATAAGAGTTGTTGTAGGAATTTCCATAATTATTAGAAGGATTACTAGGATAAGGCCTAGGATTAAAATTCCCTCTATACGCGTTGTTACCAAAACTATTCCTACCAACAAAATTCACATCCATAGATTCATTATTATTCTCAAGCAAAGTAGATAAAGGCATATTATTTGGATCAGAAGAAACACTCTTAGCAAATAAATTCATAAGTTCATCCATCTTTCCACTCAAAATATTGATTTCTTCTATAGCATGCACTTTTTTATTAGTAGATCTTTCAGTATGCCATTGAGAATAATTAACCATAATATTATCTAGGAGTTTAGTAGCATCTCCTAAAGTGATTTCCATAAAAGTGCCTCATGCCGAATCTAAAAGATTTCTAGAAGCAAAATTCAATCCAGCATAAATTTTTTGTATAATCATCCATAAGTTCAAACCATGAGTAGGACAATTACGTAGCATTAATTTCATTCACTCCCAAGCTTGTGCAACATGTTCATGATCAAGTTGCTTGAAATTCATAATATCGTTCCTAAGAGAGATAATCTTAGTGGGAGGAAAATACTTAGAGATAAAAGCATCTTTGCACTTGTTCCAAGAATCAATACTATTTTTAGGCAAAGATGAAAACCACGCTTTAGCACGATCTCTAAGCGAAAAAGGAAATAGCTTCAATTTAACGACATCATTATCGACATTTTTTTTCTTTTGCATATCACATAAATCAACGAAGCTATTCATATGAGTAGCGGCATCTTCACTAGGAAGGCCGGCGAATTGATCTTTCATAACAAGATTCAACAAAGCAGTATTGATTTCACAAGATTCAGTATTGGCAAGAGGAGCAATCGGAGTGCTAAGGAAATCATTATTATTGGTATTGGTGAAGTCACACAATTTGGTAGCATCTTGAGCCATCACGACAAACAAGCAAACTAACACACGAGCAAACAAACGGACTAGGAAAAAGGCAAAGGAAAAAGAGGAGGAGATTGGGAAAGAGTGGGCAAATAAAACGGCAACGGTGAAGTGGGGGAGAGGAAAACGAGAGGCAAATGGAAAATAATGTAATGCGAGAGATAGGGATTGTGATGGGTACTTGGTATGTTGACTTTTGCGTAAGCCTCCCCGGCAACAGCGCCAGAAATCCTTCTTGCTACGTCTTGAGCTTGCGTTGGTTTTCCCCAAAGAGGAGAGGATGATGCAGCATAGTAGCGTAAGTATTTCCCTCAGTTTTTGAGAACCAAGGTATCAATCCAGTAGGAGGTCACGCGCCAAGTCCCTCGTATCACGCACAAAATGATAGCTACCGCAACCAACGCGATTAGGGGTTGTCAATCCCTTCACGGTCACTTACGAGAGTGAGATCTGATAGAGATAATATTTTTGGTATTTTTGGTATAAAGATGCAAAGTAAAAAGTAAAAACAAAGCAAGTAAATAAAGTGATAGAGATTGATATGATGAGAATAGACCCGGGGGCCATAGGTTTCACTAGTGGCTTCTCTCAAGAGCATAGGTATTCTATGGTGGGTGAACAAATTATTGTTGAGCAACTGATAGAATTGACCATAGTTCTGAGGTTATCTAGGTATGATCATGTATATAGGCATCATGTCCGTGACAAGTAGACCGAAACGATTCTGCATCTACTACCATTACTCCACTCATCGACCCCTATCCAGCATGCATCTAGAGTATTAAGTTAAAAACAGAGTAACGCCTTAAGCAAGATGACATGATGTAGAGGAATAAATTCATGCAATATGATAAATACCCCATCTTGTTATCCTCGATGGCAACAATACAATGCGTGCCTTGCAACCCCTATACACTGGGTAAGGACACCGCAAGATTGAACCCAAAGCCATGCACTTCTCCCATTGCAAGAACTACCAATCTAGTTGGCCAAACCAAACGGATAATTCGAAGAGACTTGCAAATATAACTCAATCATACATAAAATAATTCATAGAAGATTCAAATATTATTCATAGAGAAGCTGGATCATAAACCCATAATTCATCGGTCTCAACAAACACACCACAAAAAGAAGATTACATCGAATAGATCTCCACGAGAGAGGCAGAGAAAATTGTATTGAGATCCAAAAAGAGAGAAGAAGCCATCTAGCTACTAGCTATGGACCCGAAGGTCTGAAGTAAACTACTCACACTTCATCGGAGGGGCTATGGTGTTGATGTAGAAGCCCTCCGTGGTAGATGCCCCCTCCGGCAGAGCTCCGGAACAGGCCCCAAGATGGGATCTCGTGGATACAGGAAGGTACGGCGGTGGAATTAGGTTTTTGGCTTCGTATCTGGTCTATTGGGGGTACGTAGGTATATATAGGAGGAAGGAGTACGTCGTGGAGCGTCATGGGGCCCATGAGGTAGGGGGGCGCGCCCTCCACCCTCGTGACCGCCTCTGGTGCTTCTTGGAGTAGGATCCAAGTCTCCTGGATCACGTTCGGTGAGAAGATCACGTTCCCGAAGGTTTCATTCCGTTTGGACTCTGTTTGATATTCCGTTTCTTCGTAACACTGAAATAGGCAAAAAAACAGCAATTCTGGGCGGGCCTCCGGTTATTAGGCTAGTCCCAAAAATAATATAAAAGTGGAAAATGAAGCCCAATATAGTCCAAAACAGTAGATAAAGTAGCATGGAGCAATCAAAAATTATAGATACGTTGGAGACGTATCAGGCAGCCGCCGCGATACGTGCCAAATGGCACGGGAATTCCACCAATCGGCCCATCGTGAACCCAACGTCCTCGGGCCAGCTTCACGCGTCCACCACCACCCCATCAACGTCGGCGAGCTCCAGGCGGCGCCCTCGCCGGCAGATCGAACCTGGTCGGAAGATCAGCAACGCCGTGCCGAGATTTGGCACGTAGTCGCATCGGAATCGCGTATCACGCGAGAGGCGTCAAGGCCGCACGGGAGCGCGTGTCCATCGACCGCACACATATATCTTCCTAAGCTTGTTTTCGGTAGGAATCATAACATAGTTCGGATAGATAAAGTTCACGGTAGAACCAACGACATAATTTAATAGAAATATTTAAAAGATAAAAAACTTGCCCTAACACGCTAGGGCAAGACAAGCTGACGAGACCGGGCCTTCACCACCATCTTCACTGTGCCTCCTCTCCAGTGCTACGTTGAATCGAAAAGTGTGAAACCAAGGTTTTAATCTCCTCGCTCGCATGCATGCACGCCCGCTACCCGCGCATGCGAACCCACGTCGCCGCCCTTCCCATGCATGCAGGCCTCAGGTGCAGACAACGAGATGGCACAACGGTCCATCCAGCGACCCAGCGGGTGAGGCTGGCATGGGACGGCCCACCCGAATTAGGCCCAAGCGAGCGTCGCGACAGGGCACATCCCAGGGGTGCAGGGAGTGTAGTCCCACCTCGCCCAGCGAGCGGAGCTAGCATCGGTTTATATAGCGGGCTGAGCTTTCCCTCTCAATTTCCTTTCTAAAGCGGGCAGCACATTGCCTAACCGTCTCCGTCCCTGCCCTGTGTGGCCTACTTGCAGCCAGTCCATCATGCTGCATTTTGGCAAGAACAAGCTAGAGTTGTACACCCTGATTTAATGCTCAAAACATCGGTCTATACCTCAAGGGGACATTGTAAAATAATTGTTTTCAAAATTTTATTTCATAGACATGTTTGATACATGTGGGTCACCATGTACAAGAAAATTTGGGTGATTTGGAGGTGGTGGAAAAATTCACCTTTTTTCAAAAACTGGCTTAAGTAATGGTCCCTCCGGAATGCGGGCATTTTTTCGACCACCTCCAAATCACCTCAATTTTGGCACACATGATCTCTTCCACAAACAAAACTAGGTTTCCAAGTTTTTGAATTTTTTTGAATTTATAATGCCCTCTAGACTGACTGCTGAAAACATCGGTCTATGCCTCAAGGGGGCATTGTAAAATAATTTTTTTTTCAAATTTTTCTTTCATAGACATGTTTGGCACATGTGGGTCACCATGTACAAGAAATTTTGGGTGATTTGGAGGTGGTGGAAAAATTCACCTTTTTTCAAAAACTGGCTTAAGTAATGGTCCCTCCGGAATGCGGGCATTTTTTCGACCACCTCCAAATCACCTCAATTTTGGCACACATGATCTCTTCCACAAACAAAACTAGGTTTCCAAGTTTTCGTATTTTTTTGAATTTTTTATGCCCTGGGCAATGTCAGTTCGAAACAGTCTAGAGATACTTACTCAACCAATGATGCGACCCAAGGACCTTCATGCAAAAACCAGGCACCTGCATGCAAGAGTCGAGGACCTGCATGTGAATAGTGATTCATCAAGGCCTTGACAGCTACTGGCACAGCGGCTGTCGCCCGATTTGCATGCAGCGAAGATGAACGTGCATGGAGGTTTCTCAAAGATTTCCAAGCACACCATAGTGGGCCCCGCTTATTTAAAAAATACGTCAGTCATTAATGCTCTCTAAATGAAGAATATGCATGATGATATGCATGATGATTATGAATATGCATGACAACCATAGTAAGGGTGAAGAATCATATTCATCCTACAATGAGGACCAACGCTAAAATCACCTCGATGAAGGTATTTAAGCAGGTAAAGGAGCTGGTCGAGGGGCGAGGTGGGACTATTTTTAGTTAGACGAGAACAACGAGCGAGATCGTACGCGATGTGGGCCGTCCGGAGCTGCAACCTCGGATGGGCCGGTGTTTGGGTCGACGTAGGAAAACGGCCTGGCATGCATGCATGGCATCGGTAATCTCGCCTAAACAATGGACACGCACCGAGCCAGCCATGCAGACCGTGGGATCACGCGGGAGATCCGTCTGGCGGCCGTGCGTGCGTGCAGAAATACATCACAAAAATTATTCTACTCGACAATAACAAGTGCTCCATGCTAGCCCTTATTCCTATTTGAAATACACCATCATTCTTAAAGTTGGACATCAAATGATACACACAGAAAATGGAAATGAAAGATGTCGAACTAATACAATAACATGGCAGTACAACCGCACTTCACTAAATTACTGTCACGATGAAATAGAATGTAAAGACCACGTCACACAAAGCTCAATCGCACACGACTTTCTCTGGCTCATTGTCGGTTCATGTTGTATGTAGACATCACAGTTCAGCCTCGAGATCCTACACAGAAGAATAGAATAAATCACATGGACATCAATTATGAGTAAAACACATGCAAAAAATAAATATGAACATATTTCGTACCTCTAGCAATTTAGCGCATTTACGTCGATTGTGACCTGGATTCTTGCAATAGCCACAAATATTCTGTGATCTTGACTTCTTTTTCTTTGCCTGCAGCCTTTTCTTCGGTGCACCTCGTCCTGGCACATGCACGGGATCCAGAACCTTATCAACTTTCTCCGAGTGCGGCATCAACAGGCCAAACCTAATGCTGTTATGTTGAGCATTAGTTGACTCCTTCTTGTCGACTTGTTCAAAACTTGATTGCTTGCCATGATGTTGTGCTTGCAAAAGCATCTTTAGACGGTGATAGTCCTCATCAGAGTGGCATGCCTTGAAACTTGCGGCGTGACTATAATTCCGCAACTCGCGATACCTCTGCAGGCTTACCGAATAGTCATACATCTGGTGTTTTCTGGTACGTGCGTATGCACATTTTGCATTCATAGTCCACCTAGTGAGAATGCAACAACTGGGCAGGATTGTTTGTTTTAAAATCCCCAATATGTAAAAAATGTGGGAACATGGTGTGCCTGCGCATTCCAGCTTACGGCAAGAACAACTCACCCTGTGCAAAAGACCTCCTTGCTCTTCAATGCGCACTCCAAACTTTTTATCCATTCTTTCCTGCTTGGACACAACATAAGTGGAATCTTATGATCCATCTAGTATCTCTCTGATCTGACATTTGCTGGCAGCATCTATGCTCCATAAGACCATCTTAAAGACACTAGGTGTGAAAACTGCGGGCGTGTTTCTCAAGCGGCGAAGCATTTTCCTCTGTAAATGGAACGGACTGCAAGGCTTCGATGTCATGGAGAGCTTCGTTAATCCGTTGTGACGCAATGCAACGCTCATAGTGCTCTAGCATTTCAAACAACGACATCTTACCCTCAAGATGCGTATGTAGCACAGAGTTCAAGCTCTCACTCCTCTGATTGCTGCTCAATCCTAGGAAACAACGCCCCTCAAGATATGGAGCACACCACAACTTTCTCATCCGATACATCCGATGCAGCCAAGACTCCTCACCGGTTACTTTATTACATTGTAAGAATTGTATCCATTTTATCTCGTGCTCTTCAATGGAAGAAGTATCATAAATGAAAGATCTGAATTCCTCCTTTACGTCATCATCATGCAGATGGCGTACAATGTTCTGCTGAATGTGCCATATACATAGTCTATGGTTTGAGTCTGGCCAGACCACCCTGATTGCTCTCTACATTGCAAGGTCCCCATCTGTGATCACAGATATCGGATATACATGCCATGCAATCAGAAAAGGTCTACAACATCCACTCGTATGCCTGGCTTGTTTCATGAGAAATTATACCACAGCCAAAAATAACAGTGTTGCGGTGGTGATTCGACCCGACAAACGTCATGAATGGCAGATTGTATTTGTTGGTTCTGTATGTGCTATAGAAAACAATGACGTCTCCGAAAGCCTCGTAGTCAAGTCGCGATTGACTATCAGCCCAGAACAGTCCCTTCAGATGGCCATGCTCGTCTACCAAGTACTTGAACAAAAAAATCCACATCTCGCTCTCGCCTCGCCATAATGTGCATGATCATCGTATTAGCATCACCGGCACTGATTGTCTCCTGCTTATTAGCATGACAGAAATTATATATGTCCCTCTTTATGCATCCAACCTTATCAAATCCACCATATTGAAAGCACAAAATATCCATAATACGTTATTTGCGGATCCCACATTTTTTCATGTCCGCAATGTCCGTTTTCTGCTCATCGCTAATTCGTCTGTGCGAACGCAGCAGACAAGAAAGATCCCGTGGGGCTAGAGGATGGCTGTGCTCATCGATGAAATCCTTGACAAACCACCGACCAGTTTCCTCCTGTCTCGTAATGACCAATTTAGCATTACACCCAACACGAGTTAAACTTCGTGGCCTCCTCTTTCTATCTTCCATCTTTCTTTTCATGTGCTTCTCTTCATGAAAACCTTGACGACTACACACAATTTTCCTTAAAATTATGTATTTGTTGGATCCATCCCACTCAACGTAGCTTTTCCTCACACTAAAACCTTTTTCAAGAGCATATTTGTTGTAGAATTCATAGCCTTCACCTCACTATCAAACATCTTGTCGACAACATTTAGATACTCGAACATACTCTCATCAGTTGCATACGCCATGTCTTCCTGCATATGACATGTGAGGGAAACCAATCATCAACATCTTCTCGTTTATCAATGTTGCAGGTGTAAAATAGCTCATAGGCAAAGACAAGTGCATGGAAAAGACTTTGCTCGTTTGACATGTGAGGGAAACCAATCATCAACGTCCAACAAGTAGTATCTCATCTTCCTTAACTATATTTCATGCACTATGCATACCTAAAGTGATGATGACTTTAATAAACTAAATTAAGTGAACTATGGAACCAGTATCTCATCTTCCTTTAGTATATCTCATCTCAAACGTCAAGTAAGTCATTTTTTTCTGCGGTACCAAAGGAAGTAAGCAATGCCCTCAACATCTTACTTAAACAAACATGATGCGATTAGCTCAAGAGAAACTATGCCACGATGAAGCTTTCCATTTGTTGTTCTTGTCCGTAAAAATCTCGTGACATCGCTAAATTACCCGGATCTTGTGGGGTTGAGGTTGTACCGCATGCACGGTGGAAGGGCATAGCGGTCAAGAGAACGAGCGTAACGCCAAGTCAATTCATACCTTAAGGATGATATGCGCGAAGAGATGGGATCGCCCGCCGCCGTCGCCGCCGATTCAGCCGGCGCAGATCCGGCCTTCTTCTTCTTCGGTGACGGCGTGGTGGGCTGGGGTTGGTTGGGTGGAGGACGAGGACGATGAATTTATTCCTCTCGCCGGGCAGGTCGCGGACGGAGAAGGTCGAGGAGCGGCGGCGGCACGAATAGATCGGAGGAGGATTACGAGGCTGGATCGAGTAGACATGGATCTGGTCCTCAGGTGATCGGTTCAAGAAAAGATATTTCCCCATAGACCATTATGCCCTTATCGCAATTAACATATTAAATTTAATCAACTAAAATTCCCCGTAAGATCTGACGGCTAATAAAAATTAGACGTGATCAGACATGTAAGTACTGCTAAGTACTCCGAGTACTAACCCAATCACCGTAAAACAGCTCTTACAAGATACAGAGCATATATTATCTCTCCACCATTTTCTATGTCGAGATCATAGCCCGTGTTGGCAAAGAAGATCCTTGAGATAACGAGTCAGGACTCCAGATATGCGTGCACAGTCTGGAATTGAACACTGAACACCTAATAATCTGTGCAATATGAGTTCAATATTAACTTGCGGAATTGCAAAGTTGAACGGCTGGCAACTTACCTGACTTGTCAATTTTCATTTCAAAATTCTTGTGATCTTATGGATCGAAAGTGTAGGTACCAACCAACATCGCATAAAGGAAGGCCCCACATGCACACATCATCTATTGCCATCCAAAGACAAATTAGTAGTGCTTCAGCAAATAAAACATAAAATATTTAAACGGTTACGCCTAAAGACTATGCACAAATCATGCCAACAAAAGGTGGATGTAAGATTCAGAAAGCAAGTAAAGATTTTATGGCCTAGCAAAATGAAATAATTAGGCAACATTTGGCAGAGTATGCATGAGACAGTTTAAAGCAGAAAGAGAATGGATTATACCTTGTGACCATATTGATGAGAAATATATGTCAGAGTCCCAATAGTTAATGTTGGTTCGGAATGATGAACCCATGTGGAAGCCCATTAACATACAGTTGCAAGATATAGACTTTTCAGTTAACCTTCGGTAATTATTTTGCTGATAGTGGAACCCGGTCCATTGATTGGATCGTAAGGAAAAAAGAAAAATAAATAAATTATTTTGCTGGGTTCATTCTTGCTCACGATAGTCACGATTCGTCAAAACAAACGTCTGCATTCACATGAGAGCTATACACTACAACCCTGTGTGTATGCAAATATTTATATTTTCTTCTCACGTTCGGCCCAGCTAACCATGGCGTACTAATGCATATCCATGGTGGAAAGAAGAAACGATATTCATATTAGGAAGGTCATAAATAGACATGCATGTGCTGTCCTTCAACAACATTAGCCATGTTTCCATCAGAACAGGGAATAAAAACATCACCTATGACAGAAACAAGATAGTCCAGGGCTTCCATTTGGGTTGAGTGTTTTTTGGAAGAGGTGTAGTTCACCATCAGATAAAGGCATCCTTGTGCACATACACTATGTTAGGGAACTTTGTATTCGATGCAGTTAATCTTTTTCACCATCATAGATTTCACCTATACCAATACATATCCGAGTGTGCCTGGGAAACCAAGAGCTTTCATCACTAATGTTGTTCTTCTACAGGTATAAGTACAGTGTGTTCCTACAGAAGAAAGAAAAATCAAATCGCAATGACAAACAACAGTTATGCAAAGGACGCCGATAAGTGCCACACGTGTGGGCGTTAGAGGGTCTGTCCACACATTTTGTGTGGTGTATAAGAGGAACAACCCACACACCTACGTGTGGGCAAAACAAGTAATGCCCACACACCTCTTTTTTCCCTCCCGATCCCTCTCACACGCGTGCGTGTGGGCGAAATAGATAACGCCCACACGCCCGTCACGTCAGCCTCGTACCTATGGTCCCAAGACGCCTGCGTGATGATCACCGCTGGCGTCCGCTTGCCATGGTCCAGACCCTCGTCCATGTTCGTTTAATTGTAGTTGCCATGTCGCTGAACTTCGGTTGCCATGTCGGACAACTACAGTTGCCATGTTTGCTCAAGCTGCAGTTGCCATGTATGGTACATCTCTGCCGCAGTTGCCATGATTTCAAAATTTTAGGAGTTGCCACCCACTAACACTAGGCAGTTGCCATGTAGCACTACAAAAAGGCATGGCAAAAAAACATGTTCGAGTAAAAGAGAGAGTTGCCATGTGCTCACAAGCACGCTAGGGCAGTTGCCATGTAAAAAGAAAGAGTTGCCATCTGCTTACGTGCACGCTAGGGCAGTTGCCATGTACCATGCAAAAACACATGGCAATTCGGGTGAAAGAGAGTTGCCATCTGCTTATAAGCAAAGCTAGGGCAGTTGCCATGTACCCTGCAGAAACACATGGCAACTGTCAGCTTTGGGTGTGGGTGAGGAGATGGCGTGTGGGCGAAGTGATAAACGCCCACACACCAGCCCCCTCCGCGGGGGTGAAAACTGGTGTGTGGGCGAATTGCTAAACACCCACACACCAGCCCCCGTATGGTGAAAAAGGACGTGTGGGCGACCGGATGAATGCCCACACACCAGCTTAGTCCTACGTGGCACACAAAAACTGCTAGAACGCGCCAAGATTCGTGCAGAATTGGTTGGACGAGGATCCATGCGTGTGGGCGAGTTGCCAGACGCCCACACGTGTGGGCGTTAGTGTTTTTGTATGCAAAAGGTTTTGAGTGGATTAACAGAGCAGGCTCCTGCCATGATAAAATTAGCCATAAGTAAAAATGTTTAGAAGCCCTCCAATTGATCATTGAAAATCTCCCTTTGAAGATGTCAAGCCTATGTATGTGGAATTTTTTTTAGAGGAAAAGGGCTCAATGCCCCGGTTCCAATTGGATTACCAAAAGAAACCAAACAAGGTTCAGTACGATTACAAGCACGCGGGGGGGGGGGGGGTAAGAAAACAGCACACACGCTGCCCCAGCAAAATAAAATCGATCATGCCACAGGCAACTGATCACTACTTAGCGGATGAAAACAAAGTATCGAAACTGAACAAGGGGAGCTACATCAAACATATGAATCATCACTCGCTCATGGCTCCTCTTGAGCATTTCTTCAGTCCTAGCCAGGATCCGGCCAAAGTAGGAGGGGCGGGGATCTTGCTATCCGTTCCAGTTTCCGCACCATGTGCAGCACTATCCTTTTGACAGGATCTGAGCAACGGACTGCCCAGCTGTCCAAGGTAGCAGCTATCTTCCTGAACAACACCTGCATCCCAGACCAAGGGGTATGGTTGAAACACATATCGTTACGATATTTCCATAAAGCCCATAAGGCAGCAGAGTGTAGAAGGCAATCTGCTTGGTGCTTTTTATTTAGGGACCACCATTCTAGCATGTCATATATGGACATCCTAGAATGATTATTAGAAATGTCCCCAATCACTCTCCAAAGCTCTATAGAAACAACACAACCAAAAAATAAATGATCTATGCTTTCAGGGTCACTACAGAAAAGACAGGAAGCATTATCTACTGTTTGTCTTTTCTGCAGATTATCCATGGTTAAAAGCTTGTTGTTACCCATAAGCCAAAGAAAAATATGAATGTGGAGAGGAACTTTGATATTCCAGATAGAAACACTGTTCCCAGGGGAGACCCCTCTAAAATTTATAATGTTGTAAAAGGACTTGACAGTGTAAATACCTTTAGTGTCAAAATCCGACCGAACAGTGTCACTCTTGTCCACCAGGACAGTATTCTTAATATCATTGAATAACTCATTCCACTCTGTCAACATATCAGGGGAAAAACATCTCCTAAAAGAGATTTTCAGGTTTGTACCATCCCAGGCCTCACAAACAGTGATGCTCTTATCATTGGCAATGCTATATAGATTCCAATATTTAGTGGCTAGGGTGGTATGGCCTAACCAACGATCACTCCAAAACCTAATACTTTTACCATCTCCTATTATCCAGGAGTAGCCTATGTTAGCAGCTTTGGCAGCCCAAAGGATGCCTTTCCAGAAGGGGGAAGCCCCAACATTAGAGGAGGCAAAAATATTAGGATTATGAGTGTTGTACTTGGAATTCAATGACTTTTTTCCAAATCTTGTCATGATCCAAGAAATACCTCTTAATCCAGGAAGCTAATAAACATAAGTTCATATCTGCAATGTTAGGGACACCCAGGCCTCCATGTTGTTTTTATTGAGTCACACACCCCCAGGAGGCCAGGTGGTATTTGTGATGCCCCTCATAGTTGTCCCAGAAACAGTGAGCCAGTTGAGAATTAATCAACTTGATGGCCCACTTGGGGAATTTGAAAATACCCATCAGGTAACTAGGGATGGTGGCCAGGCAAGTCTTCACTAATGTGAGCCTCTTACCAGAGGACAGGAGTCTGCCTCTCCAACCAGCTCCTTTTTTAATGATCTTGTCCACAGTAGGCTGAAGCTCACATTTGTTCAGCTTTCTGTGGTGGAGAGGTGCTCCTAAATATTTTATGGGAAAATCACTGATTCTACAGCCGAGGATTTGAGCAAATATGTTTGCTTCCTCCCTATCCACATTAATGGGGACCAATTCGCATTTATGAAAGTTAATGCGCATCCTAGAAATTTGTTCAAAGCAGGATAGTAACCATTTAAGGTTTTTGGCTTGAGCAGAGTTATTACTCATGAAAAGCAAAGTATCATCAGCATATTGCATGCTGATGACACCAGCTGGGTTGGAGCTAGGGAACAGCCCTTCTAGGATGTTACAGCTAGCAGCTTTAGCAAGAATTCTGGTAAAGACATCAGCAACTAAATTAAACAATAAAGGGGAATAAGGGTCCCCTGCCTGACTCCCTTGCCAGTTAAAAAGAAATCACTATTGGTATTATTTATATTAACCCCAACAGAGCCCTTATTTAGTAGAGAAGAAACCTTCTTCATCCACTTTGGGCTAATACCTCTCTTGCTCATCATGTCCAGTAAGAAATCTCTGTTGATCATGTCATAAGCTTTCTCATAGTCTAGCTTAAATATAAAACCAGATTGTTTACTAGAGTACACAGCATGAATAATTTCATGAGCTGTGATTATACTCTCAGCAATAAATCTGCCTTTTATGAAGGCAGTCTGGTTCAAAGAAATTAAATCTCTACAGATGGGGCCAAACTTATTAGTGGCACACTTGGCAAAGATTTTGAAGCTGCAATTAATCATAGCAAGAGGCCTAAATTTCTCTATCTTGCTAGCATCAGGCTCTTTAGGGACTAGGGTCAACAGAGAAAAACTGAGTCTATATAAGTCTAACTCATCTTTCTCCTAATCACGAAATAAAGCAAATAGGTCCCCTTTAACAATGTCCCAGAAATGTTGGTAAAATAAAAAAGGAAAACCATCTGGCCCAGGGGCTCCTTCTGCATAAGAGCCGAAGACAGCCTCTTTAATCTCTATTTCAGAGAAGGGGATATCCAAGATGTTATTATGATCGACAGACACCTTCTCATCCTCTCCCCAAAAGTCATCTTTCAGGTGTTGATTTTTTCTTAGAAACCAAACAAGTTTTTGTAGTAACTAACAGTAACATGCATAATATCATTTTGTTCAGTCACATTACCTGAATCTCCTTCCAACATGTATGTGGAATTCTTGCTCTCTTTCTCCACTCCCAAAATATTACTGCATGCATGCATGCCAAGTTATTGTGGGGATTAATGCTAACCTTGGTTTCCTCTGATTCAAAGAGTCAAACTCTTCAGGATTACTATGCACTTTGGATTCAGAACCAACAAGGCTACATGGAGAATCGCCAGCAAGATCCAAACTGAAAGCTTCCCGGCATACCAGTGACCACCGCCAAAATTTACCGAATCTTATAATGGAGAGGACAATTTATTAGTGGAGTGGATTTGGATGCGCCACTAATGCGTGCACCGCACAGTCACAGTCACCACCAATAGTTAATGCGATTCTACAAGGAACAAGAAAGAGAGCAATCATGTGAACAAGCAGGAGATCGAGCAATCATGTGAACAAGCAGGGGAGAAATCATGTATGGTACGAGCCAATGATCGTTACTTACTTTTGATGGCATCAGCTTGCTCCCTGATGATTGAAGTGATGTTGACCATTGTGGCCCTCGCCGCCTCGTCGTGCATCATCTCGAACCCGCGCCCCTCTAGGACATCTCTGTGCCAAACTAAAGGCCTTCACACCGGTCAACGGTCCCTGCAAGCCGGCGATGGTCGTGGCATACGTTGATTTCTTCTCGTTCGTCATTGTCACCGCATGCAGCACGAAAAGATGGGTCGGCGCCATCATCAGATGGGCTCAATAAGGGGATCGGTCCAGGCTGTTGTGGTGGCGGAGGCGAGCAGATCGTACAAGGGCGGCGTGCATGGGCTGCACGACGGCGACCGAGACGGGCGTCAGACGACAATGGAGATGGGCAGTTCATCGGGGCAGACGTGTGTGGGGGCGGCGGCGGTGATTTTTCTCATGAGATCGAGAGGAGGGATCGGGAGCGAGAGGTGGGGAAGACTGCGAGAGGGGACGTGGGACGGGAGTGGGTCGTGGTCATTTTTAAAAAAAAATCGCGTTGAGGAAGGCTGCGAGGGAACGGGCTGCTCCTTCGGTCTTTTCTAGCGGGATTTAGGAAGAGGTTGAACCATCACGACGTTTAATCCTTCTTTAATAATATTGATTGATTGATGATGCATGTGCATACTACATAGCTTAGTATGGATCCACGATCTTGTGAATTGCAGCACACGCCAATAATTCCGCATAAACATGCATGGTACAATCACAATTGCTATGAGCAATTCCAACACGTCGACCCATTTCGTCGGCGCATGTCCGTTTGGATCGCCGCGGACAGAAAAATCGGCACAGCGCGCCGACCCAAACCGATGCTTGTCCGCTTTTCGTCCGCTTGCCGATTCATTCCCGGCCTAAATTTGAGTCTCATTTGTGTTGGCGCGGATAGTAAACAGATTCTCCCCCTGGCCCGTCAGTCGGTGACACAGCGACCACCATTTTCCTCCACTTTCACAAAACCCTCCCGCCCGCTCGTGCTCCTGGCCATGGACAACGACGCGCCGACCCTCGATGCCGCCGCCGGCCTCGCCTCCCTCGCCTCGTCCGACCTCATCACCTCTGCGAAAGGCAAGCCCCGCGTGCCCCGCAAGACCGTGGCCGCCCAAGAAGAAAAAGTTGACGCCCGAGGAGTGGGACGTGCAGTCGGCGAAGAGAAAGTACCGGAGGCACGTGCAGGAGGCATGGGACGAAGCGGCAACCGTCGCCGCCCTCTTCGCTGCCGCACAGCAGGAGAAAACCAATGCCCAAGTCGCCGCGGCAACGAGGGAGGCCCTGATCTACCTAGGGTTGAACCCTAGCCATCATGGGCTCGTCAGCGCCCAGTGGCCGCGGCCAGGACGGCCTCATCAGTGTTTCCTCGGATGGTGCTACGAGAGTCTCCGCGCGCATCTGCCACACAACCGATTCCCGGCTTCCACGTTTATCCGCAAGTCTCCGGCTTATTTTCGTTCAAAAATATATTTTTCACTAAGAAATAAATATGTAAGCATAAATAAATATTTTTCACTTAGAAACAAATTTCTGGTGATTTCTATTATCAATAATAAGTTATATTATAGTTTTTCCAAACAAATATACGACACACTTGTTTATTTCCAGCAAAATTATCAAAGACCTATATAAACCACGAAGAATGATTCATGCGTATATGCCTTCAGTTCTCACACGTGCTGCGCTAGAGAAGATATCATGCAATGTAAGCAGATGCATATGTGCTAATATGCCAAGGTGAGATATACTTCTGCTAAGTATGTCACGGTTCAGCGGGCCTTGCAAATCACTAGAGTACTTAAAGAGTGGCAGAGAGGTTACCCAAATCGATGCAGCCACACTTGCATGCATGCACGACCAGAAATAAAATAGAAGATTGGCCGGAATAGTAGCTTGGAGGCTACCGCCACCAAGTCTGGCGGTAGGTAGCTAGGGCTACCGCCGTCGGGTATGGCGATAGACCTCTGTACCTAGCAAACATCGTTTTAGTGTTGACCAATTGCTACCGCCATTAAGTGTGACGGTAGCCTGTTTTAGCCTATCGTCAGAGACAACGGCGGTTGGAAAAAGGGTCAGATTTCAAAAAAATAATAAAGTAAAGTCAGATCTTGATTAATTTTTAAAAAAGGGTTCAAACACGGAATTTTGCCACCAGCATCCCCCGGCCGTGGTGCCCGAGTGAGTGCTTGACCGGCTTCCCACATGATGCGCGTGATTGCCGCGCCTGAGTGATGGGCGTGCCAGCAGGGTCACCGTGGCTGCGTGCTTTCAATGCTTGAGTGCGCGCGTGATGTGATGTGTGTGTAGTGCAAAGAGAGAAATTGAGTCTTAATGTGTCATGTATATATGTGTAAGAGCAACTCTAACCGGGCCGATCCATTTCATCCGCGGCCCTCACATGATGCGGAGGAGGAGAAGGCTGCCTACCAGGCAAGGTTGGCGGAGGTCCTCGCCCTCTCTGCGGCCAGCAACTGCGTGGTTCTACCATTGCCGCCGAGGCTCCCCGAGGCCAAGACCGAGCCACCGCCAATGGAGCATGTGGCGGAGCCCTATGTTTGGACCAGTGGGCTACGCGAGTGGGTCAGCGCCCCCCTCCCCCCCGTGTGGCTCGACACGACGCCGACGCAGGAGGCGGTGTACTTCGAGCAGTGGAGGCTGTTGGAAATATGCCCTAGAGGCAATAATAAATTAATTATTATTATATTTCCTTGTTCATGATAATCGTTTATTATCCATGCTATAATTGTATTGATAGGAAACTCAGATACATGTGTGGATACATAAACAACACCATGTCCCTAGTAAGCCTCTAGTTGACTAGCTCGTTGATCAATAGATGGTTACGGTTCCCTGACCATGGACATTGGATGCCGTTGATAACGGGATCACATCATTTGGAGAATGATGTGATGGACAAGACCCAATCCTAAGCCTAGCACAAAGATCGTAGTTCGTATGCTAAAGCTTTTCTAATGTCAAGTATCATTTCCTTAGACCATGAGATTGTGCAACTCCCGGATACCGTAGGAATGATTTGGGTGTACCAAACGTCACAACGTAACTGGGTGGCTATAAAGGTGCACTACAGGTATCTCCGAAAGTGTCTATTGGCTTGGCACAAATCGAGAATGGGATTTGTCACTCCGTGTAAACGGAGAGGTATCTCTGGGCCCACTCGGTAAGACATCATCATAATGTGCACAATGTGACCAAGGGGTTGATCACGGGATGATGTGTTACGGAACGAGTAAAGAGACTTGCCGGTAACGAGATTGAACAAGGTATCGGTATACCGACGATCGAATCTCGGGCAAGTACAATACCGTTAGACAAAGGGAATTGTATATGGGATCGATTGAGTCCTTGACATCGTGGTTCATCCGATGAGATCATCGTGGAACATGTGGGAGCCAACATGGGTATCCAGATCCCGCTGTTGGTTATTGACCGGAGAACGTCTCGGTAATGTTCGCATGGTTCCCGAACCCGTAGGGTCTACACACTTAAGGTCGATGGCGACGCTTAGGGTTATAAAGGAAGTTTGTATGTGGTTACCGAATGTTGTTCGGAGTCCCGGATGAGATCCCGGACGTCACGAGGAGTTCCGGAATGGTCCGGAGGTAAAGATTTATATATGGGAAGTCCTGTTTTGGTCACCGGAAAAGTTTCGGGTTTTATCGGTAACGTACCGGGACCACCGGGAGGGTCCCAGGGGTCCACCAAGTGGGGCCACCGGCCCCGGAGGGCTGCATGGGCCAAGTGTGGGAGGGGACCAGCCCGGGTGGGCTGGTGCGCCCACAAGGGCCCAAGGCGCCTAGGGTTTGGGAGGCGCCCACCTAGCTTGGGGGGGGGCAAGTTTCCCCTCTCCCCTTGGCCGCCACCCATAGATGGGATTGGGGCTGCCGCACTTTGGGGTGGAAACCCTAGAGGCGCACCCCCTCCCTCTCCCCTATAAATACATGAGGTCTTGAGGGCTGCCAACACATGAGTTTCACCTCTCCCTGGCGCATCCCTACCTCTCTCCCTTCTCCTCTCCCGCGGTGCTTGGCGAAGCCCTGCAGGATTGCCACGCTCCTCCATCACCACGAAGCCGTTGTGCTGCTGCTGGATGGAGTCTTCCTCAACCTCTCCCTCTCTCCTTGCTGGATCAAGGCGTGGGAGACGTCACCGGGCTGTACGTGTGTTGAACGCGGAGGTGACGTCCGTTCGGCACTAGGATCTCCAGTGATTTGGATCACGACGAGTACGACTCCTTCAACCTCGTTCTCTTGAACGCTTCCGCTTAGCGATCTACAAGGGTATGTAGATGCACTCTCCTTCCCCTCATTGCTAGATTCTCCTTAGATAGATCTTGGTGACACGAGGGAAAATTTTGAATTTCGCTACGTTCCCCAACGATGGCATCATGAGCTAGGTCTATTGCGTAGATTCTTTGCACGAGTAGAACACAAAGTAGTTGTGGGCGTTGATGATGTTCAATATGCTTACCGTTACTAGTCCAATCTTGTTTCGACGGTATTGTGGGATGAAGCGGCCGGACCGACCTTACACGTACACTTACGTGAGACAGTTCCACCGACCGACATGCACTTGGTGCATAAGGTGGCTAGCGGGTGCCGATCTCCCACTTTAGTCGGAACGGATTCGATGAAAAGGGTCCTTATGAAGGGTAAATAGCAATTGGCATATCACGTTGTGGTTTTGCGTAGGTAACAAACGTTCTTGCTAGAAACCCATAGCAGCCACGTAAAACATGCAAACAACAATTAGAGGACGTCTAACTTGTTTTTGCAGGGTATGCTATGTGATGTGATATGGCCAAGAAGAATGTGATGAATGATATGTGATGTATGAGATTGATCATGTTCTTGTAATAGGAATCACGACTTGCATGTCGATGAGTATGACAACCGGCAGGAGCCATAGGAGTTGTCTTTATTTATTGTATGACCTGCGTGTCATTGAACAAACGCCATGTAATTACTTTACTTTATTGCTAACTGGTAGCCATAGTAGTAGAAGTAATAAGTTGGTAGACAACTTCATGGAGACACGATGATGGAGATCATGATGATGGAGATCATGGTGTCATGCCGGTGACGATGATGATCATGGAGCCTCAAGATGGAGATCAAAAGGAGCAAAATGATATTGGCCATATCATGTCACTATTTGATTGCATGTGATGTTTATCATGTTTATGCATCTTATTTTCTTAGAACGACGATAGTAAATAAGATGATCCCTCATTAAAATTTCAAGAAAGTGTTCCCCCTAACTGCGTAATCTGCTATGAAAGTTCGTCGCTTCGACGCACCACGTGATGATCGGGTGTGATAGATCCTTACGTTCACATACAACGGTGTAAGCCAGATTTACACACGCGAAACACTTAGGTTAACTTGACGAGCCTAGCATGTACGGACATGGCCTCGGAACACAAGAGACCGAAGGTCGAGCATGAGTCGTATGGTGGATACGATCAACATGAAGATGTTCACCGATGATGACTAGTCCGTCTCACGTGATGATCGGACACGACCTAGTTGACTCGGATCATGTAATCACTTAGATGACCGGAGGGATGTCTATTCGAGTGGGAGTTCATGAGATGAACTTAATTATCCGAACATAGTCAAAAGATCTTTGCAAATTATGTCGTAAGCTCGCGCTTTAGTTCCACCGTTTAGATATGTTTCTAGAGAAAATATAGTTGAAAGTTGACAGTAGCAATTATGCAGACAGAAGAAAGCTTATGTCCTTAATGCACCGCTTCGGTGTGCTGAACCTCGAGCGTGCCCTGTGGATGTTGCGAACATCGACATACACGTCTTGATAACTACGTGATAGTTCGATTAAGCGGTTTAGAGTTGAGGCACCAAAGGCGATTTGAAACGTCACGAAACATTGAGATGTTTCGAGGGCTGAAATTGGGATTTCAAACTGCGTTCGGCGTCGGGAGGTATAAGACCTCCGGCGATTTTCTTAACCTGCAAACTAAGGGAGAAAAGCTCAATCGTTGAGCTTGTGCTCGATTGTCCGAGTGCAACAATCACTTGAATCGAGTGGGAGTTGATCTTCCTGATGAGATAGTGATGTTTCTCCAAAGTCATTGCCACCAAGATGCTAGAAGCTTCGTGATGAACTATAACATATCAGGGATAGATATGATGATCCTTGAGCTATTCGCAATGTTCGATACCGCGAATGTAAAAATCAAGAAGGAGCATCAATTGTTGATGGTTAGTGAAACCACTAGTTTCAAGAAGGGCAAGGGCAAGAAGGGGTACTTCATGAAACGGCAAATCGATTCTTTGCTCGGTGAAGAAACCCAAGGTTGAATCCAAACCCGAGACTAAGTGCTTACGTAATAAGGAACAGCCTTTGGAGCAGAATTACCCTAGATACTTGGTAGATGAGAAGGCTGGCAAGGTCGATAGAAGTATATTGGATATACATTATGTTAATATGTACTTTACTAGTACTCCTAGTAGCACCAGTGGTATTAAGATACCGGTTCGGTTGCTAAGTGTTAGTAACTTCGAAAAAAAAGAGCTACGGAATAAGCGGAGACTAGCTAAAGGTGAGCTGACGATATGTGTTGGAAGTGTTTCCAAGTTTGATTTGATCAAACATCGCACGCTCCCTCTACCATCAAGATTAGTATTAAACCTGAATAATTGTCATTTGGTGATTGCGTTGAGCATAGAAATGATTGGATCATGTCTATCGCAATACGGTTATTCATTTAAGGAGAATAATGGTTACTCTATTTGAATAATACCTTCAATAGTCTTGCACCTAAAGGAATGGTTTATTGAATCTCGATCGTAGTGATACACATTTTCATGCCAAAGGTATAAGATAGTAATGATAGTACCACTTACTTGTGGCACTGCCATGGAAGTCATCTTTTTGGTATAAAAGCGCATGAAGAAGCTCCATGTTGATGGATCTTTGGACTCACTCGTTTTGAAAAGTTTGAGACATGCAAACCATGTCTATTGGTGTATACGCATGATGAAACTCCATTCAGATGGATAGTTTGGACTCACTTGATTTTGAATCACTTGAGATATGCAAATCATACCACATGGGCGAGATGACTGAAAAGCCTCGGTTTCAAGAAGATGGAACAAGATAGCAACTTGTTGAAGTAACACATTTTGATGTGTGCGATTGCAATGAGTGCTTTGAGGCATGCGATGAATATCGTTATGTTCTTACTTCACGGATGATTTAAGTAGATATTGAGTATATTTACTTGATGAAACACAAGTCTGAATTATTGAACGGTTCAAGTAATTTCAGAGTGAAGTTAAAGATCATCGTGACAAGAGGATAAAATGTCTATGATATGATCATAGAGATGAGTATCTGAGTTACGAGCTTTGTACGCTATTAAGACATTGTGGAAATTTTTTCACAATTAATACCGCCTGGAACACCATAGTGTGATGGTGTGTCCGAACATCATAGTTGCACCCTATTAGATATGGTGTGTACCATGATGTCTCTTATCGAATTTCCACTATCGTTCATGGGTTAGGCATTAGAGACAACCGCACTCACTTTAATAGGGCACCACATAATTCCGTTGAGACGACACCGTTTGAACTATGGTTTGGAGAAACCTAAGTTGCCGTTTCTTAAAAGTTTGGGGCTGCGACGCTTATGTGAAAAGTTTCATCGTGATAAGCTCGAACCCAAAACGGATAAATACATCTTCATAGGATACCCAAAATGGTTGGGTATACCTCCTATCTCAGATCCAGAAGCAAAAGTAATTGTTTCTAGAAACGGGTCCTTTCTCGAGGAAAAGTTTCTCTCGAAAGAATTGAGTGGGAGGATGGTGGAGACTTGATGAGGTTATTGAACCGTCACTTCAACTAGTGTGTAGCAGGGCACAGGAAGTTGTTCCCATGGCACCTACACCAATTGAAGTAGAAGCTTATGATAGTGATCATGAAGTTTCGGATCAAGTCACTAACGTGCCTCGTGGGGTGACAAGGATGCGTACTACTTGAGTGGTACGCAATCACATCTTAGAGGTCATGTTGCTAGACAACAATGAACCTACGAGCTATGGAGAAGCGATAGTGGGCCCGGATTCCATTTAATGGCTCGAGGCCATAAAATCCGAGAACGGATCCATGACTTTGGAAGAAATACTTGATGGTCGTAAGGCCATTGGAGTACGGATGGATTTTAAAAGGAAGATGACAATGATGGTAAGAATTACCATTAAGAAAGCTCGACTTGTCGTTAAGATGTTTTCCGACAAGTTCAAGGAGTTGACTACGGTGAGGCTTTCTCACCGTGGCGATGCTAAGAGTCTGTTGGAATTGGATTAGCGATTCTTGCATGATTGATGAAATCTTGCAGATAGGATGTCAAAACATTGTTTCCTCGACGTTATACTTGAGGAAAGGTTGTATGTGATACAACCGTAAGGTTTTGTCGATCACGAAATATGCTAACAAGAATGCAAAGCTCCAGCTATCCTTCTAAGGACTGGAGTAAGCATCTCGGAGTTGGAATGTGCGTTTTGATGAGATGATCAAAGATTTTGGGTTTATACAAAGTTTATGAGAAACTTGTATTTCCAAAGAAGTGAGTGGGAGCACTATAGAATTTCGATGAGTATATGTTGTAGACATATTGTTGATCGAGATATGATGTAGAATTCTGGAAAGCATACTGAGGTTATTTGAAAGATGTTTTTCAATAGAAAACCTGGATTAAGCTACTTGAACATTGAGCATCGAGATCTATAAGGATAGATCAAAAATGCTTAATAATACTTTCAAATGAGCATATACCTTGGCGTGATCTTGAAGGTGTTCAAGATGGATCGATCGAAAGAAGAAGTTCTTGCACGAGATGTAAGGTATAAAGTTAAGACTTAAAGCTCGACCACGGCGAGCAGAGAGAAAGGACGAAGGTCGTCCCTATGCCTTAGGCGTAGGCTCTGCGGTATGCTATCTTTGTGTACCGCACCGGAAGTGTGCCTTGAGTCACTAAGGGTACAAGAATGATCCAGGAATGGATCATTGGATAGCGGTCAAAATTTTCCTTGGAGTAAATAAGGACATGTTTCTCGATTATGGAGGTGATAAAGAGTTCGGCGTAAAGGGTTACGTCGATGCAAGCTTTAACACCTATCCGAATGACTCTAAGTAGCAAACCGGATACGTATAGTGGAGCAACCATTTGGAGCAGCTTCAAGTGGAGCGTAGAAGCAGCATTTACAATATGACTTAGAGATTTGCGGAGTACATACGGATCTGAATTTGCAGACCCATTGACTACAACCTCTCTCACAAGCATAAACATGATCAAACCCAGAACTCATTGAGTGTTAATCACATAGTGATGTGAACTAGATTATTGATTCTGGTAAACTCTTTGGATGTTGGTCACATGGCGATGTGACTGTGAGTGTTAATCACATGGCGATGTGAACTAGATTATTGACTCTAGTGCAAGTGGGAGACTGTTGGAAATATGCCCTAGAGGCAATAATAAATTAGTTATTATTATATTTCCTTGTTCATGATAATCGTTTATTATCCATGCTATAATTGTATTGATAGAAAACTCAGATACATGTGTGGATACATAAACAACACCATGTCCCTAGTAAGCCTCTAGTTGACTAGCTCGTTGATCAACAGATGGTTACGGTTTCTGACCATGGACATTGGATGTCGTTGATAACGGGATCACATCATTTGGAGAATGATGTGATGGACAAGACCCAATCCTAAGCCTAGCACAAAGATCGTAGTTCGTATGCTAAAGCTTTTCTAATGTCAAGTATCATTTCCTTAGACCATGAGATTGTGCAACTTCCGGATACCGTAGGAATGCTTTGGGTGTACCAAACATCACAACGTAACTGGGTGGCTAGAAAGGTGCACTACGGATATCTCCGAAAGTGTCTGTTGGGTTGGCACGAATCGAGGCCGGATTTGTCACTCCGTAAAGCGGAGGGTATCTCTGAGCCCACTCGGTAAGACATCATCATAATGTGCACAATGTGACCAAGGGGTTGATCACGGGATGATGTGTTACGAACGAGTAAAGAGACTTGCCGGTAACGAGATTGAACAAGGTATCGGTATACCGACGACCGAATCTCGGGCAAGTACAATACCGTTAGACAAAGGGAATTGTATACGGGATCGATTGAGTCCTTGACATCGTGGTTCATCCGATGAGATCATCGTGGAACATGTGGGAGCCAACATGGGTATCCAGATCCCGCTGTTGGTTATTGACCGAGAACGTCTCGGTCATATGCGCATGGTTCCCGAACCCGTAGGGTCTACACACTTAAGGTTCGATGGCGCTAGGGTTATAAAGGAAGTTTGTATGTGGTTACGAATGTTGTTCGAGTCCGGATGAGATCCCGGACGTCACGAGGAGTTCCGGAATGGTCCGGAGGTAAAGATTTATATATGGGAAGTCCTGTTTTGGTCACCGAAAAAGTTTCGGGTTTTATCGGTAACGTACCGGGACCACCACCAAGTGGGGCCACCGGCCCCGGAGGGCTGCATGGGCCAAGTGTGTGAGGGGACCAGCCCCAGGTGGGCTGGTGCGCCCCCCCCCCCCCCACAAGGGCCCAAGGCGCCAAGGGTTTGGGAGGCGCCCACCTAGCTTGGGGGGCAAGTTTCCCCCTCTCCCCTTGGCCGCCACCCATAGATGGGATTGGGGCTGCCGCACCCTTGGGGTGGAAACCCTAGAGGCGCACCCTCCCTCTCCCCTATAAATACATGAGGTCTTGAGGGCTGCCAACACATGAGTTTCACCTCTCCTGGGCGCAGCCCTACCTCTCTCCCTTCTCCTCTCCTGCGGTGCTTGGCGAAGCCTGCAGGATTGCCACGCTCCTCCATCACCACCAAGCCATTGTGCTGCTGGACGGATTTGAGTCTTCCTCAACCTCTCCCTCTCTCCTTGCTGGATCAAGGCGTGGGAGGCGTCACCGGGCTGTCTGCGTGTGTTGAACAGCGGAGGTGCCGTCCGTTCGGCACTAGGATCTCCGGTGATTTGGATCACGACGAGTACGACTCCTTCAACCCCGTTCTCTTGAATGCTTCCGCTTAGTGATCTACAAGGGTATGTAGATGCACTCTCCTTCCCCTCGTTGTTGGTTTCTCCTTAGATAGATCTTGGTGACACGTAGGAAAATTTTGAATTTCTGCTACGTTCCCCAACAGAGGCAGCATGCGCTGGCGGCCGAGCGTGCCGGCGATGAGCAGCTCATGTAGATAGGAGGAGGAGCGCCATGAGGAGGAGGACACCTGGAACCTTTCGGTGTCTCCGGTACACTTGTCGGTATGCCCTCGAACTTTCCTGGTGGCCAAAACAGGAATTCCCACATATAAATCTTTACCTCCGAATCATTCCGGAGCTCCTTGTGATGTCCCAGGTCCCATCCAGGACTTCGAACAACCGTCAGAATTTCCGCAGTAATATCTCATTACTACCCTAGCTCTATCAAACGTTAAGCGTGCGACCTTACGGGTTCGAAACATGCAGACATGATCGAGACTCCTCTCCGGTCAATAACCAATACCAGGGCATGGATGCCCATATTGGTTTCTACATATTCAACAAATTAAAGATCTTTATCGGTTGAACCATGATGTCAAGGATTCAGTTAATACCGTATGCAATTTGCTTTGTCCGGCGATATGTTACTTGCCCGAGATTCGATCGTCGGTATCTCCATACCTAGTTCAACCTTGTTACTGACAAGTCTATTTAATCGTTCCCAAATACGACATTCTGTGACTAAACTCATTAGTCACATGAAGCTTTTTATGATGTTGTATTACCGAGAGGCCCTGAGATATCTCTCCATCACACGGAGTGACAAATCACAGTCTTGATCTATGCAACACAACAGACACCTTCGAAGATACCTGTATGCGCCACTTTCAGATTTCAGGACTAACCAAATGACATGGAAAATGAACAAAATTAAACTCATGGTTTCCCTTTTTGAAGAAGATGGCACTAAATTCATAGATTGGCGACACCACATTACGCGATTAACACAAAAATTTATGCTTACGTGACATCAGCTACCAGATTGTCATTATGATGAAATAGGACTTTGATGGTCATTGACCAACAATATACTAAAATGCTGATTATCGCATTCTATGTTCATAAACATTTTTCATCCAACAGTGTTGCATCTTCTTATATTGTAAACCAATTATGTTATATTGATGCCAAACTCTACCAGGAAAGTATATCCAAGAATGTGACATTGCAAGAAGGAACTAAGCATGGGCCTTTAATCCTTTATAATTATTTTTGCAAGGAAGAACATAACTTTTTAATCATGGAAAGAATTGTTGGCCTAGTGCCTCTATTATCTAAAGCAATATCCAAAAAAAATCTCGTATAGCCATTCCCTTACTCCTTGACTTATCAGCCAACATCGGTGTTCTTATATATAATCTCTTCCATTTTACCTTCAAAGACATTTGAAAAATCTCTCATGGACCACAGATATTCAGAGCCCCCAAACCCTCAAAAAAGGTTCTCTCTTGTATATCCATTCCCTTACTCCTTAACTAGTTAGCCAACACTGGTGTTCTCATCTATAATCTCCTTCCTTTTTCCTACAATTTCATAAAGCCACTGATATTTGGGGCCACCCCCACCAAAACCCTCGATATAACACAGAGACCTTTTATAGTAAATCAAGATAATATGAGCCCTTTATTTTTCTGCATCAAGGGTCTTTATGAAGCAGTACTGCATCTCAATATGAGTAGTATTTTTCTTACAAAGGGGGTAAAATTGGCATAGTTTACTTTTGCTTGTTACAGGCCTGCAGTCACATGTGCTCATAACGAGCATAGCCTATCTCCATCGACAAGTTGCACTCAGGGCCAACCCTACCTAGGGGGCGGGGGAGGCCACCCCGGGCCCCCAAGGTGGAGAGGCCCCCAAGTATGTATTTCCATGCAGTAGGCCTATAATTTCAGGGCTGCAGTAAAAAAAGGTCCTTGGGGCTGGCCCATCGCCCAAGTAGTAGCAGTTATCGTAGATGGAGCGTCTATAAGCAATTCCTATTTGGCGCTTAGGCACCCTTTACTGTGTATTTTACAAACAGGCGCCTGAAGCGCCCCCATCCTGGGAAGGCCCATCTGGCTTCTTCCCTTTTCTATAGGCAGTTCCTATTTGACGCTTCAGGCGCCCTTTACACTGTATTTTACAAACGGGCGCCTAAAGCGCCCCCGCGCTGGGCCGACACATCTGGCTTTTTTTTAATCTGCAAAAAAAGAGATCCTCGATTCTATAGAACCCAAGACCTCATGTATCATCGCAAGCTAACCACAAGGCCACCAAACCTGAAGTGGTTAGTTGAATCTTTTTCTTTCTTTTACTCCTTCTTCTTTTATTTTTCTTTTTCCTTTTTCCTTTTTCTTTTTTCTTTTCTCCCTTTTCCCTTTTTTCTTGGTTCGATGAACTTTTTAAATTTTGTAATTTTTTTCTTCAAATCGATGAACATTTTTTCTCAATTTTGATGATTTTTTTTTTCAAATTCAATGAACTTTTTCAGATTTGATGATTTTTTTAAATCTGATGAACATTTAAAAAAATTTGATGATCTTTTCTTCAAATTTGTGAACTTTTTAAAAAATTGATAAGCCTTTTTTCAAAGTCGATGTTTTTTCAAAATTGATGAACCTTTTTCAAGTTTGTTAACTTTTCTTCAAAGCTGATGAACTTTTTTTAAACCAATGAACTTTTTCAAATTCATAGTTTTTTTCAAATAGTTCAAAAATAGAAATGTTACAGTGGACCGTATTGTATAATAAATATCACGGCCGCACTTGTTCTTATGATGTGGTTAGCCGAGCTTGTGTGATAACACAACGATGTGAGTTCAAATCCCGGTGGGAGCAACTTTTTGTGCGATTTTTTCGCGATCTAAGTTTGCTTCGTTGTGCTTTCATGGGCCGGCCCAACTAGCGCCTGATACATCGCCGTAACTCACACATCAACTTGGGACCTCCTGTTTGACGCATTCTGTGTCAAACAGGAGCGTGACGCACAGGCGCGAAGAAAACTAGGCCGCCCCATTTTGTGGCACCGCATCCAGTAGCAGCGTGGATGGAAAAATTGCCAAAAAAAACTATGCGTGCTCAGTTGGACTTAATCTCGAGACCCAAGGCTGTTGAGTGTTCCTTCATAGCCACCGTACTTGACGAGTTCTGGTTGCACATTTGCAGCGCGGACATACAACACAACTAATAGCACCAGCAGAACTAAAGACATTGTCTATGAATAGCGAACAATTTTTCAAGATTTGATTTTTTTGTAAGATTAGCACAATTTTTGTCAAGCGCGAACAATTTTGAACAAATTGTGAAATTATGAACAAAATTTGAAATTAGCAAAAAATTATCGATTTTCTAAATCTGGGAACAAAAATGGGAAATATGATTTTTTTTACAAAATTTTGAACTTTTTTGAATTTTCCAAACGTTTTTCATAAATGAGAACTTTAAAAAAATGATTGTTCTAAAACGGGAACATTTTTTGAAATACCAAACAAAATTTTAAACCAAAAACATTTTTAGAAAAAATATACATTTTTTGAATTTGTGCATAACTTTTGAAAAATAGGAACATTTTTTGAAATTCCAAACAATTTTGAAACATTTCATTTTTTTTGAATTGGTGAACAAAATTTTAAAAATAGGAATATTTTTTGAGAACATTAACATTTTTTGAAACGCAAAGTGTTTTTTTGTAATTTCGAACTAATATTTGTAAACAAAAACGAAAAAGAAAAGGAAAAATAAAAAGAAGACAGAAACGAAAAGAAAGAAAAAACGAAACCTATAAACCACAATGAAAACAGTAAAGCAGAAAAGCAAAAAACAAACCAACAAGAACCAGAAAAAACCGGCAATTCCTATTTGTCGCTGCAGGCGCCCGATACAGTGCAATCTGCAAACGGGCGCCTGCAGCAGTCCGAGCTGGGCCGGCCCACTCTACGTTTTTCTTTTCTGGAAAGGATAAAAAAGAAGAAGCGTAACAAAGATTCGAACTCAAGACCACTCCATTGAAAGCAAATAGAAGTAACAACTACGACACCACCGCGGGTCATGCAATCTCTCTTCTTTCCACCTTTTTATTCCTTTCTGTTCTCGAGGCTTTCCCTTTTTCTTTTCTTAAATGCGTGAGTATTTTTTTAAAGAAAATTTCAAATTCGCCGGAGCTTTTTTTTTCACATTTGGTGAACTCTTTTTCGAATTCGGTGAACTTTTTTTGAATTTGATGAAGTTTTGTTTAAAATCGATGAACTTTTTTCAAATTCGGTGAACTTTTTTCCAAACACGGTGAACTATTTGTCAATTCTGGTGAACTTTTTTCAAATCCGGTGAACTTTTTTTAAATCCGGTGAACTTTTTTCAAATTCGGTGAACTTTTTTTGAAATCCAGTGAACTTTTTTCAAAATCGATGAACTTTTGTTTCAAATTTGACGAACTTTTTTTCGAAATCGATGATTTTTTTTTTCAAAATCACGATATTTTTCCCAATTAATTTAAATAAAATAGCGCTGCAGCCGTGTTATTATGCTTTCGCCTCTGGTACTAAACAAAAACGGTAAGTAGCTCGTTTGGCTAGTGCCACCTGTATGTTAACACGATGTGAGAAGTTCGAATCCTGCACAGAGCGTTTTTATTTTCCATTTTATTGCGAGGTTTTTGTGTTCATTCGTCATCACGGTTCGTGGGCCGGCCCAGCGCGAACGGGCGCCTGCAGCGCCGTATAGGAGCTCCCGAAAAAACCAGCCATGAACCTTGCTGGTTCCTATTCGGCGCCTTAAGCGCCCGTTACAGGCATTCCTGCTAATGGGCGCACACCCCTCTCCCCCTTCTATCGGTACTAACGGGCCGGCCCATCTCCCAATTGTTATATGGTTTCTATACCGCAAAAAAGGTACCCCAGATAGAACCGAACACAAGACCTCCTGCATCATGGATGCTGCACTAACCACCGCGCCACCCAACCCGCGCAGACAAGTAATATCTTTTGTTTCCTTTATTCTTTCGTATTTCCTTTTTCCATTACTTTTTTTCCTTTTTTTCTTTTTCTATTTTCTGTTTTTTTTTCTCTTCTTCCTTTTTCAAATGGATTAACATTTTACAATTTTTCTATGCAATCTTTCGAAAATCAACAAACCATTTTTCAAATATGATAAATTTTTTTCAAAATCGGTGAACTTTTCTTTTTTTGATGAACTTTTTTTTGGAAATTGATGAACTGTTTTCAAATTTGATGACTTTTTCAAAACCAATGAACTTTTTCCAAAACTGGTGAACTTTTGACAAATTCGATGATCTTTTTTCAAATTTTTGATGAACTTCTTTGAAATTCCATGAACTTTTTGCCAATTTCGATGAACTTTTTTCAAATTCATTTGTTTTCAAATTCGGTGAACTATTTTTCATTTTTGATGATTTTTTTCAAATTTTGATGAACTTTTTTCATATTCCATGTACTTTTATGAAATTCGATGAACTTTTTGTCAAAATCAATGGAGTTTTCACAAATTTGATGAACTTTTTTCCAAATTCGATGAACTTTTTTCAAATTCAATGAACTTTTACCAAAGTCGATGATTTTTTTTTCAAAAACGATGAACTTTTCCAAAGTCGATAAATGTTTTTTCAAAATTCGTGAACTTTTTTAAAATCGATGAACTTTTTCAATTTTTTATGAACTTTTTTGAATTCGTCTATGTTTTTCGAATACATTAATTTTTTTTTCTAATTCGTGATGTTTTTTAAAGTCTGTGGACATTCAAAATTTGTTCAGATTTCTTTTCAAAAGAAATGCCATTTTTCTAAAGTGGGCGACTAAACTATAGTTCTTAGACCTTTCGCGTTGCAAGATTTTTGTATGGGCTGTATTGGTCTACTGGTTAGCTGACCATGCACAGGAGCTTAATGGTGCCGGTTCGATTCCTTATGGGAGCAGCATTTGCGTTTCTTTTTTTCCCGACGTGAATACATTTTTGCACTGCCCCTGCTGTTCATGGGCCGGCCCATTCGCGAGCTGCAGTGCGCGCCGGTTGCGCCAACCGGCGCATAAGGCGCCGAAGAGGTCTCATGAACCTTCCCAAAACCAATATTTCATGTACACGCTGAACTACTCAAATGGGCCGGCCCATCTTTGATCGCTACGTGCGAAACAACGACAACTTGCGGCAACGCGCGGCAAATAAGAGCATCTCCAACAGGCGCCCAAAAAGAACTTCGCGCACTAGAAGTTTGTTTTTTTGGTGCCGAACATTTTTGCATTGCCCCTGCTGTTCATGGGCCGGCCCATTCGCGAGCTGCAGTGCGCGCCGGTTGCGCCAACCGGCGCATAAGGCGCCGAAGAGGTCTCATGAACCTTCCCAAAACCAATATTTCATGTACACGCTGAACTACTCAAATGGGCCGGCCCATCTTTGATCGCTACGCGCGAAACAACGACAACTTGCGGCAACGCTGCGGCAAATAAGAAAGCATCTCCAATGCGCTACCAAAAAGAGCTTCGCGACTAGAAGTTTGTTTTTGGTGCCGAACAGCTCCAGCAGGTCAGAAGCTTAAAAGTTTTAGGCGGCGCTGAAAAACGGTATCACGCGCAGCATATTTGGGGCGCCGGATTGCGCGCGCTTCACAATTTACACTGTCTGCTTTTTAGGCGTGCGTTTTTGAGCGCCTGCTAAAGCAAAGTTGGTCCCGGCGCTTTAAAAGTGCAACAGTGGCGCGCTATAACATTAGTGGGCGCGGAATTTTTGTGCGGCCGTTGGAGATGCTCTAAAAAATTCCCATCAACTCGCGGTATCCATTATGAATCCACGCATGCATCGTCATCATGTACGCAGCAACCACCGCCTTTGCCCCTCCTCACGCCCAGATTATGGCAGTCTGGCCGATGAACCAAGAGAGCACGCTCAAGGAGGCCCGGATCTCAAGGGACGGGTGCGTGCCGGACATTAGCGGCGGACGGGTGCTCACCAGATATCAGCGGCGGACCGGTGTTGTTGTGTGTCGACTATAGAGGTGAGTATTGCCCGGCGGGTCGACATCTTTCACTGTTTGTAAAATTAATCGTTCTGGTTCTGCAGTTTAATATTGATGCCATATCATGGTACTGGTATAGATCTCATCAAATATATCAAGGGAAGAACGAGGTTCTGGATGCTGCTCCTGGCAGTTGGTTTATACATGGGCTGAGCAATGATGGCACAATCCGGTAATTAACTCTGAATTTAATCCTTTGCACAACTCGCTAGGTGGGAGTAACTTTGCACTATAGCAGCTCCACAGGTTTGTTTTTAAAGATATGAAGGTATTTAATTTTTGAAGATACGAAGGAATACTTTTCACATCACTCGTATGGATTTTGCTCATCTATATAAATTATCAGATACTCAATTTGTAGTAATAGTCTTACCATAGTCATTCCAAGAGCTCAAAATGTGAATCCAATTAAGCATTTTGGATGCAAATTCCTTCAGAACTATATTCCTGAAGTCTTCTGTCGTTTTGGAGTACTACACTTGTAGTTCAATGACATTAAACATGACTTTGTGTCACAAATCGCTGTCTACTTTCTTCATAGTCCATTAATTCGATGCTTAAGTTAAGGGCCCTTGGGTTTTAGTTTCGTTCCATGCCCCCAAAATCTCCGGACCGCCCCGGTTGCACTCAAGATCTTCACCACACCACGCCCATCTCCCCGTCAGCCTATGCCAACAGATCCAGTCCGGTGGTGGCTCCACCGGTTGCTGCCCACCGACCCTATCATGACCAACGAAACCTTCCTAGACATCGCGGGGCTCCTTGAGGCGGCAGGTCATCTTGTCATTGTACTACTGCTCCTTGTAGCACCACGGCCGCCGGCCACTCCTAACTGACGACACGCGTACCGGCGTACTGCACACAGAACCTCCACATGAATCATTTGTCCACGCCCCGTTGAACGGCAAGTCCAGCTCTCGTCACAAACGCGCCGCCCTGGAGGTGAAACTATGCCATGTGTGCTGCCCTTCACAGATCACGCACGGTGAGGCCAATGTTGGGATTGTCGACAATCCAGGCCATCTGAGGAACTCAGTGTGGGTCACCACCCTGCCGCTACACGAGTTCTGGTGCTCATGTCCGTGCCTCGCTGTTCGTGTATGGTTGTACCATAAAAAATCTCGCCATCGTCGGGAGCTCAACCATTTTATTTTGCATTCTCCATGGTCCTAGTGCAGCAGTCTTTGTTGGAACCGTAACCCTTTTTCATTCTCGGCTAGAGGTAGAAGAAGACACAAAGACACAAGAAATTTCGGACCGGCGCATGAACGCCGTCATGGACGCACGCACGCCCTAATCTTCTTTATCCTTTCAATGGCTACATCGCTGGTTCTCGGCTCAGGTTACAACAGGCAGCGGTACAGAGGTATTTAAGTCCCCAACACACTCACACATGGCGCTGCCCACCCCTCCTACTCGCGCGTGCACGATCTGCATGCCCGGCCGGCCGCGCTAACTACGCGCACTACGTCCGCCGCTAGTGCAGCTCTCCTCAACGGCCACCCAGCCTGGTCATGCGGGCTAACAAACCCATGCATACATGTATCTAACAAACTCACACTAACACACGAGATTGCACGCACACACCCTCGCTTGAGCCCGCCACGGTCGGACTCGACGCTGCCTGAGCCGTGGCTTATTGCCTAACATTCTCCCCTCTAAGCCACGATTTCGCCGTTACCGGAGTTGTTGCAGCTCCCGGCATTGCTATCGTCACGGCCGTGACCCAGCCCGCGGACCCGACCCGGCGTATCGACGCCGGTCGCACCGCCACAGACCCGACCGGGCGCACCGGCGTCGGTCGCATTGTGCTTCGTCACGACCCCGGCGACATACGCCGAGCTCCATTTCCGCCGGTGACACATGCCTGGCGTCCCTCTGCGCCTCGCACGTCCCGCGCGCACCGGCACGCCCGACAAGCCCGATAGCACCGGTCGCCCGCATGTCCACAGCATCCGACGCGCTTTCACGAGCCCGACAAAGACCAGATGCTCACCACGTACGCCTCGCGTCCGCCATATGGCAGCCGCCAGCCGACAAACGCCGGAAGGATGTAGCCGAACTTCGAGCACGGACTCGAGCACCACGGGCGACATACGCCTCCTAACGTCAACCGTGACGCCAGACAAGACGCCGCGGTCTCGACGCGCCCGACGCGGCCCAAAGGCGCATACATAACACGCACCGGTCGCGTCCGGCTCGCCGCGTCTTTATTGCTTTCGCACCGCCGCGGCCTCCATGCCGCCATGCAAGGTTTCCACGCCACCACGCCGTCTTGTGCCGCGCGCCACCACGTAGCGCCTCGGCGGCCTCCGCAGCTCGCCAGACGTCACGGCGTCACCGCCGCCACATCCGCCACGCGCCATGACAGCCACAACGCCGCCCACCTCCATGGGCCGACACACGGCCCGGAGCTCCATCGCGCAGCCGCCGGCGAGCGCCGCCATCGCTGCCACACTTCCGACACGGCAAGCACGCCCAAGATACCAAGCTCATGATATCAATTGTTGGAACCGCAACCCTCTTTCATTCTCGGCTAAAGGTAGAAGAAGACACAAGACACAAGAAATTCCGGGCCAGCGCACGAACGCCGCCGTGGGCGCACGCATGCCCTAATCTTTTTTATCTTTTCAATGGCTACATTGCTGGCTCTCGGCTCAGGTTACAACAGGCAGCGGTACAGAGGTATTTAAGTCCCCAACACACTCACACATGGCGCTGCCCACCCCTCCTACTCGCGCGTGCACGATCTGCATGCCCGGCCGGCCGCGCTAACTACGCGCACTACGTCCGCCGCTAGTGCAGCTCTCCTCAACGGCCACCCAGCCTGGTCATGCGGGCTAACAAACCCATGCATGCATGGATCTAACAAACTCACACTAACACACGAGATTGCACGCACACACCCTCGCCTGAGCCCGCCACGGTTGGACTCGACGCTGCCTGAGCCGTGGCTTATTGCCTAACAGTCTTCCCCGGAAGTGTTGTATTTTCTTGTGTCAATCAAGGAAATATATAAAAAATAATTGCATGTATAGTCCAGTATTCATTTGTAAAACATAATATAACTAAAAAAAATTCCAATTCAGAGGAACATAAAGCTGACCATGCAGCGATTGCAACTTTTTTTATTCCAAGATGTTCATGGCAATAATCTGACATGGTATCTTAAGGCAAATGGAGGGGATGAGGGGAGGTTGCTTCTACAGGTGGGCAAGCAGGACCACAAATGCATTCTTGGCTGGTTCTAAAGCAATGGTCTTGCTCCAATGCACAACAGAAGCACAAACCATTTGGGCATGGTGGAGGATTCTTTTGGCACATGCAAATTTGGATCTTGCTGCTATTCATACCATCAGATCTTTGAGCTGCATGCAAATAAGTGTCCACATTAAACTAGGTAATTTGTAAAATTATGTACAAATTCACATAAATTAGTAATGTTTCTTAACGAGATCGCCAAAAGTAATGTAGAACTAACAAATATCTTTACGAGAAGTTGACCTAATTGTTGTTGTGTACTCACCCTGAGAAAATGTTGTGAGACACGGAAGGATGATCATCACGAGCATACTCATCTTGCTTCTCTCCATGGCAATATATGCTTTCAGATATGAGTAGAATCTTCTACGGAGTACTTGCTATTTGCTACATGTTTCACACATATATATCCAACCAATCTGATATATGTTTAGGTAACAATTAATTGTGTCGATCTGTGCTTATCCATATTAATTACCAGAAATAAAATGCTCTATATTTGGTGAGTAGTAAATGCGGCAATATCCCTCAGATTTTGTAGGTGTTGATTATTGAACCATTTAATTTAAATAAAAGGGAATCCCTAGGGACTACCATTGGATGGCATCCCAGTGAGTGGTGGATGATTAACACACATGTGGAAAGAAATAATATCTCAATTTCGTTAGGTTGCAAATGATCCTTGTAGCCACTTAGTGCGTGTACAAAGTGTTACCTTAGAAAAATAAATTTTGCGTGCAGAAGAGAGAACCAAAAAAACATCTTGCCTCCTCTAACTTTATTTTTGACGTGATGCCTTCTCTAAATTAGGACACGATCTATTATCAACAATATCTCTTACCACATATATATATAGGTATATAATATCTCTCTACTATATAGATAGTAATAAGTGATACTAGTAGAATGCCCGCGTATTGCTACCGGCTACAATGCATATGAAGTGAATCAAACAAATAATTTAGATCGTCTTCAAGGTCGAAGCTCATTTCTTCCATCCAGGCATGTTCGGACATCAAATGGGTGTCCAACGGGATCCTCAAAATCCAACCGTGGACAGTCGGGGTCCCCCGAATCCAACCCATATGTGGGATATAAATGTAATTATTTGGACCATCCATCATGTTATCTCCAACAGACAGTCCCAATACAAAAGTCCTACCTCACGACACACTCACCCTTTCTCGTCGGACCCTCCTCCAACTCTAATAGATTGTCGTGCATTGCCACATACATTTTCCGTGCATTGGCGCTCAATGTTGATCAACTAAAAGGCGACATGTCCAGGGGCGGAGCCAAGATTTAGACATGAGGGGGGGGGGGGGGGCGAAAAGCTAATGTTCATAAAAGTCATGGAACATCACAATATATTAAGTCTCATGATGGCGCTGATGAGGTATCTTTAAAACTACGAAAGAATGTTACATGTCTATAAATTTAAATTGTGCTCTACGACAGCCCCGAGCGTTGAACAAGTTGATAATATGAATTGGCTATTTTCCTTATTACCAACATCCAACTATAAATGGGCAAGTTGATACTCTAATTGAACCCACTCTTGACTAGAAAAGACTACAGGATAATAATAAAATCCACCAGTGTGCATATGGTAGACACGTCAAATAACTCATATCATGTATCCAAAAATATCCAAAATGTCAAAAGCTCTATTTTAAATAAAATGCTAATTAATCAGACTAAGATCAGAATTCATGAAAAAATGTACTAATAATTAATAGCTACAGGTGCGTAGTGGTACCTGCTGCCAATATATTCAATCTTATGACCTCGCTAGCGGCCTCAAGCTGTATTTGTATGATCTGATCCACCTCCATCTAGTTGTATGCGGACAGCGAACTGTAGTGTAGAATGGTGAATAGAGTTGTCGTCGAGGCGACCAGTGGATGGCCGCAGCGGCAATGATAAACACCCTAGCAGGACACCCGCGGCGGCGGGTGGCACTAGGGGCGGCCAGCGCAGCGGCGAACGCCCCTAGCGATCACATTGACCCCTCCAAAAAAAAATCGATCATATTGTCCAGACTACAGAGCGAAAACAATAGCCAGCCACGACCGTATATGTATGGGCTATTGGGCTTGGTCGTCTATATTTAGTGTAGCTGGTTCAATGAATATAATTTTATATGGGCTAATGATGTAATTAGCTGCGGCCATTAGTGATGTACAGTACATATAGGCTACTAAAAACTGTTGAGGGGGGCGAGCGATTGGCAAGGGTCTAGCCCCTGCTCGCCCCCCCTGTCTCCACCCCTGATGTGACATGTCCAACACCTAGGCGTAAAGATGCACATGTTCCGATGGATATGTCCATAAAAGTCGGGGTACATCAAATTTGGCATTCAGGAGTTCGTAAGAGAGAACTGAAGGATTAGAATATCACCAAAGATTTAGCCATGGACAGAGATGCGTGAAAGTTAGCTATCCATATGTCAGAATCATGACTTGGTGATATCTTATGGGTTTCAACTCTAGCCTACCCCAACTTGTTTGGGAATGAAAGATTTTTGTTGTTGTTGTTGGGGTTATAAACATATTGCATATGTTTTGCCAATATTTGCAGGTTCATTAATTTTCTTTTTACCTCATAAGGTTGTTCAATTTTGCATGTGTAGAAAAACTATATAGTCAGAAATAATCAGAAAATAATTGAAATGCACTACACTTGCAATGTAAGTTGATTAAAAATAATTGTAGTGCGTTCAATCTTTGTGTTGTCCTCACCACGGACGGTAGGGGTAGCGAGCTATGTATTTGTATTATTGCTACTAAGGGTAAAACGACGGGGTTTAATCCTATTGGTCTTAGTTCTCGCTGAGGAAAATACTATCCGCTACTATATTGCTTCACCCGTCCTCTTCACAAAAATCCCAACGCAGCTCACAAGTAGCAACACTCACTTTATGAGTAGGTAGTTCAAGGTTGGTGTGAGCTAAATGAAAACCCTAATGCCGGGACAACACCACGCCGATCTCCAACAAATCCACCAGAAGCAATAGAATGTTGAAGCATATCTCTCAAACTGGACCTTCAGAACTGCAATGAATTGCATTATTCATATTTCCATAGTTGCACCGGTTTGCCTTTTGGAATTATTAGTAACATATATTGAAATTGAAACTAAAATGGGAGTATCATGTATAATTCTTCTCATAAATAACCTAAATCAGCAAACTATAAGTTGAAGATGCAGATCTCAGTTTCCCTAAATGGCCGAGATGCATATATAGCTCCAACATAAAAAACAAAGAGCAACTAACTATATAGATACGAGAATACAGTACATGTCCACGATAAATGGGTGCTAACATATCTAGCACCAAGGCACGAACCAACATGGTGCTTATCAGATTTCTTGAGCGGCTAATTTAAAGGGAGCAAAAATAAAAGAACAAAATTCATTTTCAGTGCATCACTTTCACCGGTACTCACATGACGTAGTGAGATTACGCACAAAAAGCTGAATGTGCAAGACGTCTTCTCGGAAGAGCGACATGAACAATCCATCCAGTGGAATTACAACAGGTCCATTAGGCAGTACTTTCCGATCCTACAAAATTGCAAAAGGATAACTGAGTATATAACCAACTTAATAGACATACTAACAATCTAGAAATAGACATCTACTAATAGATAATCAATGCAGTTATACTACATATATGATCAGATCACCACATATTGGAAAAAGTGACAGAAGGAAACAACAAATGACAACAACTATATTTACCTGTTCTAGATTGAAGAGGAAGTTTCTTTTAGCAAATATGCCTCTGGACAACGGCTCTAGTGTCGGTGTCAAAACCGGCGGATCTCGGGTAGGGGGTCCCGATCTGTGCGTCTTAGGCTGATGGTAACAGGAAGCAAGGGACACAATGTTTACCCAGGTTCGGGCCCTCTCGATGGAGGTAAAACCCTACTTCCTGCTTGATTAATATTGAAGATATGGGTAATAAAAGAGTAGATCTACCACGAGATCGTAGAGGCTAAACCCTAGAAGCTAGCCTATGATGGTACGATTGTAATTGTGATTGGCCTTCTAAGGACCAACCTCTCCGGTTTATATAGACACCGGAGAGGGCTAGGGTTTACATGGAGTCGGTTACAAGGAAGGAAATACAACATCCGGATCGCCAAGCTTGCCTTCCACGCCAAGGAGAGTTCCATCCGGACACGGGACGATGTCTTGAGTCTTGTATCTTCACGCTTCAATAGTCCGGACGATGTATATAGTCCGGCTGTCCGGATACCCCCTAATCCAGGACTCCTCAAGAGTCTCCCTGAACCAGGCTTCAATGATGATGAGTCCGGCGTGCAGTCTTGTCTTCGCATTGCAGTATGGGTTCCATCTCCGAATACTCCAAAGTACCTGTTACAACGAATAGTGTCCGGAACTCCATCAATGTTGTATTCCTCGACTTCAGTGCCTCAATAATGACCATCTCCATGTGTCGAGCGAATGCGAGGAGCCGAGGTATTTTTTGCATTTGCCACCCTCAATCCTTTGGGCTGACCGCCTATTTGAAAAGACGGGGATTCTCAGATCCAAACCTCACTCTCCCCCCTCGAGCAAGCATCCAACAGAGTGCTCCGGAAAAACCATTCCAACATGGCCGGTCGTCGCAGCTCCTCTGCTCGCTCTCCTCGCTCCAAGCCGGGGGAATGGGAAGAGTGTTCAGTTCCCCATAGCCGTTTGATTGAGTTACAAACCCAAGGGTTTCTCCCACCAGCATTCATGGTCCCCGTCCGAGCCGGAATAGCCACCTATAATGGCGGGGAGCAAGCGGAGAGATCTCTCAATCCATCTCTAGAGGAGCGAATATGCCTCATCCCGCATCTGCTAAGGGGCGTCGGGTTTCCCATCCACCCGTTCCTTCGCGGGCTCCTGTAGTTCTACGGCCTCCAGTTACACAACTTTACCCCTGCCTCTATACTACATATAGCAGGGTACTTTGCCCTTTGCGAGCTATTTTTAGGCTGCGAGCCTCACTTTGGGTTATGGAAGAAGCTGTTCTGCCTTGCCCCCCGCAACCAGGGAGGATCTCTATGTCAAGTGGGCAGAGCCGAAGTATGGCACATTGTCGAGACCGGATACCTATCCGGCACTCCCAAGAAGGCACCAGAGAACTGGCCTTCGGAGTGGTTTTATATTCATGACGTTCCCCTTCCGGATCCAGTCCGGACAGGTCTCCCCAAGTTCAATGGTGCCCCACCGAGGGCACGTCTAAACCGGCGCCCCCGGAGCCCCCAAGAGGAGGATACCAGGGAAGTACACTTCCTGATGAGCAGGATAAAGTTGCTGGCCAAGTCCGGACTAACAATAGTTGAGGTCATGGTAATATGCATAATACGGGGGGTGCAACCGCTTCAATACCGGGGGAAACCCATGTGGCACTTCAACGGGGAAGATGATGCCACCCGCTGTGGCCGTAAGGGTCCGGACTCCGCCACTGCTCTGGCAAGGATATTGTCCGAATTATACAAAGGAGAAGAGGAAGAATTCCTTCACATTAAACCGTGGGATGGATTCTCCATGCACAACCCCCCAAACTGGGTAAGCCGTTATTCCTTTCCCTGCTTCACTCATCGCGCCGTTCTTCGCTAAGATCATCTGCTTCGACATTTCCGAGAAGGAACTGAGGAGGGCCGTAGAAGGAATCTCCAGCCCCTCCCCGCAGCCAGAGGACCCCGGAAGGGCTCTAGATCTAGAACTCGAAGAGGATCCGGATATTACCGTGGAGCTTGTCAACGAGATATTTTATCAAGCAAGCTGTGATGGCGCCTCAGTGGCCATTATTGCCGACTCCCCCGGACTGCTACCTACGTCACGTGTAAGCCAAACCGAAAAACCCTATCCTCCGAAGAAGACGCCCTTCAGATGTCATGCCTTACCCTTGAAGTTTCGTGTTTTTTGCAGAGACGACGGTCGGAGCGCGGGGCCGAGCCCCTAGGGACTCATCGGCCAAGGGCGTCCGGATCGGGCAGGCTCAAGCGGAAGGCGGTAAAGGTCGACACACCGCTGCAGAGGTAAGGAAAAAACCTGTCCTGCGATTATGGTATTTGAAGTATAACGGCGCCCTTTGCGTCCTGGCAGGAAGAGGAATAGCCGGACTATATCCGAGGATTCTGCCCATCACACCTCCACCAGCCGGATTCCAGAACCGGCCTCGAGAGCGGAGGCAGATGCGGGGCCGATGCCGCATAGTTATCCGACAGAGGACGCGGATATGCTCTCGGCCACGAACTCCGAAGTAGAGAGCGCCATGAATCACCGGGCGCCGACAGCCGTGCAGAACAACATCTTTTTCGAAGAGGCATTTAATGCCTTCAATTCGGAGACGCATACATCCGAAGCTGCTCAAGGCGGGCTTGCCCGGCGACGGACCAAGATACCAAAGATATACGGGTAAGAAATTTTGATAAGCATGTATAGCAGTAGCCCCTGAGACTTGAAATGGTTGGAACAATTGTTTTAAGGATCAATATATGTACAGGTCCTTGTAGATAAGAATGAGCAACTGTCTCGGGAGCTGGAGGAGTGCAAGGCCGAGCTAAAGGCCACAATTGCCAAGTTATAGGAATCCCAAAACCCTCATATGATAACATTTGTCTCAATTGTGCGAATATGCACCAGTTAGTAAGTGGATGATATGACAAGTCTAACAGGAAATTCTGCAGACAATCTCGGGGTGAATCCGGAGGGCGTAAGAGATGACGAATCACATCTTAAAAGGCAGCTGAAGGCTGGCGAGCGCATTCTTACGCATGCTAGGCAGGAGAAGAACAATCTTCAAGATGCCAAAGTCCAGCTGTACGTGGAGTTAAAAGATGCCTGCGCTCAACTGGCGGACTCCCTGAAGGAGAACAAAAGGCTTCGACGCAGCATTTATGGTAAGTGCCTAGACGAACTGTAGTATAGTTCGGCGCAGAAGTATATTGAAAGGATTTTGCTTGTAGGAATGTTAACAGGTCACCCTGAGGAGGAGATGCCCTCATCTGCAGGCGATTTACTACAAGACCTCTCACAACTGCAAGAGCGAGCTCGGCAGGTGATGTAGGGCGTTGCTCAGGCCTTGTGGCCATCAAGCTTCCCGCCGAATGGCATGGGGAGCTTCTGGATATGCTTCAAGGAGCACGGCGGCGCTTCTGATTGTGGAAGATATCAGCCTGCCGGCAAGGTGCGAGAGAAGCTTGGGCTATGGTGAAGACGCGCTACACCAAGCTGGACCCGAACCATATGGCCGAAGTCGGACCGGCGGGGCCAGATGGGCAAGAAATTCCCGTGAGTCCGGTATATGACCAGGTAGGCGTTAGCAAAGTATTCTCAATAGGATTGTAAGCTAGATAGCCTGTTGGATGGTATAGAGGAGGAATACAGTCAGTCCAAGTGATTGTGTAATTCAATGGACATAATTAGTCCCTAGCCGGATTAAAATCATTTGTCATGGCGGACCTTTTCGCTTCAGCCCCCGTATCCTATAGTCCGGGGTGTGTCCTAATACCCACTCAGTTATACAAAACCGGGTATGCGTGGAAACCAAAGCGTGAATCATAAGTGCTTGAATGCATAAGTACCCAACTAGTTATGTTATATTACATGGATAGTAAGAAACATCTTCTAGGGAGAATAGTTCCGTTAGGGGTTCCTTTCCACGGTACGCATGCGACAATGCACATGTCCTGACTGCGACGATGGCGCGGATACAAAACTTACGGGATTTGTGTTGTAATAAACAAATACATCTTTTGTTCACCGACCGAATATTCTCTTAAGGAAGCTAGCTTTCGGCTTCACCCGATCTAAGGTACACATCCGCTAAACCGGCAAGAATAATCGCAGAGGTGCTCCCTTATGCCCCAGCCGAATTAACGGGAACGTAGGGCATAAACACAAGAGCCAGGCAACCCAGCTTGGCCACATCTTAAGTCATATCGATGCATATAATGGTGAAGAAAAGGCACATATGGAAAAAGAATGCATATGTGATGGGCAAAAAGCCATGTGAGTAATTATTTTTAGCTTCCGTATAGGAAGCCCCCAGGTATTGCTTACACACCTAGTGCGTACGAAGTGATCCGGGAGTCCGCACTGTATTGAATACTTTGTGTGAAGAGGAAAAAGGTCGAGAAAGGAAAAGGGGTGGAGCATAATTAAAAAGGAGGGGTTAGGAGACGAACACTGAGTTCGGAGTTAGGCGTAGAATCTCCGGTGTCTGGCCGCGTTCCATGGGTTCGGCTCGAGTCTATTATCGGATGCATTACGTAAGCGGTACGCTCCTCTAGTGAGAACTTTGTCAATGACGAAGGGGCCTTCCCACTTGTGTTTGAGCTTGTCCTTCTTCTTCTCCGGTAGGCGTAGAACGAGCTCGCCAATATTTTAAGTTTTGGCCCGCACTTCTCTGCTTTGATATCGTCGAGCCTGCTGTTGATAGAATGCGGAGCGGGCTTTTGTGACGTCGCGCTCCTCCTCCAGGGCATCCAAGTTATCCTGCCGATCTAACTCGGCTTCCTTCTCTTCGTACATGCGTACGCGTGGCGAATCATGTATTATGTCGCAGGGTAGTACTGCTTCCGCGCCGTACACCATAAAAAATGGTGTATATCCGGTGGTGCGATTCGGCGTGGTCCACAGCCCCCAGAGTACGGAGTCGAGCTCCTCGACCCAGTGCGTATCCGACTCTGTCAAAGATCGCACTAGTCTAGGTTTGATGCCGCTCATGATGAGAGCATTTGCCCGCTCTACCTGGCCGTTTGTTTGGGGATGGTAGACGGAAGCGTAATCAAGCTTAATGCCCATTTTTGCGCACCAAATTTTCACTTCGGCTGTGAAATTTGAGCCATTATCGATGATGATGTTGTGGGGACACCGTGTCGGTGTACGACCCGGATATGAAGTCTATTACTGGTCCGGATGCGGCCGTTTTGACTGGTTTGGCTTCTATCCATTTGGTGAATTTGTCCACCATGACCAATAAGTATTTTTTTCTTATGGCTTCCCCCTTTAAGAGGTTCGACCATATCCAGCCCCTGGACGCGAAGGGCCAAGTTATGGGGATTGTTTGGAGAGCGGTAGGGGCATATGACTCGATTGGCAAAGAGGCGGCAACCGATTTAATATTGGACAAGGTCCTATGCGTCTGCTCGGGCCGTCGGCCAATAGAAACATGTACGGAAGGCCTTGCTGACTAATGCTCGAGCCGTGGCGTGGTGCCCGCCCAATCCGGCATGGATTTCAGCCAAGAGCTACCGCCCTTCCTCTTCGGAGATGCATCTTTGGAGCACTCCGGCAGCACTTTTCTTGTAGAGTTCCCCTTCGTAGACTTTGTAAGCTTTAGAGCGCCGGACGATGCAGCGTGCTTCATTTTCGTCTTCGGGGAGCTCCTGCCTATTTAGGTAGGCCAAGAAAGGCTCAGTCCACGGGGCGATTACAGCCATGATTTCGTGGGCCAAGGACGTTATTTCGGTGGTAGAACCTCCGATTATGTCTGATAGTTCGGAATCTGGGGGTGTATTCGGATCCGTGCTAGTATTGCCGGACTCCCCTTCTCATACTACGGATGGCTTGAACAACCGTTTCAAGAATATGTTAGGTGGGACAGGGTCGCGTTTAGCGCCGATGCGAGCGAGGACATCCGCCGCTTGATTGTTTTCTCGAGCCACATGGTGGAATTCGAGCCCCTCGAACCGAGCTGACATCTTGAGGACGGCGTTACGGTAGGCCGCCATTTTCGGGTCCTTGGCATCAAAGTCTCCGTTTATTTGTGATATTGCGAGGTTTGAATCCCCGCGCACTTCTAGGCGTTGAATGCCCATAGAGACTGCCATCCAAAGACCGTGCAACAGAGCCTCATATTCGGCTGCATTGTTGGAGTCTGTGTATAATATTTGGAGGACGTACTGGACCGTGTCTCCGGTGGGAGACGTCAGGACTACACCTACTCCCAATCCGGCTAGCATTTTAGAGCCGTCGAAGTGCATGATCCAGTTTGAGTATGCGCCGTACTCTTTAGGGAGTTCGGCTTCTGTCCATTCGGCGACGAAGTTAGCCAATACTTGCGACTTGATGGCCCGCCGTGGTTTGTATGTTATGTCGAACGGAAGGAGCTCGATGGCCCATTTGGCAATTCGGCCCATAGCGTCGCGGTTATTTATTATGTCATTGAGTGGTACTTCGGAGGCCACCGTAATCAAACACTCTTGAAAGTAGTGTCGTAGCTTCCGGGATGCCATGAACACCGCGTATGCTATTTTTTGATAGTGTGGGTATCGGGATTTGCATGGGTTAGGACCGTGGATACGTAATAAACCGGCTTCTGGAGCGGGAATTTGTATCCGTCAGCCTCTCGTTCAACGACGAGCACTGCGCTTACAACTTGATGTGTTGCAGCTATGTACAACAGCATAGGTTCGTCAATATTTGGCGCTGTTAGTACTGGATTACTGGCCAATAAGGTCTTTATTTCATCCAAGACGGCGCTGATCGCATCCGTCCACCACGAAGTGTTCGGTGCGCCAAGAAGGCGGTAAAGAGGTAATGGCTTTTCTCCTAACACGGAGATAAAGCGGCTTAGAGCAGCCACGCATCCGGCTAGTTTCGGATGTGCTTGAGGTCTGTTGGTATAGCCAATCGTGATGAGCTCGGATTTTTGCCGGATTCGCTTCAATTCCTCTATTGGAAACGATGAAGCCGAGTAGTTTCCCCGAGGGGACGCCAAAAATGCATTTTCCGGGTTCAGCTTGATGTCGTATGTCCGGAGATTGTCGAATGTACGCCTCAAGTCATCTATTAGGGTTTCGATGTGTCTTGTTTTTATGACCACGTCATCCACATATGCATCCACTGTTTTGCCGATTTGCTTTTCCAGGCATGTTTGAATCATGCGTTGGTAGGTTGCGCCGGCGTTCTTAAGCCCAAAAGGCATAGTGTTGAAGCAAAAAGGGCCATATGGCGTTATGAAAGCTGTTGCAGCTTGGTTGGACTCTGCCATCTTTATTTGATGGTATCCAGAGTATGCGTCGAGGAAACACAGCGAGTCGTGTCCTGCTGTGGCATTGATGATTTGATCGATGCGAGGGAGGGGAAAGGGATCCTTGGGGCAAGCCTTGTTGAGGTCTTTAAAGTCGACACATAGGCGCCAGGATTTGTCCTTCTTTGGTACCATTACCAGGTTTGCCAGCCAATCTGGATGCTTGATATCTCTGATGAATCCGGCCTCGAGTAGTTTGGCTAGCTCTTCCCCCATGGCTTGCCGTTTGGGCTCTGAAAACCGTCTTAGAGTCTGCTTGACCGGTTTGTATCCTTTTAGTATATTGAGGCTGTGTTCGGCCAATCTGCGTGGGATGCCCGACATGTCCGATGGGTGCCAGGCGAAGATGTCCCAATTCTCGCGTAAGAGGTCTCGCAGTGCAGCGTCCATCGTGAGGCTCAATTGTGTCCCGACGGAAGCTGTCTTTGTGGGGTCCGTTGGATGGACTTGAAATTTGACTATCTCGTCTGCGGGTTTAAATGAGGTGGACTTGGGTCGCTTGTCGAGTATCACGTCGTCCCTGTCCACGGTGGCCTGCAGTGTTGTTAACTCTTCGGCTGCTAGGGCCTCGGATAATGCCTCCAGGGCTAGTTGAAAGATCGTGGATGTCGCCTAGAGGGGGGGGGGGTGAATAGGCACTTTAAAATAATTACGGTTGAGGCTTGAACAAATGCGGAATAAACCTAGCGGTTAATTTGTCAAGCACAAAACCTACAACAACTAGGCTCACCTATGTGCACCAACAACTTATGCTAAGCAAGATAAGCAACTATGTGATAGCAAGATATATGACAAGAACAATATGGCTATCACAAAGTAACGTGCATAAGTAAAGGGCTCGGGTAAGAGATAACCGAGGCACGCGGAGACGACGATGTATCCCGAAGTTCACACCCTTGCGGATGCTAGTCTCCGTTTGGAGCGGTGTCGAGGCACAATGATCCCCAAGAAGCCACTAGGGCCACCGTAATCTCCTCACGCCCTCGCACAATGCAAGATGCCGTAATTCCACTAAGGGACCCTTGAGGGCGGTCACCGAACCCGTACAAATGGCAACCCTTGGGGACGGTCACCGACCCCGTACACTTTGGCAACCCTTGGGGCGGTCACGGTACCCGATCAAATTGCTCGGGCGACCTCCACAACCTAATTGGAGACCTCGACGCTTGCCGGAGCTTTACACCACAATGATTGAGCTCGAACACCACCAACTGTCTAGGGCGCCAAGCACCCAAGAGGAACAAGCTCAAGGGCACCAAGCACCCAAGAGTAATAAGCTTCTCAACTTGTAACTTCCACGTATCACCGTGGAGAACTCAAACCGATGCACCAAATGCAATGGCAAGGGCACACGGAGTGCCCAAGTCCTTCTCTCCCAAATCCCACCAAAGCAACTAATGCTAGGGAGGAAAATGAGAGCAAGAACGAAAGAAGAACACGAAGAACTCCAAGATCTAGATCCAAGGGGTTCCCCTCACTAAGAGGAGAAAGTGATTGGTGGAAACATGGATCTAGATCTCCTCTCTTTTCCCTCAAGAACTAGCAAGAATCATTGGAGGGATTGAGAGTTAGCAAGCTTCGAAGAAGGTCAACAATGGGGAAGAACACGAGCTCAAAAGGTTAGATCTCAAGGGAAGAAGACCCCTTTTATAGGTGGGGAGAAAATCCAATCGTTATCCCTCACTCAGCCCAAGACGACGGTACTACCGCCGAGACTGCGGTACTATCATGATCGGTCAGCGGTACTACCGCTGCAGGTTGCGGTACTACCGCAAGTGCAAGATCGCCAGATGAAGGCCTGTTGCATTGCAGGCAACGAACGGTAGAACCGCCGAGCGGTACTACCGCTGCTACTTCACGGTACTACCGTAGAAGGCAGGCAACACTAGTCAGGGAAAGCACGGAAGTAAAAATTACTGCACCTACTTCCGCCGAGGGAGGACTGCGCAAAATTCCGACACGGTACTTATCAAGACACGAAGAGCGGTATTATCACAGAGCGCTGGATGTAAAAATTACATCCGCCCTACTTCCGCTCATGTCGCTAAGCCTGGCGAGCCCACGGTACTACTGCTACCAGCACCAGATTATCACACAGAGGGCACGGATGTAAAAATTACATCCGCCCTACTACCGCTCAAGAAGCTGCGCTGGCACGAGGCCGCGGTACTACCGCCCCAGAGAGCGGTACTACCGTGAGCACCAAGAAGATATCAAGAGGGCTGCGGTACTACCGCTCCCGGAGAGCAAGACTACCGCATGCCCCAGATTAGCAACACTAGGAGTCCTTCATTTTGCAGAGAAGACAACAGAGGGAAACAATAAAACCAGAACTGCCATAACTTCTACAAATGAACTCCGAATCGAGCAAACTCAAGCTTGTTGGAAACAAGACAACGAGTAGCATCGAAACAGCTTGTCATAAGGCAGAGGAGGTATGCCTAACAAACAAAGGAGTGAAACCTCCAACAGAGAAGAACCAGCATATCCTCCAACATCGAAAACATCATAGAAGATTCGATGAACTCAAGCTTGTCATAAAGATGACCATAAGCTCTAAGACTCACAAAGAGAACCAAACAAGAACCAAGAAACATGATGCAAGGATGCAATGGTTTGAGCTCTCGACGAACGATACGATCAAGCTACTCACTTGAGAGCCCCCCTTGATAGTACGGCTATCGATCCTATAACCCGGTCTCCCAACTACCACCATGAGACCGGTAAAATAGAAAACCTATCAAGGGCAAACCTTTGCCTTGCACATGGTCCACTTGAGCTAGATGATGACGATCTTGACTCCTCAAGATGGACCACCTTTCTTGATTGCGTTGGCTCGATGAAGACTAGATGATTGCTCCCCATAGTCCACTATGGGTGAGCCACTCTTGACTCATCTTCACAAGTCCATTGACACCACAATGGATGGCAAGCTTCAAGCACTTGATCTCTTCGTGATGCTCCACTTGAACTTGCACACGGCAATCTTGATGACGATCACCACTTGATGTCATCCTTTCCATGGGTTGTATGATATCTTCCTCTTGACGCAAGCCCATGGACACGCACCTAACCCCACATAGACTCTCACATAGACCATGGGTTAGTACACAAAGTGCAATGGATAATTCTTACCATACCATGGGATCACTTGATCCCTCTCGGTACATCTTCTACGCTTTGTGAGTTGATCAACTTGATTCACTCTTGACTTAGTCTTGATCAACCTTGAATCTTTCCAACTCTATTCGTTTGGATGATGTCTTGAAGGTAAACATGAATGATCACACAATCTTCTTCTTCAAGACATGCTTGCAATAAGCTCAACACTCACATGACCAATCTTTGGATAATTCCTTAATAGCACCTTGGTCAACACATAAACTCCTTGAAACCAACACATGGACTTCAAGAAATGCCTATGGACAAATCCTTCAGATATAACTCAATGCAACCATTAGTCCATAGAGAATGTCATCAATTACCAAAACCACACATGGGGGCACCGCATGTCCTTTCACTAGTGTTGCGGTTTTGTTTTCGGTGCGAAGTGCGACGTGCGGATCACTGGCTAGAGTGATGATTCCATTGGGTCCGGGCATTTAAGCTTCATGTACCCGTAATGGGGTATAGCTTGAAAGCTTGTAAACGCGTCCCGCCCTAGAAGGGCGTGGTATCCCCTGCTAAAAGGAGCCACTTGGAATGTGATTCCTTTGGACCTATAATTCTCCGGGGTGCCGAATACCATGTCGAGTGTGATTTTTCCCGCACACCGCGCTTCCCGACTAGGGATAATTCCCCTGAAGGTTGTGCCGCTTTGTTCAATGCGGCCTTTGTCAATTTCCATCTTGTTGAGTGTCTCTTCATAGATCAAGTTTAATCCGCTTCCGTCGTCCATGAGTACTTTAGTGAGCCGAAAGCCATCCACGATTGGGCTAAGGACCAGAGCGGCTGGTGCCCGGACAGTCTGGAATCGAGGTTCGTCACTGGCATTGAAAGTTATAGTAGTGTCGTTCCAGGGGTTTATTTTGGCCATATGGCAAATTTCAGCGGAGCTTCGATGAGCTCGCTTGCGCCTATTGTTTGAGGCAAAAGTCTCGAAGACTGTTAGTACCGTATTGTGCTCGTTGGCGGGATGTTGTTCTGCAAGAAGATCCTCGCCACTTTTTGCAACCTGCCGGAGTATCCAACATGCCCTAAGGCTATGAGTTGGTGTTGTATGCGGAGTCTTTGTGGAGTTTACATGGCCCATTGAGCCATTCTTCCAATACGGTTCCCCGCCCCGGGGTGGGCTTCGGTTTCTTGGGGATTGGATCGGCCGACTTACGAGAGTTCGCCCGTTTAGCTCGGACAAAGGTTTTGGTGAGAGCCGGACTATCCCAAAATTCAGTTTGGGTTTTCCATACGCTTTCCATCACACAGTACTTATGTACTATGGTTGCTAAGTCCACAAAGTGTACTATGTCACGGCGACTTATAGGATTAAGGATTCCTTTGTCCGTGCAGTTTTTGCAGAAAAGTGAGACTACGTCCTCCTCGCGGCAGTCCTCGACCTTGTTTAGCGCAAGGAGGAATCTGGCCCAGTAATGATGCACTGTCTCCTGGGGCTCTTGCCTGATATGGGAGAGACGATTTAAGTCCGTGTGGGTGGTTATAGCTGAATCCGGATTCTGATCCGATCTAGCACCCCGGGGCATGGGAGCTTCCGAGTTCGACAGCTCGGGATCCGGGACGCTGCCCAATTTTTCCGGCCCCGTGACCGATTCTAAGTCTGGGACCCGAGTCATATCCTCCCCTGAGCGGGTGTCCGGCTCCGGGAGCCCGGCGATCCGGACATAATTCGTCCTCAAAATAGAGGGATAATCCTTGTGTGGTTCCTCCACTACCGCTATCTCATGGGTGGCCGGCGGGGATTTAATGTCCCTTTGGTCGGGTTTATGCCCGATCCGGTCATAGTCCGTAGCGACTCGCAAAGCGACGATGCAATCCAAGAGCTCATTAAGAGAGGAGAGCTCTATCAGATCCATCTGTTCGGCGAGTTCCTAATTGATGCGAAGTTTATGCGTGATGACCCGAGAAGCCATCGTCGGTAGCGACGACTAATGGGGTGACCATGTGAAAGCCGCCCTAGTCGAAGAGTTTGGCCTACAGCCGAGCTCCCCGAGCTAACATTGTCACGACAACGAGGCGGGCCATCGAGCCTTGCAGCTGACGACAGAGGAACTCTCAATGAAAGCACCAATGTCGGTGTCAAAACCGGCGGATCTCGGGTAGGGGGTCCCGATCTGTGCGTCTTAGGCTGATGTTAACAGGAATCAAGGAACACAATGTTTACCCAGGTTCGGGCCCTCTCGATGGAGCTAAAACCCTACTTCTTGCTTGATTAATATTGAAGATATGGGTAATACAAGAGTAGATCTACCACGAGATCGTAGAGGCTAAACCCTAGAAGGTAGCCTATGATGGTATGCTTGTAATTGTGATCGGCCTTCTAAGGACCAACCTCTCCGGTTTATATAGACACTGGAGAGGGCTAGAGTTTACATGGAGTCGGTTACAAGGAAGGAAATACAACATCCGGATCGCCAAGCTTGCCTTCCACGCCAAGGAGAGTTCCATCCGGACACGGGACGATGTCTTGAGTCTTGTATCTTCACGCTTCAATAGTCCAGACGATGTATGTAGTCTGGCTGTCCGGATACCCCCTAATCCAGGACTCCCTCATCTAGCACTAAGGAATATTGGTCGATAACCTTTTTCCTGGTTGGGAAATAGAAGCCTCATCAGAAAGTATGTGGTTTATGTGCACAAAACTGGGTACAATCTAATCTAAAAATAAAACCCTGAAACTAAATCGCAAAATTATGTATCACACCTTTACTACAAAAAAGAGTAGAGCAACACTAGACTGACTCCAATCTTGTGATGATCCAACTTATGAGGAGAAACAATTGATTAAAATCACTATTTGTTGAATGGCCAATATCAATTTCATGCAACACCTCCTGATTAGCATAATTCCAAATGTTTACATGCATAAAAAGTATTAATATAGGAGTAAAATGAATCACCACGAACTCTCCAGCCTTTTCTCGTCCAATAGGTACAAGCAAGCACAATACATGGTCAAATTGTAAGGGGTGGATAGAGCATATTACAACCAGTTTCCCACTACCGCCTTCTTGACAAGGCCAAACCCAGGCCGACGCGATCCACTTCCCTGAGAAGTGGGAACACGCCGCTTAAAGTGCTCGATGCGCAGTCACCGAGGCCAAGCTCGTTGGCGGGGATGAAATGGTCAAGCCATACCAAATGCGCGGGGGAGGGGGAAACGGGGCCGAGCGAGGGCGGGAAGAGACATGCGCAGTGCACCTTTGGCAGTGCTGACGCCCGATCTCGGTGTCTTGCCGTCATTGGGGACTACTTGGCCACCGATCAAGCTCCACTGAGCACGTTACCATCGTGACACCAACAAGCCTGGCCACCGTCGCCGAGGTTGGCTTGCCGACACATGACCGCCCGATCTAGCCACCCGCCTCTCACTCCTTAGCCACATGCTGCCCTACTCAAAATTACCACGATCCCCGCCTTTATGGACCTGGGGCGACGAAGGGAGGAGGTGTCGGCCTAAACCGGGGGCGCGAGGTGGGGTCGCATGAGGAGGCGTGCACTAATGCAGAATCGGGCTATTGTCCCGGTTTGTAAGGGCCTTTAGTGCCGGTTCTGCAACCGGGACTAACAGATTTAGGGGTTTAAGGGTTTATGGTTTATTTTTCCTTTTAGTTTTGTATTTTCCATTTAACTCTTTTTCATTTCAAACATATTTTATGCTACTACATATTGTACACATTATGCATATATATAAATAGAATTTATCGTAGAATTGATCATATATATATATATATATATATATATATCATCGAATTTCTCGCACGACCATTCACGCGCACACACACACATATAGGGTGGGTCTATTATGATAACACCCCTTAAGACCTTATTCTAATAACACTTGTCCCTTATTCTGCTAACACCCTAGTCAACCTACCCACCCGCATACCCACGACCGCTTCTTCCTCCCACCTCTTACCACGCGTGACACCCCCCAAATCCCCCACCTTCTTCTCTAGCCAACCCCCTCAACCTCCCTCGCCCCGCCGCCACGCTCTCAGAGCCCGCCCACTCCCACCCCGTGTCGGTCAACCCCACCCCACGCCCGCCCACTCCCATCCCCACCTTCTACTTCGCCCGCCTGGCTGCCGTGCCACCCCTCCACCTTCTTCCCCCTCCTCTCCACCACCCACGGCGGGCCCCCCTCAGCCGTCGGGGAGCCCACCCCATCTTCCCGCGCCAGCCCGCCCATCACCGGTGACCGGCCACCTCCCAAGCTCCGTGTCCCCGCCGCTGGTCCCCACGGCACAACCCTCCACCTCACCTCCCATGTCGCCAGCAGCCGCATCCGCCTCATCGCGGCCAGATCTGTGTCACCAGGGGCGGATCCACCACCATCCCGAGCCCGACCCGCCCAGCAAGCAGATCCGCACTGCCCTAGCCTCCCGCCCGCCGTGCCCCTGCTCGTCACCCCAGCAGCAAAGATCGTCCGGGCCACAACCTCCCACCGCGCGCGCCACCACCTCTCCGGGCTCGCCTGTGCTCCACCCCTCCCCAGATCCGTCGAGCGTGCACCGGATCAGCCGAGCCACGGCCATCGCGCCACCCCTCACCTCCCTTCCCTCCTTCCCAGTCCGTGCGCCCTTTCACTGCCATCAACGGCGAGGTCAATGGCCAAGGCCATGGCCACCACGCGTGTCCGCAACAGTGAGATTCCACCCTGTTGATGCACCGCAATTAGGTTTGGGTGGGCGCCACTGTCATCTAACGGCCGTGTGTGCAGTGCGGTTCAGCGACAGGGTAACCACCACTAGATTCGGGGCAAAACACCTCCCTCGCGACGAGCTGTAGATCCTTGGCGATTTCTGCCCTATCAACCTGCATGGACATCGCCGTTGTAGTGGAGCAGCACCCGAGCTCCTCCTTCCCCTCGCCGGCGATGAGAGCACGGGTATCTCACTTAGCAATTTTTGTGGCCAGAGCGACCGACTGCCGCGGTGCAGGCCACACGTGTTTTTGTTGGATTTAGTTTGCATCTTGTGCAGTTTACTCAAAGAAGAGGTTAGCTTTGTGCTTCGTTGCTGTTCTATTTGCGTCAATGTGCAGTTTAGTTTACTCAAGAAAGAAGTGAGCCCAGTAAGAAAAAGAAGAGAACATGGACGTTCATTTGAAGTTAATTTTGTTGTTTATGAGAAACGCGGAGAGAAAAGGGGCACTGCCTAGTGCATTTGAAGTTCATTTTGTTGTAAGAATGGATGGTAATTTTGCTGTGTAGCTGCGTAAAAATAATGAATGTCTATGTATGGTTTGAAGCTCACTTTGTTCTCTCATGAAGTTCGCCATAAAACTACTTTGGCGTTCACTTGGTGATGTGAAACAAAAACACCTCGGAAAGCAGCTCACTTCTCATTACCTGTGGTTCACTTGCTTAGTCCGTGTGGTCCACTCACCCGTTCTATGCATGTAAAAAATAGTGAGTTTGAAAAAAAAACTCACGAAGTTCGCTTTCGGTAGTATCGCAGCCCGTTTACGGTAGTCTTGAGGTTCACTTTTCATAGTATTGCGGTTCACCAACGCTCGACATGGAGTGCACTCCACCTCGTTTGGGAAAATTTACGTCCCATAAAAAATAAATCATGCAGTGCACTTATCCGTCTGATGAAGTGCGGGTTTTAGTCTAAAGAAGTGCGGTTTGCTACCTCGTTTGAGAAAATTTACGTCCCACAAAAAAGAAATCATGCAGTGCACTTGCCCATCTGATGAAGTGCGGGTTTTGGTCTAAAGAAGTGCGATTTGCTACCTCGTTTGGGAAAATTTACGTCCCGCAAAAAAGAAAACATACAGTGCACTTGTCGGTATGATGAAGTGCGGTTTTTTTGGTCTGAAAGCAGTGCGGTTTTCTGTCTGATGCAGTACATATGACGATTTTGGGTCGCGAAAAAAATAGAGTACCCGCGTTTCGTTAAAATCAAAATTGCTCTTAAACCGTAAGGAATCAGAGAGAGTGTTCTACATGAAAAATTTGCACCTCGTTGATATATTTCTAATGGCGTATAATTCGAATCATTTCGACCAGAGGTTTGCAAAAATTTCGTAAAAAATGGCCGCTGCCTCTCGTTGTCAGCCGCACGATTTTCAGAATTAACTAAAAACCGTAAGGAATCTCAAAAAATTTCCAACATACGAAAGTTGCGCCTTGTGTAGCTTTCCAACTGCATATCATACTCCTCGTTTTGACAAACGGTTCAAAAACTAAAACTAAAACAATACCGGAAATTGAAAAAGTTTCAAAAAAAACATAATTCCGTGATTTAGTAAATTTGAAACAGTTCTTAAACCGTAATGAATTAGAAAAAAAAAGATATGAAAAAGATGCGCCTCGACGATATATTTCCAACGACGTATCATTTGCTTTATTCCGATGAGCGGTTTAGAAAAAATCGTGAAAAAATACGCTCGCTGCCACTCGTCGTTTGCCGCACCATTTTTGAAACTGCTCTTAAACTGCGAGGAATCTCGAAAGGTGTTCAACAAGGAGAAGTTGTGCCTAATCCATAGTTTTTCAATGGTATATTATATGCCCCGTTTCAATAAACGGTTAAAAAACTAGAGCAAAAACAGTACCGAAAAAACACAGCGTGCAGTTTTTACGACACGAAATTCACTAGTGTGTATTGCAGTGCCATTGCTACAGAAAGTGCATGCAGTGCACTTGCGTTGAGTGTGCAGTGCGGGAAGTGTTATCAGAATAGTTATTCTGCTAATATTAGCAGAATATATATATGTATGTATATATATGTATCTATATATATATAATTTCTCGTACAATTTGCAGATCGATCATTACATGAAGGCATTACAGCGGGTAATGAAATTCTCCTTTGGGATCTATGACCTGGTCGAGCAAAAATCCCGTTATTTCCTCTTAAATTGCTCGTACGCGATCTGTTGGTAGGAGCTTATCCCGCATCTCCGATATCTTTAAAGGAGATCAATATGAATGTATTAGTTTTGTGTATATATATTAGATCATGATAAAAAGAATTGTGAATAGTGTTCTAGAAAACGTACCCAAAGTTGTCTATCAGTTTTGGACCTTTCGGACGTCATCATGCGAATGTTCTCGCAAATGTGGTATGCACATAAATCAGTCCCCGGGGCCTGCCTCATGGCCTTTACGAGAATAGAATGCAATCAGATAATAATTAATCAAGCATGATGATGGTATTGAAACTAGAATTAAAGAGATAGTAGCTAGCTAGTACTAGCTACTTAATTAATTACCTTCGGTCGCACCCATGTCAGTTTTTTGTTGCCACTGGCCTTCAACCTGTTTAATGAAATTTTCCCAAGCCCTGCCCGCCGGCAAAGAAAATGAATAAAGGAGTTATTAATTAGTTGATATCGGGAAATGAACTCAAGAGGCCGACAAAGTGTGATAATGATTGAAATTACCTGTTGACCATCCCCTTCACGATTGCATATTCACTAGTTTCTTTAGTTAGTGAGTCCAGTACTTGGACTTTTCCCTTGTCAACTTCAATGATTAATAAGATCCAGTGGAAACTGCATGCGTAGACGTTTGTATAATTAAGTGGGCATGTGCATATATAACTCATCAAAACTGCACCTTATTAACATCTATTAAGCAAAAACAGAATTTGTAGTACAATACAGTGTCACTCACCTGAAGTTGTAAGGAAGTAGTATTTCTGGTTGGGTATTTAGTTGCTTCAAGAACTCTAGCAAGCTTTTCTCTGTGTATGGTCGATCATATTCACGTGCCCATGTCTCTTGATTAATGGTATTTGGGTCAATGAACCCAATGCCATAGCGTCCAGCTTTTTTTATTTCATACATCTTCATTTTGCATAATACCACAAAAAGAATATAGTGAGAATAATTACAGGTAATGATCAACGAGCACTACCGCTAGCTAGAGACTTCAATTACAGAATGAAATCACTTAGAGACAATAGCAACTGACGATAGATTTGTCGAGTGCATCTTGATTGAATAACTAAAACAGTTCTTGAAACTCAACCCACAGAGCTTTTTCATGGAAGTAATGCTCTGGCTTGACTTTCACCACGAGGGACTCTCGATCGGTAGTTTTGGTTTCTCTCATGTACTATTCATGCAATTCATACATTCTCGTTGATAGACGCTTGATCTCCTCAGGCTTGACCAGAGGTTCGCCGCGGGCACATTTCCGTTTTAGTTCCTCCTGTTTAAACTTTTCCATGGGCTCGATCCCTAGGAGTTGATAAACACTAACACCGGCCTCTTTAGCCATCCTTCTATAATGGTCGGTTTTTACCAGCTGATCGGCGCCGGTACTCGCATGTTTTGGTACAATGAGCGGGGGGATCGATTGCACCGCCTGTTCTCCCAGCCAAGGAATAGTTTTCCCGCTTTTTTTGCCAGCTGCTTGGCTCGAGATCGAGCTCGACTCCTTCTTTTCTTGTGCTTGATATGACTTCTTGATTTGGCGGCCATAGTCTGAGGCCCTATGCTTGGGAGGTGGTGGTTCAACCATACAAATAAAGTGGTCAACGACCTTCTCAGGTACTTTCTCCTTTGGCGGCGGTGTCGGTTTCGGTCCAAAATGGGCCCTCACTTGGGCTTGCACTTCGGCTTCATTTTCCGTGTCAGTCAGGTCGTAAGGCAACCCCCGAAGAGGCTTGAGGCTTGGACCAAATTTGTATTTCTTGCCTCCTGTTGTACCGCTAGACGCCGTAGCTACGATGCCTCTCTTCAGCTATTGCTTAGGCGGCGGAGCCCGCTGAGGCGGCGGAGACGGCTGACGCGGTGCCTGACTTGGAGTGGGATGACTAGGCTGACGTGATGCCGGACATGGACGAGGAGGAGTGGGCTGACGCGGTGCCGGACTTGGAGGAGGAGTGGGCTGATGGTACGTCTCCAACGTATCTATAATTTTTGATTGCTCCATGCTATATTATCTACTGTTTTGGACCATATTGGGCTTTATTTTCCACTTTTATATTACTTTTGGGACTAACCTATTAACAGGAGACCCAACCCAGAATTGCTGTTTTTTTTCCTATTTCAGTGTTTTGAAGAAACGGAATATCAAACGGAGTCCAAACGGAATGAAACCTTCGGGAACGTGATTTTCTCACGAATATGATCCAGAGACTTGGACCCTCCGTCAAGAAAGAAAGGAGGTGGCCATGAGGGTGGAGGGCGCCCTAGGGCGCGCCCGCCTCGTGGGCCCCCTTTGCTCCACCGACGTACTCCTTCCTCAGATACATACCTCACGCACTTCAAACGATCGACACGGAGCCAAAACCTAATTCCACCGCCGCAACCTTCTCAGATCCACGAGATCCCATCTTGGGGCACATTAGGAGCTCCATGGGAAGGGGAATCCACCACGGAGGGCTTCTACATCATCATAGCCTCTCCGATGAAGTATGAGTAGTTTGCCTCAGACCTTCGGGTCCATAGTTAGTAGCTAGATGGCTTCGTCTCTCTTTTTGGATCTCAATACAATGTTCCCCCCTCTCGTGGAGATCTATTCGATGTAATCTTCTTTTCTGCGGTGTGTTTGTTGAGACCGATGAATTGTGGGTTTATGATCAAAATTATCTATGAACAATATTTGAATCTTCTCTGAATTCTTTTATGTATGATTGGTTATCTTTGCAACTCTCTTGAATTATCAGTTTGGTTTGGCCTACTAGATTGGTTTTTCTTGCAATGGGAGAAGTGCTTAGCTTTGGGTTCAATCTTGCGGTGTCCTTTCCCAAAGTGATGAGGGGGCAGCAAGGCACGTATTGTATTGTTGCCATCGAGGATAACAAGATGGGGTTTTTATCGTATTGCATGAATTTATCCCTCTACATCATGTCATCTTAATTAAGGCGTTACTCTGTTTTCTTGAACTTAATACTCTAGATGCATGCTGGATAGCGGTCGATGAGTGGAGTAATAGTAGTAGATGTAGGTGAGTCGGTCTACTTGTCTCGGACGTGATGCCTATATACATGATCATACCTAGATATTCTCATAACTATGCTCAATTATGTCAATTGCTCAACAATAATTTGTTCACCCACCATAGAATACTTATGCTCTTGAGAGATGCCACTAGTGAAATCTATGGCCCCCGGGTCTATTCTCATCATATCAATCTTCTATCACTCTATTATTGCTTTGCCTTTTTACTTTGCCCTTTTATTTTAATTTGCATCTTTATACCAAAAATACCAAAAATATTGTCTATCATCTCTATCAGATCTCACTCTCGTAAGGGACCGTGAAGGGATTGACAACCCCTAATCGCGTTGGTTGTGTGGAGCTATTTGTTTTGTGTAGGTACGAGGGACTTGCGTGTAGCCTCCTACTTGATTGATACCTTGGTTCTCAAAAGCTGAGGGAAATACTTACTCTACTCTGCTGCATCACCCTTTCCTCTTCAAGGAAATCCAACGCAGTGCTCAAGAGGTAGCAGGAAGATTTCTGGCGCCGTTGCCGGGGATTCTACGCAAAAGTCAACATACCAAGTACCCATCACAATCCCTTATCTCTCGCATTACATTATTTGCCATTTGCCTCTTGTTTTCCTCTCCCACACTTCACCCTTGCCGTTTTATTCGCCCACTCTTTTCCATTCGCCTTTATGTCTTTCTTGGCTCGTTTTCTCGCTTGGTTGAAATAGTTGAGTATTTATTCCTAAACAGAGAAGCTAATATCTATGGATCCTCATCCGCTTGCCAATCTTTTTAAGAGATCCAATTATGATGAACCAATTCCTAGTGAGTTGGATGCACTAGATTATCTTTATAAGCTTTGCCTAAAATCCGTAAATCTGAAAATTGTGTTGAAGTGCTTCACGATAGATCTTTGAATAAAAAGCATGATTGCAATGATTTTATTATAAATTCTATTGATGTAAATTATGCTAATAATATGCAAAACCCTAAGCTTGGGGATGCTAGTTTTGCTATGTCCAATAGTCATGATTGGGGAGATTCTTCTTATGATCTTGAAAATTTATTTAAGCCCCATGATGAATATAAGATTGATAATAGTGTTTGAAATAATATTTAAAGTGGGTTTGGAAGAGTATCAACTTTAGATCCCACATATTTGGATAACATTCAATCTTATGAAATTTTGGATAAAAGTGGGCTTGGAGAAATCATGACTTTAGTTAATGATAATCCCACTATTTTGGAAGAGTGTCAACTTCGCATGCATGTGGATCGTGTTGAGAATATGTTATGTGATATCTATTTTGTTGAATTTGCCTATGATCCTACATGTAATTATTATGAGAGAGGGAAATATGGTTGTAGGAACTTTCATGCTACTAAATTAACTCTCATTATGTTGAGATTGCTATTGTCTCTTTCCGCTTCCTTGCATATGCTAGTTTGATTTGTTTGCCTATAAGATGCCTATGCATAGGAAGTATGTTAGACTTAGATGTGGTTGTCACATGTTTTATGATGCTCTCTTTGTGCTTCAATTCTTGTCTTTTATGTGAGCATCATTGAAATCTCAACGCCTAGCTAAAAAGGCTTTAAAGAAAAGCGCTTGTTGGGAGACAACCCAATATTTTTCCTTGATGATTAGTAATAAATAATCCATCTACCTTCTGTTTGGATGTGGTTTTATGTTTTAATTAGTGTTTGTGCCAAGTTAAACCTATAGGATCTTCTTGGATGATAGTTATTTGATCTTGCTGTAATTTCCAGAAACTTTCTGTTCACGGAAACAATTGTCAAAAATCACCAGAACGTGATAAAATAGTGATTCCAATTGCTTCTTATCAATAAACAAATTGCCTAGGTCGTCCTATTTGGATGATATTTTGGAGTTCTAGAAGTTTGCGTTAGTTACAGATTACTACAGACTGTTCTGTTTTTGACAGATTCTGTTTTTCGTGTGTTGTTTGCTTATTTTGATGAATCTGTGGCTAGTAAAATAGTTTATAAACCATAGAGAAGTTGGAATACAGTAGTTTTAACACCAATATAAATAAAGAATGAGTTCATTACAATACCTTGAAGTGGTCTTTTGTTTTCTTTCGCTAACGGAGCTCACGAGATTTCTGTTGAGTTTTGTGTTGTGAAGTTTTCAAGTTTTGGGTGAAATCTTTTGATGGATTATGGAACAAGGAGTGGCAAGAGCCTAAGCTTGGGGATGCCCATGACACCCCAAGATAATCCAAGGACACCAAAAAGTCAAAGCTTGGGGATGCCCCGGAAGGCATCCCCTCTTTCGTCTACTTCCATCGGTAATTTTACTTGGAGCTATATTTTTATTCACCGCATGATATGTGTTTTGCTTGGAGCGTCTTGTATGATTTGAGTCTTTGATTTTTAGTTTACCACAATCATCTTTGCTGTACACACCTTGTGAGAGAGCCACACATGAATTGGAATTTGATAGAATACTATATGTGCTTCACTTATATCTTTTGAGCTATATAGTTTTGCTCTAGTGCGTCACTTATATCTTTTAGAGCACGGTGGTGGATTTTTTAATAGAAACTATTGATATCTCATGCTTCACTTAGATTATTTTGAGAGTCTTAATAGCATGGTAATTGCTTAATAATAATAATATGCTTGGTATTCAAGATTTGTAAAACTTTCTTTTGAGTGCGTTGAATACTAAGAAAAGTTTGATGCTAGATAATTGTTTTGAGATATGAAGATGGTGATATTAGAGTCATGCTAGCTGAGTAGTTGTGAATTTGAGAAATACTTGTGTTAAAGTTTGTGATCCCGTAGCATGCACGTATGGTGAACCGTTATGTGATGAAGTCGGAGCATGATTTATTTATTGATTGTCTTCCTTATGAGTGGCGGTCGGGGACGAGCGATGGTCTTTTCCTACCAATCTATCCCCCTAGGAGCATGCGTGTAATACTTTGCTTTGATAACTTCCAGATTTTTGCAATAAGTATATGAGTTCTTTATGACTAATGTTGAGTCCATGGATTATACGCACTTTTCCCATCCTTCCACCATTGCTAGCCTCTCTAATACCGCGCACTTTTCGCCGTTTTCATACACCCACCATATACCTTCCTCAAAACAGTCACCATACCTACCTATCATGGCATTTCCATAGCCATTCTGAGATATATTGTCATGCAACTTTCCACCGTTCCATTTATTATGAAACACTCCATCATTGTCATATTGCTAGCACGATCATGTAGTTGACATCGTATTTGTGGCAAAGCCACTGTTCATAATTCTTTCATACATGTCACTCTTGATTCATTGCATATCCCGGTACACCGCCGGAGGCATTCACATAGAGTCATATTTTGCTCTAAGTATCGAGTTGTAATTGTTGAGTTGTAAGAAAAATAAAAGTGTGATGATCATCATTTTTAGAGCATTGTCCCAAGTGAGGAAAGGATGATGGAGACTATGATTCCCCCACAAGTCGGGATGAGACTCCGGATGAAAAATAAAAATAAAAAAGAAAAAAAAGGCCATAAAAAAGAGAGAAAAGTCCCAAATAAAAAAAATGAGAGAAAAAGAGAGAAGGGACAATGTTACTATAATTTTACCACACTTGTGCTTCAAAGTAGCACCATGATCTTCAGGACAGAGAGTCTCTCATTTTGTCACTTTCATATACTAGTGGGAATTTTTCATTATAGAACTTGGATTGTATATTCCAATGACGGGCTTCCTCAAAATGCCCTAGGTCTTCGTGAGCAAGCGAGTTGGATGCACACCCACTTAGTTTATTTTGTAGAGCTTTCATATACTCATAGCTCTAGTGCATCCGTTGCATAGAAATCCCTACTCACTCACATTGATATCTATTGATGGGCATCTCCATAGCCCGTTGATACGCCTAGTTGATATGAGACTATCTTCTCAATTTTTTCTTTTCCACAACCACCATTCTATTCCACATATAGTGCTATATCCATGGCTCACGCTCATGTATTGCGTGAAGATTGAATTTTTTTTGAGAATGTCAAAAGTATGAAACAATTGCTTGGCTTGTCATCGGGGTTGTGCATGATTTAAATACTTTGTGTGGTGAAGATAGAGCATCGCTAGACTATATGATTTTGTGGGGATAACTTTATTTGGCCATGTTATTTTGAGAAGACATAATTGCTTTGTTAGTATGCTTGAAGTATTATTATTCTTATGTCAATATGAACTTTTGTCTTGAATCTTTCGGATCTGAATATTCATGCCACAATTAAGAAGAATTACATTGAAATTATGCCAAGTAGCACTCCACATCAAAAATTCTTTTTTATCATTTACCTACTCGAGGACGAGCAGGAATTAAGCTTGGGGATGCCTGATACGTCTCCAACGTATCTATAATTTTTTATTGCTCCATGCTACATTATCTACTGTTTTGGACCATATTGAGCTTTATTTTCCACTTTTATATTACTTTTGGGACTAACCTATTAACCGGAGGTCCAGCCAAGAATTGCTGTTTTTTTGCCTATTTCAGTGTTTCGAAGAAACGGAATATCAAACGGAGTCCAAACGGAATGAAACCTTCGGGAATGTGATTTTCTCACTGAATATGATCCAGGAGACTTAGGCCCTCCGTCAAGAAAGAAAGGAGGTGGCCACGAGGGTGGAGGGCGCCCCCCTAGGGCGCGCCCCCTGCCTCGTGGGCCCCCCTTTGCTCCACCGACGTACTTGATACGTCTCCAACTTATCTACTTTTCCAAACACTTTTGCCCTTGTTTTGGACTCTAACTTGCATGATTTGAATGAAACTAACTTGACCGACGCTGTTTTCAGCAGAACTACCATGATGTTGTTTTATGTGTAGAAAAGAAAAGTTCTCGGAATGTCCTGGAAATCCACGGAGGCACTTTTTGGAATTTATAAGAATTATTGAGTGAAAGAAATACACCAGGGGGCCCAGGGCCTGTCCACGAGACAGGGGGCGCGCCCCCTATCTCGTGGGGCCCCCTGGACCTCCTCCGACCTCAACTCCAACTCCATATATTCCGTCTCAGGGAGAAAAAAAATCAGAGAGAAAGTTTCATCACGTTTCACGACACGGAGCCGCCGCCAAGCCCTAATCTCTCTCGGGAGGGCTGATCTGGAGTCCGTTCGGGGCTCCGGAGAGGGGGATTCGTCGCCATCGTCATCATCAACCATACTCCATCACCAATTTCATGATGCTCACCGCCGTGCGTGAGTAATTCCATCGAAGGCTTGCTGGACGGTGATGGGTTGGATGAGATTTACCATGTAATCAAGTTAGTGTTGTTAGGGTTTGATCCCTAGTATCCACTATGTTCTGAGATTGATGTTGATATGACTTTGCTATGCTTAATGCTTGTCACTAGGGCCCGAGTGCCATGATTTCAGATCTGAACCTATTATGTTTTCATGAATATATGTGTGTTCTTGATCCTATCTTGTAAGTCTATAGTCACCTATTATGTGTTATGATCCGACAACCCAGAAGTGACAATAATCGGGATACTTCTCGGTGATGACCATAGTTTGAGGAGTTCATGTATTCACTATGTGCTAATGCTTTGTTCTGGTTCTCTATTAAAAGGAGGCCTTAATATCCCTTAGTTTCCGTAAGGACCCCGCTGCCACGGGAGGGTAGGACAAAAGATGTCATACAAGTTCTTTTCCATAAGCACATATGACTATTTACGGAATACATGCCTATGTTACATTGATGAACTGGAGCTAGTTCTATATCACCCTATGTTATAGCTATTGCATGAGGAATCGCATTCGGCATAATTATCCATCACTGATCCATTGCGTACGAGCTTTTCATATATTGTTCTTCGCTTATTTACTTTTCCGTTGCTACTGTTACAACTACTACAAAAACCCCAAAATATTTATCTTTACTTTTGCTACCATTAGCTCTATTATCATACCACTTTTGCTACTAAATACTTTGCTGCAGATACTAAGTTATCCAGGTGTGGTTGAATTGAAAACTCAACTGCTAATACTCAAGAATATTCTTTGGCTCCCCTTGTGTCGAATCAATAAATTTGGGTTGAATACTCTACCCTCGAAAGCTGTTGCGATCTCCTATACTTGTGGGTTATCAAGACTAATTTCAAGGCGCTGTCGGGAGCATAGCTCTATTCTCTCGATTCACTTGGGATTTATATCTGTTGATCACTATGAAGAACTTGAAAGACGCTAAAACCAAGATTTTGCCCTCAACTACGAGGGGAGGTAAGGAACTGCCATCTAGCTCTGCACTAGATTCTCCTTCCGTTATTAGTAGGCTTGCGACACCTAAACCTGCCATCGCTATGAAGTCCGATATGTCGCATGTTATTGATGATGCCACTACGCTATGCATGATGAAACTACTTACGTGTGTGATACTACTTTGCCATTAGGTGAATTTCTAGATGAACAACTTGCTAGAGTTAGGGGGATGAAATTACTGAAGATCCTATTACTGATGATAGTGATGATGAAGGTTCCCCCAATGATTATGTTTTACTTGTTGTTCCTAAGGGTTATGTTATGAATGAAAAAGCTGCTCTGGAAATCCTTGCTTGCAATGATAGAAATGATCTTAAGAAATTATTAGCTAAATGGAAGCAGCAGTCTCTTAATGCTAGAATGAAACCCGACCCTGCTTTTGCAACTTCACCTATTTGTGTTACTGATAAGTATTATGAATTCTCTGTTGATCCTGATATTATTACTTTAGTTGAATCTGATCCTTTTTATGGCCTTGAATCTGAAACTGTTGTGCCACATCTTACCAAGTTGAATGATATAGCCACCCTATTTACTCATGATGAGAAGTCCCGTTATTTATATATCCTTAAGATATTTCCGTTCTCATTAAAGGGTGATGCCAAGACTTGGTATAATTCTCTTGCTCCTCGTTGTGTGCGTAGTCCCCAGGATATGATTTATTACTTCTCTGCTAAATATTTCCCTGCTCATAAGAAACAAGCTGCCTTGCGGGAAATATATAATTTTGTGCAAATCAAAGAAGAGAGTCTCCCACAAGCTTGGGGAGGCTTCTCCGGTTACTTAATGCTTTGCCTTCTTAAGAAAAATGAAATACTTGATTAGACCTATTTTCTTACGTATGTGCTTAAATGATATGCTTAAAGTAAATCCTTATGCCAAGTATATGAAGGATATCATCACAAATAAAATAAAGATACCGGAAGCTGAAATTTCCACCATGCTTGCTAATTACACTTTTAAGGGTGGAATACCAAAGAAACTTGGAGATCCGGGTGTACCAACTATACCATGCTCTATTAAAAGAAATTATGTTAGAACTGCTTTATGTGATCTCGGAGCCGATGTTAGTGTTATGCCTCTCTCTTTATATCATAGACTTGAATTGAATAAGTTGACACCTACTGAAATATCTTTGCAAATGGTCGATAAATCAACTGCTATACCTGTCGGTATTTGTGAGGATGTGCCTGTTGTGGTTGCAAATGTCACTATCTTAACGGACTTTGTTATTCTTGATATTGCCGAGGACGATAGTATGTCTATTATCCTTGGTAGAACTTTTCTTAATACTGCAGGGGCTGTTATTGATTGCAACAAAGGCAATGTCACTTTTCATGTTAATGGTAATGAGCATACGGTACACTTTCCGAGGAAACAATCTCAAGTTCACAGTATCAACTCTATTGAAAAAGTTCCAACTATCATTTTTGGAGGTTTCAAATTTCCTCTCCCTACTGTTAAGAAAAAGTATGATATTCTTATTGTTGGGGATTTTCATATCCCCGTTGAGGTAACTTAGTGTTATTCGAAATTTCTCTGGTTCCGTGTTATTCGGAATGAGTTCGTTAACAAGACTTGATCAACCTTGTTAGTGGGTTCATTTTGATGATCACGAGATGGATGAAACGAGAAGGCACAACCTTCTGTACTCTCTTTTATACTTTCTGTTATTTCGAATAAATAAAGCAAAAATAGTATTATCCGTCTGTTTTTTGAATTATCCGTGCATTAAAAAAATAGTCTGAAAATAAAAGTGCTCCAAATGCCCTGCAAATCTAGTATGATTTTTTCTGGAATATTTAAGGATTTTAGGCACTGAAAACACTGCAGAAGGGGCAAGCACCAGGCCATGAGAGAGGAGGGCGCCCCCCTGTAGGGCGCGCCCCCTATCTCGTGGGCCCCTGGTGGCCCCCTCCACTTATGCCAGCACCCACACACTTCATCTTCTACCCCAAAAAAAATCCCCATCCAGCTCAAGCACGAGTTCTAGCTCATTTTGCTGCGATTTTCGATCTCTTAGCTCAAAGCTCCATTCGCAAAACTGCTTTGGGAGATTGTTGCTTGGTATGTGACTCCTCCATTGGTCCAATTGGTTTTTGTTCTAGTGCTTTATTCATTGCAAATTTTTGCTGCATAGGTGACCATGTTCTTGAGCTTGCATGTTAAATTTTTGAGGTCCCAAGCAATTCCAATGCATGATATAGGCTTTAGGCACTTGTAAGAGTAGTTGCTATCAATCTTGTTCAGTTTTATTCACTTTTATTTTGATGCTACTAAAATTTCAGAAATTTTCAGAAAAATAAATATGCTTAGAAGAATGTACCAAGGAGGTTCCTCGGCAAATAAAGGGCCAAGGATTGCTATACGTGAGCAAGATGTTGAATTGCCGAGGGAAGCAAATGTACGGGCTTGTGAGTGGCCATCCGATGATTTTATGGTCGAAGCAGGCTTCAAGGAGAAATTTGACGCATATGTGCGTAATGCCGAGCTGGAGGACTTCTTACAAGATAAGTGTCCGTAGTACTATCAGTTGACTGATTCTTTTGTGCGGAGGTTCAAATATAAGCATTCGTAATTCTCCTAGTGTCATGTTTGATATTTATGATACTTCTTATACCATGGATTTAGAGGATTTCACAACTGCTTGCAAACTCCCGCAGTGGGGTAATATTAATGATCCTCCTAAATCTAAATTTAGATATTTTCTTGCTAGTATTACTGTGGGAGAATCTAGGGACGTAGCACAAGATACCATAGGGAGCATTCATTTTCCTGCTATACATTACTTTGCTCTCTTTATTGGTAGATGCATTAACAATAAGGACGAAGTATGTCACATGTGTGCCCCTGATCTTTGTGTCCTCGAGAGTGTTGTGTCAGGTTATAAAGGTTATAACTTGGGGTCAATAGTTGCACATAGGTTGCAGAATAATAGTAGAAAGGGTGATTTATTTGGAGGAATTTATGCAACCCGTGTGGCTAACTTTCTTAATATAGCTCCATGAGAGGGGGATATGATTTTACCTCCTGTTTATTTGGATAAAGAAGCTATGTTCAGTCATCATTTTTTTGAGAGGAATGAACAATTCCTCCATTATCGACTAATCTATGACAGACGCAACATCGTCCCTCATTACTCTTCCCGCCCCTACCTTTTTGATTATCGTGCAAGAGGAAGATACGTTGTCACCAGGGGAGGAAGCAATCGAGTATGAGAGAGGAATGGAGGCAGCTTCGCCAACACGCCGCTCAGCCAGAGGCGATCGCCTCTGCATCTCAAGACAACCCAGTTTCACTTATGGATATCACCAAAGTGTCCTTGGTACTACACCAACTTAGGCCAAAAGCCTAAGCTTGGGGGAGTACGTATTTCTAACCGACTTTACATTCATGTTCACACACTAGTCGTCAGTGCTCATACTCTTTTATTGTATAATCCATGCTAGTTTAAATTTCTTTTTCTAGTTTTCTTCTTGTGTGTTTGATAAACCTTAAGAAAAAACAAAAAAATTAGTTAGTTTAATTTCCATGCTTGTAGTAAAATTAAAATGAAAACCCAAAAAGATTTCTAGTTCTTCTTCGTACTTGTTGGGAGCTTTCCCGTGTAAATAGTTCTATTTTCTTTTCTTTCTTTTGGGGGTCGAGAAGACCATATTGAAAATGCTTAGTGGCTCTCATATGCATGATTGTTTACTTAACTTAGAGCCCATATTACCCTGTCTTCTCTCTTGAGTTGAATGCTTGCAGATTCCAGCTTAGTCCAATGCACGTGCAGTCTTATTATTATACACATCATTCGATCGTGCGGGTGAAAGGCAATAATGACGATATATGATGAACTTATTGGGATGAGAAAAGCTGGTATGAACTTGACCTCTCTTGTTTTTGTAAATATGATGGGTTCATCGTTTCTGATTCAGCTATTATGAAGTAAAAATATTTGCAATGACATTTAGAGATTATAGTTACTTGTGCCATGCTTGATTAGCTATGAGTTATAATGATTTACCTTGCGTGCCAACATGCTATTAGAATGATTATGATGTGGTATGATGGGATGGTATCCTCCTTTGAATGAATTAAGTGACTCGACTTGGCACATGTTCACACATGTAGTTGAATCAAATCAACATAGCCTTCATGATATTTATGTTCATGGTAGATTATATCCTACTCATGCTTGTACTTAGTGTGAATTAATTCTAATGCATGTTTACGACTGTTGTCGCCTTCTCGCTTGGTCGCTTCCCAGTCTTTTGCTAGCCTTCAATTGCACTAAGCGGAATACTGCTTGTGTATCCAAACTCCTTAAACCCCAAAGTTGTTCCATATGAGTCCACTATACCTTCCTATATGAGGTATCTACCTGCCGTTCCAAGTAAATTTGTATGTGCCAAACTCCAAACCTTCAAATGAAATTCTGTTTTGTATGCTCGAGCGGCTCATGTACAACTAGGGCTGCCTATATCTTCCATGCTAGGTGGGTTATTCTCAAGAGGAGTGGACTCCGCTCCTCATTCACGAGAAAGGGCCGGTAACCGGGATGCCTAGTCCCATGATCCAAAAAGATCAAAGCAAATGAAAATAATTAAACAAAACTCCCCCAGGGTTGTTGTATGTTGGAGGCACTCGTTGTTCGAGCAAGCCATGGATTGATGCTTGTTGGTGGTTGGGGGAGTATAAACCTTTACTATTCTGTTTGGTAACTGCCTATAATGCATGTAGTATGGAAGATACAGCCATCTCATAGTTGTTGCGTTGACAGTGAAAGTATGCCGCTCAAAATGTTATTCAATCTCTATTTTAAAATCGAGCTCTGGCACCTCTACAGATCCCTGCTTCCCTCTGCGAATGGCCTATCTATTTACTTTTATGTTGAGTCATCACCCTTCTTATTAAAAAGCACTACTGGAGAGCACACTGTCATTTGCATTCATCACTATTGGTTTATATTGGGTATGACTTGAATGGATCTCTTTTACCATGAATTACAGTGTTTAGTCAGTCCTTGATCTTTAAAGGTGCTCTGCATTTATGTTTTGCGGTCTCAGAAAGGGCTAGCGAGATACCATTTTGTTATATCATGTTATGATTATTTTGAGAAAGTGTTGTCATCCGAGTTTTTTTATTATGGCTTGCTAGCTGATTATGTTATTGATATGAGTAATTGTGAGACCTATGTGTTATTGTGAGTATGGTTAGTTCATAATATATGCTGAAACTTGAATGCTGGCTTCTCATGTTTACAACAACAAGAGCAACAGAGTTTGTTAAAGTTTTTCTTTATCACTTTCAGTTTATCAACTAAATTGCTTGAGGACAAGCAAAGGTTTAAGCTTGGGGGAGTTGATACGTCTCCAACGTATCTACTTTCCCAAACACTTTTGCCCTTGTTTTGGACTCTAACTTGCATGATTTGAGTGAAACTAACCCGGACTGGCGTTGTTTTCAGCAGAACTACCATGATGTTGTTTTATGCGTAGAAAAGAAAAGTTCTCAGAATGTCCTGGGAATCCACGGAGGCACTTTTTGGAATTTATAAGAATTATTGGGAGAAAGAAATACACCAGGGGGCCCAAGGCCTGTCCACGAGACAGGGGCCCCCTAGGCGCGCCTCTATCTCGTGGGCCCTGGACCTCCTCCGACCTCAACTCCAACTCCATATATTCCGTCTCGGGAGAAAAAATCAGAGAGAAAGTTTCATCGCGTTTCACGACACGGAGCCGCCGCCAAGCCCTAATCTCTCTCGGGAGGGCTGATCTGAGTCCGTTCGGGGCTCAGGAGAGGGGATTCGCCGCCATCGTCATCATCAACCATCCTCCATCACCAATTTCATGATGCTCACCGTCATGCGTGAGTAAGTCCATCGTAGGCTTGCTGGACGGTGATGGGTTGGATGAGATTTACCATGTAATCAAGTTAGTTTTGTTAGGGTTTGATCCCTAGTATCCTCTGTGTTCTGAGATTGATGTAGCTATGACTTTGCTATGCTTAATGCTTGTCACTAGGGCCCGAGTGCCATGATTTCAGATCTGAACCTATTATGTTTTCATGAATATATGTGTGTTCTTGATCCTATCTTGCAAGTCTATAGTCACCTATTATGTGTTATGATCCAACAACCCCAAGTGACAATAATCGGGATACTTCGGTGATGACCATAGTTTGAGGAGTTCATGTATTCACTATGTGCTAATGCTTTGTTCCGGTTCTCTATTTAAAGGAGGCCTTAATATCCCTTAGTTTCAGTAAGGACCCGCTGCCACGGGAGGGTAGGACAAAAGATGTCATACAAGTTCTTTTCCATAAGCACGTATGACTATTTACGGAATACATGCCTACGTTACATTGATGAACTGGAGCTAGTTCTATATCACCCTATATTATAGCTATTGCATGAGGAATCGCATCCGGCATAATTATCCATCACTGATCCATTGCCTACGAGTTTTTCATGTATTGTTCTTCGCTTATTTACTTTTCCGTTGCAACTGTTACAACTACTACAAAAACCCAAAAATATTTATCTTTACTTTTGCTACCGTTACCTCTATTATCATACCACTTTTGCTACTAAACACTTTGCTGCAGATACTAAGTTATCCAGGTTTGGTTGAATTGACAACTCAACTACTAATACTCAAGAATATTCTTTGGCTCCCCTTGTGTCGAATCAATAAATTTGGGTTGAATACTCTACCCTCGAAAGCTGTTGTGATCCCCTATACTTGTGGGTTATCAGTACTCATTCCTCGTATATATACCTACATACCCCCAAACAATCAGATACAGAGCCAAAAACCTAATTCCACCGCCGCAACCTTCTGTATCCACGAGATCCCATCTTGGGGCCTGTTCTGGAGCTCCGCCGGAAGGGGAATCCACCATGGAGGACTTCTACATCATCATAGCCTCTCCGATGAAGTGTGTGTAGTTTACCTCAGACCTTCGGGTCCATAGTTAGTGCTAGATGGCTTCTTCTCTCTTATTTGATCTCAATACAATGTTCTCCCCCTCTCTCGTGGAGATCTATTCGATGTAATATTCTTTTTGCAGTGTGTTTGTTGAGACCGATGAATTGTGGGTTTATGATCAACATTATCTATGAACAATATTTGAATCTTCTCTGAATTCTTTTATGTATGATTGGTTATCTTTGCAAGTCTCTTGAATTATCAGTTTGGTTTGGCCTACTAGATTGGTTTTTCTTGCAATGGGAGAAGTGCTTAGCTTTGGGTTCAATCTTGCGGTGTTCTTTCCAAAGTGATGAGGGGCAGCAAGGCACGTATTGTATTATTGCCATCGAGGATAACAAGATGGGGTTTTTATCATATTGCATGAATTTATCCCTTTACATCATGTCATCTTGCTTAAGGCATTACTCTGTTGTCTTGAACTTAATACTCTAGATGCATGCTGGATAGCAGTCGATGAGTGGAGTAATAGTAGTAGATGCAGGCAGGAGTCGGTCTACTTGTCTCGGACGTGATGCCTATATACATGATCATACCTAGATATTCTCATAACTATGCTCAATTCTGTCAATTGCTCAACAGTAATTTGTTCACCCACCGTAGAATACTTATGCTCTTGAGAGATGCCACTAGTGAAATCTATGGCCCCCGGGTCTATTCTCATCATATCAATCTTCTACCACTTTATTATTGCTTTGCTTTTTTACTTTGCCCTTTTATTTTACTTTGCATCTTTATACCAAAAATACCAAAAATATTGTCTATCATCTCTATCAGATCTCACTCTCGTAAGTGACAGTGAAGGGATTGACAACTCCTAATCGCGTTGGTTGCGTGGAGCTATTTGTTTTGTGTAGGTACGAGGGACGTGCGTGTAGCCTCCTACTGGATTGATACCTTGGTTCTCAAAAACTGAGGGAAATACTTACTCTACTCTGCTGCATCACCCTTTCCTCTTCAATGAAATCCAACGCAGTGCTCAAGAGGTAGCAGCTGACGCGCTAGCGGACTTGGCGGAGCATGAGTCTTCTGAGGCGGTGCCTGACTTGGAGGAGCAGGAGTCTACTGACGCGGTGGCAGGCTTGGAGGAGGAGTCGGCTGATGCGGTGTCGGTGGCCTTGGAAAGATGATGCAATCCTTTCTCCATAGAATGATATGATGTATGGCCTCTCCCAGTGTGCGCTCGTCGTCACCTCCAGGAATGTCAAGCTCTAGCCCCGAATATTGTGCCACCACTTCATCAACCCCGACACGAGCATAGATAGTTGGAATCGGATTGCAATGGAAGGTTGCTTCAGGGGGATTTGTATAAGCAACGCCGTCTGCCACCTTCATGGATATGTTCCTCATTTTAAAGTGTAGCTCACAAGTTGTCGTATCTACGATATCATCCACAGGGTATCTATGCAACAGTGCATCATCACCCAGGGCGGAACCCATGCTGCTTCTCGGCATGGATGGGACGGTGCTATCCAATGCTGGATCTGCTAGCTGCTGCCGCTGCTAAGAACCCCTTTTCCTGGCTAAGTGGGTCGATCTGCTGCTGTTGCCGCTGGAAAGCAAGTGCCAACTCTGCGTGCCTTGATTCTAGGCCTTGAAGGCGGTCTGCTTCCTGCTTCCTCTGCTCCTCCTCCAGCTTCCTCTGCTTCTCCTCCCACTGCTTCTTTCTCGCACGACTTCTGTAGTCGGCGTTCCAATTTGGAAACCCCTCAAACCACGGAACAACGCCTTTGCATCGTGTTCTTCCCGGGTGTTCAAGATTCTTCAGGGCGCGCGTAAGCTCGTCGTTCTCTCTGTTTGGCATGAACACCCCCATTCAAGCCTCTTCTATTGCAACAAACTAAGGTTGGCTCCTTTAAGACTTGCCCGCTCCAAAAACCTCGCCTGTCTTTGGGTCCAACGTCCCCCCATGCACATAGAACCAAGTCCTAGACCTGGGGGCCAGCTCAATGTAACTGGAGTGACCCCTGCATCCATCATCTGTTGCTCAGTGAGATCCCACTTAGGCCGGGCCACCTCGTAGCCACATGGCCCCAGCTTATGGTGCCACTGCTTTTTCATGGCATTAATCTTGTTTATTGTCGACCGTTCCTGAGCTACTTCCGATTCCTTGAAGTTCACGAAAGCGTCCCAGTGATCTCTTGCCTTCTCCAGTGTTCGCTTGAATTCTGGAGTCTTCTTTCCTGCATTGACGTACGCGGCCCATATAATTTTCTTGTGGTTGTTGAATGCTACCGCCATCTTCCTAAGAGCAGCGTTCTTGACTTTCTCCACATCTACATCTGTGAAATGATCTGGTAGGGTGAAATGTGACATGAGAGATTCACAAAGCCGATCTTTTGCTCTTTGGTCGACAAATGTAACATCTGGATGTTCCTTTGCTGACTTTTTCCATTCTTGAATGGAGATCGGGATTTGGTCCCTGACAATAACTCTGCATTGACGAATGAACTTGTTCGCATTCTTCTTAGGTTCGCGTGGTTCGCCATTAGGTTTGATGGCATCGATGTTGTACTTTACGCCATCCTTTAACTTTTTGGCCGGGCCTCGAATTGTCCTGCTGCTTGTAGAAGATTTGCTCAATCCGGAGGGCTAAAAGAAGAAAGATCAATTCGCTAATATATATACAAATCAATTAAAACATGTGACGATGATCATCAGATGCCTGCTTATATAAATATACCTCGCCGGTCTTTGTTATTTCAAGAACAACACTTCCTTTGTCATCGAAGTTCTGGACTTCATCTATTCGTTCATCTTCATCAAATATCATATCAACCTCACCGGTAGGGTTCAGATATTATGAGTCATCATCTTCTTCATTCCCATCTGGCCGGCTCGGGGAGCGTATGATGTTGAACATGGCCTCTTCTCCTTCTCTGCCGGTATTGTCCATAGATTTTATTTAACTAATCCAGAAGAAAGATAAAACAATTTAGTATGCATCTCGAATAATAGTAGATAATTGATATGCATCTCGAATAATAGTAGATAATAGATATGCACCTCGAAAGATAAAACTGAATCATAGTACATAATATGCATCTCGAATAATCCAGATGATTGATATGCATCATCGAATATAATCTCGAATAATCCAGATGATTGATATGCATCATCGAATATAATCTCGAATACATCGTCTTGAATATTGTCGAATAATATAATCTCATCGTCTCGAATATTATCGAATAATATAATCACGAATGCATCGTCTCAAATATTATCGAATAATATAATCTAGAATACATCACTAGCTAATACAGATCGAATACTATCTAATAATCTAGTTCACTCGCGGTGGATACCCAAAGAGAAGGAACCATCACAGGATCATAGCTCAGGTGATATCCCTGAAGAACCTGCCAGATATTGGAGAACCTGACGTCCAACTTAACTGAGGGAGTCCTGGACTAAGGGGTCCTCGGGCGTCCGGCCTGTTACTCATTGGGCCGGACTGATGGGCTGTGAAGACACGAAGACCGAAGACTATACCCGTGTCCGGATTGGACTCTCATTGGCATGGAAGGCAAGCTAGGCGATCAACTATGAAGATCCCCTCTTATGTAACCGACCTCATGTAACCCTAGATCTCTCCGGTGTCTATATAAACCGGAGAGCATAGTCCGGATAGGACAGATTCATTACCATATACTCATAGGCTAGACTTCTAGGGTTTAGCCATTACGATCTCATGGTAGATCAACTCTTGTAACACTCATATTCATCAAGATCAATCAAGCATGAAGTAGGGTATTACCTCCATAGAGAGGGCCCGAACCTGGGTAAACATCGTGTCCCCCGTCTCCTATTACCATCGATCCTAGACGCATAGTTCGGGACCCCCTACCCGAGATCCGCCGGTTTTGACACCGACATTTGTGCTTTCATTGAGAGTTCCTCTGTGCCGTCGCTAAGAGGGTTGATGGCTCACCTTGTTATGAAGGATAATATCATCTTCGTAGGAGCCCTGGCCCCAACTCAGACCCTCCATCTCGGCGACTTCATCATGACCACCCGCTCGGCCCTTAAACTGACGATGACCTCTCAAGTCATCAAAAATCACCTCCACGTTGATCCCGAATATTCCGCCCGCATGGACCCAGTGGAGTTTTCGTCTTTGAACGAACTCCTGGATTACCTGGCCGCCTTGGGGGTCGCTACAGACTACGACCGGCTCGGGCTTAAACCCGACCAGAGAGAAATTAAAACTCCACCGATCACCCATCAGATAGCGGTAGTCGAGGAGCTGAGCAACTCTTCCACTATATTCAAGACGAACTATGTTTGGATCACCGATCTTGAAGAGCCGGATACTTTCCGGTAGAAGGTCCTGTCTCTTCCTCCGAACATAAAGTCGGATGACGAGCCTAAAAAATCAGTCGATATCCCGGAGCCTAAACTATCCGTCCCAGTAGACCTCCAAATTCCAGATCTAAAACCAGGTCAGGGTTCAGATTCAATTCCACCCACCCACCCGGACATAGATGCTCTCAGAAGCATCAAACAATAGCCTCAAGAAACGGTCCACCACTTCTGGGGCAGATTCCTCCTTGTCAAAAACAAGGTAAAAGGCTGCCGCGACGAAGACGCGATAGCTGCATTCTGCAACAACTGCGTGGACGAAGGAATCCTTAACGCCATCAATCGCCGCCGCATACTAAAATCCGGTGACCTAGCAACAATTGTACAATAGTACAACGCGATGGAAAGCGCCTGGAAAACCCAGGCAGCTAGCTGGGAACCATCCCGGCTCCCCTTACAAGCGAAAAGGATGCGCCCCCGTGGCACGCCCAGTGTAACAGTCAAAAAACATAAACCTATTGCGGTACACGGCACCGTTCTGGAAGGATGGCTCAATGGCCCGTGCAAAATACACACGACGCCGGATACCATGGCAACCCACAGCCTTAGAGCATGTTGGATACTCCGGCAGGTAGCCAAGAGCGGCGAGGATATCCTTACCAAAGACACCCCAGAACAACACCCTCTAGCAGACGACGACGATAGAGTATTGGAAGTCTTCGAGACATTCACTTCAAACAACAAGCGTAAAAGGGCCCTGCGCGATCTCGCCGAAGTTCGCCAGGTCATTGCAGTCGACCCATGGAACGACATGGCCATAACCTTCAATGCGAGTGACGAACATCGATACAGAACAGTCCGAGCACTAGCTGCCCTAGTCCTCAGTCCCATCGTGCACGGTTTTCGACTTACAAAAGTCCTCATGGACGGCGGCAGCGGGCTAAACCTCATTTACGAGGACACGCTCCACAAAATGGAAATAGACAGGAGCCGCATCGAGAAAAGCAGCACAACCTTTCGAGGTATCATTCCCGGTAAGGAAGCTCGGTGTGCAGGAAAAATTACACTTGATGTGGTGTTCGGCACGCCGGAGAATTATCAGTCCGAAGAAATAACTTTCGTGGTGGCCCCTTTCAACAGTGGGTACCACGCCCTGTTAGGGCGAGAGGCCTTCACACGCTTTCAAGCCATACCTCATTATGCGTATATGAAGTTAAAAATGCCTGTGCCTAACGGAATAATCACCCTCGTCAGTGATCCAGACATAGCCCTCCGTGCCAAAAATAAAACCACATCCTTGGCCCTCGAGGCATTGTCTGAGGCCCTTGCGGCTGAAGAACTAAGCGCACTACGCTCCACCGTGGATAAGGACGATGTGATCCTGGACAAACGACCCAAATCCACTTCCTTCAAGCCAGCAGAAGAAATAGTCAAATTTTAGGTCCATCCAACAGACCCGAAGAAGACAGCGACTATCGGAGCACAGCTCAGCCCTGCAGTCGACACCGCACGACGAGACTTCCTGCGCAAAAACTGGGATATATTCACTTGGCATCCTTCCGATATGCCAGGAATCCCGCGCGAGTTGGCCGAGCATAGCCTCAACATACTAAAGGGATATAAGCCGGTCAAGCAAGCTCTGCGGCGCTTTTTTGAACCCAACCGACAAGCTATGGGGGAGGAGCTAGCCAAACTCATCGAGGCCGGATTCATCAAAGACATTAAACATCCGGACTGGCTGGCAAACTTGGTAATGGTACCAAAGAAGGATAAATCCTGGCGCCTATGCGCTGCTTTTCAAAGACCTTAACAAGGCCTGCCCTAAGGATCCCTTCCTCTTCCCGCATTGATCAAATCATTGACGCCACCGCAGGTCACGACTCGCTATGCTTCCTTGATGCATATTCGGATACCATCAAATCAAAATGAAGGAGTCCGATCAAGCCGCAACAGCATTCATTACATCATACGGGCCGTTTTGCTTCAACACCATGCCTTCGGGCTCAAGAACGCCGGCGCCACCTACCAGCGCATGATCCAAACATGCCTCGAGAAACAGATCAGCAAAATAGTGGAGGCCTACGTAGACGACGTCGTCATCAAAACCAGACAAGTCGAAACGCTAATAGACGACTTGCGTCTCACATTCAACAACCTCCGCACATACGACATCAAGATTAACCTGGAAAAGTGCGTCTTCGGCGTCCCCGCCGGTAAACTATTGGGCATCATCATTTCCAATAGAGGAATTGAAGCAAATCCAGCCAAAATCCAAGCTCTATCACAACTGGCCACGCAAACCGAACTCAAGCAGGTCCAGAAACTCGCTGGGTGTGTGACAGCGTTGAGCCGCTTCATCTCCAGGTTGGGAGAAAAGGCGCTGCCGCTCTATCGCCTTCTACGGTGCACCAACAACTTCGAGTGAACAGAGGCGGCGACGTCCGGACTAGAAGAAATAAAAGCCCTTTTGGCGAGCAACCCAATCCTGGCCGCGCCAAACGCCAGCGAGCCAATGCTCTTATACATATCAGCAACACACCAGGTGGTGAGCGCCGTACTCATCATCGAACGAGAGCAGGACGGACACAAATTCCCGCTCCAGAAGCCGGTATACTACATATCCACCGTCCTCACACCATGCAAATCCCAGTACCCTCATTATCAAAAAACAGCATATGCAGTCTTCATGGCATCCCAAAAATTGCGACACTACTTTCAGGAGTGCTCTATCACGGTGGCCTCCGAAGTGCCCCTCAATGATATAATTAACAACCGGGATGCAACGGGCCGGACTGCCAAATGGGCCGTTGAGCTCCTGCCATTCGACATCACGCATGCACCACGTGAGAGCCATCAAATCCTGTGCATCGCCGACTTTTGTCGCCCGTATGGATGTGCGAACTCCCTGAAGAGTACGGCGTGTATTCCAACTGGTGATGCATTTTGACGGCTCCAAGATGTTGGCAGGGCTAGGGGCGGGTGTCGTATTAACATCCCCCACAGGAGACATCGTCCAGTACGTACTCCAAATATTATACACAGACTCCAACAACGCAGCCGAATACGAGGCCTTGTTAAATGGCCTCCGGATGGCCGTATCAATGGGCATACAATGCTTGGAGGTGCGCGGGGACTCAAACCTCGCAATATCCCAAATCAATGGAGACTTTGATGCCAAAGATGCAAAAATGGCAGCTTATCGCTACGTCATTTTGAAGATGTCGGCTCGGTTCGAGGGACTTGATAACCCACAAGTATAGGGGATCGCAACAGCTTTCGAGGGTAGAGTATTCAACCCAAATTTATTGATTCGACACAAGGGAGCCAAAGAATAATCTCAAGTATTAGCAGCTAAGTTGTCAATTCAACCACACCTGGAAACTTAGTATCTACAGCAAAGTGTTTAGTAGCAAAGTAATATGATAGTGGTGGTAACGGTAGCAAAAGAAAAGGAAGCAAAAGTAATATTTTTGGTATTTTGTAGTGATTGTAACAAAGAGTAACGAGGAACGTAAATAAGCGTAAACCGGTATATGGAAAGCTCGTAGTCATCGGATCGATGATGGATAATTATGCCGGATGCGGTTCCTCATGTAATGATCATAACATAGGGTGATATAGAACTAGCTCCAATTCATCAATGTAATGTAGGCATGTATTCGAATATAGTCATACGTGCTTATGGAAAAGAACTTGCATGACATCTTTTGTCCTACCCTCCCATGGCAGCGGGGTCCTAATGGAAACTAAGGGATATTAAGGCCTCCTTTTAATAGAGAACCGGAACAAAGCACTAGCACATAGTGAATACATGAACTCCTCAAACTATGGTCATCACCGGGAGTGGTCCCGATTATTGTCACTTCGGGGTTGCCGGATCATAACACATAGTAGGTGACTATAGACTTGCAAGATAGGATCAAGAACTCACATATATTCATGAAAACATAATAGGTTCAGATCTGAAATCATGGCACTCGGGCCCTAGTGACAAGCATTACGCATAGCAAAGTCATAGCAACATCAATCTCAGAACATAATGGATACTAGGGATGAAACCCTAACAAAACTAACACGATTACATGATAAATCTCATCCAACCCATCACCGTCCAGCAAGCCTACGATGTAATTACTCACGCACGGCGGTGAGCATCATGAAATTGGTGATGGAGGATGGTTGATGATGACGACGGCGACGAATCCCTCTCCTGAGCCCGAACGGACTCCAGATCAGCCCTCCCGAGAGGTTTTAGGGCTTGGCGGCGGCTCCGTATCGTAAAATGCGATGATTTCTTCTCCTCTATTTTTTTCTCCCCGAAAGCAAATATATAGAGTTGGAGTTGGCGTCGGAAGGTCTCCAGGGGGCCCACGAGGTAGGGGGTGCGCCCTAGGGGGGGGCGCCCCCACCCTCGTGGACAGGATGTGGGCCCCTTGGTCTTCGTCTTTGGCGAGGATTTTTTATTATTTTTTATAAGATGTTCCGTGGAGTTTCAGGTCATTCCGAGAACTTTTGTTTTCTGCACATAAAACACATCATGGCAATTCTGCTGAAAATAGCGTCAGTCCGGGTTAGTTCCATTCAAATCATGTAAGTTAGAGTCCAAAACAAGGGCAAAAGTGTTTGGAAAAGTAGATACGACGGAGACGTATCAACTCACCCAAGCTTAAACCCTTGCTTGTCCTCAAGCAATTCAGTTGACAAACTGAAAGAGAAAAAGAAAAACTTATACAAACTCTGTTTGCTCTTGTTGTTGTAAATATGTCAAGCCAGCATTCAAATTTTCAGCAAAGATCATAACTAACCACATTTGCAATAATTCTCGGGTCTCATGACTACTCATATCAATAACATAATCAACTAGCAAGCCATAATAATAAATCCCGGATGACAACACTTTCTCAAAACAATCATAATATGATATAACAAGATGGTATCTCGCTAGCCCTTTCTGAGACCGCAAAACATAAATGCAGAGCACCTTTAAAGATAAAGGATTGACTAGACATTGTAATGCATGGTAAAAGAGATCCAATCATAGTCATACCCAATATAGATTAACAGTAATGAATGCTAATGACATCTGTGCTCTCCAGCTAGTGCTTTTAATAAGAGGGTGATGACTTAACATAAAAGTAAATAGATAGGCCCTTCGCAGAGGGAAGCAGGGATTTGTAGAGGTGTCAGATGATGAAGTCATGTACCTAGGGTAGGGTCATGGACCTGCCCAAAGGTACCCTCCCCAAGGACACTCGCGAAAGAAGTTGCCTTCCAGTCGACCTGGTTGGCTTCCACTCGACAGAATCCGAGACACTCGACCAAGAAGGCTCACTCGACCATCAGGTGCTCAGGAATTACTCTGTATCCAAACGATCTGTAATTAAGTAGTCTTTATGGTCATGATGACACTTTATGTCCGGCGTTACCAGTAAAGCCAGGTCTTAGCGTACCTTAAACCCTCTGCTACGTGGGTTGGCCGGGGTCCTGGCGCACTCTATATAAGCCACCCCTCCACAGTGCGGAAGGGTTCGCACCTCGTAACACATATGCATATAATCCATCCAACCGCCTCCGGCTCCGAGACGTAGGGCTGTTACTTCCTCCGAGAAGGGCCTGAACTCGTAAATCCCTTGCATATACAACTACTCCATAGCTAGGATCTTGCCTCTCCATTCCTACCCCCCATTCTACTCTCAGACTTAGAACCACGACAGTTGGCGCCCATCGTGGGGCCGGTGTTCTAGCGATTTTTTGGAGAAGTTGGGATTCTTTCGATCTCCTACATCATGGTTTCAGGTGGAGTTCTGGTCGAGGGCCGCGAGATCTGTCTCGGTGCGCTCACGTTCGTCGCCGACGACTCTGCTTGGCTTCAGGAGGCTCCACTCGACGTGGACGCGCTCCCCGTCCGCAGGGCGACCCACTTTCGCGCGTGTATCCGCGGCGTCCTCCGGCGGCAACCATCGACCCAGTATGGGTCGGCTCCTGTGCTGTCCTTGCTCCCAGTCTCCCGCCGGCGCAAGCGTTCTGATCGGTCGAGGCTTCAACGGTGGGTGAGGCATGCGGTGGCATGCCAGTCGGCCACCCCCCAAGTCGCGGCGATCGAGCCCGACGAATCTCTCTACTACTGGCCTGACCGGCTCCGCAGAGACTGCGTTCGAGTGCGATAGCAGTGACCCGGCGGCAGAGGTTCTGATGGTCGATGGACCACGCAGTCCCCCCGGATTCCCCCGCACCAACGGAGGTGACGGTGGAGGCGATCCGGAGGAAGCCCACAAAGAGTACCTGCCCGAGCCCCTCACTTCGCTTCAGAGGGAGGAGCTTCACCGTTGGAACATGGCTGCGCTTCACACTCCTATCATTGGAGAAACCCCCGAGGCTCGTGCCTTGGAGGATGCGCGCTTGGCCAACCTGGCTGAGCGCACTCGACTGGAGAACCTTCAACGAGTACTCGACGAGCGCGCGCGACACAAGGGTTCCGGAATCCAGTCGACGTCAGCTCTTCCAGCCACCAACTCAGGTATATCGAACTCCGATTCAGAATTTAGCAGCTGCCGCCCGTATAGCAGAGTCGGAGGCGGGTAGAGGTTTGCTACAAATCAGAGATCTGCTCTGGGCGGCAGGAGACCAAAACTCAGTCGTATCACAGTCGCGGAACAGGATTCACAGTCGATCCGTCGCTGCGAATTCAGTCCAGTCGGCCCATAGTCCGAGATCACCCCCGAGGCGTGAGGAACGTGGGGGCCGGCATGATGACCAGTACAAGAGCCGCGAGCAATATGAGCACCGATTCGACGTCGAGTGCCCACTCCTCCCCCAAGGGGTGGATCATACGCTCCTCGGCAGCAGGACGACACACGCCAGCACAGTGTTGGGCGAAGAGTTCCATCGACCTGTGGAACCAGGCTTTGATGCGAGATCTATTATCGTTCAAGGTTTGGTCGACAGAACAGAGCTCACCGAGAAGGCCATGACAGAGATGTTCCCTCCAAAGCAGCAGAGTTCATGTCTCGGGGCGAGTGTTTCAGCAGAGCCATCGAGTCAGCGGTGATTCCTCCCAACTTCAGGTTGGCGATCGAGTCGATAAGTTCACTTTGGTGAATCCAAGCGACACTTGGCTTGAAGATTACCGAGTGGCTGTTCAGATCGGGCGGCGGCAACGATGAGGTAGCCATGAAGCATTTGCCTCTTATGTTGGAGGGTTCAGCCAGAGCGTGGTTGAATCGATTAGCACCCAATGATTTACACTTGGGAAGATCTTGCCCGAGTGTTTGTCAGACATTTGAAGGGACTTGCAAGCAACCAGCGGGGTTGACGGAGTTGCGATCGTGTGTGCAAAAGTCGAGTGAAACTTTGAGAGATTATATCCAGAGGTGGATCACTTTGCACCACATAGTTGAGAATGTATCGATCACCAGGCGATGCATGCCTTCAAAGAAGGAGTCAAGAACACAGAGTTGAGTTTGAAATTCGGTCGAACCGGAGATATGACCCTGAGTCGAATGATGGAGATTGCCACCAAGTATGCAAATGATGAAGAAGAGAACCGGCTCCGGAGTGGTAAATACAAATCGGCCGCTAATGAGGCCGGAGGAGGAAATTCCAGTCGGAAGCAGAAGCGCAAAGCCGAGCCAGCAGCTCCCTGAGAGGCCTTGGCTGTGACCCCAGGAAAGTTCAAGGGGAAACCCAAGGGTCCTTGGAACCTCAAGAAGGTGAAAGACCAGGATGGAAATGACGTGTTGGATTTGCCATGTCACATTCACACGAAGAAAGATGAAGAGGGTAAACTCATTTACCGAAACATACCACTCGACGATGTCGGCTCTTGATTCAGCGGTTCAAGGGAAACAACCCAAGGATAAGGATAAGGAGACAGACAAAGTTGAGGACAAAGATGACAGCGATGATGGATATCCCCAGGTCAATTCCACCCTGATGATTTTTGCTGATGTCGAAAGCAAAAGTCGATTGATGGTTATCAATCGGGAAGTGAACATGGTCGCATCGGCGACGCCCAACTATCTAAAATGGTCCCAGACCGCCATCATATTTGACCAGTCCGATCACCCGACGCACATTGCCACCCCTGGGAGGCAAGCGTTGGTGGTCGACCCAGTCGTCGAAGGCACTCGACTGACCAAAGTTCTGATGGATGGTGGTAGTGGCTTGAACATATTGTACACAGAGACGTTGAAAGGGATGGGCATTCCGATGTCCAGACTCAGTACCAGTAACATGAGCTTCCACGGAGTCATTCCTAGAAAGAAGGCTGAGTCACTCGGCCAAATTGCTCTTGATGTAGTTTTTGGTGATTCGAAGCATTTCCGGAAAGAAAAGTTGACCTTTGAGGTCGTGGATTTCCAGAGCGCTTACCACGCTATTCTGGGAAGGCCAGCATATGCACGCGTTCATGGCCCGACCATGTTACGCCTATCTTAAATCGAAGATGCACGGCCCCAAGGGCGTGATCACATTACGGGCAATCGGAAGAAGGTGGAAGAGTGCTTCGGAAGGGATCTAAGATCGCCGATGCTCGGTTGGCGGTGGTAGAGCTACAAGAGTATCGAAAACTGCAGATCCGGTGATTTGTTGCAGCTAAGAAGCCCTTTCACGGAGTCAAGATTCCGCCGTCCGTGAGACGAAACAGGTTCACATTCACCCGACTGATCCCAATGCTGCTCCGACCGACATCTCGACAACGCTCGACTCAAAATAGGAAGAAGCGCTCATCCAGTTCCTCCGTGAGAACTGGGACATCTTTGCATGGAAGCCTGCTGACATGCCGGGTGTTCCCAGGGGGCTGGCTGAGCACCGCCTACGAGTCGACCCAAAAGTCAAACCGGTTAAAGAAATCTTCGACGGTTCACCGTCCAGAAGAGAAAGGCCATTGGTGAAGAAGTGGCTCGACTCTTAGCGGCAGAGTTCATCCGAGAGATCTACCACTCCGAGTGGCTCGCCAATGTCGTCATGGTCCCCAAGAAGGACAAGTCGCTATGCGCATGTGCATCGATTTCAAGCATATCAATCGGGCATGCCCGAAAGATCATTTCCCTCTTCCTTGCATTGACCAAATAGTCGACTCAACTGCGGGATGTGAGAGGTTGTCTTTTTTAGACGCCTATTCCGGGTACCATCAGATCCGTCTGTATGGAACCGATGAGATCAAAACAACGTTCATCACTCCATTCGGGTGCTTCTGTTATGTCACCATGCCATTCGGTCTCAAGAATGCCGGAGCCACATTCATGAGGATGATTCAGAAGTGTTTGCTCACTCAAATCAGTCGGAATGTGGAAGCGTACATGGATGATATAGTGGTCAAGTCACAAAAGGGTTCCAACCTGTTGACTGACCTTGCTGAAACATTTGCCAATTTCAGGAGGTATGATATCAAGCTTAACCCATCAAAGTGCACATTTGGAGTTCCTGGTGGAAAGTTACTCGGTTTTCTCGTTTCTGAGCGAGGAATCGATGCTAACCCCGAAAAGGTTGGCACCATACTCCGAATGAAGCACCCTGCGCGTGTGCACGACGTCCAGAAGCTAACTGGATGCTTGGCCGCTTTGAGTCGATTCATCTCTCGCCTCGGTGAAAAGGCATTGCCTCTTTACCGACTGATGAAGAAGTCAGACAAGTTCGAGTGGACTCCGGAAGCTGATGCAGCGTTTGCAGAGCTAAAAGCTCTGCTCTCCACCCAGCCGGTGCTTGCTGCTCCTATCAAGAAAGAGCCTTTGTTGCTTTACATTGCAGCCCTTTGGAGAAGTCGTCAAGACTGCATTTACTTACGGTCGAAAGGGAAGAAGAAGGAAAAGCCTTCAAAGTTCAACGCCCAGTTTATTATCTTTCTGAAGTGCTGACCCCATCAAAGCAAAGATTCCCTCACTATCAGAAGCTTGTTTATGGGATTTATATGACCACAAAGAAGGTTGCTCATTATTTCTCTGATCATTCCATTACAGTTGTCAGCGACGCCCCATTGTTAGAAATTCTTCATAACAGAGATGCAACTGGTCGAGTGGCTAAATGGGCGATTGAACTCCTTCCCCTTGATATCAAATTTGAGGCAAAGAAAGCCATCAAGTCCCAAGCAATAGCAACTTCCTCGCCGAGTGGACTGAACAACAGCTTCTGACTCAAGTCCACTCGGAGCACTGGACTATGTTTTTCGATGGTTCCAAGATGCTGAACGGTTCTCAGTGCGGGGTTGTATTGGTTTCCCCGAGGAGATAAGCTCAAATATGTTCTCCAGATTCACTTTGATTCTTCCAACAACGAAGGAATATGAAGCACTCCTGTATGGGGTGCGTATGGCCATTTCACTCGGCGTCCGTCGCCTTATGGTCTATGGCGACTCGGATCTGGTTGTTAATCAAGTGATGAAGGAGTGGGATGTCAGAAGCCCAGCTATGACATGTTACTGTAATGCAGTGAGAAAGCTGGAGAAGAAATTTGAGGGCTTAGAGCTTCATCATATACCCCGACTGAAAAATCAAGCTACGGATGATTTGGCAAAGATAGGGTCCAAGAGGGAAGCCATTCCCATTAATGTATTTTTGGAACACATTCATGCACCATCAGTGCAGGAGGATCCTTTCACAGAAGAAGCCCCGCAGCAAAAGAGTGCCAATGATCCGACTGAAGTTGAGGTCCCAGCCGTGGTCGACCTGATTATGTAAGTTGTGGTCATCACTCCCGATCGACAAAGGCCAGACATCGCATATATCCTAAGGAAAGAGCTCCCAGAGAATGAAGAAGAGGCTCGACAGATCGTCCGTCGATCCAAGGCCTTTACAAAGTGATCAAGGGACAGTTGTTGAGAAAGCGCGATCGAGTCGGCCAGAAGTGTATCACGCCAGAAGAAGGTCAGATAATTCTTGAGGATATCCACTCGGGGACCTGTGGTCATCATGCGTCCTCTCGGACCATTGTGGCTAAAGCATACCGAGCGGGATTTTACTGGTCGAAAGCAAATGAAATGGCAAAAGAAATAGTCGACAAGTGTGAAGGGTGTCAGTTCTATTCCAACATGTCACACAAGCCCGCCTCAGCCTTGAAGACCATTCCACTCGTCTGGCCCTTCGCTGTTTGGGGATTAGACATGATTGGACCGCCGAGAACTGGCGTAAGCGGCTTCACTCATTGGCTAGTAGCAGTCGACAAGTTCACCAAGTGGATCGAAGCCAAGCCCATGAAGAACCTCGATGCATGCACTGCTATCAGTTTCATCAGAGAGTTGATATTCAGATATGGAGTTCCACATAGCATCATCACCGACAATGGGTCAAACTTCGATAATGACAAGTTCAAAGCCTTCTACGCCTCTCAGGGCACGTGGGTCGACTATGCTTCAGTTGCTCATCCTCAGTCGAATGGACAAGCAGAGCGTGCAAACGGCCTCATTCTCAAAGGGATAAAGCCACGGCTGATGCGTGATCTCAAGCACGCAGCAGGAGCTTGGGTCGACGAACTTCCATCAGTTCTCTGGGGATTAAGGACCACTCCTAATCGGTCGACTGGGAGAACTCCATTCTTCCTGGTCTATGTAGCTGAAGCAGCTTCACGAGTGACCTGCTTCACAATGAGCCTCGAGTAGAACTATACTCTGAAGAAGAAGCGGAACAAGCCCGACAAGATGCAGTCCACCTATTGTAAGAGGAGAGGGAGATGGCCCTGATCCGCTCGTCTATCTATCGCCAAGACTTGCGCCGATTCCATGCCGTAAATGTGAAGAGTCGAGCCTTCCAAGAGGGAGATTTGGTCCTCCGAGTGGATCAATAGAAACCACACAAGCTCGCTCCCACTTGGGAAGGTCCCTTCATCGTCACAAGAGTTCTCCACAACGGAGCATATCATCTCTACAACGTTGATCGCCAGATCGACGAGCCTCGAGCTTGGAATGCGGAGCTACTCCGCCCCTTTTATACTTAAATACTCACTCGGTTGAGATGTAACAAAAGTACTTGTGTAGTTTGTTTATCTAAGACAAGAATGTTATAATTTTCCCAGTGATTGTTATTACTTTTTGTTGAAATTTCCCCCAGTGGGTGGCTTAGCTGCGAATCCGGTTCGCCTAAGTTTGTAAAAAATCCTTTCCGAGTGGCGAGCCAGTCTCCCACTCGGGGGCTTAGCTGCGAATCCGCTTCGCCTAAGTATTCAAAATCCTACCGAGTGGAGAGCCAGCCTCCCACTCGGGGGCTTAGCTGCAGTCCAAGTACTCGCCTAAGTATTCAAAATCCTACCGAGTGGTGAGCTGGCCTCCCACTCGGGGGCTTAGCTGCAGTCCAAGTACTCGCCTAAGTATTTAAATCCTACCGAGTGGTGAGCCAGCCTCCCACTCGGGGGCTTAGCTGCAGTCTAAGTACTCGCCTAAGTATTTAAATCCTACCGAGTGGAGAGCCCGCCTCTCACTCGGGGGCTTAGCAACAGCCCAAGGATTCGCCTAAACAATCAATATAATGAACGCTCAAGAAGGACGACGAGGTGCAGGTCGGCTGCTACCTTCTCCTTGAGCTACACCATAAAAATCCTCCCGCGCGGAGAGCAAACCTCCCACTCGGGGGCTTAGCTGCAGCCCTGTGCACGCCTAATTAATAAAAACCCTACCGAGTGGAGAGCAAACCTCCCACTCGGGGGCTTAGCTGCAGCCCAGTGCTCGCCTAAGTAATAGAAATCCTACCGAGTGGAGAGCAAACCTCCCACTCGGGGCTTAGCTACAGCTCGGTGCTCGCCTAAGTAATAAAAACCCTACCGAGTCGTGATCAATCCTCCCACTAGTGGGCTTAGCTGCAGCCCAGTGCTCGCCTAAGTATTAAAAATCCTACCGAGTGGAGAGCAAACCTCCCACTCGGGGGCTTTGCTGCAGCCCAGTGCTCGCCTAAGTGATAAAAATCCTACCGAGTGGAGAGCACACCTCCTGCTCGGAGGCTTAGCTGCAGTCCAGTACTCGCCTAAGTAAGGAATTCATCCCAATCCGCAAGGACGACGAGGTACAAGTCGACTGCTACCTTCTCCTTCGGAGCTTCGCCACAAGTACAACGTACGGTCCATCCCAATCCGCAAGGACGGCGAGGTACAAGTCGACTGCTACCTTCTCCATCGGAGCTTCGCCACAAGTACAACGTGCGGTCCATCCCAATCCGCAAGAACGACGAGGTCGGGCCGCATGCGGTTCGCCTCTACCGCAAGATAGATGAAGTACAAGTCGATTGGAGTTTCACCTCAAGGATACTACTTACAACAATGAAATATATTCGAATGAAGAGCAAAGTTCTCTCAAGGCAAATAAAGCATGTTCAAGGATAGATCAAGTTCGGATAAACGCCCCACGGATCCGAAAGTGCTTTCGAGCGTTAAGCTGTTAAAGTATGTCGGTTACAAAAACCACTCGGCATACCGAGGCAAATTTAAGATGGGACTTAGAAGTTTTTTACTCCTTCGGTGGAGGACTGGAAGGTGCAACAAACTGGTGGAGGTCGATTCCGTCGGCAATGCGGGTAGCAGCAGCGATGAAGGTCTCCATGAAAGATCGGAAGTCGTACTTCCTGGTGTTGGGAACTTTGAGGGACGCCAGCTTGTCCTCTTGCGCTTCCTTGCAGTGGACACGAACTAGAGACAGAGCAACATCAGCACCACACCTGGAAGAAGACTTTTTCCATTCTTGCACTCGATTTGGAATCTCATTCAGTCGAGTCATTATGATTCAAGGTCATTCAAGGCCCGCCCGCCAGAGAGTTGAGTCGATCCGCGACACCGTAGCTTTCAGTCGAGCAAGATAATCCACCACTCTAGCAACGCGAGACTCCAGCCGGAGCACATTCATAGCAGCATCGTCCTTCACAGGAGAGTTGATGGGGTCCAGGCTGGTTTCCACTCGACTGGTTTCTTCTTCGAAGTTTTGACAGAATTTTGAAAACACAGCTCAGACTCAAAACAACAATCATGCGATGAGCCGGTGATAGCAAAACAGTCGGATAAAAGAGATTACCTTCAAGCATGAGAAACAGCTTCTTGGCGAGCCCTCCAAGATAAACCTCCAGGTCATTTCGCTTCCCCGCCAGCCAGCCTTGTCGACAGAGCAATCTTGTCGTTCTTCACCGACTAACTTCCTTGTTGGCGCACAAGAGCTGCTTTCAGCTTGGCATTTTCATCTTCAAGTTTGCCGACTGAGGCAAGTTTCTCTTCAGCGAGCTTTGTTTTCTCCAAAGCCGCATTCTGTGCCTCTGCAAGGTCAAGGTCCTTATTCTTCAGAGTCTCCTCTTGTTTATCTGCAAAGCAACAATGAGAACAGAGTTGAGAATGAACAGAAAAACAAAGACAGTCATCAAGTTCTCACCAGCCATACCTTTTGCTTCATCCTTCGCCTTCTGCAAATTCTCCTGAGCAAGCTTCAAGTCGAGGTTGAGCTGGATCTGTTTGTTCTCTAACTCAGTATAGCGAGCCACAAGCTCGCAAGATTTCTACAAAGAGTCAATCAACAAAAGACATCAAAGACAAATCACTTCCGAGTGACTAAGGAAAAATCATAGCATTTCTAAGACTATAGTCGAATCAAAACATTCGACAGTAGTCTCGGGGACTACACCCAGCGGGTGCACTCAGCGTGCCCTCACTGGTTTTACCAATTTGGTTCGACCAGTCGACCAAAAGAGGCAGAAAGGTTATGATTCTAAAACCATGGTTAATCGTCACGGCCACCGCGGTAAAAAAACAGTTCTTTAGACTATAGCCGATCGCCTGTAGTCCACCATAGTCTCGGGGACTACACCTGGGTGCACTCAGCGTGCCCCCACCGGTTTTACAGTTGCCCATCCGACTTGGTCCGACCAGTCCGAGTGAAGAAGTTCAAAGTGTAAAGACTATAGTCGATCGCACGACGCAGTCCACCATAGTCTCGGGGACTACACCTGGGTGCACTCAGCGTGCCCCCACAAAAACTCAATCGACACACCCACCCAATGGGTGTACAGATATGGAAATCTTCAGAAAGAAGCAGTTTCAGGTAGCATGTCCTAACAGAGCAAGCAGTTTCAGGTAGCATATCCTAACAGAGCAAGCAGCGATCGACTTACTTGGACATTTCTCTGGAGTGCTGAACTAGCATCATAGGCCGCCTGGCTGGCCTCTTGGACTGCCTTCACTTGCTCCATCATGGTCCCTGCCTGGCGTATAGCCTCCTTAGCAGCACTCACTTGGTCTTCCGAGACGTGGTGTGTAGCAAAAAGGGATGGTGGATCAGCAGTCGACAAAGTGGGTCGGGCACTTGTCAGTGGTACAGCAAAAGACACAGAGGCCCAAGCGGTGTTGCCTCCCTCGGAAACCAGCGTCTCAGGTATCGTCACAACTGGAGCAGCCTTGCCAGCAGGCACCCTCTTGTTCTTCCTCTTCACGAACGGGCGCTTCCTCGTCATCATCGGGAGATCAATGACATGAGGCGGAACTACAAGAAAGATTCAAAAGTAAACATGGAAATCCAATCGACTAAAAGCGAAACCGCAGAGATCATACCAAGGTTGGAGGTGACGGCATCTTCCATTTCACGATCTTCGTGCTTGGCCGAGGTCTCGGAGGTAGCAAGACCGCAGATTTCAAGAATCGGCTGATCGGTCATCAAGTCGACCAAAAGTACACTCATGTTGAATAGGGAAATACAAGTTCGCTTGACACCAAGATGGTGGGAATGACCATCCGCATCTTGGGCAGGGCCTTCGTCGGCTTCGACGACGTTGCTCGAGGTTGCTTCGGCGGTTTCTCAGTCGGCGCAGGGGAAATTGTCCGAGGTCGCTTCGTCGACTGCCCAGTGGGTGCAACAGCTTTACCGCGCTCGGCCGCTAGGTCATGCGTCAACTTGGACCTTCCTTTTGAGCGGGGAGGATCGATGTCTTCCTCATCTTCCTCCTCTTCACCAGAGTTGTCGTCCCCCTCATCCTCCTCGCCATTGGACTCCCATTCCTCCTGGCTTTCACCTCCGCTTCCTTCTTCTTCTTCGACTGGTTCCTGCGCCCCGTTGGGCATTGAGTACATCTCAGTGGTGGCCTAGAAGACAACAAAACAAGGCAAAAGTCAGTCAACGAATTGGCATCAGAACAGAATGAATGCAGCAGAATCACAGTCGGAGATAAGTGGTTATACCTTGTCTGGATCGTAAGAATGGTCGAGTGGGGGAATCCTCCTAGCTCCGCGAGGATTATCTTTGTTTCCTGTGATGGGAGTCATCCACTTCTCCAGTGTGGCGTCATCGACCTCCTCTGGATGGACCCGAGTGGTATCATCCGTACCGGAGTACATCCACATCGGATGGCCTCGGTATTGGAGTGGCTGAATTCGTCGTCGGAGGAAAACTTCCAGAAGATCCATGCCCGTCACCCCGTCGCGAATGAGCTGGACTACGCGTTCCATCAACAATTTTACTTGGGCCTTCTCCTCTGGTAGCACCTTCAGGGAAGATGGCTTGTTCACTCGACTCATGGAGAAAGGAGGGAGTCCAGTCGACTGCCCCGACGTCGGCTGGTCTTGGCAGTAGAACCAGGTCGACTGCCACCCTCAAACCAAGTCAAGGAGAGTCATAGCCGGAAAAGCGCTCTTCCCCCTCATCTAGACCCCGAGTCCCCACACATCTGGATTACTTGGGTTCTCTCATCATTCGGGTTCGCTTTTCTTCACCGTCCCGAGAGCGACAAGTGAATATATGCTTGAAGAGGCCCCGGTCGGCCGACAACCCAAGAAGTTTTCGCACAACGACATAAAGCAAAGAAGATAGACAATGGAGTTGGGAGTGAAATGACGGAGTTGCGCTCCAAAAAGTTCAGAAACCCCGGAAGAAAGGATTCGCGGCAGAGAAAATCCCGATCTACATGAGTGGCTAGGAGAACGACTCACCCTCTTCAGTTGCAGCTGCCACTCCGTTCCCTAAGCCTCGCCGACCCATGGAGGATCAGTCCCTCGTTGGCAGATCGTTGCGGTCCTTCTCGGTGATGGTCGAGCGGATCCAATCTCCCTGGACCCAACCTTGCGGCAGTTTGGACCGCGAAGAAGATCCGCCCCGACTAGGCGCTCTCCCCTTCGCCTTCGCCGCCGCCTTCTTCACCCGCTCCAAGGCTGCGGTCTTCTCCGTCACCATTGTCGCCATGGCAGGTAATCGTGTCTGCGCGTTGAGCAGGCTAAGGGTGCAGCAGAAGGATTTGGAGGCGGAAGGAGGGGAAGATTGGGGTCACACTATTCAAAATACCCCGTCCGATGCCTTATATGAGTCCGCTTCCTAGTGGCTGACTGGTAGGCCCAGGCAATCCCGTCAAATCCATAGAACAGCGCAGCGTCACGTGGCGAAAAAGGCGGCGTGAAGATCGAGGCGCCATCGCTTTATCCCATTCGAAAGTCATAGCTTTTCTCGCTTCGCAGACTTCCCAAAATTCAGATCCGTGAAATCCGCTAACCGCTGAGCAACTTTGTCAGACAACAAATTTCCTCCGATCCGTCCGCCGAAATCCTCAAGTTCACAAAGTTCACTCGACAAATGTGAAGAATGGATCTAGGAGACTGAAAGAGAAGTTGACGCCATCACTAAAAGGTCGTTGATCCAGAGTAAGGCACACTCGCAACACAAAGAACAGGTCGGAAAGATTATCAACTCCTTCCTCACTAAAACCTCGATGCATTCAGGGGCTAATGATGAAGTCATGTACCTAGGGTAGGGTCATGGACCTGCCCAAAGGTACCCTCCCCAAGGACACTCGCGAAAGAAGCTGCCTTCCAGTCGACCTGGTAGGCTTCCACTCGATGTAATCCGAGACACTTCGACCAAGAAGGCTCACTCGACCATCGGTGCTCAGGAATCACTCAGTATCCAAACGGTCTGTAATTAAGTAGTCTTTATGTTCATGATGACACTTTATGTCCGGCGTTACCAAAGAACGCCAGTATTAACGCACCTTAAACCCTCTCGCTACGTGGGTTGGCTGGGTCTGGCGCACTCTATATAAGCCACCCCTCCACAGGCGTAAGGGTTCGCACCCTATAACACATACGCATATAATCCAATCGACCGCCTCCGGGCTCAGGGCGTGGGGCTGTTACTTCCTCCGAGAAGGGCCTGAACTCGTAAATCCCTTGCGTATACAACTACTCCATAGCTAAGATCTTGCCTCTCCATTCCTACCCCCCATTCTACTGTCAGACTTAGAACCACGACACCAGAGCTCGGTTTTGAAATAGAGATAAATAATATTTTGAGCGGTATACTTTCATTGTCAACATAACAACTAAGAGATGGCGATATCTTCCATGTCTCACACATTATAGGCGGTTCCCAAACAGAATGGTAAAGTTTATACTCCCCCTCCACCAACAAGCATCAATCCACGGCTTGCTCGAAACAACGAGTGCCTCCAACAAACATCAGTCCTGTGGGGAGTTTTGTTTGCAATTAATTTTGATTTAGTTTGCATAAAGCATGGGACTGGGCATCCGGTGACCAGCCATTTTATCGTGAGTGAGGAGCGGAGTCTACTCCTCTTGAGAATAACCCGCCTAACATGGAAGATAAGGGCAGCCCTAGTTGATACTTGAGCTATTCGAGCATACAAAACAGAATGTTTATTTGAAGGTTTAGAGTTTGGCACATACAAATTTACTTGGAATGGCAGGTTGATACCGCATATAGGAAGGTATAGTGGACTCATATGGAATAACTTTGGGGTTTATTAGATTGGATGCACAAGCAGTATTCCCGCTTAGTACAAGTGAAGGCTAGCAAAAGACTGGGGAAGCGACCAACTAGAGAGCGACAACAGTCATGAACATGCACTAAAATTAATAAACATTGGATGCAAGCATGAGTAGGATATAATCCACCATGAACATAAATATCGTGAAGGCTATGTTGATTTGTTTCAACTACATGCGTGAACATGTGCCAAGTCAAGTCACTTAAATAATTCATAGGAGGATACCACCCCATCATACCACATCATAACCATTTTAATAGCATGTTCGCACGCAAGGTAAACCATTATAACTCATAGCTAATCAAGCATGGCACAAGCAACTATGATATCTAATTGTCATTCCAAACATGTTTATTCATAACAAGCTGAATCAAGAATGATGAACTCATCATATTTACAAAAACAAAAGAGGTCAAGTTCATACCAACTTTTCCCATCTCAGTCAGTCCATCATATATCGTCATAATTGCCTTTCACTCGCATGACCGAACGATGTTAATAATAATAAGAGTGCACGTGCATTGGACTAAGCTGGAATCTGCGAGCATTCAATAAGCAGGAGAAGACAAAGCAATATGGGCTCTGGGTTAAATCAACAATAATGCATATAAGAGCCACTTCAACAATTTAATCATGGCCTTCTCCTAACGACCCCCAAAGAAAAGAAAAGAAATAAAACTATTTACACGGGAATGCTCCCAACAAGAAAAAGAAGAACGGGAAATATTACTACTACAGCAAGAAAAGTAAACTACTACTAATTTTTTTGTTTTTTCTTAAGGTTTTACAAGCAGACAAGAAGAAAGCAGGAAAAAGAAAATAAACTAGCATGTATATCACAGTGAAAGAGTATGAGCACCGACATCTAGCAATGAGTGTGTGTGAACATAAATGTAATGTCGGTGAGAAATACGTACTCCCCCAAGCTTAGGCTTTTTGGCATAAGTTGGTTTATTGCCAGGGGTAGCCTGGCGGATACCCGTAGGTGTGGCTGGGGTCGTACTGCGATGAAGAGTAGTTGGGGTTGTACTGTGATGTAGCGGCTATCGCCTCCTGAGCTGCAGCGTGGAGTCGGGCTGCCTCCTCTTTTGTCTGAGAATCAAAGAAGGCAGGAGTAGGAAGAGTAATACGGACAACATGCCATTTGTTAAAGATTAGTCGATATTGAAGAGGTGATTCAGTCCTCTCGACAAATTGGTGGGAAACCATAGAATCAAAATATAAATAAGTAGGGGGCAACTCCATATCACCCTCACGAATGTCTATCTCAAGAAAATTAGCTAAGTGGGTTGCATAAATTCCTCCAAAGAAATCTCCGTTATATCTATTATGATGCAACCTACGAGCTACAATGGCTCCCATATGATAAGATTGGTCTCCTGACACAACACCAAGAATGCTAAGGTCAGGGACACACATGTGACATGCTTCATCCTTAGCATTTACGCACCTACCTATGAAGAGAGCAAAATAATGTATAGCAGGAAAGTGAATGCTCCCTATGGTAGCTTGCGTTATATCTCTAGATTCCCCTACAGTTATACTGGCAAGAAAGTTTCTAAATTTAGATTTACGAGGATCAATAGTACTACCCCATTGTGGGAGTTTGCAGGCAAAAGTAAAATCCTCTAAGTCCATGGTATAAGATTTGTCATAAAGATCAAACATGACTGAAGGAGAATTATGCGAAGATGAAAACTCAAACCTCCTCAAAAATGAGCTTGTGAGTTCATGATACTGGGGGCATTTGTCTGCCTCAAAGTCCTCAAGCTCGGCATTACGCAAATATGCGTTAAATTCTTCTTTGATTCCCACTCGATCCATAAAATTCTCCGAAGGCCATTCACACGGCCGGACCTCCGCGGTACGAGGCAAATTATATTTGGGCGTCTGTGCTTCTTCATTTTGCTTTTCCTTTGAGCTTCGGCTCGATGAGCCCCTCAAAAGTCTCTTCATTATTTTCTGAAATAATCTGAAATTTTTAGTAATTTCAAACAAAAGTGAACCAACTTCAATAAAACTAATAGCAACTACTCCTACAAGTGTCTAGAGCCCATATCAAGCATTAGAACTACTTGGAACCATATAAACTAGACATGCAAGCTCAAGAACATGGTCACCTATGCAGCATAAATTTGCAATGAATAAAGCACTAGAACAAAAACTAATTGGACCAATGGAGGAGTCACATACCAAGGAACAATCTGCCCAAGCAGTTTTGCAAGAGGTGCTTTGAGCAAGGAGATCGAAATTGTAGCAAAGAGAGCTAGAACTCGTGCTTGAGCTGGTTATTCGGGTTTGTGGGAGGAAGAAGAAGAGGATGGGTGCAGGAATAAGTGGAGGAGGGCGACCGTGGGCCCACAAGGCAGGGGGGCACGCCCTCCACCGTCGTGGCCACGTGGCAGCTCCCCCCGCGGTGATTTTTGCACCATAAATCCTCAAATATTCCCGAAAAAATCATATTAAATTGGCATGGCATTCTGAGGACTTTTATTTTCGGGATATTTTTATATTGCACGGATAAATTAGGAAACAGACAGAAAAATACTATTTTTACTTTATTTAAACTAAATAACAGAAAGTATAAAGATGGTACAGAAGGTTTTGCTTCTAGTTTCATCCATCTCATGCTCATCAAAAAGAATCCACTAACAAGGTTGATCAAGTCTTGTTAACAAACTCATTCCGATTAACATGGAACCGGAGAAATTTCGAATAACACTAAGTTACCTCAACGGGGATATGCACATCCCCTATAATAAGTATATCATATTTCTTCTTGAAAGTAGGAAGAGGAAATTCAAAACCTCCAAATATAATCGATGGAATTTTTCCAATAGAGTTGATACTACGAACTTGAGGTTGTTTCCTCGGAAAGTGTACCGTATGCTCATTACCATTAACATGAAAAGTGGCATTGCGTTTGGTGCAATCAATAACAGCCCCTGCAGTATTCAGAAAAGGTCTTCCAAGAATAATAGACATACTATCGTCCTCGGGAATATCAAGAATAACAAAGTCCGTTAAAATAGTAACGTTTGCAACCACAACAGGCACATCCTCACAAATACCGACAGGTATAGCAGTTGATTTATCACCCATTTGCAAAGATATTTCAGTAGGTGTCAACTTATTCAAATCAAGTCTACGGTATAAAGAGAGAGGCATAACACTAGCACCGGCTCCAAGATCACATAAAGCAGTTTTAGCATAATTTCTTTTAATGGAGCATGGTATAGTGGGTACTCCTGGACCTCCAAGTTTCTTTGGTATTCCACCCTTAAAAGTCTAATTAGCAAGCATGGTGGAAATTTCAGCTTCCGGTATCTTTCTCTTATTAGTAATGATATCCTTCATATACTTAGCATAAGGATTAGTTTTGAGCATAAATCACCAATCGTGATACGCAAAAAAGATAGGTCTAATCATTTCCAACAAAGCGCTCAAAATCCTCATCATCCTTTTTCTTGGATGGTTTGGGAGGAAAAGGCATGGGTTTCTAAACCCATGGTTCTCTTTCTTTACAATGTTTCCTAGCAACAAAGTCTCTCTTATCATAACGTTGATTCTTTGGTTGTGGGTTATCAAGATCAACAGCAGGTTCAACTTCTACATCATTATCATTACTAGGTTGAGCATCATCATGAACATCATCATTAACATTTTCATTAGGTTCATGTTCATTACCAGATTGTGTTTCAGCATCAGACATAGAGATATCATTTGGATTATCAGGTGGTTCAGCAATAGGTTCACTAGAAGTTTGCAAAGTCCTATCATTTTTCTTTTTCTTCCTTTTAGAAAAACTAGGTGCATCAATATTATTTCTATGAGAATCTTGCTCAATTCTCTTAGGGTGGCCTTCAGGATACAAAGGTTCCTAAGTCATTCTACCAGTTCTAGTAGCCACTCTAACAGCATAATCATTTTTCTTACTATTCATTTCATCAAGCAATTCTTTTTGAGCTTTAAGTACTTGTTCTACTTGAGTGGTAACCATAGAAGCATGTTTGCTAACAAGTTTAAGTTCACCTCTAATATTAGCCATATAATCACCCAAGTGTTTAATCATATAAGCATTTTGTTTTAATTGTCTACCAAAATAAGCATTGAAGTCTTCTTGCTTAAACATAAAGTTCAAACTCATCCAAGCACTGACTAGCAATTTTAGTAGGAGGGATTTCAACTTTATCATATCTATAGAGAGAATTTACCTTTACTACCTGTGTCGGGTTATCGAGGTCTGGAGGTTCTTCAATAAATAATGGATCAAGATCATATGTTTCTTCAATAGGCGGTAGATTAAGACCATGTATTTCTTCAATAGGAGGTAAATTCTTAACATCTTCAGCTTTAATACCTTTTTCTTTTATAGATTTCTTTGCCTCTTGCATATCTTCGGGACTGAGAAATAGAACACCTCTCTTCTTCGGAGTTGGTTTAGGAATAGGCTCAGTAATTGGAGCAGGAGCTGGCTCAGGAGATGCCCAATTATTTTCATTTGTCAACATATTATTTAATAAAATTTCAGCTTCATCCGGTGTTCTTTCCCTGAAAAGAGAACCAGCACAACTATCCAGGTAATCTCTGGAAGCATCGATTAGTCCATTATAAAAGATATCAAGTATTTCATTTTTCTTAAGAGGATGATCATGCAAAGCATTAAGTAACTTGAGAAGCCTCCCCCAAGCTTGTGGGAGACTCTCTTCTTTAATTTGCACAAAGTTGTATATTTCCTTTAAAGCAGCTTGTTTCTTATGAGCAGGGAAATATTTAGCAGAGAGGTAATAAATCATATCCTGGGGACTATGCACACAACCGGGATCAAGAGAATTAAACCATATCTTAGCATCACCCTTTAATGAGAACGGAAATATTTTAAGAATATAAAAGTAGCGAGATCTCTCATCATTAGTGAACAGGGTGGCTATATCATTTAATTTAGTAAGATGTGCCACAACAGTTTTAGATTCATAACCATGAAAAGGATCAGATTCAACCAAAGTAATAATATCAGATTCATAACCAAAACAGAGAATTCATAATCCTTATCGGGAACACAAATAGGTGAAGTAGCAAAAGCAGGATCAAGCCTCATTTTATCTCTAAGTGATCCTTTGTTCCATTTAGCTATTAACCTTCTAAGCTCATCGTTATCGTTGCAAGCTAAAATAGCAGCAGAAGCCTCTTTATAAAAAATATAACCTTCAGGAATAACAGGCCTATCCTCATCATCATTTTCATCAATATTATCAGATTCAATAATTTCTTTCTCTCTAGCCCGAGCAATTTGTTCATCAAGAAATTAACTAAGGGGCACAGTAGTATCAAGCATAGAAGTAGTTTCATCATAAGTATCATGCATAGCAGAAGTGGCATCATCAATAACATGCAACATATCAGAACGAATAGCAGAAGCAGGTTTAGGTGTCGCAAGCTTACTCATAACAGAAGGTGAATCAAGTGCAGAGCTAGATAGCAGTTCCTTACCTCCCCTCGTAGTTGAGGGATAAATTTTTGTCTTAGCGTCTTTCAAGTTCTTCATAGTGTCCAGCAGATATAAATCCCAAGTGACTCTAAGAATAGAGCTATGCTCCCCGGCAACGGCGCCAGAAAATGTCTTGATAACCCACAAGTATAGGGGATCGCAACAGCTTTCGAGGGTAGAGTATTCAACCCAAATTAATTGATTCTACACAAGGGGAGCCAAATAATATTCTCAAGTATTAGGAGCTGAGTTGTCAATTCAACCACACCTGGAAACTTAGTATCTGCAGCAAAGTGTTTAGTAGCAAAGTAATATGATAGTGGTGGCAACGGTAGCAAAAGTAAAGGAAGCAAAAGTAATATTTTTGGTATTTTGTAGTGATTGTAACAGTAGCAACGGGAAAGTAAATAAGCGTAAACCAGTATATGGAAAGCTCGTAGGCATCGGATCAGTGATGGATAATTATGCCGGATGCGGTTCCTCATGTAACAGTCATAACATAGGGTGATATAGAACTAGCTCCAATTCATCAATGTAATGTAGGCATGTATTCCGAATATAGTCATACATGCTTATGGAAAAGAACTTTCATGACATCTTTTGTCCTACCCTCCCATGGCAGCGGGGTCCTAATGGAAACTAAGGGATAGTAAGGCCTCCTTTTAATAGAGAACTGGAACAAAGCATTAGCACATAGTGAATACATGAACTCCTCAAACTATGGTCATCATCGGGAGTGGTCCCGATTATTGTCACTTCGGGTTGCGGATCATAACACATAGTAGGTGACTATAGACTTGCAAGATAGGATCAAGAACTCACATATATTCATGAAAACATAATAGGTTCAGATCTGAAATCATGGCACTCGGGCCCTAGTGACAGGCATTACGCATAGCAAAGTCATAGCAACATCAATCTCAGAACATACTGGATACTAGGGATGAAACCCTAACAAAACTAACTCGATTACATGATAAATCTCATCCAACCCATCACCGTCCAGCAAGCCTACGATGGAATTACTCACGCGCGACGGTGAGCATCATGAAATTGGTGATGGAGGATGGTTGATGATGACGACGGCGACGAATCCCCCTCTCCGGAGCCCCGAACGGACTCCAGATCAGCCCTCCCGAGAGGTTTTAGGGCTTGGCGGTGGCTCCGTATTGTAAAACGCGATGATTTCTTCTCATCTATTTTTTCTCCCCGAAAGCAAATATATAGAGTTGGAGTTGGCGTCGGAAGGTCTCCAGAGGGCCCATGAGGTAGGGGGGCGCGCCCTAGGGGGGGCCTACCCTCGTGGACAGGGTGTGGGCCCCATGGTCTTCATCTTTGGCAAGGATTTTTATTATTTTTTATAAGATGTTCCGTGGAGTTTCGGGTCATTCCGAGAACTTTTGTTTTCTGCACATAAAACAACATCATGGAAATTCTCAAAAACAGCGCCAACCGGTTAGTTCCATTCAAATCATGTAAGTTAGAGTCCAAAACAAGGGCAAAAGTGTTTGGAAAAGTAGATACGACGGAGACGTATCAGGACTCAAAGTTCATCACATCGCCCGCAAAAGTAACCAGGCGGCAGACATCCTTGCTCGCATCGGCGCTAAGCGTGACCCCGTCCCACCTAACATCTTCCTCGAAAGGCTCTTTAAGCCATCCATGGTATGGCTAGGGGGAGATAGAAACGACAGTCCCGTTCCAAACACAAACACAGATAACGAACACACCAATATCATCGGAGGCTCAACCACCGAAGTAACACCATCGGCCCACCTGATCATGGCAGTAATTGCCCCGTGGACCGAACCATTCTTGGCCTACTTTATTAGGAAGGAGCTCCCAGAAGTTTAGAACGAGGCTTGATACGTCTCCAACGTATCTATAATTTTTGATTGCTCCATGCTACTTTATCTACTGTTTTGGACTATAATGGGCTTTATTTTCCACTTTTATATTACTTTTGGGACTAACCTATTAACCGGAAGCCCATCCCAGAATTGCTGTTTTTTTGCCTATTTTAGTATTTCGAAGAAACAAAATATCAAACGGAGTCCAAACGGAATGAAACCTTTGGGAACGTGATCTTCTCACCGAACGTGATCCAGGAGACTTGGACCCTACTCCAAGAAGCACCTCACGAGGGTGGAGGTCGCGCCCCCCTGGGCGCGCCCCCTACCTCGCGGGCCCCCTGACGCTCCACCGACGTACTCCTTCCTCCTATATATACCTACGTACCCCCAATAGACCAGATACGGAGCCAAAAACCTAATTCCACCGGCCGCATCTTCCTGTATCCACGAGATCCCATCTTGGGGCCTGTTCCGGAGCTCCGCTGGAGGGGGCATCTACCACGGAGGGCTTCTACATCAACACCATAGCCCCTCCGATGAAGTGTGAGAAGTTTACTTCAGACCTTAGGGTCCATAGCTAGTAGCTACATGGCTTCTTCTCTCTTTTTGGATCTCAATACAATGTTCTCCCCCTCTCTCGTGGAGATCTATTCGATGTAATCTTCTTTTTGCGGTGTGTTTGTTGAGACCGATGAATTGTGGGTTTACGATCCAACTTATCTATGAATAATATTTGAATCTTCTCTGAATTCTTTTATGTATGATTGAGTTATCTTTGCAAGTCTCTTGAATTATCCGCTTGGTTTGGCCAACTAGATTGGTTGTTCTTGCAATGGGAGAAGTGTTTAGCTTTGGGTTCAATCTTATGTGTCCTTACCCAAAGGATGTGAAGGGTTGCACGGCACGTATTGTATTGTTGCCATCGAGGATAACAAGATGGGGTATTTATCATATTGCATGAATTTATTCCTCTACATCATGTCATCTTGCTTAAGGTGTTACTCTGTTTTTAACTTAATACTCTAGATGCATTCTGGATAGCGGTCGATGAGTGGAGTAATAGTAGTAGATGCAGAATCGTTTCGGTCTACTTGTTTCGGACGTGATGCCTATTTACATGATCATACCTAGATAACCTCATAACTATGCTAAATTCTATCAATTGCTCAACAGTAATTTGTTCACCCACCATAGAATACCTATGCTCTTGAGAGAAGCCACTAGTGAAACCTATGGTCCCCGGGTCTATTCTCATCATATCAATCTCCATCACTTTATTTACTTGCTTTGCTTTTACTTTTCACTTTGCATCTTTATACCAAAAATACCAAAAATATTACCTCTATCAGATCTCACTCTCGTAAGTGGCCGTGAAGGGATTGACAACCCCTAATCGCGTTGGTTGCGAGTAGCTATCGTTTTGTGCAGGTACGAGGGACTTGCGCGTGACCTCCTAGTGGATTGATACCTTGGTTCTCAAAAACTAAGGGAAATACTTACGCTACTGTTCTGCATCATCCTCTCCTCTTCGGGGAAAACCAACGCAAGCTCAAGACGTAGCAAGAAGGATTTCGGCGCCGCTGTCGGGAGGCCTACACAAAAGTCAACATACCAAGTACCCATCACAATCTCTGTCTCTCGCATTACATTATTTGCCATTTGCCTCTCGTTTTCCTCTCCCCCACTTCACCCTTGCCATTTTATTTGCCCTCTCTTTCCCAATCTCCTCCTCTCTTTTACTTGCCTTTTGTTTGCTTGTGTCTCCATGTGCCTTCTATGTGCTTGCATCTTTGCTTGCTAAAAATCCATTGTTATGGATCCACTTAAAGTATTCTACTTGGATCATCTTCGATCCTTATGCGCCAGGTTGAAACCCCAACTAGCCTAGTTGATGGGAAATCTTTAGATGAGCATGCTCATTATAAAAGGCCACCGTTTATGCGAAAAGGGAGACTCTTATGGAGTCAAATAAACAGATTGCTGTGTTATGCTTGGAATCTTTGTGAAATTTATGATTTTACTTGTTGCTCTAAGAACCCTAAAAAACACCTTCCTTACCTATATGAGTTTAATGAAAATGAAATCTTATCTTCTTATGCAAAGGGTGTTTACAGTCACTATGATATCGAACAAATTGAAGAATTTGTTGCTTTTAAGGGTGCTTATGAAGTTGCTTCTTTGATTGAAAAGTATGATATTACTCTCTCTTAATCTGAAAATTTTGACATACTTAAATATTGCTATGAAAACTATGCTCATAATGTCTATGTCAGAGAATTTATTGAGAGAATGACCGTTTCTTTGGAAGGAAATAATGATATGCATGAATCTATAGATAATGATGATTCCGACGATTTGATTGAAATATCCCTTGATGAACATGATGCTTGCTATTCTTGTGGCCATGATGCCAATATTTATGAAGATGAATTTGCTATAGTTCCTTATGTTAAAAATGAGATTGTTGCTATTGCGCCCATACTTGATAGTTCCTTCGATGAAAAGCATGATTCAATGATTTTACTATAAATCCTCTTGATGTCAATTATGCTAATAATATGCAAAACCCTAAGCTTGGGGATGCTAGTTTTGTTGTGTCCACTATTTGTTGCAATGATCATGATTGGGGAGATTTTTCTTATGATCTTGAAAATTTATTCAATCCCCAAGATGAATATGAGATTGATAATATTGTTTGCAATAATATTGAAAGTGGGTTTGGAAGAGTGTCAACTTTAGATCCCACATATTTGGATAATGTTCAATCTTATGAAGTTTTTGATAAACGTGGGTTTGGAGAGGTCATGACTTTAGTTAATATTAATCCCACTATTTTGGAAGAGTGTCAACTTCGCATGCATGTGGATCGTGTTGAGAATATGTCATGTGATAGCTATATTGTTGAAGTTTCTTATGATCCTACATATTATGAGAGAGGAAAATATGGTTATAGAAATTTTCATGTTACTAAATTACCTCTCGTCATGTTGAGATTGCTATCGTCTCTTTCTTATTCCTTGCATATGCTTGTTTTTGTTTGCCTTGCAAATTTGTTTGCTTATAATATGCCTATGCATAGGAAGTATGTTAGACTTAGATGTGTTTGTCACGTGTTTCATGATGCTCTTTTTGCGCTTCAGTTCTTGTCTTTCATGTGAGCATCATTGAAATCTCAATGCCTAGCTAAAAGGCTTTAAAGAAAAGCGCTTGTTGGGAGACAACCCAATATATTTCCTTTTTGTTTAGGAATAAATAATCCAGCTATATTCTGTTTAGATGTGGTTTTATCTTTTAATTAGTGTTTGTGCCAAGTTAAACCTATTAGATCTTCTTGGGAGATAGTTATTTGATCTTGCTGTAATTTCCAGAATCTTTGCGCTCAGTGCCCGAATTGTTAAAAATCACCAGAACGTGATAAAATAGTGATTCCAATTGCTGCTGATCAAGAAACAAATTTTCCAGGTCTTCTAATTTTGGTAGAATTTTTTGGATTCTAGAAGTTTGCGTTAGTTACAGATTACTACAAACTGTTCTGTTTTTGACAGATTCTGTTTTGCGTGTATTGTTTGCTTATTTTGATGAATCTGTGGATAGTAAAATAGTTTATGATCCATAGAGAAGCTGGAATACAGTAGGTTTAACACCAATATAAATAAAGAATCAGTTAATTATAGTACCTTAAAGTAGTCTTTTGTTTTCTTTCTCTAACGGAGCTCACGAGATTTCTATTGAGTTTTGTGTTGTGAAGTTTTCAAGTTTTGGGTGAATTCTTTTGATGGATTATGGAACAAGGAGTGGCAAGAGCCTAAGCTTGGGGATGCCCATGGCACCCCCAAGATAATCCAAGGACACCAAAAGACAAAGCTTGGGGATGCCCCGAAGGCATCCCTCTTTCGGCCCACTTCCATCGGTAATTTACTTGGAGCTATATTTTTATTCACCAACATGATATGTGTTTTGCTTGGAGCGTCTTGTATTATCTGCGTCTTTGTTTGTTAGTTTACCACAATCATACTTGCTGTACACACATTTTGAGAGAGCCATACATGAATTGGAATTTTTTAGAATACTCTATGTGCTTCACTTATATCTTTTGAGCTTGATAGTTTTGCTCATAGTGCTTCACTTATATCTTTTTGAGCATGATAATTTTTGCTCTAGTGCTTCACTTAGATCTTTTAGAGCATGGTGGTGGATTGTTTTAAAGAAACTTGATCTCTCATGCTTCACTTAGATTATTTTCAGAGTCGTTAATAGCATGGTAATTTGCTTAATGTTAATATACTTGGTGTTCAAGATATGTGAAACTTTCTTTTGAAGTGCGTTGAATACTAAGATAAGTTTGATGCTTGATAATTGTTTTGAGATATGGAGGTGATAATATCAAAGTCGTGCTAGTTGAGTAGTTGTGAATTTGAGAAATGCTTGTGTTGAAGATTGCAAATCCCGTAGCATGCACGTATGGTTAAAGTTGTGTAACAAATTTGAAACATGAAGTGTACCTGGCTTGTGCATCCTTATGAGTGGCGGTTGGGGACGAGCGACGGTCTTTTCCTACCAATCTATCCCCTAGGAGCATGCTCGTAGTACTTGATTTTGATGACTTCTAAATTTTTGCAATAAGTATATGAGTTCTTTTGACTAATGTTGAGTCCATGGATTATACGCACTTTTACCTTTCCGCCTTTGCTAGCCTCTTCGGTACCGTGCATTGCCCTTTCTCACATTGAGAGTTGGTGCAAACTTTGCCAGTGCATCCAAACCCCGTGATATGATACGCTCTTTCACACATAAACCTCCTTATATCTTCCTCAAAACAGCCACCATACCTACCTATTATGGCATTTCCATAGCCATTCCGAGATATATTGCCATGCAACTTTCCACCGTTCCGTTCATCATCATCATGACATACTTTACTTTTGTCATACTGCCATTGCATGATCATTTAGTTGACATCGTATTTGTGGCAAAGCCACCATGCATTATTTTTCATACATGTCACTCTTGATTCATTGCACCATCCCGGTACACCGCCGGAGGCATTCATATAGAGTCATATCTTGTTCTAGTTTTGAGTTGTAATCCTTATGTTGTAATCAATAGAAGTGTGATGATCATCATTATTAGAGCATTGCCCAAAAAAAAGAGAAAGGCCAAAAAAAAAGAACAAAGAAAGGCCCAAAAAAAGGGCACTGCTACTATCTCTTTTTCCACACCTGTGCTTCAAAGTAGCACCTTGTTCTTCATGTAGTGAGTCTCATATATTGTGCTTCAAAGTAGCACCATGTTTTTCATATAGTGAGTCTCATAAGTTGTCTTTGCATACTAGTGGGAATTTTTTCGTTATAGAACTTGGCTTGTATATTCCTACAATGGGCTTCCTCAAAATGCCCTAGGTCTTCATGAGCAAGCAAGTTGGATGCACACCCACTAGTTTTCTTTTGTTGAGCATTCATAGCTCTAGTGCATACGTTGCATGGCAATCCCTACTCCTCATGTAGACATCAATTGATGGGCATCTCCATAGTCCGTTGATTATCCTCGTCAATATGAGACTTTCTCCTTTTTTGTCTTCTCCACACAATCCCCATCATCATATTCTATTCCACCCATAGTGCTATATCCATGGCTCACGCTCATGTATTGCGTGAAGGTTGAAAAAGTTTGAGATTATTTAAGTACGAAACAATTGCTTGGCTTTTTATCGGGGGTATAGAAGTTGGGAACATCTTTGTGTGACGAAAATGAAGCATAGCCTAAATATATGATTTTGTAGGGATGAACTTTCTTTTGCCATGCTATTTTGAGAAGACATGATTGCTTTGATTAGTATGCTTGAAGTATTATTATTTTTATGTCAATATGAACTTTTGTCTTGAATCTTTCGGATCTGAATATTCATACCATGATTAAGAAGATTTACATTGAAATTATGCCAAAGTATCACTCCGCATCAAAAATTCTTTTTAATCATTTACCTACTCGAGGACGAGCAGGAATTAAGCTTGGGGATGCCTGATACGTCTCCAACATATCTATAATTTTGATTGCTCCATGCTACTTTATCTACTGTTTTGGACTATAATGGGCTTTATTTTCCACTTTTATATTACTTTTGGGACTAACCTATTAACCGGAGGCCCAGCCTGTAATTGCTGTTTTTGCCTATTTCATATTTCGAAGAAACAAAATATCAAACGGAGTCCAAACGGAATGAAACCTTCGGGAACGTGATCTTCTCACCGAACGTGATCCAGGAGACTTGGAACCTACTCCAAGAAGCACCAGAGGCGGTCACGAGGGTGGAGGGCGGCCCCCTGGGCGCGCCCCCTACCTCATGGGCCCCCTGACGCTCCACCGACGTACTCCTTCATCCTATATATACCTACATACCCCCAATAGACCAGATACGGAGCCAAAAACCTAATTCCACCACTGTACCTTCCTGTATCCACGAGATCCCATCTTGGGGCCTGTTCCGGAGCTCACGAGGGGGCATCTACCACGGAGGGCTTCTACATCAACACCATAGCCCCTCCGATGAAGTGTGAGTAGTTTACTTCAGACCTTCGGGTCCATAGCTAGTAGCTAGATGGCTTCTTCTCTCTTTTTGGATCTCAATACAATTTTCTCCCCATGTCTCGCGGAGATCTATTCGATGTAATCTTTTGCGGTGTGTTTGTTGAGACCGATGAATTGTGGGTTTATGATCCAGCTTATCTATGAATAATATTTGAATCTTCTCTGAATTCTTTTATGTATGATTGATTTATCTTTGCAAGTCTCTTCGAATTATCCGCTTTGGTTTGGCCAACTAGATTGGTAGTTCTTGCAATGGGAGAAGTGTTTAGCTTTGGGTTCAATCTTGCGGTGTCCTTACCTAGTGACGAGAAGGGGTTGCAAGGCACGTATTGTATTGTTGCCATCGAGGATAACAAGATGGGGTATTTATCATATTGCATGAATTTATTCCTCTACATCATGTCATCTTGCTTAAGGCGTTACTCTGTTTTTAACTTAACACTCTAGATGCATGCTGGATTGCGGTCGATGAGTGGAGTAATAGTAGTAGATGCAGAATCGTTTCGGTCTACTTGTTTCGGACGTGATGCCTATATACATGATCATACCTAGATAACCTCATAACTATGCTCAATTCTATCAATTGCTCAACAGTAATTTGTTCACCCACCGTAGAATACCTATGCTCTTGAGAGAAGCCACTAGTGAAACCTATGGCCCCCGGGTCTATTCTCATCATATCAATCTCCATCACTTTATTTACTTGCATTGCTTTTACTTTTCACTTTGCATCTTTATACCAAGAATACCAAAATTATTACCTCTATCAGATCTCACTCTCGTAAGTGACTGTGAAGGGATTAACAACCCCTAATCGCGTTGGTTGTGAGTAGCTATCATTTTGTGCAGGTACGAGGGACTTGCGCGTGACCTCCTACTGGATTGATACCTTGGTTCTCAAAAACTGAGGGAAATACTTACGCTACTGTGCTGCATCATCCTCTCCTCTTCGGGGAAAACCAACGCAAGCTCAAGACGTAGCAAGGCTCGCCGCATAGTCCGGCGTTCGAAGGCCTACAAAGTTCACGAAGGAGAGCTCTACAAGAAAAGCACTACCGGAGTCCTTCAAAGGTGTATCTCCGAGGAGGAGGGGCAACAACTTTTGGCAGAAATTCACGCCAGTCTCGGCGAACACCACGCTGCAGCCCGGGCACTTGTCAGCAAGGCTTTCCGTACAGAATTTTACTGGCCCACGGCCCGGGCAGACGCACAGGACCTCGTCCAACGCTGTGTTGGATGCCAACTCTTCGCCAACCAAAGCCATATGCCACCAACCGCTTTACAAACAATCCCCATTACATGGCCCTTTGAGGTCTCGGGCTTGGACATGGTTGGACCCCTTATAGGGGGAAGCCATAAGAAAAAATATCTGTTGGTCATGGTGGACAAATTCAGCAAGTGGATAGAGGCTAGACCGGTTAAAACGGCCGAGTCCGGACCGGTGATTGCCTTTATATCCGATGTGGTACACTGTTACGGTGTACCGCACAGCATCATCACCGATAATGGTTCGAATTTCACAGCCAATGAGGTGAAAACCTGGTGTGCTAATCTGGGCATTAAGCTCGATTACGCCTCTGTCAACCACCCGCAAACAAATGGTCAAGTCGAGCGAGCCAATGGTCTTATTATGAGCGGCATCAAACCCAGACTAGTGCATTGTTTAAAAGAATCAGACAAACACTGGGTCAAGGAGCTCGACTACGTACTCTGGGGGCTGTAGACCACGCCCAACCGTACTACCGGATACACACCTTTTTTCATGGTGTACGGTGCAGACGCCGTGTTGCCCTGCAATATTATACACGACTCACCTCGAGTGCGTATGCATGAGGAGAAAGAGGCCGAGTTGGATCGGCAGGACAGCCTAGATGCCCTGGAGGAAGAGCGCGACATCGCCAAAGCCCGTTCAGCATTTTATCAACAGCAGCCTCGAAGATATCAAAGCAGAGAGGTACGGGCCAAGACTTACAATGTTGGCAACCTCGTTCTACGGTTACTGGAGAAGAAAAAGGACAAACTCAAGCCCAAATGGGAGGGTCCCTTCAAAATCGACAAAGTTCTCACCGGAGGAGCGTACCGTCTTCGTGACACATCAGACAATCGCCTAGAGCCGAACCCCTGGAACGCGGCCAGACTCCGAAGGTTCTATGCCTAGCTCCGAACTCTTTGTTAGTCTCCTTCTCCCCTATAGATTCCATTACTCTTTCCCCCTTTTACACAATTTTTTTCTCTTTAAAGCACTCATTCGACTTGACCGAACACTGCTGACGTACACATCTTTACATATGTACGCCCATTATACCTGGGGGCTTCTCTAACAGAAGCTTGTTAATATTATTTTCTGAGCATCAAGCTCATCACACATGCGTGTTTTCCCGCATGTCTTTTCTTCGCCATTATATGCATCGATATGACTTAAGTTTTGGCCAAGCCGTGTTGCCTGGCTCCTGTGCTTACCCCTACGTCCCCGATTGTTCGGCTAGGTGGTAAAGGGAGCACCTCTGCGATTGTTACTGCCAGGTCATCTGGATGTGTACCTCAGACTGGGTGAAGCCGAAAGCTAGCGTTCTTAAGGGAATATTCAGTCGGTGGATGAAAAGTCTCTTTTGCACTCACTCTATTGTGAACCCCCAGAAGCTATACATACTTTGATTTTCACATCACAATTCGGACATGCCTACTAATGCATGCACACCCAGGGAAAGGAACCCTTAACAGAACTATTCTCTCTGGAAGATGTTTCTTACGAATAAAATGTAATATAACATAACTAGCAGAATACAACTTGTCTGTTCAAGCAATTATGACCCCTACGCCTAGTTTTCCAGGCATGCCCCGGCCTATTCGGCCGTGAGGGTATCCGGAAACGCTCTGTACCCTTGAGTCCGGAGGTTGAATCGAAAAGGTATGCCATGACAAATGATATACAATTCAGCTAGAATTCCACACGGTGAGGAAAGTACATAGTCACTTGGACTCAAACACTTCCTCCTCTATACCGTCCAACAGGCGATCTAACTTACAATCCTGTTGGGAATTTTTGGCGGCCACCTCTACTTGGTCATACACTAAACTAACGGGAATTTCTTCCCCATTCGGCCCTACCGGTCCGACACGCGCCATGTGATTAGGATCAAGCTTGGTATACCAAGTCTTCACCATGGCCCAAGCCTCTCGCGCACCCTCTCGACAGGCCGATATCTTCCATAGCCGGATATGCCTCCGCGCTCCTTTGAACCGCTCTACAAGCTCCTCCATACTTCATGGAGGGGAGGCGGGGGGCCATAGAGCCTTGGCAATACTCTGCATCGCTAGCCTCGCCTGTTCGTGCACTTGTGTCAGCTTACGCAGCAGATCACTCGATGATCCGGACACCTCCTCTTCAGGACTGCCCGTCAATATACCTGCAAGCATGGCTATATCAGTTTCATTTCTCTCTGAACTACTAAAAACAAACAAGTTCGGAAACATACTGAACATGCCGCCCCGCAGTTTCTTGTTCTCCTTTACGGAGTCGGACAGCTGGGCCCGCACATCCTTCAATTCTTCACCCAACTTAGTGCTGGAGTCCCGCAGCTTGTTTTTCTCGTCCCTGACGCAGGTCAGCACACGTTCGCCCGCGACGTGTTGCCTCTTCGCCTCTTTTTCTCCCTCTTGGGCGGTCTTCAACTCCTTCTCAAATTGATCAGGCGACCCTATTATGCGATCAGTGGCAGTATTAGCACAGTTGGTATACATTCACTATTCCTCACTAGAGGGGAAAGTTACCAGTGGACAACTTCTTCAAATTTTCCAGTTCGGCGGTAGCCATTTAGCTGTGTCCGACATTGTTCCAGCTCTTGGGATAGCAGGTTGTTCTTCTATGTAAGAACCTGGCCATACAACAGTCCTTAAGTCAGTTGTGCCAACTGCTTTCAGTCCCGGGGGCTACTGGCATATGGTTATCTTATTCGGACAAAGAAAACTTACTCGCACATCTGTCAAATACTGCTTCGTGGCTGTACTAAGCCTGTTTCAAGCAGTTCGGATGTACGCATCGGCTGAGCTGAAGGCATTGAATACCTCTTCTAAAAACTCAGGGTCTCGTAAAACAGGCCTACAACACCGATGATCCATGGCGCTCTCCACTTCTGAGTTGGTAACGGACATATTCTCCGAACCATCGGCCGAAGGACAGTCCAGTACTGTTCCTATGTTGACTCCCGCCTTTCCAACAGGGTCTAAATCCCTGGCGCGAGGAGTACGGCCGGCCGGACCTTCAGATTTAGTCTGGTGGACCTTTTTCTTGGTGTCAAACAAGCATACAAGTTACAGTTGGATGTGACTGTTGAAGTATACCTTTAAATCCTTATCTCTTTTACGAGGGACCAGTCATGACTTCGCCGACCTTCCTTTTAGAAGCCTTGCTCGGTGCCGGAGCCGCTCTCTTTGGAGCTGCCCCTAGAGTAGTGTGACATGCCGAACGTCTCCCCTGTGGAGCACGAGACAGTGCGATGGGTGAGGCAGTACGAGGAAGCTCTTTCGAGAGAAGTTTTTTCTCAAACGACTTACGTGGGAAGCGGGAAGAAGACCAGGGTAATCGGCGATAATGGCCACTTCTGTGCCATCATAGCTCGCCTGGTAAAACACCCCTTCCACGAGTACCATGAATATATCCGGATCTTCTTCATACCCGGGATCCAGCTCCCGGTTGTGGTCCTCAGGCTGTGGGGCGGGGCTGTAAAACCCCTCGGTGATTCTTCGCCAATGCTATTATAAGCGGATTAGAAATTTGTCAAAACTAATCCGGGAAGCGGAATGAGTAAAGCAGGAGGATTGGGGCTTACCCAACTGGGAGGATTATACATAGAATATCCCTCTCTACGATTGATTCGAAGAAATTCCTCTCCCTCCCCTTTGAACAGCTCGACCAGAATTTTGGCCAGAGCAGCGGGGGTGCCCGGACCTTTTTGACCTCAGCGGGAGGAGTCGTCCTCCCCGTTGTAGTGCCACATTGGGATCCCTCTGTATTGAAGCGGCTGAACCCCTCGCGTTATGGAGGTCACCATTACCTCAACCATTGTTAATCCGGACTGGGCAAGCGTCTTTATCTCGTCCAAGAGCCGACGAACCTCCGCACTGTCATCCTCCTCAAGGCTTTGGGGGCGCCAACTGTGGCGTTTCTTTAGCGGAACGCTTGCAAATTCAGGGAGACCCTTTCGAACTGGGTCGGGAAGCGCAACGTCCTCGATGTAGAACCACACGGAAGGCCATTCTTTAGATGCCTTCCTTGGTGTGCCAGACGGGTATCCGGTATCGGCGATGCGCCACACTTCGGCTCCGCCCACTTCAAATATTGACACCTCATGGTTACGCGGGACAAGACAGAACAATTTTCTCCACAATTCAAAATGGGCTTCAACACCCAGGAATAGCTCGCATAAAGCAACATAACCGGCGATGTGCAGGATAGAGGCGGGAGTGAAGTTGTTCAGCTGGAGGCCGTAATATTCCAAAAGCCCTTGAAGGAATGGATGGACTGGAAATTCGACGCCCCTCAACAGATAGGGGACGAAGCACACTCGCTCCCTTCCGGATGGATTGGGGAAGTCCTCCAACTGAGTCACGCCATTGAAGGAGACCGACCCTGCTCGAACAGGGACCAGATCCGCGGGAGGAAGAAATCCCTGCGTTTGCAGCTTTGCTAGCTGACTATTAGTCACAGAACACTTCTCCCACTCGCTTCTCTTTGGGCTGGAGCGGGAGGAAGAATGGGAATCCTGGCCATATTGGAATGGCTTCTCCTGGCAGTTTCTGGGGATTTTCCTGGCACGGTATCGCCTGGATCTAAGATCCAATTTCATTAAATAGGCGTTCTGCCTTGTGTGGACGGGGTGTATTTCCAAAAATACCCTGACTTTCTGCACTCGCTCGACACGTGGAAGACGAAGTTATTAGCGCGCAGAATCCGAGGGGAACAATATTGAGTCAACGGCCGAATACATTACTTGGAGAAGGGAACCCGCCTTGCAATGCCGAAGACAATCCGAAGGCTGAACACCTCGTCATTGAAGCCTGGTTCGGGGCTCTTGAGGAGTCTGGACTAAAGGGGTCCTTGGGCGTCCTACTGTTACTCATTGGGCCGGACCGATGGGCTGTGAAGACACGAAGATCAAGACTATACCCGTGTCCGGATTGGACTCTCCTTGGCGTGGAAGGCAAGCTAGGCGACCGACTATGAAGATTCCTCTTATGTAACCGACCTCATGTAATTCCCTAGATCTCTCCGGTGTCTATATAAACCGGAGAGCATAGTCCTGATAGGACAGATTCATTACCATATACTCATAGGCTAGACTTCTAGGGTTTAGCCATTACGATCTCGTGGTAGATCAACTCTTGTAACACTCATATTCATCAAGGTCAATCAAGCAGGAAGTAGGGTATTACCTCCATAGAGAGGGCCCGAACCTGGGTAAACATCGTGTCCGCCGTCTCCTATTACCATCGATCCTAGACGCACAGTTCGGGACCCCCTACCCGAGATTCGCCGGTTTTGACACCGACAGTAACCATGTAGAGACGGACGTGCTCGTCCTCCTCAATGACACGGTGACATACCACCTCCGCGGGGGACGCCAGCCTCCGCACCTGAAAGGATCGATATAGTTGACTAGAGGGGGGGGGGTGAATAGGCAACTAACAATTTTTAGCTTTTCTTTACCAAATTAAACTTTGCATCAAAGTAGGTTGTCTAGATATGCAACTAGGTGAACAACCTATATGATGCAACAACAACTAGCACACAAGCAAGCAAGGGATATAACACAAATAAGCTTGCACAAGTAAAGGCACGAGATAACCAAGAGTGGAGCGGTGAAGACGAGGATGTGTTACCGGAGTTCCTTCCTTTTGATAGGAAGTACGTCTCCGTTGGAGCGGTGTGGAGGCACAATGCTCCCCAAGAAGCCACTAGGGCCACCATATTCTCCTCACGCCCTCACACAATGCGAGATGCCGTGATTCCACTATTGGTGCCCTCGAAGGCGGCATCCGGACCTTTACAAACAAGGTTGAGGCTCTCTCCACAACTTAATTGGAGGCTCCCAACGAAACCCCAGAGCTTCACCACAATGGAATGTGGCTCCGAAGTGACCTCTTCCGTCTAGGGCGCCCAAGCACCCAAGAGTAACAAAATCCACACAAGAAAGTATGGGGGAATCAAATGTCCTTTGGTGGAAGTGTAGATCTAGGTCTCCTCCTTCAATCCCTAGCGAATCAATGAGTTTGAGTGGCTAGAGAGAGAGATCAGGCAAGAAAGCTTTAATGGCAGTAATGGAGGAGAGAGAGAGGCCAAAGGTGGGTGGGAGGTAGGAGAAGCACCTCCTTAAATTGGCCCCCCAAGATCCAACCGTTATGTGCAGAAACGCATAGGAGCGAAACTTCCGGTGGCGCACACGGTAGTACCGGTTTATCGAAACAAGCCGGAACTACCGCAAAACCACCGCTCAACTACCGGGCCACATACAGAAAGTAAACCTCTCAGGCCGGTAGTTGGAGCGAAGGTTGGACCGGGACTACCGCTGGGCCTGCAGTTGCTTAGCGGTGGGGTCCGAGGCGGTACTACCGCCCTGGACACCGGTAGTACCGGTTTATGAAGAAATAACCGGAACTACCATTCCACCACCGGTCTACTACCGCACCTGGTACAGAAGGGAGTCACCCCTGACCAGTACTAGGGGCGGTGGTAAGACCGGAACTACTGGCCAGCGGTACAACCGCTCAAAGAAGCGGTACAACCGCCAAGAGCAGGACTGCACAGAACAGAGGATGGGGAGCATCTCTCTCCTCGAACGGAGGGTATATGGTGGGTGCAGAGAATGTGTACGTGAAGGATTCGCCCAATACCTTCCGATGTGGATACCCTCTTAATAGTACAGATATCCTACGACCAAAGGAAATAATAACGTCAGAAAACTCCGTCTTTGATCTTTTCCGCATAGAGGGAAAACCTAACTGTCTAGCGCCACACAAAGTGTACCTGAGAAAACTATGGCGCACGATTAGTCCATGTGTGTTGTCATCATCACCAAAACCCTAAGGCAAAGGATGCCCTTACAATCTCCCCCTTTTTGGTGGATGATGACAACCACACGACTAGTCCGGGAGTTCTAAAAAATAAAGGAGGGGATCCCCCTGAGTGTGAGCACTATTTAGAGTTTGCTTTTGGAATGCAAAGTGCGTATACTAGGAAATGCTCCCCCTGGATTTCATAGACCAACCGGAGACAGCAAAACAACCACAATAAGCATAAAGCAGTAGAGACAAGGGAAAAAGGACCCCATCAACATGTAATAAACACTACTGAAAGAAGAGTGCAGAGATAAGTGCATAAAAGGACGACGCATGTATTACACCATGCACGAGATCACAACATAGAATAAGTCCATAGAGCACTACAAAAAGCAAATAAAAACTAGAAAGACCAATTGCAAATAACCACCCATGCAACTCCCGTGACCTAATGGAGTTCTCTCCCCTTTTGGCATCGAGACACCAAAAAGGAAAAGAGCGAAGCTAGCGCCCCGGGGCTCAATAGATCTCCTCGCCAGTAGCCGCAGAGCTGTCAGATGCATCATCATCAGGATCCTGAGCCTCATCAGACTCCTCAGACCTCGCAGCAGCTGCCTCAGGAACACGGACAGAGGAATAAGCAGGTGCTTCATTAGACCACTAACAGTTCTCCAAGCACCAAGTATCCTCAGGAGTGGTGGTCTTCTCGGAGCCACTCTTCACATCTGGCACATTGAGGTGCCTCATCAACTGAATCTGCCTGTGACGCGCCATCTTCTCAGCAACGTGGGCCTTGTAGAGCTTCTTCTGAATATGGGTCTGCAAGCAAAAGGTCTTCTTGATCTTGGAAGTCAGCTTCTCAACCAAGGTGGGCTGGACCCCAGGCTCCAACTCAAAGTCCTCGTCATCTGAGGTAGCATACACATCCTCCTGATTGCCCGTAGAAAAACGGGGAGTCTTATGCTTCTTCTTCCTTAGCTCCTTGACCTCATGCTCCGTGAGGTTGGCAGGAGTGGTGAGTGGCTCTCCTGGCCTACAGACTACCCAAACGGTGCTCAGAAACTGCATCACAAAAGGAGCATATATCGGTACCTTGTGGTACAACACCATGTTGTACATCTCCTCCCATAGCCACTTGGAGACATCAAACGTGGCACCGGATCCCCTCTTGGTCATCATGGCCACAAGAAAATCAACCAGATAACCATAGATATCATTTTGATTCCCAACCTTGGGAAGCAGCACACAACATAACACACGATGCAGAATGTCATAGACTGGCAGAAGATCATTGGACTTGCCCACAATGCCATGTCCAGGGATGTATAGAGGGGCGAGCTTCACCTTGTCCATGGGGTGAGCACGGTCGTGAGGAAGGATGCCACCTTGACCCTCAATCCCGGTATCCTCATAACCAAGAGCATTGCAGAAGGCTCTCCACGGGACATGAAAGAACTCATCACGGAACATACAAAGGAGAGATGGCGTTCCACATCAGAGCCGAAGTGGACTGTAGCATAGAACTGATGGACGAGCTGCTGCACATCGAAATCACAGTTCACGGTCATGAGCTTGATCAAGTCAAACTCTTCACAGATCTCCAAAGCTTCTCCAAAGTAATCAAGGTTGTTCTTCCAATGATCGATGTCAATGGACCACATCCGGGTGAACTTGTTCTTGTGATGCTCAAAAACTTCTGAAACAATCCTCCACTGTAACTCATTCCGGAACTGCGGGTTGTTCCAACGAGGATTCGGTGCAACAGTGTAGGGATCCTGGAAATGAAACCTTTGCCAGTCCAGCATCTTCCACTTGTGCATTGGCACCGCAACATGTTGCTTAGCAGCAGCAGACTTCTCTCGACGAGTGGCCTTGGTAGGAATTACCACCTCATGAGAGTCCTCATTGTCATCCGAAGGTTTGCCCCTATGGGCCCTCTTCTTTGGTGTTTTGAGGCTTCCGAACAGCATGAGAACTAGAGCCACCTGCAGACGCACACAGAGAGCACACAGAAACCCAAGCAAAGATGAGAGGAATGTACACAAGATTAGAGGAATATGTTTCATGTAAGTGGGTAGAAGAGAAACAGGGTGCATAGGTTCAGAGAAACCGGTTGTTCCGGTTGGACCACCAGTAGTACCGCCTAGGCGGTAGTACCACTCGCAAAGAGCGGTAGTACCGCTGGGGGCGAATCCGCCGAGTGGAAGAACGGGAACCGCCCGTTCTCGAATCTATATGCCCTATTCCTCTTAATACATACGCACAGGAAGCAGAAGGAGGCTATACGGATCTCTCCCACCAACCATTTGGCCAAAAATGTGAGAGTACAAGCAATGCCCTAGGGTTGGATTCAAATGAGGAACCATACAAAGGAGAAGAACAAGGCATTACCGGTATCCATGGGAGTGATCGAAGAGGAGGCGAACTCCATGGAGCGGATCTGATGAAGGGCCGACAGATCCGAAGAGCCTGAGGGCGCTCCTGGGCGAAGGATGAAGCAACCGGCAGCGAGGGATAGTGGGAGGGACGAGCACGAAGGGGAAAAGAAAAGACCCATTCTGCCCGCTTCCCTTCTATAAGCCCCAGATGTCCACCGGTAGTACTGCTCCTAGGAGAGGTAGTACCGGTCCTGTAGCTACCTGGTGGTCGAGAGCGGTACTTCCGCTCCAGAAGCAGCGGTAGTACCGCGTCCAAGCACCGGTCAGAGATACTGGTACAGGCAGGAGCGGTAGAACCGCTCATGCAGGACCGGAAGTACCACTGAGACTGTACAATAGAAGGGAAGACCGGTAGACCCGGTCGGACCATCGGTTGTACTGCCAGGTTGCAACAGCCCAAGCACAAGGGAAGATCAAACTATTGTACATATGGAAAAGATGGCTTGGGATGGGGAGGCTTAGGATGGAAAGAAGACACTGTAATATGATGAAGAAGACAATCAAGAGTGCAAGAAGCAAACAAGAAAAACCACTCTTTAGAGAATTCAAACATCTAGGAGACCGAAAAGAGCCAGGCACCAAGAAACACACGACAAGGAAAAATGCCTAAGCTCAAGGGCGGTGGCCAGAGCCACCTATGTTTGAGTTAAAATGGTATGGCACCGCGAAGAATTATCCTTGGGCCCATGACCAAAACTCGTCTTTGAAGCACAAGTACCATCAGCAATGGCTAATGTGAAAGGGTTGATCAATTTATGCATAATGGGTGGAGGAAGACTTCATTGAGAGGACATCACCCCCCCTATGTCCATGCCTACACCTAAACAAGATACCAAGCTGAGTATGGTGGGGTGTGCAAGGGTTCAAGCAACATTGCTCAAATCAATGATATATAGCTCATGCCTTAACTCGCGAAATCTTGCTTCATCCAAAGGCTTCGTGAAAATATCTGCAAGGTTATCATGAGTGTTGACATGAGCTCGATCTCCCCTCGCCTAATGTGATCCCGGATGAAGTGATACCAAATCTCAATATGCTTCGTCTTGAAGTGTTGAACCGGGTTGAGAGAAATCTTGATGGCACTTTCATTGTCACACCAAAGAGGCACTTTGTCACAAATGACACTGTAATCCTTTAAAGTTTGCCTCATCCAAAGAAGTTGTGCACAACAACTACCGGCTGCCACATACTCCGCTTGGGTGGACGAGAGAGACACGCAACTTTGCTTCTTAGAAGACCAACTAACCAAAGAGCAACCAAGGAATTGGCACCCTCCGGAAGTGGACTTCCTATCCACTTTGTCTCCCGCCCAATCCGAGTCTGAATAACCTACAAGCTTGAAGTTTGCTCCTCTTGGGTACCATAAGCCAAAGTTTGGGGTATGAGCCAAATATCGAAAGATTCGCTTGACCGCCACAAAGTGGCTTTCCTTAGGTGCGGCTTGAAATCGTGCACAAATTCCCACACTCAACATGATATCCGGTCTAGATGCACAAAGGTAAAGCAAGGAGCCAATCATGGAGCGATATACCTTTTGATCCACCGCTTAACCATTGGGATCAATGCCAAGTTGGCACTTGATGGGCATTGGAGTGGAAGCCGGCTTGACATCACTTAGCTTGAATCTCTTTAGCATGTATTGAGTGTATTTGGCTTGGTTGATGAAGGTTCCTTCTCTTGTTTGTTTGACTTCAAACCCGAGAAAGAACTTCAACTCTCCCATCGAAGACATCTTGAACTTTGAGGTCATGAGAGCGGCAAATTCCTCATTGAAAGCTTTGTTAGGAGAACCAAATATAATATCATCAACATATAGTTGGCACACAAACAACTCCCCTTTGACATTCTTAGTAAAAAGAGTGGGGTCGATTTTCCCAACTTCAAATCCACGATCTTGCAACAACTCGATAAGGTGGTCATACCACGCACGTGGGGCTTGTTTAAGGCCATAGAGTGCCTTATCGAGTTGATACACATGATCGGGGAAGTAGGTGTCCTCGAACCCGGGGGGTTGTTTGACATATACCAACTCATTAATAGGACCATTAAGAAAAGAACTCTTCACATCCATTTGTTGCAACTTAAAGTTATGATGAGAAGCATAAGCAATCAACAAACAAATGGATTAAAGGCGAGCAACGGGAGCAAAGGTTTCACCATAGTCGATACCCTCGACTTGGGAGTAGCCTTGTGCTACCAATCTTGCCTTGTTGTGAACTATTGCCTGCTACCTCTTGAGCACTGCGTTGGATTTCCCCGAAGAGGAAAGGATGATGCAGCAAAGTAGCGTAACTATTTCCCTAAGTTTTTGAGAACTAAGGTATCAATCCAGTAGGAGGCTACGCGCGAGTCCCTCGTACCTACACAAAGCAAATAACTCCTCGCAACCAACGCGAATAGGGGTTGTCAATCCCTTCACAGTCACTTACGAGAGTGAGATATGATAGAGATGATAGATAATATTTTTGATATTTTTGGTATAAAGATGCAAAGTAAAATAAAAGGTAAAGTAAAAAAGCAAAGCAATAATAAAGTGACGGAAGATTAATATGATAAAGATAGACCCGGGGGCCATAGGTTTCACTAGTGGCTTCTCTCAAGAGCATAAGTATTCTACGGTGGGTGAACAAATTATTGTTGAGCAATTGACAGAATTGAGCATAGTTATGAGAATATCTAGGTATGATGATGTATATAGGCATCACGTCCGAGACAAGTAGACCAACTCCTGCCTGCATCTACTACTATTACTCCACTCATCGACCACTATCCAGCATGCATCTAGAGTATTAAGTTCAAGAAAACAGAGTAACGCCTTAAGCAAGATGACATGATGTAGAGGGATAAATTCATGCAATAAGATAAAAAACCCATCTTGTTATCCTCGATGGCAACAATACAATACGTGCCTTGCTGCCCCTACTGCGAGTGGGAAAGGACACCGCAAGATTGAACCCAAAGCTAAGCACTTCTCCTAAGGGAGTACTGGATTAGGGGGTATCCGGACAACGGGACTATGACCTTTGGCCGGACTGTTAGACTATGAAGATACAAGATTGAAGACTTCGTCTCGTGTCCGGATGAGACACTCTAGGCATGGAAGGCAAGCTTGGCGATACTGATATGTAGATCTCCTCCTGTTGTAACCGACTATGTGTAACCCTAGCCCCCTCTGGTGTCTATATAAACCGGAGGGTTTAGTCCATAGGACGACAACAATCATACCATAGGCTAGCCTCTAGGGTTTAGCATCTACGATCTCGTGGTAGATCAACTCTTGTACTACTCATATCATCAAGATCAATCAAGCAGGAAGTAGGGTATTACCTCCATCGAGAGGGCCTGAACCTGGGTAAACGTTGTGTCCCTTGCCTCCTGTTACCATCCACCTTGGACGCACAGTTCGGGACCCCCTACCCGAGATCCGCCGGTTTTGACACCGACATTGGTGCTTTAATTGAGAGTTCCACCGTGTCGTCACCGTAAGGAGGGATGTCTCGTCTCGTTGTCAAGGACAGTGTCACCTCTGGGTGATCCCTGGCTGTCGGCCAGACTCTTCGGTTGGGCGAGTTCTTCATGACCGCCTGCTCATTGCTGCTACCGACGATGACTTCTCGGGTCATCGAAAACAGCCTCCACGTCGGCTCGGAACTTGCCGAGCAGATGGATCCGATGGAGCTCTCCTCCATGAATGAGCTCTTGGATCGCATCACCGCTTTGGGAGTCGCTACGGACTATGATCGGATCAGGCTTAAACCCGACCAAAGGGAGATTAACTCTTTGCCGGTCACCCATCAGATAGTGGTGGAGGAGGAACAATGCGGTAATTATTCCTCAATCTTGAGGACAAACTATGTCTGGATTCCAGAGCTCTCCGAGCCAGATACCCGTATACGGAAGGACATCTCCCAAGCTTTGAACTTAGAATTAGGCAGTGGGCCGGACTTATCGGGCGACATCCCGGAGCCCGAACTTCCAATATCGAAAACTCCCATGCCCCTGGGTCTAAGATCGGGTCAGGGTCCGGACTCAAATCTGCCCACCCACCCAGATACAAGCGATCTCTCCCACATTAGACAAGAGCCCCAGGAAACAGTACATCACTATTGGGCCAAATTCCTCCTTCTAATGAACAAGGTAAAGGACTGTCGCGAGGAAGACGCAATTTCATTCTTCTGCAATAATTGCACAGATAAGGGAATCCTTAACTCCATAAGCCGCCGCAACATATTACACTTTGCCAACTTGGCGGCCATAGTACGGAAGTACTGCGCGATGGAGAGTGCCTGGAAAACCGAAGCAAAATTTTGGGATAACCCGGCCCTGGCTAAACACCCAGTCCGAATTAAAAGGGCGCAGCCTCGTAAGTCGCCCGATTCAATAGCAAAAAAGCAAAAAACCCGATACAGGGCATGGAACCGTATTGGAGGGATGACTTAACGAACCCTGCAAAATTCATAGTACGGCGGATACCACACCAACACACAGCCTTAGAGCATGTTGGGTACTCCGGCAGGTTGCTGAAAGCGGCGAGGATCTCCTCATTCAAAATACCGCAGAGCAACATCCCGTGAATCACAATACAGTCCTAACAGTCTTCGAGACATTCGCCTCAGATAACAAAGAAGCGAGCACTCTGCAGCCTTGCCGAGATATGCCGGTGGCAGCAATAAATCCATGGAGCGACACAGCTATCACCTTCAATGCCGTTGATGAACCTAAAGCGAACAGCCCGAGTACCAGCCGCATTAGTCCTCAGTCCAATTGTGGACGGCTTTCGGCTCACTGAAGTACTCATGGATGGCGACAGCGGATTAAACCTCATTTACGAAGAAACTCTTAAAAAAATGGAAATAGACTGGAACCGCATTGAGCAAAGCAGCACAACCTTTCGAGGAATGATCCCCAGTCAGGAGGCATGTTGCGCTGGGAAAATCACACTGGATGTGGTATTCGGCAAAATTACAGATCCGAAGAAATAACATTCCAAGTGGCCTCGTTCAGTAGCGGATACCACGCCCTTCTAGGGCAGGAGGCATTCACGATCTTCCAAGATATACCCCATTATGGGTACATGAAGCTCAAAATGCCTGGGCCTAATGGAATTATCACTCTAGCTAGTGATCCGGACATAGCGCTCCGCACTGAAAACAAGACAGCCGCACTAGCCCTCGAGGCACTATCCGAAGCCCTAGCGGCAGAGGAGTTAACTGCGCTATGCTCGACCGTGGACAGGGATGACGTGATACTCGACAAAAGATCCAAGTCCACCTCTTTCAAACCAGCGGCCGAATAGTCAAATTCCAAGTCCACCCGACGGACCCTAATAAAACAGCCTCAATCGGGGCACAATTAAACCCCGCTATGGACGCCGCACTACGAGAGTTCCTACAAGAGAACTGGTATATATTCGCCTGGCACCCATCAGATATGCCACGAATCCCACGCAGGCTGGCCGAACATAGCCTTAACATCCTAAAAGGATTGAAGCCGGTCAAGCAGACTCTTCGGCGTTTTTCTAAACCTAAGCGACAAGGTATGGGTGAGGAGCTAGCCAAGTTATTGGAGGCCGGATTCATCAGAGAAATAAAACATCCGGACTGGCTAGCAAACCTGGTGATGGTAACAAAGAAGGACAAATCCTGGCTCCTATGTGTCGATTTCAAAGACCTCAATAAGGCTTGCCCAAAGGATCCCTTCCCTCTACCCCGCATCGATCAAATTATCGACGCCACCGCGGGACACGACTTACTGTGCTTCCTCGATGCATACTCCGGCTACCACCAAATCAAGATGGCCGAGTCCGACCAAGACGCAACAACGTTTATCACGCCATACGGCCCCTTCTGTTTCAACACAATGCCTTCTGGGCTTAAGAACGCCAGTGCAACGTATCAACGCATGATTCAGACATGTCTGGAAAAGAAGATCGACAAAACAGTGGAAGCCTACATAGACGATGTGGTCATCAAAACCAGACATGTCGACTCTTTAATAGACGACTTGAGGCTTACGTTCGACAACCTCCGAACATATGACATCAAGCTCAATCTGGAAAAATGTGTTTTCGGCGTGCCCGCCGGAAAGCTCCTGGGTTTCATCGTCTCCAGTAGAGGAATTGAAGCAAATCCGGCTAAAATTCGAGCCCTGTCACAATTGGCCACCCCAACAGACCTCAAGCAAATCCAGAAATTAACTGGATGTGTTGCGGCCTTAAGCCGCTTTATCTCCCGATTAGGAGAAAAGGCACTACCTCTCTATCGCCTTCTTCGGCGCACCGAACACTTCGAGTGGACGGATGCTGCCTCGGCCGGATTGGAAGAAATAAAAGCCATACTGGCTTCCAACCCAATCCTGGCCGCGCCAAACATCGGCGAACCAATACTTTTATATATAGCGGCGACTCATCAAGTCGTAAGTGCAGTGCTCGTTGTTGAACGAGAAACTGACGGACATAAATTTCCCCTTCCAAAGCCGGTATACTATGTATCCGCTGTCCTCACCTCATGCAAATCACGGTACCCGCATTATCAAAAGATAGCATATGCGGTATTCATGGCATCCCAAAAACTACGACACTACTTTCAAGAGTGTTCAATTACAGTGGCCTCGGAAGTGCCACTGGACGACATAATAAACAACCGCGACGCCACAGGCCGGATTGCTAAATGGGCCATTGAGCTCCTCCCATTCGACATAACATATAAACCTCTGCGAGCTCTTAACTCGCAGGTGTTGGCCGATTTCGTCGCCGAATGGACAGAAGCCGAACTCCCTAAAGAGTACGGCGCATACTCCAATTGGATTATGCACTTCGACGGCTCCAAAATGTTGGCCGGTGTGGGGGCTGGCGTCGTCCTGACGTCCCCTACCGGAGACACAGTCCAATATGTACTCCAAATAATGTACACAGACTCCAACAATGCCGCCGAATACGAGGCCCTGTTACACGGTCTCCGGATGGCAGTTTCCATGGGCATTCAACGCCTGGAGGTGCGCGGCGACTCGAACCTCGCAATATCCCAAATAAATGGAGACTTCGACGCTAAAGATCCGAAAATGGCTGCTTATCGCAATGCCGTACTCAAGATGTCAGCTCGGTTTGAGGGGCTCGAATTCCACCATGTGGCTCGGGAGAATAATCAGGCGGCGGATATCCTCGCCCGTATCGGCGCCAAGCGCGATCCGGTCCCACCCAACATATTCTTGGAAAGGCTGTTTAAGCCATCCGTGGTATGGGAAGGGAAACAAGCAACAACAGCCGGACCCGACTACAATGCGGATACGAACACTCTGACATAATTGGTGGCTCCGCCACCGAAATAACACCTTCAGCCCACGTAATAATGGCCGTCATCGCCCCATGGACTGAACCATTCCTGGCCTATCTAACCAGGCAGGAACTTCCAGAGGACCAAAATGAGGCACGCTGCATTGTGCGGCAATCTAAAGCTTACAAGGTCCATGAGGGAGAGCTCTATAAGAAAAGCACCACCGGAGTCCTTCAAAGGTGCATCTCCGAAGAGGAAGGGCGGAAGCTTCTGGCAGAAATCCACGCCGGACTCGGTGGCCACCATGCCGCAGCCCGGGCCCTCGTAAGTAAGGCCTTCCGCACAGGATTTTATTGGCCAACGGCATGGGCAGATGCACAGGACTTGGTCCAATGCTCCGTAGGTTGTCAGCTTTTTGCAAACCAAAGCCATATGCCACCCGTCGCCCTACAAACAATCCCCATTACCTGGCCTTTTGCGGTCTGGGGGCTTGACATGGTTGGACCCTTAAAGGGGAACCCATAAGAAAAAATACTTCTTGGTCATGGTGGATAAATTCACCAAATGGATAGAAGCCAAGCTCGTTAAAACGGCTGAATCCGGACCAGTGATAGACTTCATATCCGGGTTGTACACCGTTATGGTGTCCCCACAGCATCATCAATCGACAACGGCACGAACTTTATCACGACAAGGTGAAACTATGGTGCAGCAACATGGGCATAAGCTCGATTATGCTTCATCTATCATCCACAAACTAACGGTCAAGTCGAGCGAGCAAATGGTCTTATCATGAGCGGCATCAAACCCAGATTAGTGCGGTCCTTAAAGGAATCTAACACGCACTGGGTAGAGGAGCTCGACTCCGTACTCTGGGGGCTGCGGACCACGCCGAATCGTACTACCGGATACAAACGTTCTTCATGGTGTACGGCACAGAGGCGGTTCTGCCCTGCGACATAATTCATGACTCACCTCGAGTGCGCATGTATGAAGAAAGAGAGGCTGAGCTCGATCGGCAGGACAATTTGGACGCCCTCGAGGAGGAGCGTGACGTAGCAAAAGCTCGTTCTGCATTCTATCAGCAACAGGCTAGAAGATACCAAAGTAGAGAAGTACGGGCCAAAACTTATCATGTTGGCGAGTTAGTTCTAGGCCTACCGGAGAAGAAAAAGGACAAGCTCAAGCCCAAATGGGAGGGTCCCTTCGTTATTGACCAGGTTCTAACCGGTGGAGGGTACCGTCTGCGGGATGCATCGGACAACAGACTCGAGCCAAATCCATGGAACGCAGCCAGACTCCAAAGATTCTACGCCTAATGCCGGACTTCGTGTTCGTCTCCTTACCTCTGACAATTATTTTACATATTCGTCATCTGTCTCTTCTATCTTTCTTTCTTCCCCTTTTCTTTCGAGGACTTGAAGGGCTAAGATGTGCTTTGATTACACAACCTTGATGCGCTAGCCGCGCTCATTATACCTGGGGGCTTCTTGTACAGAAGCTTAATTACTTTAAGGGCTTCACGCCCCGCACATGTGTTATGCTTCCACATGTACCTTTTTTCGCCATTAAATGCATCGATATGACTTAAGTTTTGGCCAAGCTGGGTTGCCTGGCTCTTGTATTTATGCCCTATGTTCCCGTTAATTCGGCTAGGGCATAAGGGGAGCACCTCTACGATTGTTACTGCCGGGTCAGCCGGATGTGTACCTCAGACTGGGTGAAGCCGAAAGCTAGCGTTCTTAAGGGAATATTCGGTCGGTGAATAAAAGATGAGTTTTTTTTTGCACTTGCCCCCAGATGTTTTTGCCTGCGTTTCTTCTCGCAGTTCGGACATGCACATTAGGGCATGCGTACCCAGGGAAAGGAACCCTTAACGGAACTATTCTCCCTGGAAGATGTTTCTTACTACCCATGTAATATAACATAACTAGTTGGGTACTTGTCTGTTCAAGCAATTATGACCCCTACGCCTGGTTTCCACGCATACCCCGGTTTCTACATAACTGAGCGGGTATTCGGATACACTCCGGACTATCGGGTCCAGAGGTTGAAGCGAAAAGTTCCGCCATGACAAATGATTTACAATCCGGCTAGAGACATTCCACATGTCATCTAATTACATAGTCACTTAGACTGATTAAACTCTTCTTCTATGCCATCCAATAGGCTGTCTAGCCTACAATCCTGTTGGGAATACTTGGCGGCTAACTCTACTTGGTGATACACCAAACTGACAGGGATTTCTTTCCCATCGGGCCCCACAGGTCCGACCTCAGCCTTGGTATACCACGTCTTCACCATGGCCCAGGCTTCCCTAGCACCTTGACGGCAGGCCGATATCTTCCATAATCGGAAGTGCCGCCGCGCTCCCTTGAGCTTCTTCGTGAGCTCTCCAAGGCTTTCGGGCAGGGAGACGGATGGCCACAAGGCATGGGCAATACCTTGCATCACCTGCCGAATTGTTCATGCAGTAGCAAGAGCTCTGGTAGAAGATCACCCGCAGACCCGGGCATCTCGTCCGCGGGACGACCTGTCAGCATACCTGCAGACATAACTCTATTAGCTGGCTTCTTCGCCGAACTCTATTTACAGTTCGTTTAAGCACTTACTGAACATGCCGCGTCGAAGCCGCTTGTTCTCCTTCACGGAGTCCGACAGTTTGGCGCGAACATCTTTTAGTTCCTCGCCCAGCTGGGTATTGGCATCTTGGAGATCGTTTTTCTCCTGCCTAACCTTTGTGAGCACGTGCTCGCCAGCCTTTAACTGCTGTATGACATGTTGCTCGTCCGGATTCACTCCGGCATCATCTGCAATATTTCTTGTCAGAATTATGTGCATGCCGCATCCTATATGGTACCTGTCATTCTTTAAAGCAGGTGTTACCGGAGGGGGCCTTTTCGGACTCCTTCAACGCAGCCTCTGCGGTCCGTAGCCGGGCCTTGCACTCTTCCAGCTCTTGAGACAATTGGGTATTCTTCTCTAAGAACTCAAGACAGATAATGATCCTTAAATCAGTTGTGCCAACTGCTTCAAGTCTCAGGGGCTAGTGCTATATATAATCATCAAATTTGCTTACCCGTATATCCTTTACATACGGGTCTGTGGCTCTGGCAAGACCGTTTTGAGCAGCACGGATATACGCGTCTCCCGAATTGAAGGCATCAAATGCCTCTTGGGAGAAACACGCGTCGCGGAGTACGGACCGACGACGCCTGTGATTCATGGCGCTCTCCACTTCGGAATTTGTAGCGGATATTTTATCCGCATCCTCTGTAGGATGAACATCCGACGCGTGCCCTGCCTCCGTGTCCGGCCCTGGAGTCCGGTTAGTGGAGGCGTGATCGGCAACTTCTCCGGATATAGTCCGACGAGTGTTTTTCCTTCTAGGAAACATGGGTGTTATTATGTTTTCAAAGACAGCGCCCACGGGGCAAGATTTTATGTCATACCTCTGCGCTGACGTCTCGGTCCGGACCGCTTTCCTTTTCAGCCTGCCTGACACCGGTACCCCTTGTTGGCCACTCGCCACAGGCTCGGCATGGCGTCCGGAGGACCTTCCTTGTAAGACACCGTATATATATTGTCAGTGAGGCGCGCAGAAAGATATGCTCCCCAAAGGTTGGGCCCCTAGTCTCACTTACCCGCGAGGCAGGGAGTAGCCCTGGATAGTCGGCTGTAATAGCCACCATGGCCTCATCGGGGCTTAATTGGTAAAATATCCTGTCGATTAGCTCCACGAATATGTCCGGATCCTCTTGAAGGTCGGGGTCGAGGGACCGCTCAGGTTCCTCTGGTTGTGGAGGTGGGCTATTGATCTCCCTTACTGCCTTGCTCAGCTCCTACAATGAATGAGCAAAATAAAACATCTATCGCGGAAATGTGGAAGGGAAGGGCACGAAAAGTGGCAGCTTACCCAGCTCGGAGGATTGTACATGGAGAATCCGTCCTGTGGCTTGATGCGGAGGAAATCCTCTTCCTCTCCCTTATACAGACTGGACAGAATTTTTGCCAGAGCGGCAACTGAGTCCGGCCCCTTACGGCCGCAGCGGGTAGCGTCATCTTCCCCGTTAAAATCCCACATAGGGCGGCCTCGATATTGAAGCGGCTGCACCCCTCGCATAATGCATATTGACATGACCTTGGTTGTAGTCAGTCCTGATAGAGCCAATACCTTTATCCGGCCCATCAGGTAAGAAACGTCTCTATCATCTTCCTCCTGAGGGCTCCTTGGTCGCCAGCTCAGGCGCTTCTTCAGATGAGCATTGTTGAACTCAGGAAGGCCGATCCGAACAGGATCCAGAAGAGGGACGTCCTCTATATAGAACCACTCTGAAGGCCAGTCTTCGGACATCTTCTTCGGGGTACCGGATAGGTAACCGGTCCCGGCGATGCGCCATATCTCGGCTCCGCCCACTTGAAATATAGAGCCCCCTGTGTATGGGGCACAAGTCAAACCTTTTCCACAGTGCGAAATGGGCTTCACAGCCCAGGAACAACTCGCAAAGGGCCACATATCCGGCGATGTGCAATATGGAGGCAGGGGTGAGATTATGCAATTTGAGGCCGTAAAACTCCAAGAGCCCTCGCAGGAATGGATGGATTGGAAATCCGAGTCCCCCTAATAAATAAGGAATGAGGCATACCCGCTCCCCCTTGGAGGGGTCGGGAAGGCTCTCCGCTTGCTCTCCGCCGTTATAGGTGGCAAGCCCGGCTCGAACCGGCACCATGTACGCCGGGGGGAGGAATCCCTGGGTCTGTAGCTCCACTAATTGGCTATGAGGCATGGAACACTTCATCCAATCTCCGGGCTTAGGGCTACGGGGGTGAGAGGAGGAGATGCGCGGACCGGCCATGTTGGGATGGGTTTCGCTCGGGCGCGCTCCGATGAATGCTCGCTGAAGAATGGTGTGATTTGGATATGAGAATCCTCGTCTCTTTTAATAGGCGGTTTGTTCACATAGCTAGGGTGTTAAATGTAAAAATGCCCTGGCTCCTCGCATCCATTCGACACGTGGAAGATGGCCATTATTGGGCATAGAAGCCAAGGAGCGCAAGCATTTATGACAAGCCAGACACTATTTAATAGGTTTCAGGATTTGGAGAAGAACCCGCCTTGCAATGCCGAAGACAATCTGCGCGCCAGACTCATCGTCATTGAAGCCTGGTTCAGGGCTCTTGAGGAGTCTGGATTAGGGGGTATCCGGACAGCCGGACTATGACCTTTGGCCGGACTGTTAGACTATGAAGATACAAGATTGAAAACTTCGTCTCGTGTCCGGATGAGACTCTCTTGGCGTGGAAGGCAAGCTTGGCGATACGGATATGTAGATCTCCTCCTGTTGTAACCGATTATGTGTAACCCTAGCCCCCTCTGGTGTCTATATAAACCGGAGGGTTTAGTCCATAGGATGACAACAATCATACCATAGGCTAGCCTCTAGGGTTTAGCCTCTACTATATCGTGGTAGATCAACTCTTGTACTACTCATATCATAAAGATCAATCAAGCAGGAAGTAGGGTATTACCTCCATCGAGAGGGCCCGAACCTGGGTAAACGTTGTGTCCCTTGCCTCCTGTTACCATCCACCTTAGACGCACAGTTCGGGACCCCCTACCCAAGATCTGCCGGTTTTGACACCGACATCTCCCATTGCAAGAAAAACCAATGTAGTAGGCCAAACCAAAATGATAATTCAAAGAGACTTGCAAAGATAACCAATCATACATAAAATAATTCATAGAAGATACAAATATTGTTCATAGATAATCTTGATCATAAACCCACAATTCATCGGTCTCAACAAACACACCGCAAAAAGAAGATTACATCAAATAGATCTCCACGAGAGAGGGGGAGAACATTGTATTGAGATCCAAAAAGAGAGAAGAAGCCATCTAGCTACTAACTATGGACCCGATGGTCTGGGGTTACTCACACTTCATCGGAGGGGCTATGATGATGTAGAAGCCCTCCATGGTGGATTCCCCTTCCGGCGGAGCTCCGGAACAGGCCCCAAGATGGGATCTCGTGGATACATAAAGTTGCGGTGGTGGAATTAGGTTTTTGGCTCCGTATCTGGTCGTTTGGGGGGTATGTAGGTATATATAGGAGGAAGAAGTACGTCGATGGAGCTTCGTGGGGCCCACGAGGGTGGGGGCGCGCCCCCCTACCTCGTGCCCACCTCGTGGCTTTCTTGACATAGGGTCCAAGTCTCCTGGATCATATTCGGTGAGAAAATCACGTTCCCGAAGGTTTCATTCCGTTTGGACTCCGTTTGATATTCCGCTTTCTTCAAACACCAAATAGGCAAAAACAGCAATTGCAGGCTGGGCCTCCGGTTAATAGGTTAGTCCCAAAAATAATATAAAAGTGGAAAATAAAGCCCAATATGGTCTAAAACAGTAGATAATATATCATGGAGCAATAAAAAATTATAGATACGTTGGAGACGTATCATTGTCCCATGAGCATCTTGCTTGTTCTTGAATATCCATTTGGTTCCAATGACACTGTGCTTCCCCGTTGGCCTTGGTACCAATCTCCACACCTTGTTGTACTCGAAGTTGTTGAGTTCTTCATGCATGGCATTGAGCCAATCCGAATCTTCGAGCGCCTCATAGACCTTTTGGGGTTCAACACAAGAGACAAACGCGTGATGTTCGCAATAGTTTGCCAATTGTCTACGAGTGCTTACCCCCTTTTGAATGCTTCCAAGCACATTCTTCATGAGATGACCCTTGGTAGAGAGCTTGGATGCAATCTTGGCGGCACGACACTCCAATTCCTCCTCGGGGGTGAGTTGAGGAGTGGTCACTTGATCATCTTGAGCGCCGTCTTGAGCTTGTTCTTTATCTTGAGGTTGCTCTTGATCTTGAACTTGCTCGGAGGAGAGAAATTGACCTTGGGCATCACTTGGTGACTCAACACCGTCTTGATGTTGATCTTGCCCTTGGTCATGTTCATGAGGTTGAGGGCCTTCACTTTGTTCTTCGGAAGCGTGTGGGTCTCGGGTTGGTGATGGTTCCACTTGAGTGGAACATTGTCCTTCTCCTTCGGCCAGAAGGGGTTCCTCAATGGGTAGGATATGACCAACATCCATTCTTCTTATGGCTTGGGGAGGAATTTCATCACCTACATCACAAGCACCACTTTGGTCCACTTGGGAGCCGTTATTCTCATCAAACTCCACGTTACACGTCTCCTCAATAAGGCCCGTGGACTTATTGAGAACACGGTAAGCATGGGAGTCTGTAGCATAACCAACAAATATGCCCTCATGAGCTCTAGCCTCAAATTTAGACAAACGAACACCTTTCTTGAGAATGAAGCACTTACACCCAAACACCTGAAAGTACTTGAGGTTGGGCTTGTTACCGGTGAGAATCTCATATGGAGTCTTGTTCAAGCCCTTGCGGAGGTAGAGCCGATTTGATGCATGGCACGTGGTGTTGATGGCTTCGGCCCAAAAGTTGTATGGAGACTTCAACTCCGCCATCATGGTCCTTGCTGCATCCATCAACGTCCAGTTCTTCCTCTCCGCTACACCATTTTGTTGAGGGTTGTATGGTGCGGAATATTGATGCTTGATCCCCTCATCACTAAGAAACTCATCCAAGGTGTAGTTCTTGAACTCGATGCCGTTGTCGCTTCTTAAAGTCAAGATCTTTGCATTGTGTTGACGTTGGGCTTCATTCGCAAGGTCAATGACGGTTTGTTGGGTCTCGCTCTTCCTCTTGAAGAAATATACCCATGTGTATCTTGAATTGTCATCCACAATCACCAAGCAATACTTTCTACCCCCAAGACTATCAAAGGATGGAGGCTCAAAGAGATCCATTTGAAGAAGCTCCAAAGACCTCTTTGAGTAAATGATAGTCGTGGGAAGGTGAGCCTTCTCATGTAGCTTTCCTTTGATACAAGCACTGCAAGCACGATTGCCAGGACCGGATTTTTGGGATATTATTTTCCATAAAATGGCCCTGGTGCTCATCAGCCCCAGGATTACTGTTAGCTGATGAGGCACCAACTCGATACAGAAATTCCAAGCAAAGTACATAATATGTAGTACAAGACCATTCTGGCCTATGAGTACCACAAATGGTTTCTAGTGGTTGATGGCAGAAGCGGTTTGTGGATCATCAGCGTCTATGGGACTCCATTTCCCACAGGAACAGCTGACCTGGATAACTCCTATCTTCGCGAGGCTGCTATCACCATTGCTTAGGTTCCGGGGCTGTCATCACGTCGCTCCTCTCCATGCAAGAAATCTGGCCAAGACAATAGCCAGGGACAAGACAGTTAGTACTTTGAATGTACTCGCAAACATTATGAACACGGGTATAATATAACAAATGATAATCATGCTCTGAAATATTCTGTGATCACAATGTCAGTCACGAAATAAAAATCCATGATGCACGCAAGCAGGTTGTTCATATAAAACATGAATGTGCAATCAGAGAATAAAAATAGAATGCACCGATTGGGTGTCTAAAGCGACACCTCGAAAGGATAATAATATAAAGCATGCTTCAGTCGGGCGTCTGTGCGACACCACATAAAGGGCTTATAAAGTAAACAAATAACAAGCATGCCACAGTCAGGCTCCTGAGCGACACCACATTAAGGGCTTATAAATTAAACAAAAAACAAGCATGCCACAGTCGGGGTTCTGAGCGACACCACATAAAGGGCTTATAAAGTAAACAAATAACAAGCATGCCACGATCGGCGTCGGCGACACCACATAAAGGGCTTATAAAGTAAATAAATAACAAGCATGCCACAGTCGGGCGTCTGAGCGACACCACATAAAGGGCTTATAAAGTAAATAATCACAATGAATATCCAAGAGGTAGAACCGTCCCAGGGATACTCAATAATTCAAATAATATAAATGGTTAGTCCATAATATTAATAATCATAATCATCATACGTCACAAGTCATGATCCATGTTCTGGTTTAGCAGTTTCTCCTCTGAAGACCGACACTAAGATCGACACTTGACCCATCCCAGACTGTAGTCCTTAACCATGGACACGGCTATTCGAATAGATTTAACCTCTACAGAGGGTGTACTCTTTACCCACAAGTAACGGATTCCATTTGTCCATCTGGACTAATTCCGTCTACGGTCTTTTAATTGAAAACACACCTAACTCGCACACACCAGCTTAACTTACCGGTGTCTGGAATCACCCACGACACCTGTTAAGCGAAACTCTAAGTGGGGAGGCTACAACCTCGCGTAGCATGGGATCAAATTTATATCAGCGGCTCTAAGGTGTGCCCCCTCTCGCCCCAACCGGAAACACCCATGCCCCGGACCAGGTGGCATGCCTACCGGATGCAGCGGTATCTTCCACCATGGCCTCTACATGCGGTGTGTGTGCTAGGAAGGGGTTGACAACTTAATGAACCGTACCCTGCCTGCGGCAGGGACAAGTGGTAGTACGAAACAAGTATGGGGGTTACTGGAACAAGACTCGATCTACGGCCGACTCAGGAGGTTTATGTATTCCCTGCATGATTAGCATAACAGTTATATTTTCAACCAACAGACAGAATCACCACTCAGCATACTCCGTCATGCCATACCGGACATAACCGTCTCGACGAGGAACTAGGGACAAACTCGTGCCTACCCAAGACAGAGACTCTCCCGACTTCCTTACGGTATGCATGAAAGGCATACGAGGGTGATTACTATCACCACGTATCAAATTTCAGTAGCACGGAATCATCAATATGCACTTATGAGTATGCTCATATCATCACATAAAATAACGAAACTCCGAGACAAGGAGTGTTGTAACCGCATTCAAACGACACAAAAAAATATTATGCCAGAGTTCAGAATGCTTGCCTTCAAATTGTGGAGAGGTAGGGTGCATTCCAAAACTTTTGAAAGTCTTCTTCTCTCTCCAACAAATCCTATTTTTGAAAATATTCAAATTAACACATAGTTTCAAAACATTACAAAAAAGTTGTCTAAATTTTTCTTAAATAAACCTGAAAATAAACTAGACAATATTTGAGAGGGGTAGGAAAAAGAATCAACTCATTTGGAGTTATATTTAAAAAGTTATAGCTATTCAAAGTCTGGTCAAATTCTGTTTTTTTAAATAAAACAGAAAAAGAAAAAAGTTTCGAAATGAGTACACGTCGAAGACGTACTTTGAGTTTACGCCTCCACTTAAAGCACGTGGACCGACGCGGGGGTCACTGACAGTGGGTCCAGGGGGCCCACTGGTCAGGTTTGACCGGTCGCCCCCCGCCTCCTTCCTCCTCTGGCCGAACAGAGGCGAAGCTCTGGCGATCGTCGCTGGCGATTGGCGGCTCCCCGCGGGCTCCGGAGGGCAGGGATGGATCCGCCAGCCCGGGGTGGTCCTCCCGGTGGTCGCTAGGGTGGTGGGGGCGAAGGGAGTCGTCGGCGGTGAGCTTCGCGGCGGCCGGTGGCTTCGGGAGGTTTGGGGCTTTGGGCTACGGTGGTTCTTCGACGCAGCTGAGGGTTCGGGCGGCTCCGCACGGTTGAGGGGACGAGGATGGTGGTGCTAGATGGACGGGAGGGGCTCGGGTTGCGACTGAATGGACCGGAGGGCGGCGGCGGCTGTACTGGCCGGAGATGGGGAAGACGGCTTCCCGCTGTCGATTGCTGGCCAGGGGAGCTCCAGGGGGTTGGCTTGAAGGTTTCCTGAGGGTCTGGCGAGCTCGGGGGGTCCTTACATAGGCGGCCGGGGTCAGTTCCGACGGCGGCCGTGGATAAGAACGGTGAACCGCCGTTCTGTAGCCAGGGGGATGTGGCGGCGACAAGCGCTTGCAGACGAGCTCGCGGATGAGCTCGGATCGCTTCCAGAGGGTACCGGCGCTACTGGGGTTCTCGGCGGCGCCGTCGGGGCAGGAGCCCACTGTGGCTGGCTAGCCGCGCCGTGGTCGACCGACGGCGGCGCTATAGGGCGCCAGGGGCGGCTCTGCGGCGAAGGAGGGGGCGGGTGTGTTGGCTGTGAGCGGGAAGGGCCAGAACGAGCGCGGGGGAGGCGGCAACGAGACGCGGTGACTCGGGCGCACACACGTACAAAAGCGCGCTCTGGCCGCGCCCAGAGCACGCACGCTGTGTGTTCGGCAAAATGCCACGGCATGCCAGAGGGATCCAAAACACAAGGGGGTTAGCAGGGTGGGGCTATAGTCTAGGGTAAAGCCATGGGACATGCTGGTTAGGCCATGGGATCAAGTTCACAATGCAAGCTAAACATCATGCCAAATCTGTTCATGCACTCAAGGTTTTTGAAAGAATGCCAGGGGCATCTAGGCAACTCTTGGGGTGGCCAAAAGCTCCAGGCCAGTGTCTCTTTCGATGAAAAAGAGGGTGGTAAGGTTAGTTTGGCAGAAACAGAAACTTGCTAGTGGAGGTTTTTGAGAAAACCATTTCTGGACAGAAACTAAAACCTATCTTTGCATGCACCAAATATACTCCAATGGGTCCACTCTCCTGGACTTGAGGGTTTTGCAGGGTGGTTAATAAGAAGGAGAAATATCATGGACATTAGAGCAACAATAATTAGAGTTGCTGTAGACCAAGCCAAACTGGGCCAGAGAGCAAAAGAGGATGTTTTGCTCAAATTTTTCAAAGAACATTAGTGGGTTTTTGCACAAAGATGAATAATATACTCCTACAAACGTCCCCTAATTTTGCTGGAAGTTTTAAAGAAATATTTAAATAGGTTGTAGTGCAAAAGTGCAACTGGGCCAGATTTAAAAACTAGGGGTGAAGCTCAAAATCTCTAAAGGACTAAAGGATATTATTGCATAAAAGTGATTTAGGGACATCATATGTCATCCCCAAATTTTGGTGGGATTTTTAAATGAATTTATCAAAGGGTTGCAGTGCAAATGGGACCCTAAATCTTATGAAAAACATTTTTAGAAAAATAGAGCTCAGGGAAAATAATTATATAAATAATTCCACTGATAAGATAAAAAGTTTTCCTCGAGAGGGTAAACAAGTCAATAATAATTGGAAAGTTTTTACTTGGGGTGAAAACTCCACAATATCAAAGAAAAGAAAGGTTCTGAAATCCAAAGATAAATCCAAAAAATAAAAATTTAATTTCTTGGCAAAATTTTAATAGACAAAACATGGTTAAATTTTTGCGGTGTTACAACACTACCCCCCTTAAGAAAAATCTCGTCCTCGAGATTTGCTAAGGATTGTTTTGAAAATATTACTCCCATTAGTTGAAAACAAAAAGTCTACTCATAGCACAAACTCTTAGTCGTCGGGGTTGGTTTTTGGTAGCTACACCCGGAATTAAAAATGCAACCGTACACCAACATACTTATGCATGGATACTATTTAAAATAGGGGCACACAAGCAAACAACATTTAATTATGGCGATACAGGGTCGCACGGTTACAGGGTGTGGTCATACTAAGACTCGGTACTACTCGAGTAACTTTGTCTACCTCGTTAATATCTAAGCGGGCGTGCCTCGTGGACGTCGGGGTTTCTCCACGGTTTTTACCGTCGGGATTAGCTGGAGGGGGTTGAGGGGCTGCAGGGTTGGGGTAGCGATGATGACCCTCGCGGGGGTTGTTGGCCACAATCCCGTTGGAGCGTGTTCCCAAAAGGCGACGAAGCACTTCGGGAGACATCAAAGTATTATGGTCGATGGCTGGGGTAGTCCTCAAGGATTCGATCGGTTGTCCGAACAGCATGACTGGGTTGTTGGTGTCGGGCTCATCTTCTCCTCTTGTCGGGGCTCGGCGTATCAGTTCTCCACGAGCTGCGATCAGATCGAGAGTGATTTGATCGAACAGTCCCTCTAGTGCACTTACATAGCGCACCAGATGCAACAATGCAGGATTCGTCTCGTGATCTCCGTTGGCAACCTGGGGTGGCCTACCATACCTGTCACGGCTGGGGTAGTAGTAGAAAGAGCGACAGTTAACTCTGGGCAACAAGTGCCGGAGTTGAACTACAGCCTCTCGAGCAGCTAGTTGGATGGCTTGTGGCTCAGAGGAAGTTGTCCTTCCGGTGAACACAGGGGCGTTACGAGATAGACCCCTACCATAGATGTGCACGGTGGCCCAGAATTGACGGCTCTCACCGTTCATGGTTCCTTGGTACACCACATATTCTGGGGGTTCTTCTAATGCAAAGGCACGGCGGGTGAGGTTTGCGAGCACGGTCACAAAACCTCCAATGTTGGTTGCTGTGGTCTCATTGTGCACGTCGGGGCCAGGCATTATAGCTTGGTTTTGGGGTAGCGGTTGTGTTGTTCTGTGTTGAGGCTAGCATGCCCTTTATATAGAAAAAGGGGACGGAGTCTTCCTTCGCATGCTTGCGAATGGGACAATTTAGGTGTCGGTCACTGGCGCGTGATCGGCAGGCTAGGCTGATAGGTTGGGCACCGACTGCCAAAAGTGTCGGGGTCACTGTGTGGCTATCTTACACGAGAAGCTTGGCTGGGGTTAGGTTAAGGTCTGGTGGGTTGGTTAACCTAGGTTTTTCGACCTGGCTAAGATAGGATTAGCCAATGGTCAGCCTGGCTCTGATACCAAGTTTGTCAGGACCGGATTTTTGGGATATTATTTTCGAGAAAATGGCCCTTGTGCTCATCAGCCCCAGGATTACTGTTAGCTGATGAGGCACCAACTCGATACAGAAATTCCAAGCAAAGTACATAATATGTAGTACAAGACCATTCTGGCCTATGAGTACGACAAATGGTTTCTAGTGGTTGATGGTGGAAGCGGTTTGTGGATCATCAACATCTATGGGACTCCATTTCCCACAGGAACAGTTGACCTGGATAACTCCTATCTTCGCGAGTCTGCTATCACCATTGCTTAGGTTCCGGGGCTGTCATCACGTCGCTCCTCTCCATGCAAGAAATCTGGCCAAGACAATAGCCAGGGACAAGCCAGTGAGTACTTTGAATGTACTCACAAACATTATGAACACGGGTATAATATAACAAACGATAATCATGCTCTGAAATATTCTGTGATCACAACGTCAGTCACGAAATAAAAATCCATGATGCACGCAAGCAGGTTGTTCATATAAAACATGAATGTGCAATCAGAGAATAAAAATAGAATGCACGTGTCTGAAGCGACGCCTCGAAAGGATAATAATATAAAGCAAGCCTCAGTCGGGCGTCTGTGCGACACCAAATAAAGGGCTTATAAAGTAAACAAATAACAAGCATGCCACAGTCGGGCGTCTAAGCGACACCACATAAAGGGCTTATAAAGTAAACAAATAACAAGCATGCCACAGTCAAGGCCCGAGCGACACCACATAAAGGGCTTATAAAGTAAACAAATAACAAGCATACGGTCAAGGCCCCGAGCGACACCATATAAAGGGCTTATAAAGTAAATAAATAACAAGCATGCCACAGTCGGGAGTCTGAGCGACACCACATAAAGGGCTTATAAAGTAAATAATTACAATGAATATCCAAGAGGTAGAACCGTCCCAGGGATACTCAATAATTCAAATAATATAAATGCTTAGTCCATAATATTAATAAACATAATCATCATACGTCACAAGTCATGATCCATGTTCTGGTTTAGCAGTTTCTCCTCCGAAGACCGAGACTAAGACCGACACTTGACCCATCCTGCATCGTAGTCCTAACCATGGACACGGCTATTCGAATAGATTTAACCTCTGCAGAGGGTGTACTCTTTACCCACAAGTAACGGATTCCTTTAGTCCATCGGGACTAATTCCGTCTACGGTCTTTTAATTGAAAACACGCCTAACTCGCACACACTTTAACTCACGGTGTCTGGAATCACCCACGACACCTGTTAAGTGAAAATCTAAGTGGGGAGGCTACAACCTCGCGTGGCATGGAATCAAATTTATATCGCGCGCTCTAAGGGGTGCCCCCCTCTCGGTCCGAACCAGAAACACCCATGCCTCCAGACCAGGTGGCATGCCTACCGGATGCAGCCGGTATCTTCCACCATGTCCTTTCTGTACGGTGTGTGCTAGGAAGGGGTTGACAACTTAATGAACCGTACCCTACCTGCGGCAGGGACAAGTGGTAGTATGAAACAAGTATGGGGGTTACTGGAACAAGACTCGATCTACGGCCGACTCAGGAGGTTTATGTATTCCTTGCATGATTAGCATAACAATTATATTTCAACCAACAGACAGAATCACCACTCAGCATACTCCATCATGCCATACCGGACATAACCGTCTCGACGAGGAACTAGGGACAAACTCGTGCCTACCCAAGACAGAGACTTTCTCGGCTTCCTTACGGTATGCATGAAAGGCATACGAGGGTGATTACTATCACCACGTATCAAATTTTAGTAGCACGGAATCATCAATATGCACTTATGAGTATGCTCATATCATCACATAAAATAATGAAACTCCGAGACAAGGAGTGTTGTAACCGCATTCAAACGACACACAAAAATATTATGCCAGAGTTCAGAATGCTTGCCTTCAAATTGTGGAGAGGTAGGGTGCATTCCAAAACTTTTGGAAGTCTTCTTCTCTCTCCAACAAATCCTATTTTTGAAAATATTCAAATTAACACATAGTTTCAAAACAGTACAAAGAAGTTGTCTGAATTTTTTTCAAATAAATCTGAAAATAAACTAGACAATATTTGAGAGGGGTAGGAAAAAGAATCAACTCATTTGGAGTTATATTTAAAAAGTTATAGCTAGTCAAAGTCTGGTCAAATTTTGTTTTTTTTAATAAAACAGAAAATGAAAAACATTTCGAAATGAGTACACGTCGAAGACGTACTTTGAGTTTACGCCTCCACTTAAACCACGTGGACCGGCGCGGGTCACTGACAGTGGGTCCAGGGGGCCCACTGGTCAGGTTTGACCAGTCGCCCCCGCCTCCTTCCTCCTCTGGCCGAACAGAGGCGAGGCTCCGGCGATCGTCGCCGGCGATTGGCGGCTCCTCGCGGGCTCCGGAGGGCAGGGATGGATCCGCCAGCCCGGGGCGGTCCTCCCGGTGGTCGCTAGGGTGGTGGGGGCGAAGGGAGTTGCCGGCGGTGAGCTTCGCGGCGGCCGGTGGCTTCGGGAGGTTTGGGCCTTTGGGCTACGGTGGTTCTTCGACGCAGCTGACGGTTCAGGCGGCTCCGCACGGTCGAGGGGAGGAGGATGGTGGTGCTAGATGGACGGGAGGGGCTCGGGTTGCCACTGAATGGACTGGAGGGCGGCGGCGGCTGTACTGGCCGGAGATGGGGAAGACGGCTTCCCGCCGTCGATTGCTGGCCAGGGGAGCTCCAGGGGGTTGGCTTGAAGGTTGCCTGAGGGTCTGGCGAGCTCGGGGTTCCTTAAATAGGCGGCCGGGGTCGGTTTCGATGGTGGCTGTGGATAAGAACGGCGAACCGCCGTTCTGTAGCCAGGGGGACGTGGCGGTGACGAGCGCTAGAAGACAAGCTCGCAGATGAGCTCGGACTGCTCCAAAGGGCAGCGGCTGGCGTCTTTGGCTCGGCGGCGCCGTCGGCAGGAGCCTTGTACCGCTGGCTGGCCGACCGACGACGCGGCGTTAGGGCACCAGGGGCGGCTCTGCGGCGAGGGAGGGAGCGGGTGTGTTGGCTGTGAGCGGGAAGGGCCAGAACGAGCGCGGGGGAGGCGGCAACGAGACGCGGCGACTCGGGCGCACGCACGTGCAAAACGCGCGCTCTGGCCACGCCCAGAGCACGCACGCTGCGTGTTCGGCAAAATGCCACGGCTTGCCAGAGGGCTCCAAAACACAAGGGGGTTAGTAGGGTGGGGCTATAGTCTAGGGTAAAGCCACGGGACATGCTGGTTAGGCCATGGGATCAAGTTCACAATGCAAGCTAAACATCATGCCAAATTTGTTCATGCACTCAAGGTGTTTGAAAGAATGCCAGGGGCATCTAGGAAACTCTTGGGGTGGCCAAAAGCTCCAGGCCAGTGTCCCTTTAGATGAAAAAGAGGGTGGTAAGGTTAGTTTGGCAGAAACAGAAACTTGCTAGTGGAGGTTTTTGAGAAAACCATTTCTGGACAGAAACTAAAACCTATCTTTGCATGCACCAAATATACTCCAATTGGTCCACTCTCCTGGACATAAGGGTTTTGCAGGGTGGTTAATAAGAAGGAGAAAGATCATGGGCATTAGAGCAACAAAAATTAGAGTTGCTGTAGAACAAGGCAAACTGGGCCAGAGGGCAAAAGAGGATGTTTTGCTCAAAATTTTCAAAGAACATTAGTGGGTTTTTGCACAAAGATGAATAATATACTCCTACAAACATTCCCTAATTTTGGTGGAAGTTTTAAAGAAATATTTAAATAGGTTGTAGTGCAAAAGTGCAACTGGGCCAGATTTAAAAACTAGGGGTGAAGCTCAAAATCTCCAAAGGACTAAAGGATATTATTGCATAAAAGTGATTTAGGGACATCATATGTCATCCCCAAATTTTGGTGGGATTTTGAAATGACTTTATCAAAGGTTTGCGGTGCAAATGGGACCCTAAATCTTATGAAAAAACATTTTTAGAGAAATAGAGCTCATGGAAAATAATTATATAAATAATTCCACTGATAAGAGAAAAAGTTTTCCTCGAGAGGGTAAACAAGTCAATAATAATTGGAATGTTTTTACTTGGGGTGAAAACTCCACAATATCAAAGAAAAGAAAGGTTCTGAAATCCAAAGATAAATGCAAAAAATAAAAATTTAATTTCTTGGCAAAATTTTAATAGACAAAACATGGTTAAATTTTTGGGGTGTTACAACGATCTTTAGAAAAACTAACATTTGTTAGTCCACGAACATGGTCCCCCTTGTGAAGACTTTGCAAAGATCTCATATTGACATGGGCTAGACGGCGATGCCAAAGCCATCCCACGTCAACTTTACCCATTAGGCATGTCGCGGTCTTAGTGGGTCGCTCTGAAAAGTTCATCACATAGAGACTGTTCTCGACATGCCCAACAAAGGCTACTTTAAGAGTCTTGCTCCACAAGAGGGCCACGGTATCAATATCAAAGAAGGTGGAAAACCCCATGAGTGCAAGTTGACGAACGGAAAGTAAATGGTATGCAAGGGAATCGACAAGCATGACCTTCTCGATCGTGAGATCATGAGAAATGACAACCTTGCCGAGTCCCAATACCTTAGAATACGAGGCATCACCCCACTCGACAATGGTGGGCATAGATGGAATCTTGTGCACGTCCACCACCAAGTCCTTGCTTCCGGTCATATGATTTGTAGCTCCACTTTCGAGCAACCATGATCCCCCACCGGAAGCAAACACCTACAAGAGATCAATGCTTGGTTTTAGGTACCCATTTTGTAATGGGTCCTTTGATGTTAGTGACAAGGGTCTTAGGAACCCAAATAGACCATGCAATGTACTCATAAGGAGAACCAACAAATTTGGCGTAAACATGCCCATCACTAGCACGACACAACACATAAGAAGGGTTAAAGTCGCCAGCTTTGTTGGAAGGGGTGGCATTGCCTTTTTGACACCACCACCTTTCGCATTGTTCTTCTTCTCCTTGGAAGCACCCTCTCCCTCCTTCACAAAAGTTTGCTTGAGAGGAAGAGGTCATTTGGTCTTGTCATTCTTCTTCTTGTTCTTGGACTTGGGTGCGAAGCCAATCCCCTCCTTGGCTACAACTTCCTTTTGATTACTCAAAAGGTCGTTGAGGTTCTTCTCACCTTGTATGCACGACACAAGGCCTTTCTCAAGATGCTCCTTCAACTTTGCATTCTCCTCAATAAGATGCACATGCTCACAACAAGGGTTAGTAGCATTTGCATTATCAATTAAAACCATATGAGGAAAGGTGGCTTTCTCCTTAGTTAGCTTCACTTGGAGTTGATCGTGGGACTCTTTAAGACTAGCATGAATACCTTTCAAGGCTTTATGGGCCTTGTCAAGTATATCAAACTCTTCCTTGAGTCTAGCAAGATCAACTTCAAGTTTGTCCTTCTCGAAATTTAGCACACGAGACAAGACACAAGCATGATCAAGATCTTTCTTTAATTTAGCATGATCATTGTTGTGTGACTCCTCAAGAGCCAAAAGAAGACCACGCTCTTCCTCAAGAGCATTAGAGAGATTCGATATCTCATCGGCATAATAATGACTATGCCACTCCATCTTAGAGATGGTTTCTTCGTGGGCCTCGATGGTGTCATTGGCTTCACCAAGTTATTCCAAGAGAGCAACAAAGTGCTTTTTGGACTTACCCTTGAGCTTACTCATAAAGGAATCAAACTCATTTTCTTCCTCATTAGGCCCCACATTTTCATGAATGCAATCCGTCAAGGAAGGATTAGTAATGATGGTAGTTTTGATGTTGGGGGTTACCTTGTTGGTTGCTTTAGCCGTGAGGCACTTGGCGATGATGTTCTCATTGGGTGAGTCGAAGAGGGATGCCCGAGGAGTTGTTGTAATGGCCACGGAGGCCACAGCAACCGAGTCGCTGCCTTCATCGTCATCATCATCCTCATTGTACTCTTCTTGTGCAACCAACCCCTTGGAAGGAATCCTCTTGGTGAAGTTGCTCTTGTTAGGGAAACCTTGGGTTTGTCCTTTTGAATGAGCTTGCCACCATTGTCTTCTCCCTTCTCATAAGGACATTCTGCAACAAAATGGCTCACATTGCCACAATTATAGCAAGTCCTCACATGTTCCTTGACCTTGTTGCCACTTGAGTTGTTCTTGTTGAAGTTGGGCCTTGAGTTCTTCTTAATCCAAAATTGTCGTGAAGCGAGAGCCATGTGTATCTTCGGGGTTGCTCTCCTCTTCTTCCTCTTCTTCTTCTTCTTCCACACTAACCTTGGCCTTCAATGCAAGGTTGGCCTTCTTTGCTCTTTGAGAACGTAGCACCGCATTGTCGGCGGTCTTGTCCAGGATGCTCATGGCCACAAACTCATCCAACACTTCACTTGAGGACAGTGTGGAAGTACGGCCTTTGACAAATGAAGGAGGACATGGCCTTGTGGTAAGGCATCATTGCCTTGAGGAATTTGCGCTTGATCAAATTGTCATCCGTGTCCTTGCTCCCATGATCTCGGAGTGAGAACACGAGTTTGGTTACTCTCCGATAAAGCTCACGAGGTTCTTCATCTTCTTTCATTGCAGAGTAATCGGCTTCATCTTGCACCACTTCATAGTTGGAGCGTTGAATGCTTGCGCTACCCCGGTAGAGGGAGACAACACAATGCCAAGCATCTTTGGCCAAGGCGAAGGGCCGAAGACGAGGGAGATCTTCGGGTGGAATTGCATCTTGGATGATGAAGAGAGCATTCTCATTGAATTGATTATCCGCGGCTTCTCTAGGGGTGAAGTTGCTTGGGTCATGTAGATAGAAACCTTCTTCAATGATTCTCCAAAGATTAATATTCACATGATTTAAATGACGCTTAAAGCGATAAATCCAAGAATGGAAGTACTCATTTTTCACAATTTCAGGGGGAGTACCGGCATGATTCAAATGGGTAGAAGGAATCGGTCCACCATAAACAAGTGGAGGTTCCACATGGGCAAAGATGCCGGTGCCATTCTTACCACTAGAAGAAGGAGATTTTTCACTAGTAGCTTCCCCCTTGTCGGAGTTAGCATCCGTCACCTTGTTAGTGGGATCACCCACTTTCAACGGTGCGGTGGATAGTTTAAGCCCTTCGATGAATTTATTGAACATGCTTTCAACCTCGGTCGTCATGGAGGTTTTCAATGTGTCCAAAGCCACATTTAATTCCTCACGAGAGACCGTGGTTCCCCCATCGCCCGTAGACGAGACCGTTTTCGCACCGGAGTGCTCCTCCACACCATCTATGGTGTCAACCATACTCTTCGGACGACAAAGTCCTTAATAAAGAGACGAGGCTCTGATACCAATTGAAAGGATTGATATAGTTGACTTGAGGGGGGGGGGTTAATAGGCAACTAATTTTTTTAGCTTTTCTTTACCAAATTAAACTTTGCATCAAAGTAGGTTGTCCAGGTATGCAACTAGGTGAACAACCTATATGATTCAACAACAACAAGCACAGAAGCAAGCAAGGGATATAACACAAATAAGCTTGCACAAGTAAAGGCACGAGATAACCAAGAGTGGAGCCGCTTAAGACGAGGATGTGTTACCAAAGTTCCTTCCTTTTGAGGGGAAGTACGTCTCTGTTCACAATGCTCCCCAAGAACCACTAGGGCCACCGTATTCTCCTCACGCCCGCACACAATGCGAGATGCCGTGATTCGACTATTGGTGCCCTTGAAGGCGGCAACTGGACCTTCACAAACAAGGTTGAGGCTCTCTCCACAACTTAATTGGAGGCTCCCAACAAAACCCCGGAGCTTCACCACAATGGAATGTGGCCCCAAAGTGACCTCTTCCGTCTAGGGCGCCCAAGCACCCAAGAGTAACAAAATCCACACAAGAAAGTATGGGGGAATCAAATATCCTTTGGTGGAAGTGTAGATCTAGGTCTCCTCCTTCAATCCCTAGGGAATCAACGAGTTTGAGTGGCTAGAGAGAGACATCGGGCAAGACAACTTTAATGGCAGTAATGGAGGAGAGAGAGAGAGAGGTCAGAGGTGGGTGGGAGGTAGGAGAAGCACCTCCTTAAATAGGCCCCCCAAGATCAAACCGTTATGTGCAGAAACGCATAGGAGCGGAACTTCCAGTGGCGCACCCGGTAGTACCGGTTTATCGGAACAAACCGGAACTACCACACAACCACCGCTCAACTACCCGGTCCACATACAAAAAGTAAACCTCTCAGGCGGGTAGTTGGAGCAGAGGTTGGACCGGAACTACCGCTGGGCCTGCAGTTCCTGAGCGGTGGGGTCCGAGGTGGTACTACCGCCCTGAACACTGGCAGTACCGGTTTATCAAGAAAAAACCGGAACTACCGGTCCACCACCGGTCTACTACCGCACCCGGTACAGAAGGGAGTCACCCCTAACCGGTACTAGGGGCGGTGGTAAGACCGGAACTACTGGCCAGCAGTACAACCGCTCAAAGAAGCGATACAACCGCCAAGAGCAGGACTGCACAGAACAGAGGATGGGGAGCCTCTCTCTCCTCGAACAGAGGGTATATGGTGGGTGCAGAGAATGTGTACGTGAAGGATGCACCCAATACCTTCCGATGTGGATTCCCTCTTAATAGTACGGATATCCTACGACCAAAGGAAATAATAACGTCAGAAACTCCATCTTTGATCTTTTCCGCATAGAGGGAAAACCTAACCGTCTGGCGCCACACAAAGTGTACCTGTGAAAACTATGGCGCACGATTAGTCCACGTGTGTTGTCATCATCACCAAAACCCTAAGGCAAAGGATGCCCTTACAACACCGAATGTGGCCCACGCGCCTGCCACCAAAGAAGCTCCGGTTCGACGATGGGACCTAGGTTCCTCACCAAGATGCGCGTCCCTGAATGTAGAACCTCCCAGTGCCAGCCCGGCGGAGCCCAGTCCCGGACATGGCGCCTCTGAAGCAGGACGTCTTCGTGAATGGGTCGACTATGAGGATGCGGACCAGGCATCATTGACGTCGAGAACAAATTCTATGCAAATGCAACATTTTTTAAATGTTTGGATTGTGATTTCTTAATATACAAGGAACCGATCAGTCCCTGGCTAGGAACAGGATTCATAATCATAACGGATTCTCTTAACCTTTAAGGGATTTAATAAAATGGCTCCATTCTGGATGCGTAGAAAATGGTCCATATTTTTCCTGATCTCATCTACCCTTCTATATGTTATGTTGTCATTAGCCGGAAGTAACAGGTGCATGATGGTACGAAGCTCTCCAAATTGTTTTGGAACGGAGTCCCGGATAGGATAATTAGCTTTTTGGTACGAAGTTTAGCAAGAACCTTCCGAATATCGCTATTTGGAAGGCCTTTGCTAAAATTCGTACCAAAAAGCGAATTATTCTATCCGGAACTCCGTTCCAAAACAACTTTGAAGAGCTTTGTAGCATCATACACATGTTACTTCCGGCTAATGATGAAGCCATGGATTTCTTCAATAGTTTGACAGACAACGTGACATATAGAAGAATATATATAGATGAGATCAGAAAAAAAAATGGATCAACTTGTGCACATCCATAATGGGGGCATTCTTGATAAATCTATGTCAAAATTCAAACTTTGACATATGATCAAATGTTGCATATGTCAAAATTCAAACTTTGACATATGATCAAACTTTGACATATGATCAAATGTTGCATATGTCCAAATTCAAACTTTGACATATGATCAAACTTTGACATATATATGTCAAAATTCATCTAATTAACATTTATATATCTAAAATTCATCTAACACTTCTATAACTAAAAGTATAAAAAACTAAAAAAGCATTCACCGAACATATATATATATATATCTAATTCATCTAACATTTCTATAACTAAAAGTATAAAAAACTAAAAAACAGAAAAATAGAAAATAATTAAGAAAATGTGTGTGTGCGCGCGGGTTCGATGGGAGGGCGGCCATGGCGGCAAGGGCTCACAACGGGGTGAGGGCCGGCGAGGCGAGGCTACGGGGACGGTGACAGCGATGGCGCCCGACTGGGGCGGCGATGGGGGGCGGCGGCGATGTCGAAGCAGAGGACGAAGAGAAGAAGAGAGGAAGAGAAGAAACTGCATTTTTTGAAGTGTCAGTATATATCGGAGGGACCTTTAGTCCCGGTTGGAGCCACCAACCGGGACTAAAGGTCATTTTTGGTCAGGCCAAGTGGCGGGAAGTTGACTTTAGTCCCGTTGGTGGCTCCAACCGCGATTAACATTTCCCTTTAGTCGCGGTTGGAGCCACCAACCGGGACTAAAGGTGGTGTGCCAGGCGAGGGGCGCGGTGGATGTTTAGTCCCACCTCGCTAGTTGAGGAGCGCCATAATCTGTTTATAAGCCCCGGCGCGTGCGCTGCATTGAGCTCCTCTCTAATGCAGGCCTTTTGGGCCTACCTTTGATGTGATGCCCTGGTGGGCCTACTGGGCCTGCATCCTGGCCCAACTACAAGTTGGGTTTCTAGTCGTATGCATGCCGTTCTGGCCCAATAGGCGGGCTTTTTTAATTTATTTATTTTCCATTTTTTGTTTTCTGCTTTATTTTTCTTTTATTTTTAAGTTGTTTTTTTGCTTTATTTAGAGTTTCTTTGTGAATCTTTTTTCTTTAGGTAAAACAAATTATAAAACTTTCTGTTAGTGCCAGTAGTTTTCAAATTTGAATAGGTTAAATTTGAATTATTTGAAATTTGTGTGAATCACTAGTTTGTGAATAACTTTACTTTAAAAATAGATTTTTCAGTGATTCTTTTTTCCTTATGTTTAATACTAGTGTGTTTTATAATTATATTCAGTTTGGTAATACTTAGGTTATTTAAAAAATGAAATGCCTTTGTAATAGATGAGTTTTCGTCCGAAACCCTAATACTTTGAAAGAGATTGTCCATCTTTTGACGTAACCCTCTCAGCTTTTTTGCACATGCTATGTGGATGAAATGATGATACCATGCCAACTTTCAACCTTTTCAGAGTTCATTTGTAGTGCTTTTCAATTTCAGGGTCATTTAGCTATAAAAATCAATAAATGCATGAAAAAAAGCAAATGAAGTCAGAAAGGGTTGAAAAGTGATGATGTGGCTTTGAATTGTGCATACTGAACGCACAAAAAGTCTGGAGTTTAAATAAGTTTAAAAAATGAAATGCCTTTGTAACAGATGAGTTTTCGTTCGAAACCCTGATACTTCGAAAGAGATTATCCATTTTGTACACGAAGCGCATCCAGTTTTGCTGTAACCCTTGATGACCCACAAGTATAGGGGATCAATTGTAGCTCTTTTCGATAAGTAAGAGTGTCGAACCCAATGAGGAGCAGAAGGAAATGACAAGTGCTTTTCAGCAAGGTGATGTCTGCAAGTGCTAAAACTGCAAGTAACAAAGTACTTTGATAGCCAGATAATTTGTAACGAGCACGTAATGATTGTAGTAAAAAAAGTGCAGCAAGGTAGCCCAATCCTTTTGAGGCAAAGGAACGGCCAAAACGGTCTCTTATAGTAAGCAAAGCGTTCTTGAGCGTACACGGGAATTTCATCTAGTCACTTTTATCATGTTGGTTCGATTTGTGTTCGCTACTTTGATAATTTGATATGTGGGTGGACCGCTGCTTAGGTATTGTTCTTACTTGAACAAACCTCCTACTTATGATTAACCCCCTCGCAAGCATCCGCAACTACGAAAAAAGTATTAAGAATAAATTCTAACCATAGCATTAAACTTTTGGATCCAATCGGTCCCTTACGGAATAACGCATAAACTAGGGTTTAAGCTTCTGTCACTCTCGCAACTCATCATCTAATAACTATTTCACAATGCATTCCCTTTGGCCCAAATATGGTGAAGTGTCATGTAGTCGACGTTCACATGACACCACTAGGGGAATCACAACATACATACTATCAAAATATCAAACACATATGAAGTTCACATGATTACTTGCAACATGATTTCCCCCGTGACCTCAAGAACAAAAGTAACTACTCACAAATGATAATCATGCTCAAGATCAGAGGGGTATTAAATAGCATATTGGATCTGAACATATAATCTTCCACCAAATAAACCATATAGTAATCAACTACATGATGTAATCAACACTACTAGTCACCCACAAGCACCAATCTATAGTTCCGGTACAAAGATTGAACTCAAGAGATGAACTAGGGTTTGAGAGGAGTTGGTGTTGTTGAAGATGTTGATGGAAATTTCCCTCCCCAATATGGGAGAGTTGTTGGTGATGATGATGACGACGATTTCCCCCTCCGGGAGGGAAGTTCCCCCGGCGGAATCGCTCCGCCAGAGGGCAAAAGTGCTCCTGCCCAAGTTCTGCCTCGAGACGGTGGCGCTCCGTCCCGAAAGTCCTCTCCTTATTTTTTCTAGGTCAAAATGACTTATATACTACAAGATGGGCACCGGAGGTGGGCCTGGGTGAGCACAACCGACCAGGGTGCGCCTGGGCTCCCTGGCGTGCCCAGGTGTGTTGTTCCCACCTGGTGGGCCCCCTCTGGTACTTATTTGCTCCAATATTCATCATATATTCCATAAAAAATCTCTGTGAAGTTTCAGCTTGTTTGGAGTTGTGCCGAATAGGTAGCCTGACGTAGCTTTTCAGGTCCAGATTTCCAGCTGCCGGAATTCTCCCTCTTTGTGTGTACCTTGCAATTACGAGAGAAAAGGCACTATAATTACTCGAAAAAGCATTATTATGCATAAAAACATAATAAATAACAGTAGGAAAACATGATGCAAAATGGACGTATATATCAACTCCCCAAGCTTAGACCTCGCTTGTCCTCAAGCGAAAACTGAAATCGAAAAACATGTCCACATGCTTAGAGAGAGAGAGAGAGGTATCGATAAAAACAAAATACGGGCATAGAAGCATCAAGTAGATTATTATAACATCAAGAAATTTAAACATAAGACTTTTATCATAGATTTCCCATGAACAAGTGACAATTCATCACACAATTGAAGTATAAATCATAAAATCTATTAGAAACCAAAAAACTATGTTCTCAGTCAACTTTGCAACTACAATTCATCATCTTTGCAGAAAGGGTCACATATTGGAGCCTTTAGGCAAGTCCACATACTCAACCATCATATAGTCTTCTATAATTGCTAACACTCACCGCATACACATGAGCAAAACGTTTCAATCGGACAAATAGAAAGATAGGGGCTTATAGTTTCGCCTACCAATGTACTCACTAATAACCCACAAGTATAGGGGATCGCAACAGTTTTCGAGGGTAGAGTATTCAACCCAAATTTATTGATTCGACACAAGGGGAGCCAAAGAATATTCTCAAGTATTAGCAGTTGAGTTGTCAATTCAACCACACTTGAAAGACTTAATATCTGCAGCAAAGTATTTAGTAGCAAAGTAGTATGGAAGTAACGGTAATGGTGGCAAAAGTAACAGTAGAAGTTTTTGTAGCAATCGCAATAGTGGCAATGGAAAAGTAACTAAGCAAAGATCAATATGTGAAAAGCTCGTAGGCAATGGATCAATGATGTATAATTATGTCGGATGCGATTCCTCATGCAACTGTTATAACATAGGGTGACACAGAACTAGCTCCATTTCATCAATTTAATGTAGGCATGTATTCCGAATATAGTCATACGTGCTTATGGAAAAGAACTTGCATGACATCTTTTGTCCTACCCTCCCGTGGCAAAGGGGCCCTATTGGAAACTAAGGGATATTAAGGCCTCCTTTTAATAGAGTACTGCTAGCTCTTGAGCATTGCGTTGGATTTCCCCGAAGAGGAGAGGATGATGCAGCAAAGTAGCGTAAGTATTTCCCTCAGTTTTTGAGAACCAAGGTATCAATCCAGTAGGAGGCCACACACAAGTCCCTCCACAAAACGATAGCTCCTCGCAACCAACGCGATTAGGGGTTGTCAATCCCTTCACGGCCACTTACGGGAGTGAGATCTGATAGAGATGGTAGATAATATTTTTGGTATTTTTGATATATAGATGCAAAGTGAAAAGTAAAAGGCAAAGTAAAAACAAAACAAGTATTAAAGTAATGGAGATTGATATGATGAGAATAGACCCGGGGGCCATAGGTTTCACTAGTGGCTTCTCTCAAGAGCATAAGTATTCTACGGTGGGTGAACAAATTACTGTTGAGCAATTGACAGAATTGAGCATAGTTATGAGTATATCTAGGTATGATCATGTATATAGGAATCATGACCGAGACAAGTAGACCGAAACGATTCTGCATCTACTACTGTTACTCCACTCATCGACCGCTATGCAGCATGCATCTAGAGTATTAAGTTAAAAACAGAGTAACGCCTTAAGCAAGATGACATGATGTAGAGGAATAAATTCATGCAATATGATAAAGACCCCATCTTGTTATCCTCGATGGCAACAATAAAATACATGCCTTGCAACCCTTTACATCCTTTGGGTAAGGACACCGCAAGATTGAACCCAAAGCTAAGCACTTCTCCCATTGCAAGAACTACCAATCTAGTTGGCCAAACCAAACGGATAATTCGAAGAGACTTGCAAAGATAACTAATTCATACATAAAAGAATTCAGAGAAGATTCAAATATTATTCATAGATAAGCTGGATCATAAACCCACAATTCATCGGTCTCAACAAACACACCGCAAAAAGAAGATTACATCGAATAGATCTCCACGAGAAAGGGGAGAACATTGTATTGAGATCCAAAAGAGAGAAGAAGACATCTAGATACTAGCTATGGACCCGAAGGTCTGCAAGTAAACTACTCACACTTCATCGGAGAGGCTATGGTGATGATGTAGAAGCCCTCCATGGTGGATGCCCCTCCGTGGAGCTCCTAACAGGCCCCAAGATGGGATCTCGTGGATACAGGAAGTTGCGGCGGTGGAATTAGGTTTTTGGCTCCTGTTCTGATTGTTTGGGGGTACGTAGGTATATATAGGAGGAAGGAGTACGTCGGTGGAGCAACAGAGATCCCACGAGGCGGGGGGCGGGCCCTAGGGGGGGCGCCCCCCACCCTCGTGACTGCCTCTTTTGTTCCTTGGAGTAGGGTCCAAGTCCCCTGGATCACGTTCGGTGAGAAAATCACGTTTCCAAAGGTTTTATTCCGTTTGGACTCTGTTTGATATTCTGTTTCTTCGAATCACTGAAATAGGCAAAAAAACAGCAATTCTGGGCTGGGCCTCCGGTTAATTGGTTAGTCCCAAAAATAATAAAAAGTGGAAAATAAAGCCCAATATAGTCCAAAACAGTAGATAAAGTAGCATGGAGCAATAAAAAATTATAGATACGTTGGAGACGTATCAGGCATCCCCAAGCTTAATTCCTTTCGTCCTCGAGTAGGTAAATGATAAAAAGAAATTTTTTGATGCGGAGTGATACTTTGGCAAAATTTCAATGTAAATCTTCTTAATTGTGGTATGAATATTCAGATTCGAAAGATTCAAGACAAAATTTCATATTGACATAAAAATAATAATACTTCAAACATACTAACAAAGCAATTATGTCTTCTCAAAATAACATGGCCAAAGAAAGTTATCCCTACAAAATCATATGGTCTGGCTATGCTCCATCTTCCCCACACAAAGTATTTAAATCATGCACAACCCCGATGAGAAGCCAAGCAATTGTTTCATACTTTAACATTTTCAAAACTTTTTCAATCTTCACGCAATACATGAGCGTGAGCCATGGATATAACACTATATGTGGAATAGAATGGTGGTTGTGGAGAAGACAAAAGAGGGAAGATAGTCTCACATCAACTAGGCGTATCAACGGGCTATGGAGATGCCCATCAATAGATATCAATGTGAGTGAGTAAGGATTGCCATGCAACGGATGCACTAGAGCTATAAGTATATGAAAGCTCAACAAAAGAAACTAAGTGGGTGTGCATCCAACTCACTTGCTCACGAAGACCTAGGACATTTGTGGAAGCCCATCATTGGAATATACAAGCCAAGTTCTATAATGAAAAATTCCCACTAGTATATGAAAGTGACAAAATGAGAGACCCTCTATCATGAAGATCTTGGTGCTACTTTGAAGCACAAGTGCGGTAAAAGGATAGTAGCATTGTCCCTTCTCTCTTTTTCTCTCATCTTTTATTTGGGCCTTTTCTCTTTTTTTTATGGCCTCTTTTTTTATTTTTTATTTCTCGTCGGGAGTCTCATCCCGACTTGTGGGGGAATCATAGTCTCCATCAGCCTTTCCTCACTTGGGACAATGCTCTAAAATATGATGATCATCACACTTTTATTTTTCTTACAACTCAACAATTACAACTCGATTCTTAGAACAAAGTATGACTCTATATGAATGCCTCCGTGTAATCGGGATATGCAATGAATCAAGAGTGACATGTATGAAAGAATTATGAAAGGTGGCTTTGCCACAAATACTATGTCAACTACATGATCATGCTAGCAATATGACAATGATGGAGCGTGTCATAATAAACAGAACGGTGGAAAGTTGCATGGGAATATATCTCGGAATGTCTATGGAAATGCCATGATAGGTAGGTATGGTGGCTGTTTTGAGGAAGATATATGGTGGGTGTATGATACCGGCGAAAAGTGCGCGGTATTAGAGATGCTAGCAATGGTGGAAGGATGGGAAAAAGTGCGTATAATCCATGGACTCAACATTAGTCATAAAGAACTCATATACTTATTGCAAAAATCTAGAAGTTATCAAAGCAAAGTATTAGCGCATGCTCCTAGGGGGATAGATTGGTAGGAAAAGACCATCGCCGTCCCCGACCGCCACTCATAAGGAAGACAATCAATAAATAAATCATGCTCCGAGTTCATCACATAACGGTTCACCATACATGCATGCTACGGGAATCACAAACTTCAACACAAGTATTCTTTAAATTCACAACTAATCAACTAGCATGACTCTAATATCACCATCTTCATATCTCAAAACAATTTTCAAGCATCAAACTTTTCTTAGTATTCAACGCACTCAAAAGAAAGTTTCACATATCTTGAATACCGAGTATATTAACATTAAGCAAATTACCATGCTATTAACGACTCTCAATAGTTTCTTTAAAACAAATCCACCACCGTGCTCTAAAAGATCTAAGTTAAGAACTACAGCAGAAATTATCACGCTCAAAAGATATAAGTGAAGCACTATGAGCAAAACTGTCAAGCTCAAAAGATATAAGTGAAGCACATAGAGTATTCTAGAAAATTCCAATTTATGTATGGCTCTCTCAAAAGGTGTGTACAGCAAGGATGAGTGTGGTAGACTAACAAGGAAGGACACAAATAATACAAGACGCTCCAAGCAAAACACATATCATGTGGTGAATAAAAATATAGCTCCAAGTAAATTACCGATGGAAGTAGACGAAAGAGGGGATGCCTTCCGGGGCATCCCCAAACTTTGAATTTTTGGTGTCCTTGGATTATCTTGTGGGTGCCATGGGCATCCCCAATATTAGGCTCTTGCCACTCCTTGTTCCATAATCCATCAAAAGAATTCACCCAAAACTTGAAAACTTCACAACACAAAACTCAATAGAAATCTCGTGAGCTCCGTTAAAGAAAGGAAACAAAAGACTACTTTAAGGTACTGTAATGAACTCATTCTTTATTTATATTGGTGTAAAAACCACTGTATTCCAACTTCTCTATGGATTATAAACTATTTTACTAGCCATAGATTCATCAAAATAAGCAAACAACACACGAAAAACAGAATCTGTCAAAAACAGAACAGTCTTAGTAATCTGTAAGTAACACAAACTTCTGGAACTCCAAAAAATCTACCAAAATTAGACAACCTAGAAAATTTGTTTATTGATCAGAAGCAATTGGAATCAGTATTTTATCACGTTCTGGTGATTTTTAATAATTTGGGCACTGAGCGCAAAGTTTCTGGAAATTACAGCAAGATCAGATAACTATCATCCAAGAAGTTCCAATAGGTCTAGCTTGGCACAAACACTAATTAAAACATAAAACCACATCTAAACAGAGCCTAGATGGATTATTTATTCCTAAACAGAAGCAAAAACAAAAAACTAAAAATAAAATTGGGTTGCCTCCCAACAAGCGCTATCGTTTAACGCCCCTAGCTAGGCATAAAAGCAAGGATAGATCTAGGTATTGCCATCTTTGGTAGGCAATCCATAAGTGGTCTCATGATAGATTCATATGTTAATTTTATTTTATTTCTAGGAAAGTGTTCCATGCCTCTCTTTAAGGGAAATTGGAATCTAATATTCCCTTCCTTCATATCAATAATTGCACCAATCGTTCTAAGGAAAGGTCTACCAAGAATAATAGGACATGAAGGATTGCTATCAAGAACGATAAAATCTATGGGCACATAATTCATATTTTCTACAATAAGAACATCATAAATTCTTCCCATAGGCTTTTTAATAGTGGAATCCGCAAGATGCAAGTTTAGAGAGCAATCATCAAAGTCACGGAAATCTAGCAAATCACACAAGGTTTTGGGGATAGTAGAGACACTAGCATCCAAATCACACAAGGCATGAAACTCATAATTTTTTATTTTAATTTTAATAGTAGGTTCCCACTCATCATAGAGTTTTCTAGGGATAGAGACTTTCAACTCAAGTTTTTCTTCATAAGAATGCATCAAGGCATCAACAATGTGTTCGGTAAAGGCTTTATTTTGACTATAAGCATGAGGAGAATTTAGCACGGATTGCAACAAGGAAATACAATCAATTAAAGAGCAATTTTCATAATTAAATTCCTTGAGATCCAATATAGTGGGTTTAGCAACATCTAGGTTTTTATTTCTTTCAGTCCCACTTTTATCAATTTCATCATCGAGATCTAAAAACTCCGAATTCTTAGAACGCCTTCTAGGTAAAGGAAGATCATATTCAGTTTTATCAAGATTCATATTGCAAAACAAAGATTTAACGGGGGACACATCAATAACTTTTAGATCTTCATCTTGATTTTCATAGGAATTGGAAGAACACGCTTTAATAAAGGCATCTTTGGAAGCACGCATCCTAGCGGTTCTTTCTTTGCACTCATCAATGGAAATTCTCATAGCTTTGAGAGACTCATTGATGTCATGCTTAGGAGGAATAGATCTAAGCTTTAAAGAATCAACCTCAAGAGAAATTCTATCAACGTTCCTAGCCAAATCATCAACTTTAAGCAATTTCTCCTCAAGCAAAGCATTAAAATTTGAATTCATAAACTCTTTAACACCACTCTAAAATTCAGAGGGCATCTTATTAAAATTTCCATAAGAGTTATTGTAGGAATTTCCATAATTATTAGAGGAATTACTAGGATAAGGCCTAGGATTAAAGTTCCCTCTATACGCGATGTTACCAAAGTTATTCCTACCAACAAAATTCACATCCATAGAATCATTATTATTCTCAATCAAAGTAGACAAAGGCATGTCATTAGGATCAGAAGAAACACTCTTAGTAGCAAATAATTTCATAAGTTCATCCATCTTTCCACTCAAAACATTAATTTCTTCTATCGCATGCACTTTTTATTAGTAGATCTTCGGTATGCCATTGAGAATAATTAACCATAATATTATCTAGAAGTTTAGTAGCATCTCCTAGAGTGATTTCCATAAAAGTGCCACCATGCAGAATCTAAAAGATTTCTAGAAGCAAAATTCAATCCGGCATAAAAGTTTTGTATAATCATCCACAAGTTCAAACCATGAGTAGGACAATTACGTATCATTAATTTCATTCTCTCCCAAGCTTGTGCAACATGTTCATGATCAAGTTGCTTAAAATTCATAATATCATTCCTAAGAGAAATAATCTTAGCGGGAGGAAAATACTTAGAGATAAAAGCATCTTTGCACTTGTTCCAAGAATCAATACTATTTTTAGGCAAAGATGAAAACCACGCTTTAGCACGACCTCTAAGCGAAAAAGGAAATAGCTTCAATTTAACGACATCATTATCGACATCTTTTTTCTTTTGCATATCACATAAATGAACGAAGCTATTTAGATGAGTAGCGGCATCTTCACTAGGAAGGCCGGCGAATTGATCTTTCATAACAAGATTCAACAAAGCAGTATTGATTTCACAAGATTCAGTATTGGCAAGAGGAGCGATCGGAGTGCTAAGGAAATCATTATTATTGTTATTGGTGAAGTCACACAATTTGGTAGCATCTTGAGCCATCGCGACAAACAAGCAATCCCCGATCAAACAAGGCGACGGAAAGAGAGGAGATTGGGAAAGAGATGGCGAATAAAACGGCAAGGGTGAAGTGGGGGAGAGGAAAACGAGAGGCAAATGGCAAATAATGTAATGCGAGAGATAGGGATTGTGATGGGTACTTGGTATGTCTTGACTTGCTCGCGTGAGCCTCCCCGGCAACGGCGCGAGAAATTCTTCTTGCTACCTCTTGAGCACTGCGTTGGATTTCCCCGAAGAGGAGAGGATGATGCAGCAAAGTAGCGTAAGTATTTACCTCAGTTTTTGAGAACCAAGGTATCAATCCAGTAGGAGGCCACGCACAACTCCCTCGTACCTGCACAAAACTATAGCTCCTCGCAACCAACGCGATTAGGGGTTGTCAATCCCTTCACGGCCACTTACGAGAGTGAGATCTGATAGAGATGATAGATAATATTTTTGGTATTTTTGATATATAGATGCAAAGTGAAAAGTAAAAGGCAAAGTAAAAACAAAGCAAGTATTAAAGTAATGGAGATTGATATGATGAGAATAGACCCGGGGGCCATAGGTTTCACTAGTGGCTTCTCTCAAGAGCATAAGTATTCTACGGTGGGTGAACAAATTATTGTTGAGCAATTGACAGAATTGAGCATAGTTATGAGTATATCTAGGTATGATCATGTATATAGGCATCACGTCCGAGACAAGTAGACCAAAACGATTCTGCATCTACTACTATTACTCCACTCATCGACCGCTATCCAAAGATGCATCTAGAGTATTAAGTTAAAAACAGAGTAACGCCTTAAGCAAGATGACATGATGTAGAGGAATAAATTCATGCAATATGATAAATACCCCATCTTGTTATCCTCGATGGCAACAATACAATACGTGCCTTGCAACCCTTTCTATCATCGGGTAAGGACACCGCAAGATTGAACCCAAAGCTAAGCACTTCTCCCATTGCAAGAACTACCAATCTAGTTGGCCAAACCAAACGGATAATTCAAGAGACTTGCAAAGGTAACTCAATCATACATAAAAGAATTCAGAGAAGATTCAAATATTATTCATAGATAAGCTGGATCATAAACCCACAATTCATCGGTCTCAACAAACACACCGCAAAAAGAAGATTACATCGAATAGATCTCCGGTGACAGGGGAGAACATTGTATTGAGATCCAAAAAGAGAGAAGAAGCCATCTAGCTACTAGCTATGGACCCGAAGGTCTGAAGTAAACTACTCACACTTCATCGGAGAGGCTATGGTGATGATGTAGAAGCCCTCCATGGTGGATGCCCCCTCCGGCGGAGCTCTGGAACAGGCCCCAAGATGGGATCTCGTGGATACATGAAGTTGCAGCGGTGGAATTAGGTTTTTGGCTCCTATTCTGATCGTTTGAAGTGCGTGAGGTAGATATAGGAGGAAGGAGTACGTCGGTGGAGCAAATGGGGCCCATGAGGTAGGGGCGGCATACAGGGGCCACCCTCGTGACCGCCTCTTTGTTCCTTGGAGTAGGGTCCAAGTCCCTGGATCACGCTCGGTGAGAAAATCACGTTTCGAAGGTTTCATTCCGTTTGGACTCCGTTTGATATTATGTTTCTTCAAACACTGAAATAGGCAAAAACAACAAAGAAATTTGGGCCTCCGGTTAATAGGTTAGTCCCAAAAATAATATAAAATTGGAAAATAAAGCCCAATATAGTCCAAAACAGTAGATAAAGTAGCATGGAGCAATCAAAAATTATAGATACATTGGAGATGTATCAAGTACCGGACCAAAGCATTAACACTTAGTGAATACATGAACTCCTCAAACTACGGTCATCACCGGGAGTGGTCCCGATTATTGTCACTTTGGGGTTGCCGGATCATAACACATAGTAGCTAACTATTGACTTGCAAGATAGGATCAAGAACTCACATATATTCATGAAAACATAATAGGTTCAGATCTGAAATCATGGCACTCGGGCCCTAGTGACAAGCACTAAGCATAGCAAAGTCATAGCAACATCAATCTTAGAACATAATGGATACTAGGGATGGCTAATCTTAGAACATCAATCTTAGAACATCAATCTTACCGTGAGGATGTACCCTGGGTCCAGCTAGTATGGGAGGCATACTACCTGAACAAGGTACCACACGCCGCTGAACCTGTGGGTTCGTTCTGGTGGAAGGATGTGATGCAGCTCAATGGAACCTTCCGAGGGGTCACCAGAGTCATCCCAGGAGATGGTTGCAGCTCTCTGTTTTGGAAAGACGTCTGGTTTACTGATTCTGGTTCCGCTCTGATGGACACGCACCCGCGAGCCTTCTCTTTTGCTCTGAATGAGGATGCCTCCATTGCCAAGGTTCTCAGGACCACTGATCCGACCACGATCTTCACTCTACCCCTTTCAGTCCAGGCTAGGGAGGAGGTCAGAGAAATCCAGCAAGGGTCCCTGCATGTCAGCCTTGAACCTGATTCGTCTGACGTTTGGGTCTGTGACCTTGGACGATATTCATCAAAGAAATACTACGACTCATCGCTTGGGCAAGTGAAAGTCGATGAGGCCTTTGGATGGCTATGGAAATCCAAGTGTCCGATCAAGTTTAAGATGTTTGGATGGCTGCTTCGGTTGATCGTTTGAATACCGGGAACATGTCAAGAGACGACACTTTCTTTGTGTGAGGGGCAACTACGCTTGCATGCTCTGCCAAAACCCACCAAGAGACTGTAGAACATCTCTTCTTTGAGTGCCCTTTTGCCAAACAATGTTGGTGCAAGGTTGGCCTAACCTGGCGGGAGGAACCAATCGGTTAGCCATCTTACATGGCGGCAAAGAGGAATGGCGTCAACCGCTCTTTATGGATATTTTTCTTCTTGCAGCTTGGAGCCCGTGGATGGAAAGAAACAATCAACATTTCAGGGGATACCACACTCGTTAAATCGGCGTGGCTGGCCAGGTTCAAACACTTGTTAGGTCCGGTGATTCTGGCTCGTCCGGAGAAGGTTCATCCTTTTCTTTCTGAATTTATTGTAAATTTGGATCGCTAGTCCTACTTTTGATTCCCATATGGCCGGGGGGGCCTAAAACCCATTGTAACACTCTTGTAATTATTATGTGGTGAGTAATTCAAAGTCAGTGGGAGCCTCTCCCACTGTCACTGATCTTTCAAAAAAAAATGGATACTAGGGATCAAACCCTAACAAAACTAACTCGATTACATGGTAAATCTCATCCAACCCATCACCGTCCAGCAAGCCTACGATCAGATTACTCATGCACGACGGTGAGCATCATGAAATTGGTGATGGAGGATGGTTGATGATGACGATGGCGACGGATTCCCCTCTCCGGAGCCCCGAACGGACTCCAGATCAGCCCTCCTGAGGAAGATTAGGGCTTGGCAGCAGCTCCGTATCGTAAAACATGATGAATCCTTCTCTCTGATTTTTTTACGTGAATATATGGAGTTGGGGTTGAGGTCGGTGGAGTCCCAGGGGGGCCCACGAGGTAGGAGGGTGCGCCTCCCACCCTCATAGCCAGGGTGTGGGCCCCTTCGGTTGATTCTTTCGCCAGTGTTTTTATTAATTCCAAAAAGTGGCTCCGTGAAGTTTCAGGTCATTCCGAGAACTTTTATTTCTGTACAAAAATAACACCATAGCAATTCTGCTGAAAACAACGTCAGTCCAGGTTAGTTCCATTCAAATCATGCAAGTTAGAGTCCAAAACAAGGCCAAAAGTGTTTGGAAAAGTAGATATGTTGGAGACGTATCAACTCCCCCAAGCTTAAACATTTTCTTGTCCTCAAGCAATTCAGTTGACAAACTGAAAGTGATAAAGAAAAACTTTTACAAACTCTATTTGATCTTGTTGTTGCAAATATGTAAAGCCAGCATTCAAGTTTTCGGCAAAGATTATGAACAAACCATATTCACAATAACATTTAGGTCTCATGTTTGATCATATCAATGGCATAATCAACTAGCAAGCAATAATAATAAATCTCGAATGACAACACTTTATCAAAACAATCATAAGATGATATAACAAGATGGTATCTCGCTAGCCCTTTCTGAGACCGCAAAACATAAATGCAGAGCACCCCTGAAGATCAAGGACTGACTAGACATTGTAATTCATGGTAAAATAGATCCAATCGTAGTCATACTCAATGTAAATTAATAGCAATGCATGCAAATAACAGCGGTGCTCTCCAACTAGTGCTTTTTAATAAGAGGATGATGAATCAACATAAAATTAAATAGATAGGCCCTTCACAGAGGGAAGCAGGGATTTGCAAAGGTGCCAGAGCTCGAGTTTTGAAACAGAGATAAATAATATTTTGGGTGACATACTTTCATTGTCAACATAACAACCAAGAGATCTCGATATCTTCCATGCTACACACATTATAGGCGGTTCCCAAACAGAATGGTAAAGTTTGTACTCCCCACCACCAACAAACATCAATCCATGGCTTGTCTGAACCAACGGGTGTCGTCCAACTAACAACAATCCTAGGGGAGTTTTGTTTGCAATTATTTTGATTTGATTTGAGCATGGGACTGGGCATCCCGGTTACCGGCCATTTTCTCATGAGTGATGAGCGGAGTCCACTCACCGTGAGAATAACCCACCTAGCATGGAAGATATAGACAACCTAGTTGATACATGAGCTATTCGAGCATACAAAACATAATTTCATTTGAAGGTTTAGAGTTTGGCACAAACAAATTTACTTCAAACGGTAGGTGAATACCGCATATAGGAAGGTATGGTGGACTCATATGGAATAACTTTGGGGTTTATGGAAGTGGATGCACAAGCAGTATTCCCGCTTAGTACAAGTGAAGGCTATAAAGAGACTGGGAAGCGACCAACTAGAGAGCGACAACAGTCATGAACATGCATTAAGATTAATCAACAATGAGTGTAAGCATGAGTAGGATATAAATCACCGTGAACATAAATATCATGGAGGCTATGTTGATTTTGTTTCAACTACATGCGTGAACATGTGCCAAGTCAAGCCACTCAAATCGTTCAAAGGAGGATACCACCCTATCATACCACATTAAAACCATTTTAGTAGCATGTTGGCACGCAAGGTAAACCATTATAAACTCCTAGCTAATTAAGCATGGCATGAGCAACTATAATCTCTAATTGTCATTGCAAACATGTTTCATTCATAATAGGCTGAATCAGGAACGATGAACTAATCATATTTACAAAAACAAGATAGGTCGAGTTCATATCGTCATTATTGCCTTTCACTCGCACACCCGAACGGCGTGGATAATAATAATAGTGCATGTGCATTGGACTAAGCTGGAATCTACAAGCATTTAATACAAGGGAGAAGACAAGGTAATATGGGCTCTTGGTTAAATCAACAATAATGCATATGAGAGCCACTCAACATTTTCATCATGGTCTTCTCCACTCAATCCCCAAAGAAAAGAAGAGAAATAATACTATTTACGCGGGAAAGCTCCCAACAAGCAAAAGAAGAACGAGAAATTTTTGGGCTTTCTTTTAATTACTACTACTACAAGCATGGAAAGTAAACTAGCTAAAAGCTACAACTAATTTTTTTGGTTTTTCTTAAGGTTTTTCAGACACACAATAAGAAGAAGGCTTAGAAAAGAAAATAAACTAGCATGGATAGTACAATGAAAAAGTATGAGCACCAACAACTAGAATGAGTGTGTGAACATAAATGTAATGTCGGTTGGAAATACATACTCCCCCAAGCTTAGGTTTTTGGCCTAAGTTGGTCTATGGCCACTACTGGCCTGGCGGATATCCAAAGTCGTAGTTGGGCTTGTACTGAGAAGCAGCAGCTACTGCCTGAAGAGCTGCAGCTTGGAGGCGAGCTGCCTCCGTCCTCCTCTCGTACTCGTTCGCCTCCTCCCTGGTTATAACATATCTCCTTTTTGCCTGAAAGTTAAAGAAAGTACGAGCAGGGAGGAAAACATGGACAGTGCGCTGTCTGTCAAAGATTAGTCGGTACTGGAGGAACTGTTCATTCCTCTCAAGAAATTGATGGCGAACCATAGCAGTATAATCTAGATAAGCAGGAGGCAACTCCATATCATTTCCACGTATGGGTACACCAAGATAATTAGCTACATGAGTTGCATAAATTTCACCAAACAAATCTCCACTTGTACTGTTAAGATGCAACCTTTGTGCAACAATGGCTCCCAAGTTATATTTTTTATCACCTAATACCACACTCTTGATGACACTAAGATCTGGAACGCACATGTGACAAGCCTCATCTTTACCGTTAATGCATCTACCTATAAAGAGAGCAAAATAATGTATGGAAGGGAAATGAATGCTCCCTATGGTAGCTTGTGTGATTTCTCTAGAGTCCCCCATAGTGATACTAGCAAGAATGTCTTTATATTCAGATTTGCGAGGTTCACTAATATTACCCCACTGCGGGAGTTTACAAGCAGTATTAAAATCTTCTATGTCCATGGTATATGATTTATCATAAAGATCGAATAAAACAGTGTGAGAATTGCGCGAGGATGTAAATTTAAACCTCCTCACAAAGGAATCAGTTAGGTAGTGGTACTATAGGCACTTATCTGACACGAAGTCCTCAAGATCAGCATTACACACATACGCGTCAAATTCATCCTTGATGCCTGCCTAGACCATAAACTCCTCTGACGGCCATTCACAAGGCCGCACTTGAGCTTCCCTCGGTGGTTCATTGTCCGGCTCACGCATCACGAGCCTTGGTCCTTGCTTCCTTGAGGAACCACCTTGGTACATTTTCCTATGCATTTTTCTCTCTGAAAAATTTCTGAAAATTTTTAGTGACTCAAAATAAAAGTGAACCAAACTCTACAAGATTGATAGCAACTACTCCCACAAGTGCCTAGAGGCTATATCATGCATTAAAACAACTTTGGACCATATAAATTTGACATGCAAGCTCAAGAACAGGGTCACCTTAGCAGCAAAAATTTGCAATAAATAAAGCACTAGAACAAAAACTAATTGGACCACAGGAGGAGTCACATACCGAAGAACGATCCCCCAAAACATTTTTGTGAATGGAGCTTTGAGCAAGGAGATTGAAAATGGCAGCAAAATGAGCAAGAACACGAGTTTGAGCTATGGGGGGATTTTTTTCTGGAGGAAGACAAAGTGAGTGGGTGCTGGAATAAGTGGAGGGGGTCCACGTGGGGCCCATGAGGCAGGGGCGCCCCCAGGGGGGTGGGCATGCCCTGTGCCTTCGTGGCCAAATGGTGGGCCCCCTTGGTGTGTTCTCAGTGCCAGAAATTCTTAAATATTCTACAAAAATCATATTTCATTTAAGGACATTTGGAGAACTTTTATTTTCGGGTTTTTTTTATTGCAAGCATAATTCAGAAAATAGAAAGAAAATACTATTTTTTATTTATTTAATCTAAATAACAGAAAGTAAAAGGAGAGTACAGAGAGTTGTGCTTTCTAACTTCATCCATCTCGTGCTCATCAAATGGAATCCACTAACAAGGTTGATCAAGTCTTGTTAACAAACTCTTTTCGAATAACATGAAACCGGAGAATTTTCGAATAACACTATGTTATCTCAACAGGGATATGCATGTCCCCAACAATAAGAATATCATATTTCTTCTTGACAGTAGGAAGAGGGAATTCAAAACCTCCAATAGTAATCATTGAAATGTTTCCAATAGAATTGATACTGTTGACTTGAGGTTGTTTCCTCGGAAAGTGTACCGTATGCTCATTACCATTAACACAAAAAGTGACATTGCCTTTGTTGGAATCAATAACAGCCCCTGCAGTATTCAAAAAGGGTCTACCAAGGATAATTGACATACTATCATCCTCGGGATTATCAAAAATAACAAAGTCCGTTAAACTAGTAACGTTTGCAACCACAACAGGCACATCCTCACAAATACCGACAGGTACAACAGTTGATTTATTGGCCATTTGCAAAGATATTTCAGTAGGTGTCAACTTATTAAAATCAAGTCTATGATATAAAGAGAGAGGCATAACACTAACACCGTCTCCAAGATCACATAAAGCAATTTTAACATAGTTTCTTTTAAAGCATGGTATAGTTGGTACTCCTGGATCTCCTAGTTTCTTTGGTATTCCACCTTTAAAAGTATAATTGGCAAGCATGGTGGAAATTTTAGCTTCCGGTATCTTTCTTTTATTTGTAACAATATCTTTCATATACTTAGCATAAGGATTCATTTTAAGCATATGAGTGAAACGCATACGCAAAAAGATAGGTCTAATCATTTCAGCAAAGCGCTCAAAATCCTCATGATCCTTTTTCTTGGATGGTTTAGGAGGAAAAGGCATGGGTTTCTAAACCCATGGTTCCCTTTCTTTACCTTGCTTCCTAGCAACAAAGTCTCTCTTATCATAACGTTGATTCTTTGATTGTGGGTTTATCAAGATCAACATCAGGTTCAATCTCTACATCATTGTTATTGCTAGGTTGAGCATCAACATGAACATCATCATTATCACTAGGTCATGTTCATTACCAGATTAGGAAATCTAATAAGAGATAAGCTGCCCATGAGCATCATGGCATAGGTCAAAGGAAAGGAGGAGGCAAGCCCCCCCATCTTCCGCATATCTTGCTCATCCGACATGGCATGAATCACCGAACCCGCACTCAGGAAGAGTAATGCTTTGAAAAACGCGTGATTCATTAAGTGAAAGATGCTAACCGAATAGTTAGAGATGCCGCAAGCAAAGATCATCTAGCCTAATTGACTGCAAGTTGAATAAGCTATGACCCTCTTTAGATCGTTCTATAATATTCCAGTGGTTGCCGCAAGGAATGACGTCATAGCTCCTGCAAAAGTAATAACAATCAAAGCCGTAGGTGAGTATTCAAATAAAGGGGAGCACCTTGCTATCATGAAAACGCCAAAGATGACCATAGTAGCTGCATGAATCAAAGCGGATACTGGAGTGGGACCCTCCATTGCATCGGGTAACCAAGTATGCAATCCTATCTATGCAGATTTCCCAACAGCACCAATAAAAAGTAAAATACAAATCAGAGTTATGGCATTCAATCTCATATTGCAAAAAATCCATTCATTTCGGGAGCACTAGCACAAGCAAAAATGGTTGAAAAGTCTCTTGTTTGAAAGAGAGTAAAACAACCAAAAATCCCAAGAGCTAATCCAAAATCACTTACTCGATTGACAAGCATAGCTTTTATAGCAGCTTTATCCGCCTGAAGTCGTGTAAACCAGAAATGAATTAACAAATATGAAGCAAGACCAACTCCCTCCCATCCCAGGAATAATTGAAGAAAGTTATCTCCAGTCACCAACATTAGCATAAAAAAAGTAAAAATGGATAAATAACACATAAATCAAGGGCTATGCGGATCCTCAGACATATATGAAATGGAATAAAGATGGACCAAGCTACTTATGAATGTAACCACAATTAACATCACTACGGTCAGGCTATCGAACACAGAGTCAAAAGTGAATTACGAGTCAGGCCAATCTGCGAATCGAGCGAGCTCCCCTTGCAATGATGTGGTGGTGTGTTGGGGAACGTTGCAGAAAATAAAATTTTTCCTACGGTTTCACCAAGATCCATTATGAGTTCATCTAGCAACGAGTGATAAGAGTGCATCTACATACCTTTGTAGATCGCGTGCGGAAGCGTTCAAGAGAACGGGGTTGAGGGAGTCGTTCTCGTCGTGATCCAAATCACCGGAGATCCTAGCGCCGAACAGGCGGCACCTCCGCGTTCAACACACGCACGGTCAGCGTGACATCTCCTCCTTCTTGATCCAGCAAGGGGAAGGAGAGGTTGATGAAGATCCAGCAGACGACGGCGTGGTGGTGGATGCAGCAGGTTCTCGGCGAGGCTTCGCCAAGCAACCACGGGAGGGAGAGGTGTAGCAGGGAGGGAGGAGGCGCCAGGTGTTGGGTGCGGCCGCCTCCACCCCCCTCTTTATATAGGGACCTGTGGGCGCTGCCCTAGGAGATGGGATCTCCTAGGGGCGGCGGCCAAGGGGTGGAGTGCCCCCAAGGCTAGTGGAGGCGCCTCCCCAGGGGTTCCCAACCCTAGGCGCAGAGGGGGGGCAGAAGCACCAGCCCACCAGGCTGGTTCCCCTCCACTTCAGCCCATGGGGCCCTCCGGGATAGGTGGCCCCACCCGGTGGACCCCCGGGACCCTTCCGGTGGTCCCGGTACAATACCGGTGGACCCCGAAACTTTCCCGATGGCCGAAACTCGACTTCCCATATATAATACTTTACCTCCGAACCATTCCGGAACTCCTCGTGACGTCCGGGATCTCATCCGAGACTCCGAACAACTTTCGGTTTGCTGCATACTCATATTCATACAACCCTAGCATCACCGAACCTTAAGTGTGTAGACCCTACGGGTTCGGGAGACATGCAGACATGACCGGGACGGCTCTCGGTCAATAACCAACAGCGGGATCTGGATACCCATGTTGGCTCCCATAAGCTCCTCGATGATCTCATCGGATGAACCACGATGTCGAGGATTCATGCAACCCCGTATACAATTCCCTTTGTCAATCGGTACGTTACTTGCCCGAGATTCGATCGTCGGTATCCCAATACCTCGTTCAATCTCGTTACCGGCAAGTCACTTTACTCATATCGTAATGCATGATCCCGTGAGCAGACACTTGGTCACTTTGAGCTCATTATGATGATGCATTACCGAGTGGGCCCAGAGGTACCTCTCCGTCATACGGAGTGATAAATCCCAGTCTCGATCCGTGTCAACCCAACAGACACTTTCGGAGATACCTGTAGTGCACCTTTATAGTCACCCAGTTACGTTGGGACGTTTGGTACACCCAAAGCACTCTTACGGTATCCGGGAGTTACACGATCTCATGGTCCAAGGAAAAGATACTTGACATTGGAAAAAGCTCTAGCAAACGAACTACACAATCTTGTGCTATGCTTAGGATTGGGTCTTGTCCATCACATCATTATCCTAATGATGTGATCCCGTTATCAATGACATCCAATGTCCATAGTTAGGAAACCATGACTATCTATTGATCAACGAGCTAGTCAACTAGAGGCTCACTAGGGACATGTTGTAGTCTATGTATTCACACGTGTATTACGATTTCCGGATAATACAGTTATAGCATGAATAAAAGACAATTATCATGAACAAGGAAATATAATAATAATCCTTTTATTATTGCCTCTAGGGCATATTTCCAACAGTCTCCCACTTGCACTAGAGTCAATAATCTAGTTACATTGTGATGAATCGCACACCCATAGAGTTACAGTGTTGATCATGTTTTGCTTTCATGGAAGAGGTTTAGTCAACGCATCTGCGATATTCAGATCCGTATGCACTTTGCAAATTTCTATGTCTCCATCTTGAACATTTTCACGAATGGAGTTGAAGCGATGCTTGATGTGCCTGGTCTTCTTGTGAAACACAGGCTCCTTGGCAAGTGCAATAGCTCCGGTGTTGTCACAGAAGAGTTTGATCGGCCCCGACGCATTGGGTATGACTCCTAGGTCGGTGATGAACTCCTTCACCCAAATTTCTTCATGCGCTGCCTCCGAGGCTGCCATGTACTCCGCTTCACATGTAGATCCCGCCACGACGCTCTGCTTGCAGCTGTACCAGCTTACTGCTCCACCATTCAACGTATACACGTATCCGGTTTGTGACTTAGAGTCATCCAGATCTGTGTCGAAGCTAGCATCGACGTAACCCTTCTGACGAGCTCTTCGTCACCTTAATAAACGAAACATGTCCTTAGTCCTTTTCGGTACTTCAGGATATTCTTGACCGCTGTCCGGTGTTCCTTGTCGGGATTACTTTGGTACCTTCCTACCAAACTTACGGCAAGGTTTACATCGGTCCGGTACACAAAGATGGCATACATAATAGATCCTATGGCTGAGGCATAGGGGATGACACTCATCTCTTCTATATCTTCTGCCGTGGTCGGACATTGAGCCGAGCTCAATTTCACACCTTGTAATACAGGCAAGAACCCTTTCTTGGACTGATCTATTTTGAACTTCTTCAATATCTTATCAAGGTATGTGCTTTGTGAAAGACCTATGAGGCGTCTCGATCTATCTCTATAGATCTTGATGCCTAATATATAAGCAGCTTCTCCAAGGTCCTTCATTGAAAAACTCTTATTCAAGTAGGCCTTAATGCTGTCCAAAAGTTCTATATCATTTCCCATCAAAAGTATGTCATCTACATATAATGTGAGAAATGCTACAGAGCTCCCACTCACTTTCTTGTAAACGCAGGCTTCTCCATAAGTCTGCATAAACCCAAACGCTTTGATCATCTCATCAAAGCGAATGTTCCAACTCGAGATGCTTGCACCAGCCCATAAATGGATCATTGGAGCTTGCATACCTTGTTAGCATTCTTAGGGTCGACAAAACCTTCCGGCTGCATCATATACAGTTCTTCCTTAAGATAGCCGTTAAGGAATGCCGTTTTGACGTCCATTTGCCACATCTCATAATCATAGTATGCAGCAATTGCTAACATGATTCGGACGGACTTCGGCTTTGCTACGGGAGAGAAAGTCTCATCTTAGTCAACCCCTTGAACTTGCCGATAACCCTTAGCGACAAGTCGAGCTTTATAGATGGTAACATTACCATCCGCGTCAAATCTTCTTCTTAAAGATCCATTTGTTTTCTATCGCTACCGATCATCGGGCAAGACTGTCAAAGTCCATACTTTGTTTTCATACATGGATCTTATCTCGGATTGCATGGCTTCAAGCCATTTGTTGGAATCTGGGCCCACCATCGCTTCTTCATAGTCTGAAGGTTCACCGTTGTTCAACAACATGATTTCCAGGACAGGGTTGCCGTACCACTCTGGTGTGGAACGTGTCCTTGTGGACCCTCTGAAGTTCAAGAGCAACTTGATCCGAAGTACCTTGATCATCATCATTTATTTCCTCTCCAGTCGGTGTAGGCATCACAGGAACATTTTCCTGAGCTGCACTACTTTCCGATTCAAGAGGTAGTACTTCATCGAGTTCTAATTTCCTCCCACTTACTCCTTTCGAGAGAAACTCTTTTTCCGAGAAAGGATCCGTTCTTGGCAACAAAGATCTTGCCTTCGGATCTAAGGTAGAAGGTATACCCAATGGTTTCCTTAGGGTATCCTATGAAGACGCATTTTTCCGACTTGGGTTCGAGCTTTTCAGGTTGAAGTTTCTTGACATAAGCATCGCATCCCCAAACTTTTAGAAACGACAGCTTAGATTTCTTCCCAAACCATAATTCATACGGTGTCGTCTCAACGGATTTAGACGGTGCCCTATTTAAAGTGAATGTAGCTGTCTCTAGAGCGTATCCCCAAAATGATAGCGGTAAATCAGTAAGAGACATCATAGATCGCACCATATCCAATAGAGTGCGATTACGATGTTCGGACACACCGTTACGCTAAGGTGTTCCAGGCGGCGTGAGTTGTGAAACGATTCCACATTTCCTTAAGTGTGTACCAAATTCGTGACTTAAATATTCTCCTCCACGATCTGATCGTAAGAACTTTATTTTTCGGTCACGTTGATTCTCTACCTCATTGTGAAATTCCTTGAACTTTTCAAAGGTCTCAGACTTGTGTTTCATCAAGTAGACATAACCATATCTACTTAAGTCGTCTGTTAGAGTGAGAACATAACGATATCCTCCGCGAGCCTCAACGCTCATTGGACCGCACACATCAAGATGTATGATTTCCAATAAGTTGGTTGCTCGCTCCATTGTTCCGGAGAACGGAGTCTTGGTCATCTTGCCCATGAGGCATTGTTCGCATGTGTCAAATGATTCATAATCGAGAGACTCTAAAAGTCCATCAGCATGGAGCTTCTTCATGCGCTTGACACCAATGTGACCAAGGCGGCAGTGCCACAAGTATGTGGGACTATCGTTATCAACTTTACATCTTTTGGTATTCACACTATTAATATGTGTAACATCACGTTCGAGATTCATTAAGAATAAACCATTGACCATCGGAGCATGACCATAAAACATATCTCTCATATAAATAGAACAACCATTATTCTCTGATTTAAATGAGTAGCCATCTCATATTAAACGAGATCCTGATACAATGTTCATGCTCAAACTTGGAACTAAATAACAATTATTGAGGTTTAAAACTAATCCCAGAGGTAAATGTAGAGGTAGCGTGCGGACGGCGATCACATCGACCTTGGAACCATTCGGCGCGCATCGTCACCTCGCCCTTCGCCCGATCTCCGCTTATTCCGCAGCTCCTGCTGTGAGTTACAAATATGAGCAACGACACGGTATCAAATACCAGGAGTCACTACAGTCTTGGTAAGGTACACATCAATTACATGTATATCAAATATACCTTTAGTGTTGCCGGCCTTCTTGTCCGCTAAGTATTTGGGGCAGTTACGCTTCCAATGACCCTTCCCTTTGCAATAAAAGCACTTTCAGTCTCGGGCTTGGGTCCATTCTTTGACTTCTTCCCGGCAATGGCTTACGGCGCGGCAACACCTTTGCCATCCTTCTTGAAGTTCTTCTTACCCTTGCCCTTCTTGAACTTAGTGGTTTTATTGACCATCAACACTTGATGTTCCTTCTTGATTTCTACCTCTGTGACTTCCCAGCATTGAAAATACTTCAGGAATAGTTTTCACCATCCCCGCATATTGTAGTTCATCACAAAGCTCTTGTAGCTCGGTGGGAGCGTTGAAGGATTCTGTCAATGACCGCCTCGTCCGGGAGGTTAATGTCCACCGACAAAGCGGTTATGCAACCCAGACATTTTGAGTATGTGCTCCTTTGGCAGAACTATTTTCCTCCATCTTACAACTATAGAACTTGTCGGAGACTTCATATCTCGACCGGGCATGAGCTTGGAAAACCAGTTTCAGCTCCTCAAACATCTCATATGCTCCGTGTTGCTCAAAACGCTTTTGGAGCCCCGGTTCTAAGTTGTAAAGCATGCCGCACTGAACGAGGGAGTAATCATCAGCATGAGACTGCCAAGCGTTCATAACGTCTTGGTTCTCTGGGATGGGTGCTTCACCTAGCGGTGCTTCTAGGACATATTGTTTCTTGGCAGCTATGAGGATGATCCTCAGGTTCCGGACCCAGTCCGAGTAGTTGCTGCGATCATCTTTCAGCTTGCTTTTCTCTAGGAACGCGTTGAAGTTCATGGTGACATGAGCGTTGGCCATTTGATCTACAAGACATTTTGCAAAGATTTTAGACTAATCTTTATGATAATTAAGTTCATCTAATCAAATTATTTAATGAACTCCCACTCAGATTTGACATCCCTCTAGTCATCTAAGTGTTACATGATCCGAGTCGACTAGGCCGTGTCTGATCATCACGTGAGACGGACTAGTCATCGTCGGTGAACATCTCCATGTTGATCGTATCTTCCATACGACTCATGTTCGACCTTTCGATCTCTTGTGTTCCGAGGCCATGTTTGTACATGCTAGGCTCGTCAAGTTAACCTAAGTGTTTTGCATGTGTAAAACTGTCTTACACCCGTTGTATGTGAACGTAAGAATCTGTCACACCCGATCATCACGTGGTGCTTCGAAACGACGAACTTTAGCAACGGCACACAGTTAGGGAGAACATTTTCTTGAAATTATTATAAGGGATCATCTTATTTACTACCATCGTTGTAAGTAAACAAGATGCATAAACTCATGCAATTATATAGTAGTGACATGATATGGCCAATATCATATAGCTCCTTTGATCTCCATCTTCGGGGCTCCATGATCATCTTGTCACCGGCATGACACCATGATCTCCATCATCGTGTCTCCATGAAGTTGCTCGCCAACTATTACTTCTACTACTATAGCTAACGGTTTAGCAATAAAGCAAAGTAATTACATGGCGTTGAATCAATGACACGCAGGTCATACAATAATTAAGACAACTCCTATGGCTCCTGCCGGTTGTCATACTCATCGACATGCAAGTCGTGATTCCTATTACAAGAACATGATCTCATACATCACAATATATCATTCATCATTCATCACAACTTTTGGCCATATCACATCACAAGGCAATTGCTGCAAAAACAAGTTAGACGTCCTCTAATTGTTGTTGCATCTTTTACGTGGCTGCAATAGGGTTCTAGCAAGAACGTTTTCTTACCTCTGAAAAAAGCCACAACGTGATTTGTCAACTTCTATTTACCCTTCATAAGGACCCTTTTCGTCGAATCCACTCCAACTAAAGTGGGAGAGACAGACACCCGCTAGCCACCTTATGCAACTAGTGCATGTCAGTCGGTGGAACCTGCTCCACGTAAGCGTACGTGTAAGGTCGGTCCGGGCCGCTTCATCCCACAATACCGCTGAAGCAAAATAAGACTAGTAGCGGCAAGAAAGTTGACAACATCTACGCCCACAATAGATTTGTGTTCTACTCGTGCAATAGAGAACTACGCATAGACCTAGCTCATGATGCCCTTTGTTGGGGAACGTTGCAGAAAATAAAAATTTTCCTACGGTTTCACCAAGATCCATCTATGAGTTCATCTAGCAACGAGTGATAAGAGTGCATCTACATACCTTTGTAGATCGCGTGCGGAAGCGTTCAAGAGAACGGGGTTGAGGGAGTCGTTCTCGTCGTGATCCAAATCACCGGAGATCCTAGCGCCGAACAGACGGCACCTCCGCGTTCAACACACGTACGGTCAGCGTGACGTCTCCTCCTTCTTGATCCAGCAAGGGGGAAGGAGAGGTTGATGAAGATCCAGCAGACCTGACGGCGTGGTGGTGTATGCAGCAGGCTCCAGGGCTTCGCCAAGCAACTACGGGAGGGAGAGGTGTAGCAGGAGGGAGGAGGCGCCAGGTGTTGGAGTGCGGCTGCCTCCCACCCGCCTCTTTATATAGAGACCCAGGCGCCGGCCCTAGGAGATGGGATCTCCTAGGGGCGGCGGCCAAGTGGGTGGAGTGCCCCCAAGGCAAGTGGAGGCGCCTCCCTAGGGTTCCCAACCCTAGGCGCAGAGGGGGGCGATGTAACATCCCAAAATTCTAAATTTTGGAATGTTATAATAAATAAATAGTTTTGATTGATTGATTGTTTGTTGTGTGATTGATTGAGTGAAATTGAGTGGAATTTGAAACTTTTGAAAGTTGAATGAGAGGGAATGAAATGACTTTCCCTGACTTTCACTTTGCCTTTTTATATCCATGAATTCAAATTCAATTCAAACACAAAACCCTAGAGAGAAGATGATATGACTTCTTCCATAAGTGAAAAGGGTTTTGAAAAGATTTGAATTCTGTTTGAAAATATTCCAAATTTTAGAAACTTTATGCAACTTAATGATTTTCATGAGAGAAGATAAAATGACTTCTTCAATCATATGAGATATGAGTTGGAAGTTAAAAAGAATCAAATTGAAAGTCATTTGAAGGTATTTTGAAACTCCCCTTCAAATTTGGAATTATTTGGATTTTATTCAAATTATTTTTCTCCTAAAAATAAATAAATGGAAATATGGGTAAAATGATTCCCTTCAATGGAAAATTAGGAGAAAATAAATTTGAAGTCATTTTGGTATTTTTAAAATGATTTTTATTGGATTTTATGAGAGCAGAAACACTCTTTGTTTTATTTGAATTTTTGTGTATTTTATTTGAAGCAGGAATAAAGTTCATCGTGTAGGAAATGTTTTTCTGAAATTTTTGATATATATATGTCCTATATAAAATATTTATATTTATTATGTTTTTCTCCCTCTCTCTAAATTCAAAAAAAAAAGAAAAGAAAAGGGCCCAGGGCCCTTGAGCTAACCCGGCCCGGCCGGCCTTGAGGCCCACAGGGCCAGAAACCGACCCACCCAGTGACCGGCCCAGCCACAATGACTGACCGGCCCGGCCGAAACCCCCACCGACCGGTCGCCGCCCGATCCCCTCTCCCTCACCCGCTGATGCCCCGGCCCCACCACCTTCTTCCTCCTCAACGCCACCGCGCGCTCGCGGAATCCGAGATCCCGGGATCTCATCCCGGATCCTCCCGGTCGCCCGTCCTCCAAGCCGACCCCTTATATATACCCCCCTCACCCCGTTCCGCCCGTCCCGACCCCGGAACCCTCTCCTCGCCGCAATCCTCGCCGGAGCCCGAGTGCCCTTGGCGCCATTGCCGCCCAGTGATCGCCTCGAACCTCCCGAGCTCACCCGACTCCAACCGAACCCCCTTGCTCCGCCGCACCCTCCCGACACCTCCGCCGACGTCCCCGACCACCGGAGCCACCGGAGCCGTCGTCGCCCGAGCCGCCGTCGCCGTCGACCCCGCGGTAAGTCGCCGGAGATCCCCGTCGCCGTTCGATTTAGATCGTAGGGGTTGAGATTAGATCATGACGTAGGTTTATTTTAAGTGAACCGGTTTTTTTCCTGGTTTAGTTTTGGTTTTATTAGGTTTAGTTAGACCGGCCGACTCGGTTTATTTCCTCAGGCGCTTTTTAGTTATTTAACGCCCGAGCGCTAGATAGGCCCATTAGCCCAGTTTTCCTTTTAATTTTATTTTTTTCGTTTCTATTTTTAACAGAATAGTTTCAGTTTTGTAAAATCCATATCTTTTAATCTACTTAATATTTTTAAGTGATTCTTTTTTTGTTGGTTTGCAAATTTATTTTAGTTTCTGTAGAAAATATGTTTGGCCATGTTTAAATTATATAAAATTGCTTTATTTTAGTATTAGACAGATTAGTAATTCTGCTATAAAATGAGTTAGGAATATTATTTTTTAGTGATTCTTTTTGTCACAACTTTGTTTTGACTTTACCTAACCGTAGAAATTTAATTGGGCATTTTAGATTTAATAAAAAAATAGTTTTAACCAGGATCATGTTATTCCTAATTTTTAACTAGCTACTGTTTTCCTATTGTTTTAATTAGCAAATAAATTTATTTTTCCTATGTGATAGATTATTCTAGGTTAGTTTCTGTAACTTTAGAGCATGAACTTTTATTTATAATAAATAAAACTTTTATTTTATTTTTTCTTGCTAGGATTATTTTAGGCCTAATAGGAGTTTTATAATAGCTTTTAAGGTGATTCTTTTTGCTCCTAATTGCATGATGTTTTCCCTTCTGTTAGTTAGCAAAACCCATGCTTAGGTTCTGTTAAGAAAAGTTTTAGTTGTGTAAAACTATTTCTTAGTTGATGCTTGATGTGGTGAAAACCTTGAATTGTTCTCTCCGAGTTTTTCTTTGGTAGTTTTGTTGTGTAGTTTTTCTTTGTTTTTATTTGGTGTCCCTTGATTTGCATTTTTATTTGTTGGTTTTATTATGAGTATTAGAATTGTTTGCTAGGATGTTTGCTTATATGAATGCTATGACTATATAGATTTTCAACGGAGTGACGAATAGTTCTACCAAGTCATTATTCGAGAGTGTTGTTATCTTCATCAACTTACCGTGCAAGTTCACTTTGACCATGCTTTCATACCTATGTTTTATTGCATTTAGTGTCATCTTCGCAACAATCCCTCCAGAGTGATATTGAATCCTTGTAGTTGAGTAGTATGCATGAGGTAGGAACCCATCACCTGTTACCAAGCCCGGACGTCATTTATTTTAATGCTACGCTATAGTAGACGGGGTTGGTATGGAGTGCTCGAGAGTGGTGTGAAGAAGGAGGACTCTCGTCAATGACGACAACTCCATGATGGCATCTGCAAGGACTACATTTTCAAGGCCTCAAGACTTCAAGACTCAAGACAAGAATTCAATACACACTCTTGGGTGAAGGATGGTTGACGGGCACCTGGAGAAACCAGTGGTTGGCCGGGATGCATGGAGAAGCGCCATGACATCTTGCGAAAGCTTCACCCGGTGAAAGAGATGGAAGAATACTTCATGCGGAAGCTTACCTGCAACCGCAAGTCAATATGGGCTCTGGCTTGGTTGACCTTAGTTGTGACTCTGGCTGGGACGGTGCTAGCAGATGTAGAACTACGGTAGGATTGGATGAGCACGGACGGTGGTCGGGGAACTCTTGAGGAAGACCATGTTTGGTCATCTAGTTATCAAACACCCTGAAGTGCGAGAACGTAAAAAGAGGGATCGAATCTTGCGGGTAAAGTGTACAAACCTCTGCAGAGGGTTAAAACCTATTCGATTAGCCGTGTCCCCGGTTACGGACAATTTGAGCATCTGGACTTGGACCTATCTCGGAACTCTCAACACCGGACTGATAACTTAATTGTGGGCAACTTATGATGAATTTGGGCTATGAGACATCGGTTGGCGGAACCATGTCATGATAGAAAACTCTATAGTACAGACTTCATTTATTCCTTTGATGTAGGGAAAATAAAACCAGCTTTTACGCAAACAAAACTCAGATCTGAGCCACAAAGCCATACTGCATATAGTATAGTTTATCATCTGTTTTCTCTTATTGTGACCTTGCCGGTACATTCAATGTACTGACCTACACGGCTGCAACGTATCATGTTGCAAATATTTTCCTCGACGAGTAAGAGTTACGATACAGGGTTACTGTCTACACTCAACCTGCCGATGGCGTTGATGGGACTCCACACCCGACTATTTGTTTCCGCTGTGAATTATGAGGTATATATCAGTTTTACGTTAATTATTCATGTGATTGCACTTTGATATATACATTGATGTACTGTGTGTGCCAAAGATATCTTGATCCAGGGATGGCACAAGAACACGTAGGCTTGACCGTTCGAGGTCGGGTCGCCATGTATATGGTATCGAGCACATGTTGATCAGAGGACGTGACCCTAGGAAATGACTTAGTAATATGAAGACCCCAACGGAACGACCTTTGTTTTGTTACTACTCTCGTAACACCTGATTCCTTTTACTAAACCTTCCTTATTTCAAACTATAGATGGAGAGCTACATTCTGAACAAAAGAGAACACTACGAGAAGGTTCTTGGAGGCCCTTTCCTTGTGGAGCTAGTCAGGCTGCTGAAGTTACCGATACACGAGATCAAGGCAACTAAGAGGACGTCTAGATCATGGGAGTCAAGACCCAAGTTTTGGCCAGAAGAAGACCCCAAGACTGCAGACATCAGCTTGGCACCATAAATGGTGATCGTGATATGGGCATCAACACCGCCGTCCATGATGCTATTGCACGCTTATGCTATCGTCATCGTGCTACACTAAACCCACACTTCTTTGGAAGGATTGGATGGCAGAAGTTTGATGGAGCAACTATTGCCTTGACGGAAGTACAAAAGATGAAGTTCTCCCCACTGTTAGTATACAATCAGGATCTAGAACAATACATCAAGAATCTTCAGATGGACCTCCTGGAAGCCCTATTTGACAATGAAGCACTACGAGAAGAAGTTGAGACTCAGAGACTGAAGGTAAACAACCTGGAGGAGGAGAACCTCGAGATCCCGAGAATGCGTCAGGAACTGAAAAACAGCAGGACCATGTCTCATGCCAAGGACGTTGAGATCCAGAAGCTCAAGAAATAACTTCAGGACATACAGGGTCGTCACAAGAAACTCCGCATCGACAGGGAAAATTTAGCAGAAAAATTGGAGGAGATTAAGTCCACATAGAAGAAGCCCCAATGAGGACAATGATCAAGTTCCCGGTAAATTAGCTTAGTAGTAGCCACCATGAGAGAAATAAAGATGAACGCTTTCTCGATTTAAGTATCTGACCATACCAACTTATGTGGTTGGCGATACTAAAGAATTGATTGAATAAATGAATGCTTGGTTGCTATTATTTTCTGTGTTTATTGAATGGTTGGATAGATGCGATATTCGCAGGCTTGTTATGTCAACCTTGAGAGACTTAAGTTACGGAAGAATGGTAAAGGCCTTCATATGGGAAATTGGAAACTCCCGAGCATCGAAGACCTGAAGAAATGAGGACTTAGAAACGAAACCATAGTAGAACGGCCCATTACAAACGGTACTTTTGAGCTAGGATTCTTTCGTTGATGGGTGGGTATTTGCCTTGTCTTTCTATCTCAACCAGACCCCGAAATCTTGAACCCATGGACAACTGAACACCAAACTTTTCTGGAGACAATTGCAATTTCCCCATGGAGATACATTCTTTGTTCTGAGTACCCCTCTTATCCTACACATGCAGATGACAACCCTTTATGAGTCTTTCTTTAAGGGCCTCAAAGCGATCATGACCACGACAAGTGATCATGATTACCGAAGATCTGAAGGACATGATGAAGCATATTCACCTTGAAGGAGATGCACGGTTTACAAAGGCTACCCTTCATGCAAAAGGGAGTGGAACTTTGGTATGTGGAGGTACACCTCCACCATTTGAAAGGAGTTTGCCCAAAGATGATGGGGCAGTACTTTTCATCTCACGTGTACCACAAGCAACTTTCTTCGACGTTGTTCGTGAAGCAGCCATGGAAGCCATACGCGGATCGGAGAAATACTTGAAGCAAGACTCCGTTATACTCAGGAATACCTCGTAGAAGTGCATGCAGAGATGGTGGAGGTGAAGCTCAAGGCCACCACGATGAAACAGAAGATTGAAGATTTCAAAGGCGCTTGTCGTGACAATTCCAGCTTGGATGAAGAATCCTCAAGGAGGAAAAATGAATAAAGTTGGAAGTAATGTCGACCATACCGAACCATGTGGGTAGCAGCATTTGTAATAAACTTTTTGGAATTTGGATTCTGAAAAATGGTTAAGGATGTAATAAAAGATTTGATACGAAAAATAATATGATTTATGGATAAACTAGTGCATTTCATTTTAAGTGTGGTAGTACTCCGTAACGCCACAAGATCAATGAAGAAAGAAACGTGTTATTCATGATGGTCCATAGAAGGGAGCTGGACCAAGTAAGTTGGAGTTTTGTATGATCGTCACCACAAGAGTATGAAGGAACAGAGTACTACTGGATTTAAAGGAGGTGTAATATGGAACAAGGGAGTTACTCCAAGGATAAGTTAAAGCTGCATTAGTGTTGAAGTGGGCCATAACCCACAGGCCCAGAATTTTGAAAAGGAACAGATGTAACCTTGATGAAGGAAGAAAAATTGGAAGAATCAGTGATTCAATCAACATACGTTTCTTAGGAGGTTACGAAAACCCAAGAGTTGTGAAGAACGATAGATGTTTTGTTTGGCTTGCGAACCAAAGGATTTACTCGAACCCAGCTCGAGAACAAGAGAAATTCTGCAATGCTTGTGAGTGTGCCCAAGTGTTAGAATACGTGATTCACTGTTTACATATATAGTAATGGTTCAAGTACGGGATGGATTGGCCCCCATACCGGAGACTTCTATCATGAACTATCATATGTTGATGGAAAATCAGAGAGCCTTGAAAACCTTAGAAGAGTGTCGACACGTCAAGCCGTAAAACCATAGAATGGTAGGGCGATGGAACCCTTACAGGCAGTCGATGCCAATCGTAGAATATACGGTGAGATCCAACCCCGACCATATTCCTGCGGGAGAAACCATGAATTGTCGACCACCATGAGATTTTCGATAGTTGTTTAGTATTGGAGACAGACCCGTCGGAGATGAAGACCCAGTCTCGGAAGAACCTCACCAGGATGAAAGGACACGTGTTGAGAAAAAGGTTATACCTCACCGAAAGAGCCTCGGTGAAACCCGGAGCGACAATCACAACCCAAAGGGATGGAGTACCCGAGTTCCCTCGGAACCATAACCACTGCTTTTAAGTGTGGTAGCACACTAGACCATTCCGATCGATGGAATTGCTGGAAGACCCCAAACTCTAACCCTTTCTTGTTAGCCTCTTGAATCTCGAGGACGAGATTCATTTTAAGTGTGGTAGATTTGTAACATCCCAAAATTCTAAATTTTGGAATGTTATAATAAATAAATAGTTTTGATTGATTGATTGTTTGTTGTGTGATTGATTGAGTGAAATTGAGTGGAATTTGAAACTTTTTGAAAGTTCAGTGAGAGGGACTGAAATGACTTTCCACGACTTTCACTTTGCCTTTTATATCCATGAATTCAAATTCAATTCAAACACAAAACCCTAGAGAGAAGATGATATGACTTCTTCCATAAGTGAAAAGGGTTTTGAAAAGATTTGAATTCTGTTTGAAAATATTCCAAATTTTAGAAACTTTATGCAACTTAATGATTTTCATGAGAGAAGATAAAATGACTTCTTCAATCATATGAGATATGAGTTGGAAGTTAAAAAGAATCAAATTGAAAGTCATTTGAAGGTATTTTGAAACTCAACTTCAAATTTGGAATTATTTGGATTTTATTCAAATTATTTTTCTCCTTAAAATAAATAAATGGAAATATGGGTAAAATGATTCCCTTCAATGGAAAATTAGGAGAAAATAAATTTGAAGTCATTTTGGTATTTTTAAAATGATTTTTATTGGATTTTATGAGAGCAGAAACACTCTTTGTTTTATTTGAATTTTTGTATATTTTATTTGAAGCAGGAATAAAGTTCATCGTGTAGGAAATGTTTTTTCTGAAAATTTTGATATATATATGTCCTATATAAAATATTTATATTTATTATGTTTTTCTCTCTCTCTCTAAATTCAAAAAAAAAAGAAAAGGGCCCAGGCGCCCGGCCGACCCAGCCAGAGGCCCACCGGCCTTGACCGACCGGCCAGCCGGCCGCACCCGGCCAGCGGCGCCCGGCCGACAAACCTTGGCCGAAACCCCTACCGACGGTCGCGCCCGATCCCCTCTCCCCTCACCCGGCCCGGCCCCACCACCTTCTTCCTCCTCAAGCCAACGCCACCGCGCGCTCACGGAATCCCGAGATCCCGGGATCTCATCCCGGGATCCTCCCCCGATTCGCCCCGTCCTCCAAGCCGACCCCCCCTTATATATACCCCCACACCCCGTTTCGCCCGTCCCCGACCCCCGGAACCCTCTCCCCTCGCCGCAATCCCTCGCTGGAGCCCGAGTGCCCCGCCGCGCCATTGCCGCCCCACCGGTCGCCTCGGACCTCCCCAAGCTCACCCGACTCCACCCCGAGCCCCCCTTGCTCCGCCGCACCCTCCCGACACCTCCGCCGACGTCCCCGACCACCGGAGCCACCGGAGCCGTCGTCGCCCGAGCCGCCGTCGCCGTCGACCCCGCGGTAAGTCGCCGGAGATCCCCGTCGCCGTTCGATTTAGATCGTAGGGTTGAGATTAGATCGCGAAGCGGTAGGTTTATTTTAAGTGAACCGGTTTTTATCCCGGTTTAGTTTTGGTTTTATTAGGTTTAGTTAGACCGGCCGACTCGGTTTATTTCCTCAGGCGCTTTTTAGTTTTTTAACGCCCGAGCGCTAGATATGCCCATTAGCCCAGTTTTCCTTTTAATTTTATTTTTTTCGTTTCTGTTTTTAACAGAATAGTTTCAGTTTTGTAAAATCCATATCTTTTAATCTACTTAATATTTTTAAGTGATTCTTTTTTTGTTGATTTGCAAATTTATTTTAGTTTCTGTAGAAAATATGTTTGGCCATGTTTAAATTATTTAAAATTGCTTTATTTTAGTTTTAGACAGATTAGTAATTCTGCTATAAAATGAGTTAGGAATATTATTTTTTAGTGATTCTTTTTGTCACAACTTTGTTTTGACTTTACCTAACCGTAGAAATTTAATTGGGCATTTTAGATTTAATAAAAAAATAGTTTTAACCAGGATCATGTTATTCCTAATTATTTAACTAGCTACTGTTTTCCTATTGTTTTAATTAGCAAATAAATTTATTTTTCCTATGTGATAGATTATTCTAGGTTAGTTTCTGTAACTTTAGAGCATGAACTTTTATTTATAATAAATAAAACTTTTATTTTATTTTTTCTTGCTAGGATTGTTTTAGGCCTAATAGGAGTTTTATAATAGCTTTTAAGGTGATTCTTTTTGCTCCTAGTTGCATGATGTTTTCCCTTCTGTTAGTTAGCAAAACCCATGCTTAGGTTCTGTTAAGAAAAGTTTTAGTTGTGTAAAACTATTTCTTAGTTGATGCTTGATGTGGTGAAAACCTTGAATTGTTCTCTCCGAGTTTTTCTTTGGTAGTTTTGTTGTGTAGTTTTTCTTTGTTTTTATTTGGTGTCCCTTGATTTGCATTTTTATTTGTTGGTTTTATTATGAGTATTAGAATTGTTTGCTAGGATGTTTGCTTATATGAATGCTATGACTATATAGATTTTCAACGGAGTGACGAATAGTTCTACCAAGTCATTATTCGAGAGTGTTGTTATCTTCATCAACTTACCAGGCAAGTTCACTTTGACCATGCTTTCATACCTATGTTTTATTGCATTTAGTGTCATCTTCGCAACAATCCCTTCAGTAGTGTTATTGAATCCTTGTAGTTGAGTAGTATGCATGAGGTAGGAACCCATCACCCTGTTACCAAGCCCGGGACGTCATTTATTTTAATGCTACACTATAGTAGACGGGGTTGGTATGAGTGCTCGAGAGTGGTGTGAAGAAGGAGGACTCTACGTCAATGACGACAACTCCATGATGGCATCTGCAAGGACTACATTTTCAAGGCCTCAAGACTTCAAGACTCAAGACAAGAATTCAATACACACTCTGGGTGAAGGATGGTTGACGGGCACCTGGAGAAACCGGTGGTTGGCCGGGATGCATGGAGAAGCGCCATGACATCTTGCGGAAAGCTTCACCCAGACCGAAAGAGATGGAAGAATACTTCATGCCCGGAAGCTTACCTGCAACCGCAAGTCAATATGGGCTCTGGCTTGGTTGACCTTAGTTGTGACTCTGGCTGGGACGGTGCTAGCGGATGTAGAACTACGGTAGGATTGGATGAGCACCGGACGGTGGTCGGGGAACTCTTGAGGAAGACCATGCTTCGGTCATCTTGTTCTCAAACACCACGAAGTGCGAACGTAAAAGAGGGATCGAATCTTGCGGGTAAAGTGTACAAACCTCTGCAGAGGGTTAAAACCTAATCGATTAGCCGTGTCCCGATTCACGGACAATTTGAGCATCCGGACTTGGACCTACCTCGGAACTCTCAACACCGGATCGATAACTTAATTGTGGGCAACTTATGATGAATTTGGGCTATGAGACATCGGTTGGCGGAACCATGTCATGATAGAAAACTCTATAGTACAGACTTCATTTATTCCTTTGATGTAGGGAAAATAAAACCAGCTTTTACGCATAAACAAAACTCAGATCTGAGCCACAAAGCCATCTTGCATATAGTATAGTTTATCATCTGTTTTCTCGTATTGTGACCTTGCGGTACATTCAATGTCTTGACCTACACGGCTGCAACGTATCATGTTGCAGATATTTTCCTCGACGAGTAAGAGTTACGATACAGGTTACGGTCTACACTCAACCTGCCGATGGCGTTGATGGGACTCCACACCCGACTATTTGTTTCATTGTGAATTATGAGGTATATATCAGTTTTATGTTAATTATACATGTGATTGCACTTTGATATATACATTGATGTACTGTGTGCCAAAGATCTTGATCCGAGGATGGCACAGCAACACAGAGGCTTGACCGTCTGAGGTCGGGTCGCTACAGGCAGGGGGGCGCACCAGTCCACCAGGGGCTGGTTCCCCTCCCACTTCAGTCCATGGGGCCCTCCGGGATAGGTGGCCCCACCCGGTGGACCCCTGGGACCCTTCGGGTGGTCCCGGTACAATACCGGTGGACCCCGAAACTTTCCCGATGGCGAAACTCGAGTTCTCATATATAATTCTTTACCTCCGGACCATTCCGGTACTCCTCGTGACGTCCGGGATCTCATCCGGGACTCCGAACAACTTTCGGTTTGCTGCATACTCATATTCATACAACCCTAGCGTCACCGAACCTTAAGTGTAGACCCTACGGGTTCGGAGACATGCGAGACATGACCGACGGCTCTCGGTCAATAACCAACAGCGGGATCTGGATACCCATGTTGGCTCCATAAGCTCCTCGGCGATCTCATCGGATGAACCACGATGTCGAGGATTCAAGCAACCCCGTATACAATTCCCTTTGTCAATCGGTATGTTACTTGCCCGAGATTCGATCGTCGGTATCCCAATACCTCGTTCAATCTCGTTACCGGAAAGTCACTTTACTCATACCGTAATGCATGATCCTGTGACCAGACACTTGGTCACTTTGAGCTCATTATGATGATGCATTAACGAGTGGGCCCAGAGGTACCTCTCCGTCATACGGAGTGACAAATCCCAGTCTCGATCCATGTCAACCCAACAGACACTTTCAGAGATACCTGTAGTGCACCTTTATAGTCACCCAGTTACGTTGTGGCGTTTGGTACACCCAAAGCACTCTTACGGTATCCGGGAGTTACACGATCTCATGGTCAAAGGAAAAGATACCTGACATTGGAAAAAGCTCTAGCAAACGAACTACACAATCTTGTGCTATGCTTAGGATTGGGTCTTGTCCATCACATCATTCTCCTAATGATGTGATCCCGTTATCAATGACATCCAATGTCCATAGTCGGAAACCATGACTATCTCTTGATCAACGAGCTAGTCAACTAGAGGCTCACTAGGGACATGTTGTAGTCTATGTATTCACACGTGTATTACGATTTCCGGATAATACAATTATAGCATGAATAAAAGACAATTATCATGAACAAGGAAATATAATAATAATCCTTTTGTTATTGCCTCTAGGGCATATTTCCAACATGGCGAACCTCTCATTCGTCTTCAGTGCTCTCCGAACCGTGGGGGAAGGTTTCCCATCACACGGCTCACCAACTTGATCTTCTGCGGGAACCTTATGTAAGAACTGGCCACTCAAGTGTACGACATCTGCCGTGCTTAGGCCCCTTCTTCCCTTCCCTAATCCAAAAATAAGTCCACCGCCTGCCTTCTTACCTTCTGATGCAGCCTTCCTGGATCCATAATTTGGCTTCCTCGTTTATTGATTGCTTGCAATCGCCACCACACCATTGAGTGAGCGTCATAGAATCCTCAAGGCATGAAGTAGAAGTTCTTCAAACCTTGATTGTGTGCGTTCGTGCCCACTCCAATAGAGCATTTGGCCCTGTGAGCTTTGACTACGAAAGCTACCTATGTCAATCAGTATAGCCACTAGAGGGATTGGAACATGTATATTCCTTCTCAGACAGTACTTTAAGAAAAACACGGTTCACAAGGTGGATTTTCTATCTATTAGTTGACTACGGAGCTTCCTCATCCCGACCTATCTATATGTGAAAAGCTCTCCGCCAGAATCTTCGTAGTAGTAAGTCGTGGGTTACAAGTTGTCCCTTCCTCAAACCACCCCGCAATAGATATAGGGTTTACCAACCTCAGGCATGGACATAGACACCAGATCATTTTGATAGAAATGAGGTAGACTGGAAGTTGAAGACAATAGACCAATGGAACTAATCAATCACTTGCTTTCCGGAACTGGACATCAGGATTTTATCAGCACTGGACTTTAATTGCGTCGATGACTCTAATCTTTAGAGACAGAAGCAGATGGGAGAAGGTTGGATATGCATCATGATCAAGTCTACCTCGTAAGCCACTTAAAAACCTTTGAGCAGCTCGAGAGATAAATCCGCCTTCATTGCTACAAAATAACCTTCACCCCCCTTTTTTGTTATGGGATGGTGGTTCCTGTCTATCAACTAAGGTTATAAATTGATTATATAAGAATCTAGTAGATCACGCACCTATTGTATTTAGTGTGATCTTGTGGGAGAGTAAGGCAACGAGTGAGCTACGATTGAGACTCCTTACGGATGTTAGGTTTTTGAATCACCGATTCCATCGATCGAGAAAGTAAGCAGCAGGCACGAGTAGACCGACTGATAGCAACGGCGAATCAACGCCTGACCCGGCACTTTTGTCCTTTTGTTCGCAGAAGGGAGATCCTGTGCGCTAGCTATATCTGTTATGGATGGAGCCCTCACTCAGTCGACCTGCTACCTGGAAATCGCCAATGCACCAATGTACCAAAGGCACTGTACTTTGAAAAGGAAACACTTCCCTACTTCACTTCCTAATTAATAAAGTAGGAGGTATTCGAGTATGGAGGTACTAGACCGTGATTCTGGTCCTGATGCGGACACACACCGACAACAGAGAAGGGATTCAATTGAGAGCGGATAGCAAGATCAAATGAATGTATACTCTAAGATAGAACGAGAAAAAGAAAATTTGATTAATCCTACAAAAGCCTTACAAGGCAGGTAAACTTTATGCAATATCTGCTACAAAAAGAAGGTTAGAGAACTGGTTCCATCTACTTTATCCTTGGGCATGAAGAACATGCTTCTTTCTCAATTTATAGGAATCGTTAACCGCAACTCTCCTTTTCAGGCTTGGATTGGTTTTTGATGCGATGAGAAGCCGTTTCCTTTGAACTTGGTCCATCGGACAGATATAGACATGGAGAAGCTTTTCAATGTCAATCTTTCACTACTTTGTTTGGACCTTGCTTCTTCACTTAATGCTTGCTTTCCGTCTTGCCTTTCTTTGGGCCTACGATAGGCTGTACTCCAATCTGAAATAAGATTGTACATGAAGGTTGGTGAAAAGCAAAAGAAGCAATTGGTTCTCAAATGCCGTGACGTCACCTAGATTTATTCTATATTTCTCATTCTATTGGTATGTATAGTTTCTTTCATCCGCTTTTCATTCATTACGCCCACAGCCGTTAGGTATTATGACAAAAGGAACCATCATGTTGCTGCCGAGTCTAAAGATAGAGAAGAGGGCACGTCTCTTTTCTAGAAGCCGGTCTATGTTCTTATTCTTAATCGAATTCTAAAGAAACGTCGGTTTCAAATCACTTCCATTGGGCTGAGCGGGTCATATATGCCTTTTGGCTTTCACCTATGTTATGTATTCTCTCACAATCACTCCTAGCAATAAGTGAAAAGGCGGCTATCGATCTTGTCCCAACACCTCCTCTTACGTGTCTACTTCTCCATTCTAATTTACATTTGGTTCACGCTTTGCTTGTGTATTGGTTATAACCTCTGTACTGTATTTTGTTTGGCTTAAATTGCCAAATGGCGAGACCGGACCCCATGAAGCTTCTAAGTCTGATGTTGATTTGCAAGAATCAGATTTACAAATGGGAAGAATGCTTAGTGTATCCATGGTGGGTGAATCTTAGGAAACTCGCCTTGTCCGAACAAAAGCGGGAGGTAGATAGGTGGTAGTTAGAAGGATTCCTTCGGGGAGCTGCTTCTTCCTCTGGATTCAATCTCAATGACTGCTAGGATTTCTTTCTACTTCTATTTGTGGCATATAGAATTTTACGATAGATGAAGCGGAAGAAGGAACAAGGCTTGAAGGCGGATTAGCAAGGGAATGAATCTGATGAAGCTGTTCCTCCGCTAGAATAAGGGGGGCATGATCGCTGATTTGACCGGGTAGACCAGATAAGCGAGATCGATTGAAAGCGCTGTGCCAACTTGCGTACAAGATTTTTAGACTCTAGTAAATCCTCTTCACAAGTTATTTTGTATAGGCTATTCAAGGTCTATTGGCTTTATTGCTTATGTGGTACTTGACCATGAAGCCTCGCTTATGCACCGAGAAAGATCGTAGATAGGAAAGATCATTGTGCACCAACGACCCCTTCTCTTTACCTTTATCGTCTCATACCTCGGTCCATTTACGGCTTGAATGCTATCTCTCTTCTTCTTTGCTCGCGAGTGAATAAGAGGACGACCCACCAGGGGAGGATGGAATGAGTCGGCAAGGGATCAACCATCTTCTTTCGGTAAAGGCCCACACATTATCCTTAATATTGGGATAAAGGACTCAAGAAGGAAACTCTCTTCCCGTCTTGCGTAACTGACCACTGCAAATCAAGTCGAAAGTGCTTATATGCTTAACACGTTTTTGTCTCAATGACAGGCCGCTTGAACATTGTCTGGTTTTTTAAGAGACTCGATCTTATGTATCTACTTATTGTCTTTTTGCCTTTGCTCGTTAGTTCCGTAGCCGGTTTTTTCGGACGTTTTCTAGGATCTGAAGGAACCGCTATAATGACCACCAAGTGCGTTTCATTTTCTTTGATCTTATCTTTGATTGCTTTTTATGAAGTCGCACTGGGAGCTAGTGCTTGCTTTCTCAGAATAGCTCCATGGATCTCATCGGAAATGTTTGATGCTTCTTGGGGCTTCTTTGGCGACCGTGAAGTCACCGGATGAATTGCCGAGTAGATAGATCAGATCCGGGACTGCAGTTGTTCCGCGGTGATACAGACTCGACCGCTCCTACCCACCACAGGGTATCATAGCATGTCAGGAAGCGAGGGGGGACATACTGGACGTAACTACTCCCGTCGGTTGGGGGCTCTGCCGCGCTGCCTTTCAATTGATACACAGTTGAGGAGGCCGATCACGAACGTGACAGGTGTGGGAGCGATCCTGGGAAGGCAGGGCTAAGAGGGCGCCTTGCATATGGGTAGCAAGAGGGCGCTTATGCCCCGACCAGATTGTGTTTCAGCATCAGAAATAGAAATATCATTGGGATTCTCAGGTGTGTCAACAACAGGTTCACTAGAAGCATGCAAAGTCCTCTCATTTTTCTTTTTCTTCTTCTTAGAAGGACTAGGTGCATCAACATTAGTTCTCTGAGAATCTTGCTTAACTCTCTTAGGGTGGCCCTCAGTATACAGAGGTTCCTGAGTCATTCTACCCCTCTAGTCATAACTCTAACAACATTATCATTTTTCTTATTATTTAATTCACTGAGCAAATCATCTTGTGTTTAAGCACTTGTTCTACCTGAGTGGTAACTATAGAAGCATGTTTACTAATAAGTTTAAGGTCACCTTTAAATCTAGACATATAATCACTCAAGTGTTCAACCATATAAGCATTACGTTTCAATTGTCTACCAACATAAGCATTGAAGTTTTCTTGTTTAACAATAAAATTACCAAACTCATCCAAGCATTGGCTAGCAGACTTATTACGAGGAATATCACCTTCATCAAATCTATAGAGAGAATTTACCTTTACTAACTGTGTCGGGTTATTCAGACCATGCATTTCTTCAATAGGTGGTAAATTCTTAACATCTTCAGCTTTAATACCCTTTTCTTTCATAGATTTCTTTGCCTCTTGCATATCTTCAGGACTGAGAAATAGAATACCCCTTTTCTTCAGAGTTGGCTTAGGAGTTGGTTCAGGAAGTGTCAAATAATTATCATTACTCAATATATTATTCAATAGCAATTCAGGTTGCTCAACAGTTCTTTCCCTGAAAACACAACCAGCACAACTATCCAGGTGGTCTCTGGAAGCATCGGTTAGTCCATTATAATAGATATCTAGTATTTCATTTTTCTTGAGAGGATGATCAGGCAAAGCATTAAGTAATCGGAGAAGCCTCCCCCAAGCTTGTGGGAGACTCTCTTCTTCAATTTGCACAAAATTGTATATATTTCCCTTAAGGCAGCTTGTTTTTGATGAGCGGGGAAATATTTAGTAGAGAAGTAATAAATCATATCCTGGGGACTACGCACACAACCAGGAGCAAGAGAATTAAACCATATTTTAGCATCACCCTTTAATGAGAACAGAAATAACTTAAGGATATAGTAGTAACAAATTTTTTCCTCATGAGTGAATAGGGTGGCTATATCATTCAATTTAGTAAGATGTGCCACAACAGTTTCGGATTCATAGCCATAAAAAGGATCAGATTCAACCAAAGTAATTAACTCAGGATCAACAGAGAAATCATAATCCTTATCAGAAATACAGATAGGTGAAGTAGCAAAAGCAGTGTCATATTTCGTTATAGCATTCAAAGACTTTTCTTTCAGCTTAGCTAACAGTTTCTTAAGATCATATCTATCTTTGCAAGCAAAAAGGTCTCTAGCAGTTTCTTCATCCATAACATAACCCTTAGGCACATCAAGTAATTCATATATAGGGGGAGAATCTTCATCATCACTTCATCAATATTATCTGTTTCAATAATTTCATTCTCTCTAACCCTAGCAAGTTGTTCATCAAGAAATTCACCTAATGGCACAATATTATCAAGCATAGAAGTAGATTCATCATAAGCATCATGCATAGCAGAAGTGGCATCATCAATAACATGCGACATATCAGAATCAATAACAGGTGTAGGTGTCGCAAATTTACTCATAATAGAAGGTGAATCAAGTGCAGATCTAGATGGCAGTTTCTTACCTCCCCTCGTAGTTGAGGGGAAAATCTTGGTTCTTTCATCTTTCAAGTTCCTCATAGTGATCAACAGATATAAATCCCAAGTGACTCAAAGAATAGAGCTATCCTCCCCGGCAACGGGCCAAAAAATAGTCTTGATAACCCACAAGTATAGGGGATCGCAATAGTTTTCGAGGGTAGAGTATTCAACCCAAATTTATTGATTCGGCACAAGGGGAGCCAAAGAATATTCTCAAGTATTAGCAGTTGACTTGTCAATTCAACCACACCTGAAAGACTTAATATCTGCAGAAAAGTATTTAGTAGCAAAGTAGTATGGAAGTAACTTGATAGCGGTGGCAAAAGTAACGATAGCAGTTTTTCTAGCAATAAATAGCAGTGGAAACGGAAAAGTAACTAAGCAAAGATCAATATGTGAAAAGCTCGTAGGCAATGGATCAATGTTGGATAATTATGTCGGATGCGATTCCTCATGCAACAGTTATAACATAGGGTGACACATAACTAGCTCAAGTTCATCAATGTAATGTATACATGTATTCCGAATATAGTCATACATGCTTATGGAAAAGAACTTGCATGAGATCTTTTGTCCTACCCTCCCGTGGCAGCGGGGTCCTATTGGAAACTAATGGATATTAAGGCCTCCTTTTAATAGAGTAACGGACCAAAGCATTAACACTTAGTGAATACATGAACTCCTCAAACTACGATCATCACCGGGAGTGGTCCCGATTATTGTCACTTGAGGTTGCGGATCATAACACATAGTAGCTGACTATTGACTTGCAAGATAGGATCAAGAACTCACATATATTCATGAAAACATAATAGGTTCAGATATGAAATCATGGCACTCGGGCCCTAGTGACAAGCATTAAGCATAGCAAAGTCATAGCAGCATCAATCTTAGAACATAATGGATACTAGGGATGAAACCCTAACAAAACTAACTCGATTACATGGTAAATCTCATACAACCCATCACTGTCCAGCAAGCCTACGATGATATTACTCACGCATGGCAGTGAGCATCATGAAATTGGTGATGGAGGATGGTTGATGATGACGATGGCGACGGATTCCCCTCTCCAGAGCCCCGAACAGACTCCAGATCAGCCCTCCTGAGAAAGATTAGGGGTTGGCGGCGGCTCCGTATCGTAAAACGCGATGTATCCTTCTCTCTGATATTTTTCTCCCGAACGTGAATATATGGAGTCGGGGTTGAGGTCGGTGGAGTCTCAGGGGGCCCACGAGGCAGGAGGGCGCGCCCAGGGAGGTAGGGCGCGCCCCCACCCTCGTGGCCAGGGTGTGAGCCCCCTTCGGTTGATTCTTTCGCGAGTATTTTTTATTAATTCCAAAAAGTGACTGCATGAAGTTTCAGGTCATTCCGAGAACTTTCATTTCTGCATAAAAATAACACCATAGCAATTCTGCTGGAAACAATGTCAGTCCGGGTTAGTTCCATTCAAATCATGCAAGTTAGAGTCCAAAACAAGGGCAAAAGTGTTTGGAAAAGTAGATACGTTGGAGACGTATCACTCACCTCAAGGGTGATGTCAACAATAATAACTCATGCCACCCATATTCAACAGGACATATGTGCCTAGATCTTTCCTCACCACATGATGCTTGCCAAAGGAGAAAAATAAAAAGTAATAGAGAGAAAAACTTTGACTCTTGCATAAAAGTAAAAGATAGGCCCTTCGGAGAGGGAAGGAGAGGTTGCCATGCGCTTATTTGTTTGTAGGCTCAACCTCTTAGTGCAAAAGAACGTCACGTTGCATTGCCCCTTGTGATAGAGACCATTATTATGCAGTCTGTCGCTTTTATTCTTCACCATCACAAGTTCGTGCAACGCTCAGTTTTCTCTTACACTAAATGATCTCACACATTTAGAAGCAATTTTTATTGCCTTTTTGCACTGATGACAACTTACTTGAGGGATCTTGCTCAATCCCTAGGTAGGTATGGTGGGCTCTTGAAAATGGGATTTGGGTTTAAGGGTTTTTGGATGCACAAGTAGTATTTCTACTTAGTGCGGAATTTTTGGCTAACAAAGATAGGGGCAAGTACCACATGTTGAAGGATCTATGACAATATAACTTCTATGTGATTATGAACAAACATAAATCATTAAGTTGTCTTCCTTGTCCAACGTCAACAATCTTGGCATATAATATTTTGATGGGGGCTCACAATCACAAACGATTTCTAGGATAGTATATTTATATGTGAATCTTCTCTTCCCTTATCAATTCTTTCATGAGTCGCATCATTGACCAATGCTATGTTTGTCAATCTTTAATAAAATTTCCTACCTATACTTTTCCTTATGTGGTGTCATCACTTACCATAAGATTAGCATATGCTCTTTTTTGTAATTTATTTATTTCCTTTGTTTTTATTGCAACATGAAAGTAAAGAAAGCAAAACTCAAAATAAACTTTATTATATATCTTGCGCACGATTACACGGATAGATCACTAAGAAAACTCTCGAAAAGAGAGGATCGAACTAACCTTTTATTCATCTAAAGCAAAAGATCAAACTGAAATAAGTAAAGGCAAAAGATAGTAGGGATGATACGATATCGGGGCACCTCCCCCAAGCTTGGCAAAACCCAAGGGGAGTTCCCATATCCAAAACTCAATTTTCTTTTGGTAGTGAAGAAGAAAGTGGTGGTGATGAAGTAAATGCGATCTTGTCCTCAGGTTTCCCTGGCAGAGGTCCACCATCATAGGAGGTGGAATAAGTATCACCAGTCCTGCAACTGGCAGCCAAACTCATACCTTTGAATCTCGCCTCATATTCAAAGACTTGGTTTTGAAGATCATAGATTGGCTTTGGAGGAAGTTGATTTGCTCGTTGAAGGTGAAGACGATGTCCTTCATGGACTTGACATCCATCTTGAGATCATGAGCCAAGTCCGTGATCATGAGTTTATTGGCACTAAGTCCACGCTCCACCATCCCTTTGCACCAGAAGACTTCTTGCTCCATAGCTTCAAGCGTGGCCTCCACGGTTCCCGTCCCCTTGGGTCCTTGCATGCCGCCGATGTGCAGCACCCCCTCATGCACCTGGATGACCTGAGGGTGCTGTACCACCTCCTGCAAGTATGGGTTGATTACGTTCTTGAAGAACTTGTCCTTGGAGGAGCTTGAAGAGGCCATGGTAGATGGGATTTGACAGAAAACATCAAGAAAAGTGAACAGAAGATTTCTCCACGACACGATGGTCAATAGGTTCGAGGGGTATATAAAGATTTTTTTATCTTGGGAAACAAGCAAGCTGTAGAAAAATGGAGTCCGGAAGGTAACCAGGTGGGCACAACCCACCTGGGCGCACCTGGCTTGTGCCCACTAGGGTACGCTTCCTGGAAGTTTCTTATTTTCCTAATTTTCTAAATATTCCAAAACTGACAAAAAATATTTTTGCGTATTTTTTGGAGTTCGTTTACTTACCGTATTACGTACCTCCTTATTTTCACGATTCTGGAGTATTTCGGAAGGACTTTTTTATGTGCTATTCCGGTGTCAAAGTTTGGATAATATTGCTTTCAACATTAATGGGCGTACCTGAGATATAATGTTTTATTCGGTGCCCATTCACAACCTTCGGGTTAGTGCCTTTGGATTATTTATTTTGATAGCTCCAGACCAATAAACCTCCTTGATGACGTAGGATCCTTCCCATTTAGAGAGGAGTTTTCCTGCAAAGAACCTAAAATGAGAGTTGTACAAAAGAACATATTCTCTGACTTTGAACTCATGCTTTTGGATTCTTGTATCATGCCATCTTTTAACTTTTTCCTTAAATAATTTTGCATTTTCATAAGCTTGGGTTCTCCATTCATCTAATGAGCTAATATCAAATAACCTCTTTTCACCGGCAAGTTTGAAATCGTTATTGAGTTTTTTGACTACCCAATATGCTTTATGTTCTAACTCAAGAGGCAAATGACAAGCTTTTCCATAAACCATTTTATAAGGAGACATACCCATGGGATTTTTATATGCTGTTCTATAAGCCCAAAGTGCATCATCTAATTTCTTAGACCAATTCTTCCTGGACCTATTGACAGTTTCTTGCAAAATTAATTTTATTTCTCTATTGCTAAGTTCAACTTGACCACTAGACTGAGGATGATAGGGTGACGCAAGTCTATTGTTAATATCATACTTAGCAAACATTTTGTGGAAAGCACCATGAATAAAGTGTGAACCACCATCAGTCATTAAATATCTAGTGACGCACTACTAGGAAAACGCTTATAGATAGAAGTTTATAGCGTTTGTTTATAACCCCACGCTACTACTAGTTAGTAGTAGCGCTGGATACAAAGAGCGCTATTGATATCAGTTAGCAGTAGCGCTTGTTACCTAGCCCCACACTACTGCTAAGTGTAATACACCACACCCCCTGGTCAAAAAATAGCAGCAGCGCCTGTCGTCCAACCTGCGCTACAGCTAGTGGGCTTAGCAGTAGCGCTGGCCCATTCCCGCGCTGCTGTTAAGCCCACTACCTCCCCCCGTGCCCCCTGGTCCGGCCAGCCTCATCACTCTTACTCACACTCCCACACTCCTCCCTCGATCCCCAGCGCCGTCGACCCCACTTTCTGCCGTCCCCAAGGCTGCCCTCCTCCCTGCGTCGGCGCCTCGCCCTGGCCGGCCCTCCTCCGCCCGGCCGCCTCAGCTCCCGAGTCGGCCTCCTCCTCCGCCCGCCGCCCAAGCCCCCATGCTGGCCCCCTCCACCGAGAGGTACTCCTCCCTCCTTCCTCCTCCTCCCTCCCTCCCTAGTTATAGTTATTAGAGTAGTTATTTTGAATTCTATGTAGTTGAAAAAATGTAGGTTATTAGGACAATTTAGGTTATGATCAATTGTTTTAGGTGTTTTAGGTGTAGTTAACATAATTCTAGGTATTTTTTTAGTTAAAGCAATTGTTGTTATTTTTTTTAGTTAAAGCAATTTTTCCAGTTATATGCAAATTTGTAGTGGACATGTCATATTTTGAACATGTCACATTTTGGACATGTCATATTTTTCCGAGTGGCCTATGTTTTGCCGTAAATGTCAATTCGTTTACGTTACGGCAAATTTCAGGCGCTCGATATGTCCTGTTTTTAGCAAAGGTCATGCCAAATTTTGCTAAGTGTTTATTAATTTTCTTTTCATAATTAAGCATTTTGTTCTCGCCGTCGACAATTCCTATCCCGCATCCTCGTCGTTGATTCGGCGGAGGATTCCTGGTTGAGCCGAGGGGCCATGTCCGGACCTGGCTCCGCCCGTCTTTAATCTTGGGTTGTGCTACCTTCTGGTGAGCGCAACTTAGTGAGGAGCCAGCCCGTCGTCGACCCGGGGCTTCTTTGGTGACGGTCACGTGGGCCTGCATCGGTGGAGAGGCTTGAGTCCCCCGCGCAGGTGGTACAGCACCATGTCACGGAGGAGAACGCGCACGTCCAACGCTACTTGTTTGCGTTGGCGAACGGCCGGTTCTCCAATACCTCGCAGATTCTTTGGGGATCTCACCGGAGCTATGGTCCGGTGATGGTTCCTTCTCTTTGGGTGTCCACCGCGGCCCACTGAACCTAGAGGAGCTATTATTGGAGATGTATTAGTGATATTATATGATGATCTTTGCTACAAACTACTATATACGTATTCGATGATGGATTATTAATTACCTATTAGTTATTTGCTTATTGAATGCAAAAGATGAGCGCGGTTTGTGCTACAAACTACTATATATGTATTCATGATGGATTATATGATGATCTTTGCTACAAACTACTACAAACTACAAATTTTAGGTGTTTTAGTTGTTATATGATGATCTTTGCTACAAACTACTATATATGTATTCGATGATGGATTATTAATTACCTATTAGGAAATGTCTCACGACGAAAGGGAACTCGCTATGTGCGAGTACTGCGAAGATGAGCGCAGTCTTTGCGACATGCCTCACCTGGTAGAAGGTCGGCGCTTCAGCATCAAGCTCCAAGAGACCTTCGATGTTGAAACGCACGCAACCATTTATAAGTGTTTTTTGTTATTTTTTGCATGACTTCTCTGCTTCTTCAACGTGTAATTTTCGTCTTTTACAATTCGACTAGCTTATTCCATGTCATGCAAGACGCTATGTCTTGGAGAAGATGGGTTTTGAAGATCATGAAAGAATGGAGACAAAGATAATTCAACTAAGGACCCATCATGGTTATGATTTTGCTGTAAATCTATACAATTCTGTGAACTCATCCAATTTTGGTTGCCTGAATAGGGAAGCCCTTTGCAAGGCGTATGATTTTCATGAGGATATGCTTCTCACCTTCGATCTTGGTGATCCCGACATCGATTTAAAATGATATGACCATTTGGGTCCTTGTTGACACGCTTCCAGTTCTACCGTTGTGTGAGTTTCTTAAACATATTTACTAAGTAATTTATATTGTTTATTTCAAAATATTTGACAACTTATTTCAATTGACAGCTTATTTTCATTCTTCAAAAAATGTACGGAAAATGGTAGACATAACCTACTACTACAATGATGAAGCACAATTAACTTATAAGGAGCAAGATGGTCTTATCGCATTTTTACTAATCTTGAGAATTACAATAGCTATTATCAAACTCCTCCACATTATGGTCAATACGTGCCACTAGTGCACGTGTTGAACTACGGTAACATCAATGGAGATATCATGGTAAGATTTTCCACTATTACGACATCCGTGCATCTTTTGCATTAATTCTTCTAAAACTAAACTACATTGCTAACTACAAAGTTATCACTATGTTTTTGAACAAAAAATCCCGATGGATTATGTGCCTCATCTGATGTTGCCGACAGGTTGCGTTAATGTTATGAGCTTACGGCCACCACGGCCAGGTCAGCCGCAGTATCCACATCACTCCTGTCCATACCGGATTTCTATAAGTGAGGAAGCCATGATAATAAATGATTTCAAAAAAATGGTTGAACCATCGTAGAGAGCTACTTGGAAGCAACATTGTGCGTAGGCCAAGACTTGGAGACATGATGATCTCCGTTCTTTATTATGGAGAGTCAATTTTCCTTAATGGAGACTCAATGCCTATCTTGTTTTATGATATTTTACCTAAGGGAGGGTAGAGTAGGTCCTATGAGAGGAGTTGGTCGTAGCTAGAATGTGTTATTATGTGCTACAATGTGTTAGAGTTGATGATGATGATGAGGAGTTATGATTATGACTAGTGACCAACTTGTTATATGATGTCTCATTGATGAACATTGTTTGGTGGTGATGACAAGTGGTAATGAATATGCTATTTAAACAGACTAGTTCATGATGAGTTGTTATTGTATAAAAGATATATCTGTTTAAACATGTACAACGCCAAAATGCTAAAAAAAACATAAAAGTTAGCAGTAGCGCTGGCCTGAAAACATGCTACTAGTACTTGAACTTACTAGAAGCGCTAGCCTAAAACGCAGCCATCGCTAAAAAATAGTCAGTAGAAAAGAGTAGCGCTGGTGCCCGCGCTACTGGTAGCACAAAAACCAGCGCTACTGGTAAGATTTTCTCTAGTAGTGACTCCAAACCTTCGGAAAATATCTTCCTTAAGCATTTTAATAGAGGTGTTGTGATCAGCACTACTGGTTGGAATAGCTTCTACCCATTTAGTAACTAATCAACAGAAACCAAAATATGTGGATACCCATTAGAGGAAGGAAAAGGTCCCATGTAATCAAATCCCCAAACATCAAATGGTTCAACAGCAAGTGAATAATTCATAGGCATTTCCTGACGCTTACCGATATTACCTATTCTTTGACATTCATCACAAGATAAGACGAACTTACGGGCATCCTTGAAGAGAGTAGGCCAATAAAATCCAGATTGCAATACCTTGTGAGCAGTTCTATCTCCAGCATGATGCCCTCCATAAGCTTCAGAGTGACATTTCCATAGTATTTGTCCCTGTTCATGCTCAGGTACACAACGTCTAATAATACCGTCTACTCCTTTTTTATAAAGATGTGAATCATCCCAAAAGTAGTGTCTTAAATCATAGAAGAATTTTTTCTTTTGTTGGTATATAAAGCTAGGTGGTAAATATTTAGCAACATTATAATTAGCATACTAAGGAGTACTATTAGAAACATTTATTGCAGCTAGCTACCCATATGGAAAACTATCATCAATAGGTAGTGGGTCATCAAGCACATTTTCAAGCCTAGACAAGTTATCGGCTATGGGGTTCTCAGCTCCTTTCCAATCAGTAATATGTAAATCAAATTCTTGTAGCAAGAGAACCCATCGAATAGGTCTAGGTTTAGAATCTTTCTTTTCCAGAAGATATTTAATAGCAGCATGGTGGGTGTGAACGATAACTTTAGAGTCAACAATGTAAGATCTAAATTTATCACAAGCAAATACCACTTCTAGAAATTCTTTTTCAATAGTAGCATAATTTTGTTGAGCACTGTCTAGAGTTTTACTAGCATAATGATTGACATTCAATTTCTTATCAACTCTTTGTCCTAGAACAACACCAACAGTATAATCCCTAACATTACACATAATTTCAAAAGGCAAGTTCCAATCAGGTGGTTGAACTATAGGTGCAGAAACTAAGGTTTTCTTGAGTGTCTCAAAGGCTTCAACACAATCATCATCAAAAACAAAAGGAACTTCCTTTTGCAAGAGATTTGTAAGAGGCCTAGAATTTTAGAGAAGTCTTTGATAAATCTCCTATAGGAACCAACATGACATAGGCGTTGGAAATATGCCCTAGAGGCAATAATAAAAGGATTATTATTATATTTCCTTGTTCATGATAATTGTCTTTTATTCATGCTATAATTGTATTATCCGGAAATCGTAATACACGTGTGAATACATAGACCACAATATGTCCCTAGTGAGCCTCTAGTTGACTAGCTCGTTGATCAATAGATAGTCATGGTTTCACGACTATGGACATTGGATGTCGTTGATAACGGGATCACATCATTAGGAGAATGATGTGATGGACAAGACCCAATCCTAAGCATAGCACAAGATCGTGTAGTTCGCTTTTGCTAGAGCTTTTCCAATGTCAAGTATCTTTTCCTTAGACCATGAGATCGTGTAACTCCCGGATACCGTAGGGAGTGCTTTGGGTGTACCAAACGCCACAACGTAATCGGGTGACTATAAAGGTGCACTACAGGTATCTCCGAAAGTGTCTGTTGAGTTGACACGGATCGAGATCGGATTTGTCACTCCGTATGACGGAGAGGTATCTCTGGGCCCACTCGGTAATGCATCATCATAATGAGCTCAAATTGACTAAGTGGTTAGTCACGGGATCATGCATTACGGTACGAGTAAAGTGACTTGCCGGTAACGAGATTGAACGAGGTATTGGGATACCGACGATCGAATCTCGGGCAAGTAACATACCGATTGACAAAGGGAATTGTATACGGGGTTGTTTGAATCCTCGACATCGTGGTTCATCCGATGAGATCATCGAGGAGCATGTGGGAGCCAACATGGGTATCCGGATCCCGCTGTTAGTTATTGCCCGAGAGCCGTCTCGGTCATGTTCACGTGTCTCCGAACCCGTAGGGTCTACACTTAAGGTTCGGTGACGCTAGGGTTGTATGAATATGAGTATGCAGTATACCAAATGTTGTTCGGAGTCCCGGATGAGATCCCGGACGTCACGAGGAGTTTCGGAATGGTCCGGAGGTAAAGAATTATATATAGGAAGTGGTATTTCGGCCATCGGGAAAGTTTCGGGGTCACCCGGTATTGTACCAGGACCACCGAAAGGGTCCCGGGGGTCCACCGGGTGGGGCCACCCATCCCGGAGGGCCCCATGGGCTGAAGTGGGAGGGGAACCAGCCCATAGTGGGCTGGTACGCCCCCTAGGCCCACCCCATGCGCCTAGGGTTGAAACCCTAGGGTGGGGGCGGGGGGGGGGGGGGCGCACCCCAAGCCTTGGGGGGCACTCCAACCTCTGCCGCCCCTTGGGAGATTGGATCTCCCAGGCCGGCGCCTGGGGCCTATAAAGGAGGGCAAAGGGGAGGGCAGCCGCACCCTGTGCATTGGCGCCTCCCTCCCCCTGCTACACCTCGTCCTCCTCCCGCAGCAGCTTGGCGAAGCCCTGCCGGAGTTCTGCTGCATCCACCACCACGCCGTCGTGCTGCTGGATCATCATAAGGCTCTCCTCCCCCCTTGCTGGATCAAGAAGGAGGAGACGTCTCCCGTCCCGTACGTGTGTTGAACGCGGAGGTGCTGTCCGTTCAGCACTTGGTCATCGGTGATCTGAATCACGGCGAGTACGACTCCATCATCACCCTTCCCTTGAACGCGTCCGCACGCGATCTACAAGTGGTATGTAGATGCAAACTCACTCCCTTGACTCGTTGCTTAGATGAACTCATAGATGGATCTTGGTGAAACCGTAGGAAATTTTTTTAATTTTCTGCAACGTTCCCCAACAATAGGAAACTACGAATACCTTTGATGTCTTTAGGACATGGCATTTTCTCAATTGCATCAACCTTAGCTTTGTCCACTTCAATACCCTTTTCAGAAATTTTATGACCCAAGACAATACCTTGATTAACCATAAAGTGGCACTTCTCCCAATTCAAGACAAGATATATATGCTCACATCTCTACAAAACTCGATCAAGATTGCTTAAACAATCATCAAAAGACTTCCCGTAAACAGAAAAGTCATCCATGAAAACCTCAACAATCTTTTCACAAAAGTCGGAGAATATAGCAACAGTACATCTTTGAAAGGTAGCAAGTGCATTGCATAAACCGAAAGGCATACGTCTATAAGCATAAGTTCCAAAGGGACAAGTGAAAGTGGTCTTTTCTTGATCGGGTTGAGAAATGTATTTGTGAAAAACCAGAATATCCATCAAGAAAGCAAAAGTGTGTGTGCTTAGATAATCTTTCTAGCATTTGATCAATAAAGGCAGAGGGTGATGATCTTTTCTAGTTGCTTTATGTAATTTTCTAAAGTCAATTACCATTATATATCCTGTAACAATTCTTTGTGGGATAAGTTCATTCTGATCATTAGGAACAACATCAATACATCCTTTCTTAGGAACACAATGAACAAGACTTACCCATCTACTATCAGCTATAGGATAGATTATACCTGCTACCAGAAGTTTCAATATCTCCGTTCTTACCACTTCTTTCATCTTCGGGTTTAACCGACGTTGGTGATCAACAACGGGTTTAGCATCAGGTTCAATATTAATGTTGTGCTGACATAGAGTGGGACTAATGCCCTTTAATTCATTAAGAGTATATCCAATAGTAGCTCGGTGCTTTCTTAGAACTTTCAATAATATTTCTTCTTCATGTTCTGAAAGGTTAGCACTAATAATAACATGACATATCTTCTTTTCATGAAGATAAGCATATTTAAAAGTGTCTTGCAATTGTTTTAATTCAAACATAGGATCACCTTTAGGTGGAGGAGGACCTCCTAGAGTTTCAATAGGCAAATTGTGTTTAAGCAGAGGATGTTGTTCAAATAAAATATTATCTATCTCATTTCTTTCATGCATATGTCAATCATTCTCATGGCCTAGAAAATACTGTTCTAGAGGATCGGTAGGAGGCACATCAATAGAAGCAAGACCAATTATTTCATCCTCACGAGGAAATTCTTTTTCATGAAGCTTCCTACTAAACTTGAAAAAATTAAACTCATGAGACTCATCACCAAAACTAACACCGACAGTTTGTTTCTTCAATCTATCTTAGCATTAACGGTGTTCAAGAAAGGTCTACCAAAAATAATGGGACAAACGTCATCGTGTGGGGAACCAAGAACAATAAAATCACTAGGGTATTTTATTTTCCCGCACAAGACTTCAACATCTCTAACAATCCCAATAGGTGAAAATAGTGTCTCTATTAGCAAGTTTAGTAGTAACATCTATGTCTTCTATCTCTGCGGGTGCTATGTCATTCATAATTTCTTGATATAAGGTGTAAGGAATAGCACTCACGCTAGCACCAATAAACCATGATAACAGTGATCTCCTATTTTAACTTAGACAATGGGCATACCAACAACGGGTCTATGATTATCTGTCTTATCGGGTTTGACAATTCTAGAAGCTTCATTGCAGAAGTAAATTACATGCCCAACTATATCTTCTTCCAAGAGATCTTTAACCATAGCAACATTAGGCTCTACTTTAATTTGTTCATCACGTTTAGGTGTTCTAATCTAACTTTTGTTGACCACACTCGAAACTTTAGCATGTTCCATTATCCTAACAGGGAAAGGTGGTTTCTCAATATAAGCAGTAGGAACAACTGGATCAACATTATAAAGTATAGTTTCCTCTTTGACTGACACCAGTTCTGTAATTTCTTCCTTAATAGGTGGGTGATATTTAAACCACTTCTCTTTAGGGAGATCAACATGAGTAGCAAAGGAATCACAAAAGGATGCTACTATCTCAGAGTCAACCCCATATTTAGTGCTAACTTTTGAAAAGCATCGGTATCCATAAAAGATTTAACACAGTCATACTTAAGCTTAATACCTGACTCTTTACCTTCGTCGAGTTCCCAATCTTCAGAGTTGCGTTTAATTCTTTCCAAAAGATCCCATCGGAATTCAATAGTCTTCTTCATAAAAGAACCAGTACAAGAAGTATCAAGCATGGATTGATCATCACGAGAAAGCCGAGCATAAAAATTCAGAATAATAATTTCTCTTGAGAGCTCATGATTGGGGCATGAATATAACATTGACTTAAGCCTCCCCCAAGCTAGGGCGATACTTTATCCTTCACGAGGCCAAAAATTATATATGTAATTCCGATCACGTTGAACTAGATGCATAGGATAACTTTTTTGGTGAAACTCCAATTCCAATCGATTGTAGTTCCAAGCTCCAATATCATCGCATAGCCTATACCATGCCAATGATTTTCCCTTCAAATATAAAGGGAAAACCTTCTTCATAACTTCATCTCTGGGTAGACCTGCAAGCTTAAACAATCCACAAATTTGTTCCACATATATCAAGTGCATATCAGGATGTTCGGTTCAGTCTCCTGCATAAGCATTAGCTTGCAGTTGTTCTATCATTCCTGAAGGAATTTCATATTCAATATTTTTAGTAGGTGCAGTAGGTTGAGGGTAACTAATTGTGATTCCGGTCGAGGTGAAGATACCCCGAACAAACCCCTCAAAGGACTGTTTTCCATAGTAACAAGTGACAATAAATTTCAGCACACTATATAAATGTTTCCTTACCAAATTCCAGTTACCAAAGGCGCTTCACTCCCTGGCAACGACGCCAGAAAATAGCCTTGATGACCCACAAGTATGGGGGAAAAATTGTAGCTCTTTTCGATAAGTAAGAGTGTCGAACCCAACAAGGAGCAGAAGGAAATGACAAGTGGTTTTTAGCAAGGTGATGTCTGCAAGTGCTGAAACTGTAAGTAACAGAGTAGTTTGATAGCCAGATAATTTGTAACGAGCAAGTAATGATAGTAGTAAAAAAAGTGCAGCAAGGTAGCCCAATCCTTTTGAGGCAAAGGACAGGCCAAAATGGTCTCTTATAGTAAGCAAAGCGTTCTTGAGGGTACACGGGAATTCATCTAGTCACTTTTATCATGTTGGTTCGATTTGTGTTCGCTACTTTGATAATTTGATATGTGGGTGGACCGCTGCTTAGGTGCTGTTCTTACTTGAACAAACCTCCTACTTATGATCCCGCTCTCAAGCATCCGCAACTACGAAAAAAGTATTAAGAATAAATTCTAACCATGGCATTAAACTTTTGGATCCAGTCGGTCCCCTACGGAATAGCACATAAACTAGGGTTTAAGATTATGTCACTCTCGCAACCCATCATCTAATAACTACTCCACAATGCATTCCCTTAGGGCCAAATATGGTGAAGTGTCATGTAGTCGACGTTCTCATGACACCACTAAGGGAATCACAACATACATACTATCAAAAATATCAAACACATATCAAGTTCACATGATTACTTGCAACATGATTTCTGCTGTGACCTTAAGAACAAAAGTAACTACTCACAAATGATAATCATGCTCAAGATCAGAGGGGTATTAAATAGCATATTGGATCTGAACATATAATCTTCCACCAAATAAACCATATAGTAATCAACTACAAGATGTAATCAACACTACTAGTCACCCACAAGCATCAATCTATAGTTCCGGTACAAAGAATGAACTCAAGAGATGAACTAGGGTTTGAGAGGAGTTGGTGTTGTTGAAGTTGTTGATGGAGATTGCCCTCCCTGACAATCCCCAAGTGCAGGAAATCATCGTAGTAATTCCCAAAGGTGGAAGTGATAATTATGGAGTGTCGAACCCACAAGGAGCTAAAGGTAAGATCAATATTCTCTCAAGTCCTATCTGCCACTGATACGACTCTCACGCAATTTAACGCTTGCTTCCAACTAGAAACGAGAAATAAAACTACGTTGTGGGTATGAAGAGGATAACTTTGCATGATATTGGAGAGCTAAAATATAAAAATAGGTGTTGTTATCATAAAGCTAGAATATATTACTAAATATTATAAATATCGGGTGTGGAATAATGATGGGTCGGTGTGCGGAATTATCCTAGGCAATTGTTAACAAGACCGGTAGTCGTCATTGCAATTTCATATGAGGGAGAGGCATAAGCTAACATACTTTCTCTTCTTGGATCATATGCATTTATGATTGGAACTCTAGCAAGCACCCGCAACTACTAAAGATCATTAAGGTAAAACCCAACCATAGCATTAAAGCATCAAGTCCCCTTTATCCCATACGCAACAACCCCCTTACTCGGGTTTATGCTTCTGTCACTCAAGAAACCCACTATAAGCGAATCATGAACGTATTGCAACACCCTACAGTGGGAATTCCTCACGCTTGCGCGACATGGAGGGCACAATAGGACAACACCAAAATAAAACATACAACTCATACCAATCTATATCATCAATCAACGCAAAGATAATTATATCTACTCAAAACATCATAGGATGGCAACACATCATTGGATCATAATATGTGGCATAAAGCACCATGTTCAAGTAGGGATTACAGCGGGGTGCGGGAGAGTGGACCGTGTAAAAGAGATGAGGATGGTGATGATGGTGGTGATGTTGATGAAGACGATCACCGCGGCGATGATTCCCCTCCCGATGGCACAGTGGCGCCACCGAGAGAGAGCAGGAGAGGTTCTACCCCTTGTGCTTCCTTCTCCATGGCCTCCCCCCTAGATGGGGAGAGGTTCTCCCTCTAGTCCTTGGCCTTCATGGCGATGATGGACCCTCCGGGATCCTCCTCCATGTCCTCCGGTGATGATGGCCCCCTCCGGCAGGTTGCCAGAGAGGGCCTAGATTGATTTATGTGGCTATAGAGGCTTGCAGCGGCGGAACTTCCGATCTAGGTTATTTTCTGGGGGTTTCTGTATTTATAGGAATTTTTGGCGCCGGTTTCACATCAGGGGGGTTTGTGAGTCATCCACGAGATAGGGGGTGCGCCCAGGGGGGGGGGGGGGTAGGGATCCCTCCACCCTCGTGGATGGCTCGGGACTCTTCTGGTCCATCTCCGATGCTCCATGGGCTTCTTCTGGTCCATAAAAAATCATCAAAAATTGGCACGTCAACTGGACTCCGTTTGGTATTCCTTTTCTGTAAAACTCAAAAACAAGGAAAAAACAGAAACTGGCACTGGGCTCTAGGTTAATAGGTTAGTCCCAAAAATCATATAAAATAGCATATAAATGCATATAAAACATCCAAGATGGATAATATAATAGCATGAATACTTAAAAAATTATAGATACGTTGGAGACGTATCACTCCCCAAGATGGGAGAGTTGTTGGTGATGATGATGACGATGATTTCCCCCTCCGGGAGGGAAGTTCCCCCGATGGAATCGCTCCGCCAGAGGGCAAAAGTGCTCCTGCCCAAGTTCTGCCTCGAGACGGCGGCGTTCCATCCCGAAAGTCCTCTCCTTATTTTTTCTAGGTCAAAATGACTTATATACCACAAGATGGGCACCGGAGGTGGGCCTGGGTGAGCACAACCCACTGTATGGCGCGTGGGCTCGGCGTGCCAGTGGATTGTGCCCACCTGGTGGGCCCTCTCGTATTGATTTGCTCCAATATTCATCATATATTCCATAAAAATTCTCCGTGAAGTTTCAGCTTGTTTGGAGTTGTGCAGAATAGGCAGCCTGACGTAGCTTTTCCAGGTCCAGATTTCTAGGTGCCGGAATTCTCCCTCTTTGTGTGTACCTTGCAAATTATGAGAGAAAAGGCATTAGAATTACTCCAAAAAGCATTATTATGCATAAAAACATAATAAATAACAGTAGGAAAACATGATGCAAAATGGACGTAGCAACCCTCTCAACTTTTTTGCACATGCTATGTGGGTGAAATGATGATACCATGCCAACTTTCAACCTTTTCAGAGTTCATTTGTAGTGCTTTTCAATTTCAGGGTGATTTAGCTAAAAAATGAGTAAATTCATGAAAAATAGCAAATGAAGTTAGAAAGGGTTGAAAATTGATGGCGTACCCTAACTATTACAAAGATTCCCTACGGTTTGTCCAAAGTGGGACTTTCCACATATATAAGTCTGGAAACTCACTAGAGAAGAAAGTGATGACAATGAAGCCGGTCACATCCCAGAGTAGGATCTTTGGGTGTAAAACTTTTTCTTTGCGTGTGTCCCTGCTTGCTTTGCACCGTAACCATGCACAATCTTCATCATTTAACTGGATGCTCGAGTCAATATTCACTGTAAAGGGAGCAATTTCATGAAACTTTTCATAATCTTCTGACATTTCTGTCTTGTCATCCACTCCCCCGATGTTTAACCATGAACTATGTGGCACTTTGATCGTATGATTTATTCGCTTCCTTATCTTTTCTTTTTCTCGGCTTGGTAGACATGTCCTTCACATAGAAAACCTGCGCCACATCATTGGCTAGGACGAATGGTTCGTCTCCATATGCAAGATTGTTGAGACCCACTGTTGTCATTCCGTACCATGGGTCTTCCGTTACCCTGCCTCGTGTCAGATTGGCCCATCTGCACCGAAACAAAGGGGCCTTCAAACTGTTGGGAAACGTAGCATGCCATCTCAAAAATTCCTACGCTCACGCAAGATCTATCTAGGAGATGCATAGCAACGAGAGGGGAGAGTGTGTCTACGTACCCTCGTAGACCATAAGCGGAAGAGTTTGACAACGCGGTTGATGTAGTCGAACTTTCTTCGCGCTCCACGATCGAGTACCGAATGTACGGCACCTTCGAGTTCTGCACACGTTCAACTCGGTGACATTCCTCGCCTTCTTGATCTAGCAAGACATCGAGGTAGTACATGAGTTCCGTTAGCACGATGGCATGGTGACGGTGATGGTGAAGTGATCCTCGCAGGGCTTCGCCTAACACTACAAAAAATACACTTCCGTGATGATATGTGTTTGTCACAGTAGGTCACATTTTTTGTCATGCATGTACATCCATGACGATTTTATGAAAGAATCAAGATAGTCATACATGTGCTGTCGTAGAAGTGTTCCATGACATTACCAAAATTATCATCACGAAAGTGTCCACTTCCATGACGATAAATCGCACGTCATAGAAGTGCTTTCGTCAAGGGTGACCGACATGTGGCATCCACCATAACGAGTCGCCGTTAATCTATCGGGTTCCGGTTTGGATCTGATAACCCGTTAACATCCCGGACCAATGGGGATTTTCCATGTGTAAAATTATCATTGGCTAGAGGAAACATATGCCGGCTCACCGTTGGGACAGATGTCATCCACTCATTGGACAGAATGCGCCAATGATACATCGACACGTGGCATGGCCCAACAGAGGCCCATTCCTGTGAAAAGGCCCGCCCATTTGAATTGGTCAAAAGATAGCGGGCCGGCCCATGGAAAGCTTGTTAACGGCATGTTCGCACATAGCCCATTTACAACCCGCTAACCGAGGGCCCGTTACGGCCTATCCGAATTAGGCCCAGTAGCGTCATCTGGGCTGTCCAATATGATTCCAACCCATTGTAACTTCCGGCCCATGACGTCCTTCGGCCCATATGAGGCACTTTGTAACTCTTGGCCCATTAACGGCCCGTGGTGAAATGACCCAATAATGAACAATATATCGCTTTATACCCATTAACGGACCATTATTCCATTTGGACATTTCAAGCCCATGTTATGTTTCGGCCTTCTCAGGGCCCATTTATTCTTGGGCTCATTTCCAGCATTCAGTTACTTACGGCCCGTTACTGGCCTTTTCTGCTTTGTGCGCCAAATTCAGCCTGTGGTTATAGTCGGCCCATTTGTGGCCCGTTAATCCGTTGGGCCATTTTCATAGCATCATCAAATACGGCCGATTAACGATGGCCCGTTATGGTCGGCCCATGAACGGACGATTCCAACTCTAGCCCGTTTAAGGCCCATAATGCGGTCCATTATTGGCTCATGTTTGGCCAATCGATCATATGGCCCGTAGAAGGCCCATTGATGCTACTCCCTATAGAAGGCCCATTGTTTCTACGGCCCGTAGGAGGCCGAGGGTCACTACAGTAAATATGTAGCCCATGGTTATTGTGGCGTAGTTTTAAAAATAGGTTATTGCGGTCACTAGCAAACCGCGGTAAAAGAGCTGCACTGACTACAAGCAAACAAATAAACAAGACAACAAGGAAATAAATAAGCAAGCAACTTACGCTAGGCTATCATGACTATTACACATGTTACATCCACTGGGCATCAAAGTTCGCCACCAGTGCAAATATAGGGAACAAAGCAGCATATCACATACACTGGTTGTCAAAGTTGCCGACCAGTGTAAATAAACGCTGCAGCAAAACAAGTCCAGAATTGAAAACACTTCAGAAGAGTTCAAGAAACAATATCCTGGGTACCCATAATGCTAGCAAGATGCTTAGCAAGCTTATTAACATTCTCTTGTTTGGCGCTTAAATCCTCCAGCGCTTGCTATTGCACAAGAAAGTATGCATCTGAATTCTGCAGGTACTTCCTCAGTCCTTCACCGCTTGTCATAAAGACACCGATCGATGCCTTTCAGCTTGTAGCTGAGACTAAAGAAGTCAAGTGCTTGGTAGTGAGTTCGAAGAGCTTGTGCCAGCAGATCGCCAAGAACTTCGAACACTACATCAACGCAGGACTGTGGGGTTTTCTCACCGTCTACAAGATCGTTTTTATCACCTTTCTTGGAGACCAACAGGGTTGTATCACTATCTTGAACCTTATCTTCATTTCTTTCTCTACAATTGCATAGTGGCGTGCCCTTCTCCAATATTCTGTTCGCATACTACAAGAGAAACAAGCAGACACATCACATGTTTAGCACGTAGTATATGAAACTCATTTTTGGTAATCTGGTTCAGTAGTAAGGTGGTCAGGATAGCAACATGAAGCAAACATATATCTATGTACTATGGTCACTGTGTTGTCCATATCATTCTAGTTTATGTTGCCAAATCAAGATAGAGACATAGTTCAACTCATATATTTTCAAGACACAGCAGCCTAGACAGAATATAAGTGTGAGGAACTCCACAACATTGGCAACACTTGTAATGTGCATCACATAAGAACATAACTGTTTATATAACTGAAACTGAAATCAACATAGATCAAGAAGTTAGAACAACAATCCAGTTAAACAAATAGGTTTAAAACATACCTGTTGCACCATTGGAGTTTCAATTGTATCCTTCAAATTCGAAAGTAGTTGGTATGAGTAAATATAGTGATGCAAAAGCAAAGGAGTATGGACCATAGCTAAAAATCTGACCTAAGAATAGTTGCTCTTCTTATTTAAACGTGGAGTTTGGGTTCGCTATGGTGGTCTTCGTGCTTTGGGCACTGCAGTTGCTTTACAAACTGCTCGTGTGGGGGTACTCTGTGGTGGACATGGTGCTGTTGTCAACTAGAAGTGGGTTACTATCCGCTATGGTTGGGATTAGATGGGTTGTAGTTGGTTCTCTGTCCAATGGTGTAAGTGTGCAATCTTGAAGAGTCTCGATTTTGTGCGGTGGGGCTAGTTTGTGGGCCAGTACAACCATGGTTCTATCTACTTCGACGGGTAGCACTGTCTTTTGTGAAGAACGGGTTTTTGCTACCTCGGATACTCCCATCACCCCCTCCAATTCAAATGGCTGATAAACAAGAAAGGAAATTGAACGCACAAACATTGTATGATAGACAAATGTGGTAATTCACATATATGTTATCTAACCAAACATGACAGCATGACACAATTTCACATATATGATGCCTAACTAAACAGGATAGCATGACACAGTTTCAGATATATGATGGATAACTTAACAGGATATAATCGCATAATTCAACATATGATGAGTATCTAAACATGATGACATGACAAAACTATATATGTCGTCCTAAAATAGTTTGGGATGAAATAATTCACATACATGTTGTCTAAGTATACATGATGGCATGATATAATTGACATAATTGATTCATATACTAAGCAACTGGCACTCGCATGTATGATCTCTAAACTAAGCAGATGGAATTCAATATTGTGCATATGATGTCTAAACTAAGCAATGAAAGACACCATATGCATGATATGAGAAATATAAACATTGCAACTTAGAGCATACACCTGAGGTGGGATATAGGACTGGTCATCTGTCTCTGAATCCTCCTTTGAGGAGCTACCTGTAACCATCAAGATATATGCTTCAATAGGTACCATTGCCTGCTTTGAAGACCTTGTTTTCACTCCTGATTTTTTCCATAACCGGCTCAAATGGCCGATACACATGAAGAGTAGTTCAATATACACAGATTGTTGACAAATGGAATATGTAATTAAAAAAAGATGGCATGAGATAATTCACATATATGATGCCTGGCTACATGGCGGTGCATAATTCACATATATGATAACTGGCTGAAAAACATAGCATTGCATAATTCACATATCTGATAGAGAAAGCAAATAGGAGGCATTCACACAAAGCATGTCTATTCTAAGCAGATGGCATGGCAATGCAAGACACCATATACATGATATGAGCAATATAACCCTGCCAAGTTAGAGCATCCACCTCGGGGGGGGGGGGGGATACACTGGTCATCTGTCTCTGAATCCTCCTCTGAGGAGCTATCTGTTACCAGCAAGAAATCTGCATCGACAAGTAGCACTGACTGCTCAAAAGACCTTGTTTTCACTCCAGATTTTCCCATGACCGACTCAAATGGCTGATGCACAGGAAGAGTAGATGAATGTATAAACATTGTTGACAAATGGAATACATTATGAAAAAAAATATGTCACGATACAATTCACATATACGATGACTGGCTAAACAGGATGTCATTGCATGATTCACATATATGATGCCTGGCTAAAGAAGATGGCATTGCATAATTCCCATATACTCCCTCCGTTCATAAATATTTGTCTTTTTAGAGATTTCAAATGGACTACCACATACGGATGTATATATATATAGACATATTTTAGAGTGTAGGTTCACTCATTTTGCTCTATGTGTAGTCACTTGTTGGAATCTCTAAAAACACAAATATTTAGGAACGGTGGGAGTATGATATAGAAATCAAACAGGTGGCATTCACACAAAGAAAATCTAAACTAAGCTGATGACATATAAGATGTATAATGTAAGCAATGCGAGGCGCCATATGCATGATATGACCAACATCAAGATGCCGTGTTAGAGCAAACACCTCGTGGTAAATAGGAGTGGTCGGCTCCTCCTGAATCCCCATCCGAACAGCTTATCTTCCTCTCGAATACAACTGAATGGCGGAGGGGGGCCCACTACCACCATGGAGCGGCATCTGCATGACATTATATTCCCATGAACGGTCTTATCTTTTATCTACATATTCAAGACGATTGTGTACACTAACCGACATGCATAATAAAAACATAGTTAGATTATGTAAGGCCTAAGGGGTGCATGCAGAAATCAAGACTGATGGTAGCAAACGAGTGGATAGATCCAAAACTAATGATAGCAGGTAGATTATAGCTTCGGTCTAAAAAGATAGACAATGGATCATCTACTGTTTGTTGCCCACCCAACATGAACCACATAGAAGACCCCAGATGAACCAGATAGTAGACATATACTATTCGTTGCTGCCTCGATATGTGCCCCACGGGCATTTTAAAACTCAAGTTTGAACGATAAAATAGCAGGTAATAATAACCGATGTATAACGTAAGCAAACAAAAAAGAGGGCGACATCTCTTCTGGAACTGTGTAGTCCTCAGGTTCATCTGCTCAGTCGATGATGGTAATGTAGTTGGTGTGGCTGCCGGCAACGGGAAAGATTATCTGAGGCGGCGAAAGAAAGTCCCCAGGGGGAATCTCTGCTGCAGTGAACGCTTCTGTCGATGGTGCACCTCAGGTGGGGTGGATGACGGCACAGCAGGAGCAGGACATAACACACATAGTTTTCTTTGACGCATATCTGAAAATGAAGTAACATGAATTGGAAGAACACAGGAGTGGAGAAACATGGTCAAATTAAAGTCAAACCACGTGAAAATGAAAAAAATAAGAATCTTATTATGCCAATAATGCAATTAGTCCTGTTCTTCATGCATATTAATTTGAAAAGGACGTCCAAGTGGATATTAAAATTCCTACGTTTTTTCTTTGAAAGAGACACCAAAAAAAAATCCTCCAGTTTTGCTTTGCTCCACTCCTTCTAACCAAATGCATGAATAGTAGTACCATAGTAGTTCCATAGCAAAGGATCCCTGAGGGATCGACATGAATGCAGAGTAACAAAGTGATGCGACGAGTGTACAACCTCTTTGGCATAGCCTTGTCGACCTCAACATCATTGGGTTGGACGTGGAGGATGGAGATGCTGGTGTGATTATCGGAGGCGGGGAAGAAGATCTGAGGCCTATGGAAACAGCGCCGAGGGTACTGCTCTGCTGTGATGGACGGTTCCGTTGTTGGAGCAGCTCCAGTGAGGTGTATGGCGGCGAGGCTAAAGCAGGACAAGACAGACAATGTTAATCTGAAGTGGGACTCTAATATCATCCGCAATAGATGATGTAAAATACGTCACCAAAAAGTGCTAGATGTAAAATGCATCACCAAGGCTTACGGCCATTCACGGATGTTTGTAAATACTATTCACTCTGAACTTAACTGAAGAAACTGAACTTTATAGTCAAAACTCAATTTTACTATCGAAACTGATTGAACTAGTAGCAGAGCATTGCAATAGATGTTTAGGGCGTTCGAGCACTGATACGTCCATTTTGCATCATGCTTTTATATTTATTGCATTATGGGCTGTTACTACATGTTATGTCACAATACTTATGCCTATTCTCTCTTATTTTACAAGGTTTACATAAGGAGGGAGAATGCCGGCAGCTGGAATTCTGGGCTGGAAAAGGAGCAAATATTAGAGACCTATTCTGCACAACTCCAAAAGTCCTGAAACTCCACGAAAGTTATTTTTGGAAATAATAAAATATTGAGCGGAAGAAGTATGCCAGAGGGGGACCCACCTGGCCACGAGGGTGGTGGGCGCGCCTACCCCTGTATGCGCCCTGCCTCGTGGCCCCCCTGTTGGCTCTCCGGTGGCCATCTTCTGCTATATGAAGTATTTCGTCAAGGAAAAAATCATAATCAACCTTTCGGGACGAGACTCCGCCGCCACGAGGCGAAACCAATCTAGGGCTCCGGCAGAGCTGTTCTGCTGGGGACACTTCCCAGCGGGAGGGGGAAATCATCGCCATCGTCATCACCAACGCTCCTCTCATCGGGAGGGGGCAATCTCCATCAACATCTTCACCAGCACCATCTCCACTCAATACCCTAGTTCATCTCTTGTATCCAATTCTTGTCTCCAAGTCTGGGATTGGTACTAGTAGGTTGCTAGTAGTGTTGATTACTCCTTGTAGTTGATGCTAGTTGGTTTATTTGGTGGAAGATCATATGTTCAGATCCTTTATGCATATTAATACCCCTCTGATTATGAACATAAATATGCTTTGTGAGTAGTTACGTTTGTTCCTGAGGACATGGGAGAAGTCTTGCTATTAGTAGTCATGTGAATTTGGTATTCGTTTGATATTTTGATGAGATGTATGTTGTCTATCCTCTAGTGGTGTTATGTGAACATCGACTAGATAACACTTCACCATTATTTGGGCCTAGAGGAGGGCATTGGGAAGTAATAAGTAGATGATGGGTTGCTAGAGTGACAGAAGCTTAAACGGCGACAACACTGAAGACACGGCAGTCAACGCCGGATTCAGCGGATCCAAGCCCGGTCAGCGGAAGAAGCCATTCAAATGAAATAATCAGGGAACGTCCAGTCTGGACCGCATACTGGAGCGCTCGTGCCAAATTCATGGCACCCCGAACAAGCCAGCCAACCACACCAATAGAGATTGCTGGGTGTTCAAACAGGCCGGCAAAATAAACACCGAAAACAAGGACAAGGGGCTGCACAGCGATGATGACGAGGAGCCTCGGCGTCCGAATACGGGGGGACAGAAGAAATCCCCCCCCCCCAGGTGAAAACGGTCAATATGATTTACTCCACGCACATCCCCAAGCGGGAACGGAAGTGGGCACTACGGGACGTCTATGCGATGGAGCCAGTCACCCCCAAATCCAACCCATGGTCAGCTTGTCCGATCACCTTTGATCGTAGGGATCACCCTACTAGCATCCGTCATGGCGGCTCGGCCGCATTGGTCCTTGACCCAATCATCGACGGATTCCACCTCACGCATGTCCTCGTGGACGGTGGCAGCAGCCTGAACCTGCTTTATCAGGACACAGTGCGCAAAATGGGCATTGACCCTTCAAGGATCAAGGCCACCAAAACCACCTTTAAAGGTGTGATTCCTGGAGTAGAGGCCCGTTGCACGGGCTCTATAACATCGGAAGTGGTCTTCGGATCTCCGGATAACTTCCGAAGCGAAGAGTTAATCTTCGATATCGTGCCTTCCGCAGCGGGTTACCACGCACGCTCGGACGAACCGCATTCGCCAGATTCAATGCGGTACCACACTACGCATACCTCAAGCTCAAGATGCCAGGACCACGCGGGGTCATAACAGTGAACGGAAATATGAACCGCTCTCTCCAAACAGAAGAGCATATTGCAGCCCTCGCGGCGCAAGTACAATGCGACCTCTTCCGACAAACCAATCTGGCGACAATAACGTCAAGCACCGTCAAGAGAGTCCGGAGCACCCCGCAACAGGATCATGAGGCACGCCACGAGCGCGACTAGCAGTCCGGCCTCCGCTTAAGCCCCATCAAAGCAGCATTCGTGCCACGCATTCACCATTACGCACTCAAGATACCATGGGCGTAGGCGGAGGCGCAACAACGACTCAGTCAATAGTGTGGGATAACCGCAACATACCTTCATAACCTGTCCTTCTTTTTCAGGACAACCTCTTCAGAAGAGCCGAATTGTCGGACTTACATAAGAGAGAAAACCAAGGAGGCAACAGGTTTTCGCATGTATGAAACACCTGTGTGGAATCTATTTACGATCGTTATACCTGTTTTATACATCCATACGCGGCCTGCCCCTGGATAGGACATGTTAAATACTCCTATTTATCTCCACTTAATGCATTCATTGTAAACATACGCTTAAACATATTATTCATCAATGGGAGATTATATATAGCGTCAGCTTATTATTATTATTATTTGAACATTTCTCTTACAAATGTTTCTCTTATATTGCATCCGTACACTTTGGTACGGTCCGTTTGCCAGGGGCTCCCTATGGCGCCCCGCTCTACGGCAACTAAAGTCCGAACACTTTAAACAGTGCGGCACCCCGAACTTATAGCACTATATGCATCAGCTCCGAATCGTGTCTTGGGTCTACAGTTGGATTAGCCTGGCTCCCTTGTTTTGGTACCTTACGTTCCGTTATATCGGCTAAGGTAGCGCAGGGAGAACTACTGCGATTGTGTCCCGGTTCTTCCGGATGAGCACCTCAGTAGAGAAAACCGAAAAATGACCGGCATGATGTGGCGAGAGCTGGTCGCTATTCGAGAGGTCTTAAAATCCTTAAAGATTTTCTACTTTAGGCGATAAATCGGCGTCGTCCTATCTAGGCGTATATAGCGCCCCAATTCGGCCTTCCGGATTCTAGGGGCTTCGCCGAAATTTAAAATTGTAGACTTCTATGGCTAAGTGAAAGTTATAAAGCCGCATAGTCTGATTGCCTTGTTCGCTGCGCCGGAAACCTCCTTAAGGGACCAAACATTTGGGTAAAGAGTATCCGGGTTTTTCCAGGAACACCCGGGCACTAGTTGCGTGGGGGCGGAAGCTGACGACTGGCCTACTTTCAGTATTCTATAAACAGCCGCACAGAAGGTAATATTTTAAATCAAACATTGCTACATAGCACAAGTAACTTCGTCTTTATATTACAACAGCGGCAGAGGTACATTTAGTCAAAGAGCTTGTCTTTAGTACATTCGTCGGCCACGAGACGAGCGCCCTTCATAACGCCATCATAGTACTTCTCGGGACGGCGATGCTCCTTGCCTTCTGGCGGCCCGTCCTTCACCAGCTTATCCGCATCCAGCTTGCCCCAATGCACCTTCGCGCGGGCAAAGGCCCGGCGGGCACCCTCAATGCAAACGGATCGCTTGATTACCTCAAGTCACGGACAGGCATTCACCATCCGCTTGATCAGGCCGAAGTAGCTAGTAGGAAGGGGCTCACTAGGCCACATCCGGACTATGAAATCTTTCATAGCCACTTCGGCCGCCCTGTGGAGTTCGACCAACTGGTTCAACTGATCACTCAGAGGCATTGGGTGTTCGGCCCCAACATACTGGGACCAGAACAGCTTCTCCGTTGAGCTCCCCTCCTGGGCATGGTAGAACTCCGCGGCGTCTGAGACGCTGCGTGGCAGATCTGCGAATGCCCCTGGAGAGCTCCGAATTCGGGTAAGTAAAAGAAACGCCTCCTCCACATGTTTGCTTCGCATAAAGAATTTCTTACCCCCCGTTATCTTTTTGGCCTCCTGGATCTCCTGCTGTGCCTTCTCGGCTTCGGCCTTGGCGTCTTTCATACTCACAAGGGCCTTCGCAAGCTCGGCCTCTTTCATCTTCAGATCATGCTCCACGGACTCGAACTTCTTGCCGAGGTCCTGGAGCTCTTGCTGTACCTCGCCCACTCTAGCACTTTGCTTCTCGCGCTCCTTGCACTCAAAGGGCGCATTGTCTTCGGCCTCGGATAGTGCTTTCTTCAGGGAGGCCACTTTGGCGGTGGACCCTGTCACACAGTCACAACGCCTCATCGTCAGACTAAATAATTTTATCTACCTTTACGTACGTAAGAGCAGAGAATCACTCACGTTTGCTCTCTTCGAGCTGCCTCCTCGTGAGGTCGAGCTCTCCCTGCGCCTGCTCCAGGTCCCGCTTTAGTTCGGCAACCTCGGCTGTGCGGGCAGCAGCAGCAAGCAGCACGGCCTGCTTATTCACATAAACGCTTATTAGGCTCCTGCGGATTATAATTGACCCTCCATTTGGCTTTTCTTTCCGAACACCAAACAGAGTCTCAAAGGCTACTACCTATCGGGTGGTAATTTCACACATTTTTATTACTTACCTCGAAGCCCGTCAGGAGGCTTGTGCAGGCTTCGGTTAGTCTGCTTTTGGTGGACAGAACCTTTTGAATCACCGCACTCAGAAGAGTACGGTGCTCGTCATCTATGGAAGCACCTCGAAGCGCTTCCACCAGACTATCCGGCGCCGTTGATGCGACTGAAGTCCTCGGCACGGACGGCTCGCCCTCCCTAACGAGGGGCTGCCCGCCTAAGTCCGGAACCATCGAGGGTTCCAGAGCAGTGTTCGGTCGAGAGTCCGCCTTGTTGTGGCTCTCATTGACACGATCCGCGGGGATCTTGAACCCCGCATGTCCGACATCTGAAACTCCGCCTTGGGGCGTCTCCAGAGCCACCTCCCCCTGCTCGGGGAACCTTCGGGACAACACCTCGGTGTCATCCACAGGCTGAGGAGTGGTGGCCGTCGGGAGCGAGTTCATCTCTGAAGCGCTCAGAGACCCATCCGAAGACGACACCTCCGGATGAGACCTGGCCGGACTGCATATATGTTCGGCGTTATTAAACAATCACGAAGTAAGTCACGATGGAGTGCAGACACTTACGATCGCGCCAGTGGCTTCCCCCTGGGCAGCCACCCCTCTTTGCTATGAGCGACCATGGTGGAGTAGTGCGTAAGGGACGTCTTTCCCTTCTTGGGCGTCCCAGCCCCCTCTCCGGGGCGGGTTGCCTCTTATTCTCCTCCCCAGCGCGAGGAGGTAGAGCTTCTTCTTGCTTCCCCCCGCCTCCGCGGGAGGAATCTGTTCCGTCGTCATCGGACGGCGTAGGTATGACGGCCTTGCATCGAGGGCCTCTCCCGGCCCCGCGGCCCGTTTCCTCATGCCCCTCATCCTTTCCGGATGGGGCGGCCTCTTCTTCTTCTTCCTCCTCGTCGTAGGAGGAGTGTTCCTCGTCGTCTTCGGACGAGGCTTCCGGCACAACCTTACACCGGAGACCCTTCCTGGTCCCCGAGGCCTTCTTTTCGGCCTTCTTCTCTGGTACCTTGTAGGGCGCCGGGACTAGCATCTCCGTTAGGAGAGCATCGGCTGGGCCTTCTGGCAGCGGAGCCGGACAGTCAATTTGCTCTGCTGTCTCCACATAATCCTGAACAAATATGCACAATTACTTAAGGCTCCCCCCATGAATATGTTGGGAAGAACCGAATCTGGTGGTGGCCTGAAAACTCACCCGGCTAGGAGGCCGCGCGGCGTGGAGCTCGCGGTCCTCGCATGTGGGAGGAGGTACTTCGGAGGCCTTGAACAACGCCTTCCACGCGTCTTTGTGCTTCATGCTATAGAGCCTCCGAAGCGTCTGGTGTTCGGCCAGGACGAACTCCCACAGATTGAATGCCCGCCTTTGGCATGGCAGGATCCGGTGAACGAGCATGCCCTGGATCACGTTGACAAGCTTGATGTTCTTGTCCACATGCTCTTGATGAAGGTTTGGAGTCCGGTCAGCTCTGTAGGTTCGCCCCAAGTCAGGCCCTTCCTTTCCCAGGAGGAGAGCCGCATGGGGGCTCCGGATCGGAACTCGGGGGCCGCCGCCCAGTTGGCACTGCGTGGCTCGGTGAGTAGAACCACCCCGATTGCCACCCTTTTACGGTCTCTGCAAAGGAGCCGTCCAGCCAGGTGACGTTAGGCATCTTGGCCACCATGGCCCCTCCGCACTCAGCTTGCTGTCCGCTTACAACCTTCGGCTTCACGCAGAAGATTTGCAGCCACAGGCCGAAGTGAGGCCGGATGCGGAGGAAGGCCTCGACTGACGCATTTATGAACGCCGAGATGTTGAGGACGAAATTTGGGGCTAGATCATGGAAATCTAGCCCGTAGTAGAAGATGAGCCCGCGGACGAAGGGATGAAGTGGAAATCCCAGTCCACGGATGAAGTGGGCGACAAACACAACCCTCTCATGGGGTAGCGGAGTTGGAATGACCTGCCCGTCGTGTAGCCGGTGCACTATGTCTCATGACCAAGTATCCGCCGCTCAAGATTCGCGATATGCTTCTCCTTCACAGTGGAAGCCACCCACTTGCCTCCTACTCCGGACATATTTAGCTGTGCGGAGAAAACTTGGGCTAGGGCGCTGGAGCTTGAGTGGGCAGGGGTGATCAAGGGAGGAAGAAGGCGTGGTTAAAAATGTGGAACTCTTATACCTTTATAGAGGCGACGAAAGCGGTGCGCCTTCCCACTTACCCGTTGAGGACCGCTTGCTTCCCAAGCGCCACGATTGATGGCGCGGTGGGATAACCCATACCCGTATTGATGAGAATCCCGTGATAAGGGGACACGATCTCTGCTCTGACAAGACATGTCAGGGAAACCGCCTCGCAATATGCGCTGTGGCCGGTTGTGAGAAAACAGTTCGAATAATGACCCGACCGTAATGACATGTCACGTTGTCCAATAGGTTGTCAGCAGATTGCATTTGTGAAATATCATTCTCTCTACAGTGGTATGTGAAGATCATTTTGTAGATCTGGACACGGTTTAGGTGTTTGATAATTGCCATGGAGTATTCGGAGAAGGAACCCGCCTTGCAATGCCGAAGACAATACTGCGCGCCGGACTCATCGTCCTTGAAGCCTGGTTCAGGGGCTACGGAGGGAGTCCTGGATTAGGGGGTATCCGGACAGCCGGACAATATACATAAGCGTGAAGATACAAGACTCAAGACTCCGTCCCGTGTCCGGATGGGACTCTCCTTTGCGTGGAAGACAAGCTTGGTGATCCGGATAATATATTTCCTTCCTTGTAACCGACTCCATGTAAACCCTAGCCCTCTCCGGTGTCTATATAAACCAGAGAGGATGGTCCTTAGAAGGCCGATCACAATTACAATCATACCATCATAGGCTAGCTTCTAGGGTTTAGCCTCTACGATCTCGTGGTAGATCTACTCTTGTACTACTCATATCTTCAATATTAATCAAGCATGAAGTAGGGTTTTACCTCCATCGAGAGGGCCCGAACCTGGGTAAACATCTATGTCCCTTGCTTCCTGTTACCATCAGCCTAGACGCACAGATCGGGACCCCCTACCCGAGATCCGCCAGTTTTGACACCGACACCTAGTTCATGCGTTGCTTCGTAAGGGGCTAATTTGGATCCATATGTTTCATGCTAAGGTTAGGTTTACCTTAATACTTTTGTTGTAGTTGCGGATGCTTGCAATAGAAGTTAATCATAAGTGGGATGCTTGTTCAAGTAAGAACATCACCCAAGCACCGGTCCACCCACATATCAAATTATCAAAGCACCAAACGTGAATCATATGAACGTGATGAAAATTAGCTTGACGATAATTCCCATGTGTCCTCGGGAGCGCTTTTCTCCATATAAGAGTTTGTCCAGGCTTGTCCTTTGCTACAAAAAGGATTGGGCCACCTTTCTGCAGTTTATTTACTTTTTTTACTTGTTGCTCGTTACAAATTATCTTATCACAAAACTATCTGTTACCACTTATTTCATTACTTGCAGAGAGTACCTTGCTGAAAACCGCTTATCATTTCCTTCTGCTCCTCGTTGGGTTCGACACTCTTACTTATTGAAAGGACTACGATAGATCCCCTATACTTGTGGGTCATCAAGACTCTTTTCTGGCGCCATTGCTGGGGAGTGAAGCGCCTTTGGTAGGTGGAATGTGGTAAGAAAAAATTTATATAGTGTGCTGAAATTTACTGTCACTTGTTACTATGGAAAGTAATCCTCCGAGGGGCTTGTTTGGGGTATCTTCACCCCGACCAGTACAGCAAAGAGTTGCTCCTCAACCTACTGAACCTACTGAAAATGAAAATGTTCCCTTTGAAGTTCCTTCGGGTATGTTAGAAAAACTGCTAGCTAATCCTTTTGCAGGAGATGGAACAAAGCATCCTGATGAGCACCTAATTTAGGTTGATGAAGTTTGTGGATTATTTAAGCTTGCAGGTATACCCGATGATGTTGTTAAGAAGAAGATCTTCCCTTTATATTTGGAGGGAGATGCATCGACATGGTATAGGCTATGTGATGATACGGGGTCATGGAACTAGAAACAATTGAAATTAGAATTTCATCAGAAGTTTTATCCTATGCATCTTGTTCATCGTGATCGCAATTATATATATAATTTTTGGCCTCGCAAAGGAGAAAGCATCGCTAAAGCTTGGGGGAGGCTTAAATCAATGTTATATTCATGCCCCAATCATGAGCTCTCAAGTGAAATAATTCTTCAAAGTTTTTATGCTCGGCTTTCTGATAATAATCGCACCATGCTCGATACTTCTTGTGCTGGCTCTTTTATGATGAAGACTATTGAATTCAAATGTAATTTATTGGATAGAATTAAACGCAACTCTGAAGATTGGGATCTCGACGAAGGTAAGGAGTCAGGTATGACACCTAAGTTTGATTGTGTTAAATCTTTTATGGATACCGATGTTTTCCGTAAATTTAGCACTAAATATGTACTTGACTCTGAAATAGTAGCTTCTTTCTGTGAACCTTTTGCTACTCATATTGATCTCCCCAAGGAGAAGTGGTTTAAATATCATCCTCCCATAGAAGTAAAAGTAGCCGCACCTATTAAAGTTGAAGAAAAGACTGTCACTTATAATGATCCTGTTGTTCCTACTTCTTATGTTGAGAAACCACCTTTCCCTGTTAGGATAAAGGATCTTTGTCGGTGTCAAAACCGGCGGATCTCGGGTAGGGGGTCCCGAACTGTGCGTCTAGGCGGATGGTAACAGGAGACAAGGGACACGATGTTTTTACCCAGCTTCGGGCCCTCTCGATGGAGGTAATACCCTACTGCTGCTTGATTAATATTGATGATATGGGTAGTACAAGAGTGGATCTACCACGAGATCGTAGAGGCTAAACCCTAGAAGCTAGCCTATGGTATGATTGGTGTTCGTCCCTATGGACTAAAACCCTTCGCTTATATAGACACCGGATAGGGTTAGGGTTACACAGAGTCGATTACAATGGTAGGAAATCTACATATCCAGACGCCAAGCTTGCCTTCCACACCAAGGAAAGTCCTATCCGGACACGGGATGAAGTATTCAATCTTGTATCTTCATAATCCAGGAGTCCGGCCAAAGATGATAGTTCGGCTATCCGGACACCCCCTAGTCCAGGACTCCCTCAAGAGCTCTCGAACCAGGCTTCAATGACGACAAGTCCGCGCGCATATTGTCTTCGGCATTGCAAGGCGGGTTCCTCCTCGAATACTTCATAGAAGGTTTTTGAACACAAGGATAGTGTCCGCTCTGCGAAACAAGTTCCACATACCACCGTAGAGAGAATAATTTTTGCACAGATCTGGCCGACGTATTCGGGCGCGACATCACACCACGGCCTGGCCTTTATTCAATTGTTTTTACCGTCCCACCTCGCTAGCGTTTAGCGAGGCGGTTTCCTTGGCACGCCTTATCAAAGCGTAGGACGCGTGCCCCTTATTCCGGATGCTCATCAATACGGGCGTGGGTAACCCAACCGCGCCATTGATTGCGGCGCTTTGGGAGATAAGCGAGTTTTACCAGTTAGTGGGGACGATAGCTTCATTCCGTCCATATAAGGGGATAAGGATCCACCTTTTTCACCTACGCCTTCTTCCTCCCTTGCTCATCCATTTCCGCGCACTTCGAGCTCCAGCGCCCAAGCCCGCGCATCCCTCCTCAACCTTGTCCAGCCATGTCCGGAGCGGGAGGCAGATGGATGGTCTCCTCCGACACGGAGGGCCAAGTAAAAAGATTGCGGAAGGCCGGATACTTGTTTGGCGACGTCGCACATCGGTTGCCCGACGAAGGGAAGCTCATCCCCTCCCCCAGGCCCCATGAGAGGGTCGTATTCCTAGCCCACTTCCTCCGCGGACTGAGTTTTCCACTTCACCCATTCGTCCGGGGGCTCATGTTCTACTAGGGCCTAGATTTCCACGATCTGGCCCCGAATTTCATCCTCAACATCTCGGCGTTCATCGTCGTGTGCGAGGCCTTCCTCTGCATCCAGCCCCACTTCGGCTTATGGCTGAAGACCTTCAATGTCAAGCCGAAGGTAGTGGGCGGCCGCCAAGCGGAGTGCGGAGGAGCCATGGTTGGCAAGATCCCCAATGTCTTATGGCTCGATGGCACCTTTGTGGAGACCGTGAAGGGGTGGCAGTCGGGGTGGTTCTACATCACCGAGCCGCGCGACTCTAAGTGGGCGGCGACCCCCGAATTTTGGTCTGGCATTCCCACGCAGCTCACCTCTTGGAAGGAGACTGGCCTGGCGTGGGGCGATTCAGAGGAGCTGACCAGACTCCAAACCTGTATGCAAACCCTGGTGAACAATAATCTCAGGCTCGTCAATGTGATCCAGGTTATGTTCATCCGTCGGATCCTCCCATGCCAACAACGGGCCAAATTGTGGGAGTTCGATCCGGCACAGCATCAAACCCTGAAGAGGCTCTTCGACACTACGTACGAAGATGCCTGGAAGGTGCTGTTCAAGGGCGCCGAGGCTCCCTCATCCGCTACAGAAGATCGCGGATTCAGCTCGCAGCGTTAAGCTACCGAGGTAAGCTATTTTGCCCTTTACGAGACTCTTGTTTTTCATAGTTTGACTCTATGCGGGATCTAAACTCCCTTGCCTTTGACAGGACTGGCGGAGCACGTCCGGGCAGGTTAACTGTCCGGCTCCTTTGCCAAAAGACCCAGTAGACGCCCGCTTGGCGGGGCTGCTGACCCCGGCACTGTACGTGGTGCCGGAGAAGAAGGCCAAGAGAAGGCCACGGGGACTCAAAAGAGTGCCCGGCGCCAGGCGTTGTCGGACTCATCGTCCGACGACTCGGAGGCGGACTCCTCCCGTGAAAAAGAGGAGGAGGAAAAAGAAACCTCTCCCCTAGCGGGGGGAGAGAAGAAAAGAAAGGCCGCCCCAACTGGGGAGGCCGGAGGGTCCAAGAAGGGAAGAACCCTTCCTCCGAACGTCTCCACCAACGCCAACGACGGCGAGGAGGAGTGGCCCTCAAGGGCCAAGCCCCTGGCGAGATCGTAAGTGTCCGGATGCCCATGGCTTTTTTTATTCATTGCATAGTGTTCTCTAATGCCGAACAATCATGCAGCCCGCCCAAGGACGAGCTCGCCGCTTCGTCGAGCGGGTCCCTGAATTCGTCGGAAGTGGAGAGCACTTCACTTACGGCCGCCTCCTCCCCTCGCGTCGCCGATGACGCCGAGGTGGGGCCCCAAGGGGGGCCTTGTCAGGAGGAGGTGGCGCAGGAGGCACCACAAGGCAGCCTCCCGGACTCTAGGCGCGAGGGGGGCGAGACCCCCAGGGGCTCTAAGCCCGACCCTTGTCCGGACTCCATACCGGAACCTTCAGCGGTTCCGAAGTCCGGCAAGCGGCCCCTTCGTAAGAAGGGTAAGACGCCGGTGTCCTCCGTCCAACCGGAGGCATCGGATAGCTTACTGGATGTGCTTAACAGCGCCTCCATCAAGGAGGAGCACCGCACTCTTATGAGTGTGGTGATCCAGAAAGTTCAGTCCGCCAAGAGCGGGCTGACTGAAGCCTGCAACAGCCTTCTAACAGGCTTTGAGGTAAGTTTTCAATATATGTAAGAAGATTGCCGCATAGACAGTAGCCCCTGATGTTTAGTTCGGTGTTCGAAAAGAAAAGCCGAACTGAGGATCTAAAAAGATATACGCAGGAGTCGAACATAATTATGTCAATATGGGAATGCAGGCTACGTTGCTGACCTCTGCCGCACTGACTGCAGAGGTCAATACTTTGAAGGAGAGCCTCGAGCGGTCCGAGAACGAGCTCGACCGTGCCAAGAGGCACCTCGAGGACAAGGAAGGTAAGCAATACCTTACGGGATTATGCATAAGAAATGCGTTTGCAAAAAATAACAGGAATAACGTGGCTATCGCAGGGGCCACGAGCGAGGTGGCAACCCTGAAGGAAGCGGTGTCCGCGGCCGAAAACAAAGCGGCCGCGGAGCGCACCGAGCGAGAGAAGGGGGAGGTGCGTCTGGCGGAGGTGCGGCAAGAGCTCCAGGCTCTCGTGGAAAAACACGAGGGTTTGGAGCGTGACTCGAAGACCCGGGAGTCCGAGCTTGCCTCGGCTCTTGAGAGTGCCAAAGCCGCTAAGGCCGAAGCCCAAAAAGCCCTCCAGGAGATTGAGGCGATAAAGAAGATCGCGGCGGGTAAGGCATTCTTTATGCAGAGCAAGAATGTAAAAGTCAATTATCTGCTACTTACCCGAATCCGGAGTTCTCCAGGAGCGTTCGCAGATCTGCCTCGGAGTGTGTCCGATGCCGCCGCTTTCTACCGAGCCAAAGAAGGGAGCTCGGCGAAAAAGGTGTTCTGGTCTCAGTATGCTGAGGCCGGACACCCGGTGCCCTTGAGCGACCAGCTGAAGCAGCTGGTCGAGCTCCACAAGGTCGCCGAACAGGCCATGAAGGGCCTTATAGCTCGGCTGTGGCCAGATGGAGCCATGCCTGGGAGCTACTTCGGGCTAGTGCGGCGGCTGGTGGACGCTTGTCCATGGATCGAAGTCATCAAGCGCTCCGTCTGCATTGAAGGTGCCCGTAGGGCCCTTGCCCGCACTAAGGTGCACTGGGGCAAGCTGGACGCTGAGAAGCTTGTGACGGACGGACCACCGCCGGGCAAGGATTACCGCAAGCCCGAAATGTATTATGAGGGCGTCCTTAAGGGTGCTCGCCTTATAGCGGGCGAATGCTCCAAAGATGTAATTTTTTAGTAGACTCGCATTTGTTATCCTGTGCGCTGAAAACTTTGTTCATATGCGCTAAGCAAGTCTTTTGAATTTAAAATATTACCTTCTGTGCGGCCGTTTATCAAAATTGAGAGATGGCTAGTCGTTGGCTTGAGCCCCCATGCCACGAGTGCTAGGGTGTTCGGGATAAACATGAGCGCTCTTGTTCCCATTCTTGGGTCCTTCGAGGGAGGCGCTCAACGCAACGAACCAGGCAACCGGACTATAATGCTTGAACACTCTCACTTAGCCATAGAATTCTATAATTTTAAATTTCGGCGAATCCCCTAGTATTCGGAAGACCAAGTTCGGGGCGCTATCCACGCCTGGGCCGGACAATTCCGACTCCTCGCTCTAAGCGGCATAAGTCTTTAGGGACTCGAAAAACCTCTCTAACAGCGACCGGCTCTCGCCCTATCATGACGGTCAGTTTTAGCTTTCTCCACTGAGGTGCTCAACCCAGCTCAACCGGGGCACAATCGCAGTGGTTCTCCCAGCGCTACCTTAGCCGATATAACGGAACATAAGGTACCAAAACATGGGAGCCGGGCAAACCCAACTATTGACCTAAGACATGATTCGGAGCCGATGCATATAATGCTATAAGTTCGGGGTGCCGCACTTGTGAAAGTGTTCGGACTTATCACACCGTATTTTGGGGTACATAAGCCCCTGGTGTATTGGTCGTACCAAATTGTACGGTTGCACAATATCATAAATGAACATATATAATGGGAAAGAATGCAATAATAGGCAAGAGCTATATATTGTTTATTCAAAAGAAACTGCAATGAAAGCAGGACGATACAAATAGTGCGATAAGAAAGGTACGGAACTTTTGACATGTCCCCCTTCCAGGGGTAAGTTTGCGGTGCGGTATGTAAAACAGGTATACTGCTCGTAATAGAGACCACCTGGACACTCGACGCAGCTTTCTGCTTCCCTGGCTGTTGCATCATGTGTTCGGCGTGGATGCCGGACAGGGCTTCTGGAGAACAGAGTCCTGAAAGTAAAATGAAAGAAAAAAAGAAAAAAAGGAAAAAAGGAATGACACAAACGGGAGCCCCTAGTGCGGTCTAGCCGCTTTCTAGGCATGCCGTGGTCGTGGCCCTTCCCCTATGCCCATGGTATTTCCAGAGCGCAATTATGTACGCGTAGTATTGGCTTCGCGAGTTCGCGAGGGCTGGGGTTGGGGCCGCATTGCTACGCTTTGTTCTAACGTGCAGCGGTCTTGCTGTAGGTTACTCCGGGCGCGCTTGAAAGTGTCCGATTGTTTACTGGCCGGACTGGAGAATTGCCTTAAGAGGCTACTCTGCACTTATGCCGCAAGGGCAGCCGTATGCTCCTCCTTTCAGAGAGAGCGTTCGGTGTTTCCATTGACCGTGATTAGTCCTCGAGGGCTTGGCATCTTGAGCTTGAGGTATGCGTAGTGCGGCACCGCATTGAATTTTGCGAATGCGGTTCATCCGAGCAGTGTGTGATAGCCGCTGCGGAACGGGACTATGTCGAAGATTAACTCCTTGCTCCGGAAGTTGTCCGGGGATCCGAAGACCACTTCAAGTGTAACGGAGCTCGCATAGCTTGGCCTCTACACCTGGAATGACGCCTTTGAAGGTCGTCTTTGTAGGTTTGATCCTTGACGGGTCTATGCCCATTTTGTGCACTGTATCCTGATAAAGCAGGTTCAGGCTGCTGCCGCCGTCCATCAGGACTCTGGTGAGGTGAAATCCGTCAATAATTGGGTCGAGAACCAATGCGGCGAAACCGCCGTGACGGATGCTAGTGGGGTGGTCCCTTCGATCTAAGGTGATCGGGCAGGAAGACTACGGGTTGAACTTCGGGGCGACTGGCTCCATCGCGTATACGTCCCTTAGTGCACGCTTCTGCTCCCTTTTGGGTATGTGGGTTGCGTATATCATGTTCACCGTCCGCACTTGTGGGGGGAAGCCCTTCTGTCCTCTGTTGTTCGGCGGCCGGGGCTCTTCCTCTTCATCGCTATGCAGCCCCTTGTCGTTGTTTCCGGCGTTTAATTTGCCTGCTTGCTTGAACACCCAATAGTCCCTGTTTGTGTGATTGGCTGGTTTTTCGGGGGTGCCATGTATCTGGCACAAGAGATCGAGTATTCGGTCCAAGTTGGACGGGCCCTGGGTATTTCTTTTGAATGGCTTCTTCCGCTGACTGGGTTTAGAGCCTCTGAATCCGGCATTTACTGTCATATCTTCGCATTATCACCGCACGCGGCGTTTATGCTTGTTGCGACGCGACCTGCCATTGCTGTCCTTGGTATCCGAACTATGAGGGTGTTTGGCCAAGTTGTTGCTTCGAGCTAGCCAGCTGTCCTCTCCCGCGCAAAAGCGGGTCATGAGTGTGGTGAGGGCTGCCATGGATTTCGGCTTTTCCTGTCCTAGGTGCCGGGCTAGCCACTCATCGCGGATGTTGTGTTTGAAGGCTGCTAGCGCCTCTGCATCCGGACAATCGACGATTTGATTTTTCTTTCTTAGGAACCGTGTCCAGAATTGTCTGGCCGATTCTTCTGGCTGCTGAATTATATGGCTAAGGTCGTCAGCGTCCGGTGGTCGCACATATGTGCCATGGAAGTTATCAAGGAATGCGGCTTCCAGGTCCTCCCAACAACCAATTGACTCTGCTGGCAAGCTGTTGAGCCAATGCCGGGCTGGTCCTTTAAGCTTGAGTGGGAGGTATTTGATGGCGTGTAGATCATCACCGCGGGCCATGTGGATATGAAGGAGATAGTCCTCGATACAAACCGCGGGATCTGTAGTGCCATCATATGATTCGATGTTTACGGGTTTGAAGCCCTCAGGGATTTGATGATCCATTACTTCATCTGTGAAGCATAAGGTGTCTTGGCGCCTCAGATTGGGCTATATCTCGACGTAGCTCATATGAGCTTTGTCTACTGTGTTCGGCTCGGCTGGGGTTGCTGCATCCGGCGTGACGGTAATCATCCCGAGTCATGGGGCGCCCACGCGATCCATAGATCGATCTTGTTTGCCTTGCTTTATCCTCCAATACGTCTCGCAAATTCGGCGCGTTTTCCCGTGCCTTGGTACTTTTTGAGCGGCGTCGGGGCGTGGCTTGAGCGGAGGGCCGAAAGGCTTCTTCGTCAGCGCCACGGGTGGCCGTTCTGCCATGTCATGCGCTGGTGATGTGGGTGCTTCCTCCTCTGATCGAGGCAACGGCCTGCGTTTGGGGTAGCCTTTGGAGGGGCGTTCGAGCTCATACTCTTCGGCTGCAAGGACTTCAGTCCATCTGTCGGCTAGCAGGTCTTGGTCAGCTCTAAGCTGTTGCTGCTTTCTCTTGAGGCTGCTTGCCGTGGCCATAAGTCTGCGTTTAAAACGCTCTTGTTCGACGGGATCCTCTGGCACGACGAATTCGTCATCGTCGAGGCTTGCCTCGTCTTCGGAGGGAGGCGCATAATTATCGTCCTCTACCTCTCTTTCTGCCGCACTGTCGTGCGGACTTGCTTCTCCCTCCTCCTGTGCCGAGTCCTCCTGAAGGGGTCGTCTTCGGCACTGTCCGAGGTATTATTATATCCCGTGCCGGAATCACAGTTTTTACTGTGGCGGGATTTAGAGCGGCGCCACCGACGCCGGGCGCTTGGGCATTCTTGGAGGGTCATCCTCCATTGTTCCATTGCCATCCCCATTTTTTGGGATTTCCACCATGTATATGTCGTATGACGAGGTGGCTTTCCATTGCCCTGTAGGCGCCAGATCTTGGTTATCTCCGGCATCATCGTCCATACCGTCGATGTCTTTGGAGTCGAAGTCGAGCATGTTGGTTAAGTCATCGACAGTGGCTACAAAGTGGGTGGTGGGTGGGCGTTGAATTTCTCCGTCGTCTGAATCCCAACCTTCCTGACCATAGTTCAGCCAGGGCTCTCCTGACAAAGAGAGAGACTTTAATGAGTTCAGGATATCGCCAAAGGGTGAGTGCTGAAAGATGTCTGTGGCGGTGAACTCCATAACCGGCGCCCACTCGGATTCGACTGGTAGGGGCGCGGGAGGCTCGGAGTCCGGAGAGGAGTCCGCACTGAAGTCACGAGCCGCAAAGCGACAGGGGATGGAGTTCGGCTCAATCGCCGTAGAGATCTCAGCCCCCGAGGTGGTGTCCAACCAACTGCCCTCGATCGGCGAAATCGGCTCCGGGTTAATGGTCGGAGCGGATACTGGTGCGGCCTCCAGGGCACTGTTCGGCGGCAGAGCTAGATCATACCCATCGAGATAGTGCGGCACACTCGGTTGTAGCTCGAATCCGTCGAAGATCAAGTCTCAGCGGACGTCGGCCGTGTAGTTCAAGCTTCCAAATCTGACCTGATGGCCAGGGGCGTAGCTTTCGATCTGCTCCAGATGGCCTAGCGAATTGGCCCGCAGCGGCCGCCGAATCACGAAGATCTGTCCGGGAGAAAAGTCTCACCACGGACCGCGTCATTGTTGATGATTGAAGGAGCCATCGGGCCTAGAGGTGACGACACGAGGAACTCTCAATGAAAGCACCAATGTCGGTGTCAAAACCGGCGAATCTCGGTAGGGGGTCCCGAACGTATGCGTCTAGGCGGATGGTAACAGGAGACAAGGGACACGATGTTTTTACCTGTGTTCGGGCCCTCTCGATGGAGGTAATACCCTACTCCTACTTGATTAATATTGATGATATGGGTAGTACAAGAGTGGATCTACCACGAGATCAGAGAGGCTAAACCCTAGAAGCTAGCCTATGGTATGATTGTTGTTCATCCTATGGACTAAAACCCTTCGGCTTATATAGACACCGAATAGGGTTAGGGTTACACAGAGTCGGTTACAATGGTAGCAAATCTACATATCCGTATCGCCAAGCTTGCCTTCCACGCCAAGGAAAGTCCTATCCGGACACGGGACGAAGTCTTCAATCTTGTATGTTCATAATCTAGGAGTCCGGCCAAAGATGATAGTTCAGCTATCCGGACACCCCCTAGTCCAGGACTCCCTCAATCATGCTAAAGCTTCAACTGTGGTTCGTAAAAGCAATATTAGAACTTATACACCTCCTGAGCAGATTAAAGTTGAACCTAATATTGCTATTGTTAAAGATATCTTGGCCGATAATATTGATGGGCATGTTATTTATTTCTGCGGTGAAACTGCTAGAATTGCCAAACCTTGTGCTAAAGATAATCATAGACTTGTGATAGGCATGCCTGATATTTCTGCTAAAATAGGAGATCATTGTTATCATGGCTTATGTGATATGGGTGCTAGTGCTAGTGCTATACCTCATGACCTATACAAAGAAATTATGCATGAAATTGCACCCGCTGAGATAGAAGGTATTGATGTTACCATCAAACTTGCTAATAGAGATACAATATCACCCATTGGAATTGTTAGAGATGTTGATGTCTTGTGTGGGAAAACTAAATATCCTGCTGATTTTTTTGTTCTTGGTTCCCCACAAGATAGCTTTTGACCCATTATTTTTGGTATACCCTTCTTAAACACTGTCAATGCTAGAATAGACTGCGAAAAGAGCGTTGTTACTATTGGCTTGGGTGATATGTCCCATGAGTTTAATTTCTCTAAATTTAGTAGACAACACCGTGAAGAAGAATTGCCTAGTAAGGATGAAATTATTGGTCTTGCTTCCATTGCCGTACCTCCTAGTGATCCTTTAGAACAATATTTGCTAGACCATGAAAATGATATGTTTATGAATGAAAAAATGGAAATAGATGAAGTATTCTTTAAACAGGAACCTATCCCAAACACAATTTGCTGTTGAAATCCTAGGGGATCCTCCTCCACCCAAGGGTGATCCCGTGTTTGAGCTTAAACCGTTGCCTGATACTCTTAAATATGCTTATCTTGATGAAAATAAGATATATCCTGTTATTATTAGTGCTAACCTTTTAGAGCATGAAGAAGAGAGATTATTGAAAACTCTGAAGAAGCACCGTGCTGCCATTGGATATACTCTTGATGATCTTAAGGGCATTAGTCCCACTCTATGTCAACATAAAATAAATTTGGAAGAAGATGCCAAACCAGTTGTTGATCATCAACGAAGGCTGAATCCTAAGATGAAAGAAGTGGTAAGAAAAGAAATGCTAAAGCTTCTGGAGGCAGGTATAATCTATCCCGTTGCTGATAGTCAATGGGTAAGTCCTGTCCATTGTGTCCATAAGAAGGGAGGTATTACTGTCGTTCCTAATGATAAAGATGAATTGATTCCGCAAAGAATTATTACAGGTTATAGGATGGTAATTGATTTCCGCAAATTAAATAAGGCTACTAAGAAAGATCATTACCCCTTACCTTTTATCGATCAAATGCTAGAAAGATTATCCAAACATACACATTTTTGCTTCCTAGATGGTTATTCGGTTTCTCTCAAATACCGTGTCAGCCAATGATCAATAAAAAACTACTTTTACTTGCCCTTTTGGTACTTTTGCTTATAGACGTATGCCTTTTGGTTTCTGTAATGCACCTGTTACCTTTCAAAGATGCATGATGGCTATATTCTCTGACTTTTATGAGAAGATTTGTGAGGTTTTCATGGACGATTTTTTCGTCTATGGATCCTCTTTTGATGATTGCTTAAGCAACCTTGATCAAGTTTTGCAGAGATGTGAAGAAACTAACCTTGTCTTGAATTGGGAGAAGTGCCACTTTATGGTTAATGAAGGTATTGTCTTGGGGCATAAAGTCTCTGAAAGATGTATTGAAGTTGATAAAGCGAAGGTTGATGCTATTGAAAAGATGCCATGTCCCAAGGATATCAAAGGTATAAGAAGTTTCCCTAGTCACGCTGGATTTTATAGGAGGTTCATTAAGGACTTCTCAAAAATTTCTCGACCTCTGACTAATTTATTACAAAAAGATATACCATTTGTCTTTGATGATGATTATGTAGAAGCATTTGAAATACTTAAGAAAGCATTGATCTCTGCACCTATTGTTCAACCACCTGATTGGAATTTACCCTTTGAAATTATGTGTGATGCTAGTGATTATGATGTAGGTGCTGTTCTAGGGCAAAGAGTGGATAAGAAATTAAATGTTATTCAATATGCTAGTAAAACTCTAGAAAATGCTCAGAGAAATTATGCTACTACTGAAAAAGAATTCTTAGCAGTCGTATTTGCTTGTGATAAGTTCAGACCTTATATTGTTGATTCTAAAGTAACTATTCACACTGATCATGCTGCTATTAAATATCTTATGGAAAATAAAGATGCTAAAGCTAGACTTATCAGATGGGTTCTCTTGCTGCAAGAATTTGATTTGCATATTGTTGAAAGAAAGGGAGTTGAGAACCCCATTGCAGACAACTTGTCTAGATTAGAAAATGTCCTTGATGACCCACTACCTATTGATGATAGCTTTCCTGATGAGAAATTAAATGCCATAAATGCCTCTCGTAGTACTCCGTGGTATGCTGATTATGCTAATTATATTGTTGCTAAATTCATACCGCCTAGTTTCACATACCAGCAAAATAAATTTTTTTTCTATGATTTGAGACATTACTTTTGGGATGACCCACATCTCTATAAAGAAGTAGTAGATGGTGTTATTAGACGTTGTGTACCTGAGCATGAACAGGAACAGATCCTATGCAAGTGTCATTCCGAAGCTTATGGAGGACACCACACTGGAGATAGAACTGCACATAAGGTATTGCAATCCGGTTTTTATTGGCCTACTCTCTTCAAGGATGCCCGTAAGTTTGTCTTATCTTGTGATGAATGTCAAAGAATTGGTAATATCAGTAGATGTCAAGAAATGCCTATGAATTATTCACTTGTTATTGAACCATTTGATGTTTGGGGCTTTGATTATATGGGACCTTTTCCTGCCTCTAATGGATATACACATATTTTAGTTGCTGTTGATTACGTTACTAAGTGGGTAGAAGCTATTCCAACTAGTAGTGCTGATCATAACACTTGTATTAAGATGCTTAAAGAAGTTATTTTTCTGAGGTTTGGAGTCCCTAGATATTTAATGACTGATGGTGGTTCACATTTTATTCATGGTACTTTCCGTAAAATGCTTGCTAAGTATAATGTTAATCATAGAATTGCATCTCCTTATCACCCACAGTCTAGTGGTCAAGTAGAATTGAGTAATAGAGAACTAAAATTAATTTTGCAAAAGACTATCAATAGATCTAGAAAAAATTGGTCCAAGAAACGAGGTGATGCATTATGGGCCTATAGAACTGCATATAAAAATCCTATGGGTATGTCTCCGTATAAAATGGTTTATGGAAAAGCATGTCACTTACCTCTCGAACTAGAACATAAGGCATATTGCGCTATTAAAGAGCTCAACTATGATTTCAAACTTGCCGGTGAGAAGAGGTTATTTGATATTAGCTCACTTGATGAATGGAGAACCCGATATGAAAATGCCAAGTTGTTTAAAGAAAAAGTTAAAAGATGGCATGACAAAAGGATACAAAAGCGTGAATTTAATGTAGGTGATTATGTATTGCTATACAACTCTCATTTAAGATTTTTTGCAAGAAAACTTCTCTCTAAATGGGAAGGTCCTTACGTTATCGAGGAGGTCTATCGTTCCGGTGCCATAAAAATCAACAACTTCAAGGCACAACCAAGGTGGTGAACGGTCAAAGAATTAAACATTATATCTCAGGTAATCCCATAAATGTTGAAACCAACGTTATTGAAACCGTAACCCCGGAGGAATACATAAGGGACACTTTCCGGAACGTTTTAGACTCCGAAAAGGAATAGGTATGTGGTACGGTAAGTAAACCGACTCCAAAACAATTTTTATGGCAATATTTCTCTGTTTTGGAATATTTAGAAAAATAGAAAAATAAGAAGCAGTCCGGGAAGGACACGAGGCCTCCACGAGGGTGGAGGGCGCGCCCTACCCTACTGGGCGCGCCCCCCCTACCTCGTGGGCACCTCGTGTGCTCTCCAGACTCCGTTTTCTTGCACGATACGTATTTTTGTCGGTAAAAATTCATTATATAATCTCCTGAAGTTTTTGACTCCTGTATCACGCAAATATCCTCTGTTCTTGTTTCGAGCTGTTCCCTGTCAGGGTTGTCAAGGCCAGGCACCATGTCATCCACCTCCCCCAACAATGGTGACAATGATGCTTGGCTAATGAAGATAGAGCTGAAGAGGGAAGAACCCATGGAGATCAATAAGGATGAAGGGATCAAGAAGGCCACGGAGGATCAAGCTCCGGCAGCAGAAGACATCCTTCAACTTGATCACAATCTTCTTACCCCAACTGAGATTGAAGCTTTCAAGATGATTGAGTTAGCTCGTATACAAAACAAGTATCTCACCCGTGAAAATATTTTGTTGAAGGAGCATATCGTTGCACTCAAGGGCATTATCCACAAGTTGGAGGACCTCTTACGCTCGATGTGCGACTATCCATCATCACCTCCACCTTTCTCACCAACAAAGGAGACATAATCACATGGGTATGGGCACTCCCCTTGGCAACTGCCAAGCTTGGGAGAGGTGCCCCGGTATCGTATCACCATCACACTCCTATTTTTACAGTTTTTCTTAGTTCGATCCTATTAGTAGTATCTTGATCAAGGAGAATGAAGTTTATGGTATGATCTAGTTTTGAGTTTTAGCTTTATGATCCCTCTATGTAATCGAGTGTGACACTCAAAAAGTTTTGTTTGGTTTTCAACAAAAACATTGTTAGATTTGAAGAAGGTCATTTAAAATTCTTCCAAAAACCTCTCTCTCAAAACTTCCTCCTTGGCGAGGATTTCTTTTTTGATGTCTTCTTCAACCCTAGTGTTTGGTTATTAAAAACCTTTCTTCTGATTGTCCCCTTCTCAAATTTTTTTGATTTATTTTTCTTTTAAAAAGAAACCCTAGGAGTTTTGGGACTTCTCTTATTTTGAAACCTTCCATGGTTTTACCATGCCTCATGTGGTAAATCTTCCCAAAACCCCTCCTTCCACTTTGGACAATCCAAACTTGCTGTTCCAACAAGTCCAACCCATATTTGGATTTTTTTTCATTTATTTTATCCCCCAAAACAATTATGTCCATTATTTTGAGCCTAGAGGATTTACAAAGTAAGTACCTAATTCCCTTTGAGTTTTGAACTCAAACCAACTCCTCTGGATAGTATTTAGCACTCATAACCTAGATCCATCAAGATCCACTCTCCCTCTTTTCAAAATTTTCAAATTTTAACCTTTGCAAGTTTGGACCAGATTTGTCAAATTTGGTGAAATTCATATCTTCTCTTCTCCCAAAAATTCTACCAAACTTCAGGCAGCCCCCAGATGCAGTGAGAGGCCACCCCACCAGAAATCAGCCCAAGGAAAATTCCCCACATGCCAAAATCATTTCGTCGAACACCTGGCCGGCTTTGTTCCTGTGCACTTTTAGAAAGTTCAGAGATTCAGAGTTTTCTTCAGTGTCGTTTTCGTCAGTGACTTGTCACCGATCACCCGTGCGCCCTGGCGCGTTGCCCACGGCCCCTTCTCCCTGGCCAGAGCACCGCACGCCCTCTTGGACGGGTGAAGGTGTCGGTGGCGGCGAGCATCGCCAACGCCGGCAGCCTCTGCGGTGGCAAGCCACCCGTGGCGGCCAGCGAGAGCCCGTGCCGCTACGCTGCTTCTGGCCGCCTAACGCCTCCTTGCCCTCCGCGTGGCCTCACAAGACGCCAACAGACCTCAAGCACCGTCGCCGTGGCCCGGCAAGCACAGGGCGCGCTCTCTGCCGCCGACGGGCCCGCGCCGCCCTGTTCCGTCGAACCCACCCAGAGCACCTAATCCGAACTCATTTAGCGCCTAAACGGAACTTGTGGAACTCCACGTTGATGCCCAGCTCCCTAAACACCCCGACCAAGCTCTGCGCCGCCGTAACCATCGCCGGAGATCTCCGTTCCACGGCCACCGCCTCGGATCGCCTATAAAGGAAGCCCCGAGCTCGTTCTCGAGCACGCACCACCACTGCACCTCACCAACACCCCGCCAGGACACTAGGAGGACCTCGAGGAGGTCTCCTCCCCCAACTCCGCCCGCCCCGATCCGCCTTGGCCACCACCTCGATCCACTCCGGTGAGCCCATTCCCGGCGCCCAATCCTCGTCAGTAACCTCCTTGAGCACCCAGTGAGCTAACCCAGGATTTGATTTGACCTTCGCGGCCCTCCCCGACGAGATCCAACTCCACCCGAGCCACCGTCACGCCGGAGCTGTGGTCATTGCCGACGTAGTGCTCGCCGCGACCACCACCACCACTCACCGACGTGGAAGGTCACGCTGAGCACGGAGGTAACACCCGACTTCGCCTCATGGTGGATCGCTTGGCGACCACCGCAGCTCTCGGGTGCCGCCGTGCTCTGTTTTCCCCGTTTGTAAATTCAAACCTGACGTGTGGGACCCGCCCTTCTGCCTCTCTGTTCTTTTTTTATAACCGTTTTCTGTAAACGTTTTCGGGCAAATACGCTTTCGATGCGAAACGTTTTTCTGGTCTTTTCTATTCAGCCCCCTGAGAAGTTTCTGTTTCATTACAGAAAGGTCCCTGGACTAAAACCCTTATAACTTTTAAGCAGAAAAGGATTTTTGATTGATTCTTTTTCTGTCCTCTTTAAAATTTTGTCTAGTTTTTTTTATCAGTTTTATTTGAAAAATATTTGGAATATTTTTGTGCACCTCACGGTATATACGATAGTGCGTGTATTTACGTATACCGTAGATACTGGGAGAAGGTGACGGAACTGCTGAACTTCACCGAGCTAGGCTCCGACTACTCCGAACCGTGCAAGCATGTTTGAACTTTTGATATGATGAGTGTCTTGGCATGTTTGCATTAAGTAGTTCCATGGCATGTTTTTGGAGCATCTCGATGAAGGTTATATTACATGCAAAGTTGAGGCAAGTGAATTTCGATAATCCATAAGTTTTTGGATATGAGTTTGCATGGCCATGAGATGGCATGATAATGGGTAAGATGGCAGTGTTGTAGCATGCCAGTCTTATGCCATACCATTTGACCGAGTGTCAATATGAATCAAACCAGTTCCCGTCCGTTTTCCCTTTCCGTACTACCACATGTTTTCCGCAAGGGATATGGCTTAGTAAGTTGCAAACCGTTTTCCTGGTACACACCAAATCAAGAGGCCGGGATGAGGGTTCCATGGCCCTGGATTAAAGCCTATCATCCGTCAGGGGCATGGGTGTTTCGGTTGGGACCGAGAGGGGGCACCCCTTAGAGCGCTGCCAGATATAAATTTGATCCCATGCTATTCGAGATTGTGATCTCCCCGTCTCAAAGTTTTTCTTGAACGCTGTCTAGGGTGATTCCTGGCATCGTGAGGTGGGATGGCGTGTACTAGATAGATGTGTTTCTTCCGAAATACCGTAAACGGAACTAGTCCTTCGTGACTACGGAAATCCGTTGGCTGTGGGTAATTTAGTACAAACTCTGCAGAGTCAAGAATCCTTGAAATAATCTTATCCATGTCCAAGTACTGTGTCCGTCTTATCTTGTCAAGTGTCAGTCTCGGTGACAGAAACTCCGGAGAATCACATGAGTGTTAAGTCCGGTTAAATGTTTATACCTATGGATGGACTAACCCGTTTATTATCATGTGTTGAATAATTTTCTATGAGCATTATTCCTGCAGGTTTAACAGATATGAGTAATGAATATAAGCCCTTTCTGCGATGTCGCTCAGACGTCCGACTGTGGCACACTTGTTATTTACTTTGATATAAGCCCTTTCTGCGATGTCGCTCAGACGTCCGACTGTGGCACACCTGTTATTTACTTTGATATAAGCCCTTTCGCAATGTCGCCAGACGTCCGGATCAGAAAGTACACTTGTTATTTACTTTGATATAAGCCCTTTTCGCGATGTCGCCAGACGTCCGATCATGCACGCATATTATTTACTTTCAATATAAGCCCTTTCTGTGATGTCGCTCCGACGTTCGACTGTGGCACGGATGTCTATTACTTTCAATATAAGCCCTTTATGTGGTGTCGCTTAGACGCCCGACTGCGGCATGTTTTATTTATTTGTCCACCCATCGAGGCGTCGCTTCAGACACTCGATCGGTTTTCAGTTATTTTTGTGGATTTCGGAAGGACTACCGCCTGATTCCCTTATTACTATAAAATGTTGTGCATGTTCATCATTTGAATGTACATTACTAATTGCTCAAGACGCATTCATGCATGCATTTGTTATATCTTATGTCCGAACTGTCTTGCGAGTACTTTCAAAGTACTCACCTGGCTTGTTGATTTGGCCAGATGCTGATGAAGGCGATCTCATGGATGAAGAGTTCAATAGCGAGTCCGACGCCTAGAGGAGTCCCAGTCAGTCTCGTGCAACCCTGGATTTGGTCACTGTATTATATCCGCTTCCGCTACCCAAATAAATTCATCAAGCCTCACCTCTACGCTCGATGAGCCACCAGTATAGGAGTCATATTATCCACTCCACTGTGTTATTCCACCACCACTTTACCTCGAGTCAGTAGTATGCCACCACACCATTGTGTCATATCCGCCATTATGTATAATTAGTGGCGTGCTTGTAATAAATGGTTGAGTACCCCAGCTTGGAAAACTGGTCGTGAAAAGCTTGGTACCAGAGCCAGGCTGACTGTAGGAAGCCACTAGGTGCGATCGCTAATCGGTTATTAGCATAATAGAACTAATTCATATTTTTGCAAATGTAGTCATTTTCAGGCAGTCAGCATAAATTTATGATCTGACCACTCAGAATTTTTGCCTTGTAGATGGCTGGCAACGACTGCGAGTCACAGATGTTCGCCAACATGCCTGATGGGTTCGTCAAGCTTCTCTCCATCAACGTCCAAGTCGCGATGGGGCGATCTATGCGCCCAGTCTTCACACTCTCCCAGCACAAGGTTAACGATAGTGTGACCATGCACCATGCCGTGGTGCAATTCAAGGGAGGGCGTGTTGAGTTATGCCGCTTCCGGTTCTTGGGGAGAGCCATGCCTACAGAGAAGCATGCGATGCAGATGGCAGCCCGTGAGGTGATAGCTCGTCTCAGGGATGTCCTTCCTTCGATGAAGACTCGTCGATACCGCTACCTTCCATGCCACGTGCCATACACATGTCACTACGCGATCTCTTGCCCCAGAGGAGAGCGAGACGAGGCTTTTGAGATGCTTATCGAGTATCTCCGGGCCCTGGAGGCAGCCTTCGACAACCTGGTGGACGACCTTGTGGCTGCCCGCATGGACTCAGTCCATGGCTGTGCCGCCAACAGGAGGGAGCTCCTGCACACCACACCGCCACTGACTTTCGTCTCATCATCGACATCTTTTGCACCTACCACTCTCGCCACCACTCGTCGCCTGCCTACCACCGAGGAGTTCAACCAAGTCATTGCACCCACTCCAGTTCGTTCTGCACCACCCTTTGCGCCCACTCTTGTTCGTGTCATTGCACATAGGACGCCAGCTCCAACTACGCAGCTCAGCGCTTCACGTCTGGTTCCTATTAGCTAGGAGGAGGTTGAGTCCCAGCCTCATCGCCTCACCTCGGCAGGCCAAGGGAAATCCTTACCATCTCCGACTGGCACGCTTAGCCGCCATGCGATGTACCGACTTGTACGATATGTTTATATGTACATAGGTTGTGATAAGTAGCTTGTTTGCGCATCATGTAGGAACTGGGAGAAGTGCACTAGCCTAAATAACATGTCAGGAATATGTACGCATATCCTGAGTGATGTATTGTATAATTAATGCTTGCGTGTAAGATATGTAATGAGCAGTCCTTCTTCGTGCGCAAACGTTTATTCTATTGAAAAATCTTGGAGTATTTAAGACTTTTTCCCGTCTTCATGAATTTATTGACTTTTGCAACTCAATTTCTTTTCTTATGAGTTTTAAAAATATATCCCCAGAGTGAAAAATGTCTCGTCCTTGGACGCGCTCCATGCCAACTCCGCCAGAGCAAAATTAGGGCACACAACCAAGAAACAATATCACACCGGGGCAGTCAAGTCAACAGGACAGTGAAACATCACTTTCCCAAATGTGCCGTCTTTATGAGCAAAGTCAGCAACAACATCCGGAAATGATGAACCAAGTCATCAATATGGGAAATCACCGTGGGCGATGTCGTGAGCAATCCAAGTTATCTGAGCTACAGAAGACGCGTCCCCAAACATTTTCTCATACTGACAAACCTCTTGAGGCCGAGGACTGGCTTCGAGACATGGAAAGAAAATTAATTATTGCCCAGTGTTCAGACCTTGAGAAAGTGCTATATGCACCGCACTATCTCACTGGAGCAGCGGCATCGTGGTGGGAAAATTTCCTACACGTGCACCCCAACAAAAATAATATAACCTGGGAGGAGTTCAAAGAAGGTTTTCGTGGGGCACATATTCCTAAAAGTCTTATGAAAATCAAGAAGAGAGAATTTGATGACCTCAAACAAAGGACCATGACGGTGTCAGAATACAACGGTCAGTTTACTCTGTTGTCTCGCTACGCCAACGAGGAGCGTATGTCTGAAAGCAAGAAGATGGAAAAATTCCTAGACGGTCTGGCGCCCACGCTTAAATGCCAGCTGGTTGTGCACACCTTCCCAGATTTTAAAACGCTGGTGGATAAGGCCATTACCTTGGAAAATGAGAGACGCAGCTTGGAAGATTTCCATAGCGAAAAAGGGACCAGACTAATCATGCTCGCAACCAATCAAGCAAGACAGATTTTCAGAAAGGTGGGACACACAAACCCACGACAAACGTCTCACGCCCAATCAAGAATTTCCATGCAAGGGACAAGGAGTTCACATATCGCCCAGGCGTTACTCGCTACTCTTGTGGAGAAGAAGGGCACTAGGCCAAGCAGTGCCCCAAGCCAAGGAACTCGATCCCAAAGCCGAACAACGGTGGCAATAATTCAGCGCCAAAGCGCAACAATTTGAACCCCAATAACAACCACAGGAAGGGTCATCTGAACCACGTGACCCGGGAGGAAGCACAGAATGCCCCGGATATCGTACTCGGTACGTTCCCTGTCAACACAATACCTTCCATGGTTTTGTTTGATTCTGGAGCTTCCCACTCATTCATTTCGAAAAGTTTTGCCTTGCAAAATAATTTTTCGATGCTTCCCTTGGAAAAATCCATGATCGTCAAGTCCCGTGGGATTAAGCAAGTTACCCAGAGTTATTGCCAAGGTGTGGTTATTGAGTTTGAAGGATTGACGTTTCACGCCAACCTTATTGTATTGGAAAATAAAGGATCGGATGTTATCTTAGGGATGGATTGTTTAACCACCAACAAAGGTTTTATTGATCGCTTCAACCGGACCGTAATTCTCACCCACCACCACGGGAAGACAATAAAAGTTTCAGCCAAAGAAAGAAAAATATCCCGCAACCGAGATTGAACAAGGTGGATATTTCTGAATTAAGCAAGGTTCGATGGTGTGTGAATTTCGGACATATTTCCCGAAGAACTACCGGGCATGCCACTGCATCGAGAGATAGAATTCAGCATTGAGCTAGCACCGGAACCTCCCCATATACAAGAAACCATACAGAATGGCACCATCTGAATTGGTAGAACTGAAGAAGCAAATAAAAGAATTACTGGACAAAGGATATATACGAGCCAGCTCCTCACCTTAGGGTTCACCAATTTTATTTGCCAAAAAGAAGGATGGAACACTGAGATTGTTTATAGACTATTGAGCGCCTAACATGGTCAAAATCAAGAACAAATACCCGATGCCACGGATAAATGATTTATTTGATCAGCTCGCTCAGGCCAAGGTATTCTCAAAAATTGACTTGAGGTCAGGATACCATCAATTAAAAGTACGAACAGAAGATATCCCCAAGACGGCCTTCACCTGCAGATACAGATTGTATGACTTCACAGTAATGCCATTTTGACTAACAAACGCCCCCGCATATTTTGTTCACCTCATGAACAAAGTATTTATGAAGTTTATGGACAAGTTTGTTGTGGTATTTATCGATGATATTCTGATATACTCCAAAACACCAGAAGAGCAGGCCGAACATCTCCGAATTGTACTAGGAGAACTCAGGAAACATCAATTGTGCGCTAAATTCAGCAAGTGTGAATTTTGGCTAAGGCAAGTAGGTTTTCTAGGCCACGTACTGACCCAAGAAGGTATTGTCGTAGACCCGGAAAAAGTCAAGGCCGTACTTGGCTGGAAACCACCAGCCAGCGTAACGGGCGTACGAAGTTTCTTGGGAATGGCAGGATACTACCGCAGATTTTTTGAATGATTCTCCACCATAGCAAAGCCAATGACGCAACTACTCAAGAAAGACAAGAAGTTTGAATGGACGGAAGCTTGCGAAAAAAGTTTCCAAGAACTAAAAAGGAAATTAGTGACAGCACCAGTATTAATTGTGCCAGACATACACAAGAATTTTGAGGTGTATTGTGACGCATCCCGGAAGGGCCTCGGATGCCTATTGATGCAAGAAGGCAAGGTAGTCGCATATGTCTCCAGACAACTTCGCAAGCATGAGGAAAATTACCCTACTCATGACCTAGAAATAGCAGCAGTTATTCATGCACTCAAGGAATGGAGACACTTTTTACATGGAAATCGTTGTGAAATATACACGGACCACAAGAGCCTCAAGTATATTTTCACACAGCCGGAACTGAATTTACGGCAACGATGCTGGCTGGAATTAGTGAAGGATTATGATGTTGGAATCCACTACCATCCAGGAAAAGCAAATGTAGTGGCAGATGCTTTAAGTCGAAACCCCAGTCCGAACAACGACAGCCTACCAAACCTGAGACCTGAATTTCGGCAGGAGTTTGCTAAGCTCAACTTGATGGTGGTCACCCAAGGCAGTGTGTCAAATTTAGAAATACAGCCTACCCTGATAGGAAAGGTCAAAGAGGCTCAGCATGGGCACCCCAGCATTGAAGGCATTAAACGGAAAGTGAGTTTGGGCAAGGCCTCAGAATTCGTTATCGATAAGCAAGGAATATTGTGGTATGGAGATAGACTTTGCGTACCAAATATCAAGTACCTTAAACAGCAAATCTTAGCTGTTGGCCACACCGCTCCGTATTCAATCCATCCTGGAGGAACAAAAATGTACAAGGATATTCAGGAAATTTTTTGGTGGCACGGGATGAAAAGGGACATATCCACATTTATCGCTTGTTGTGACTCTTGTCAACGCATCAAGGCCGAACACCAGAAACCGGCCGGGCTATTACAACCAAATAAAATACCCGAGTGGAAATGGGACGAGATTGGAATGGATTTCATTGTTGGGCTACCTCGGTCACGGCACGGAAATGATGCCATATGGGTCATCACTGATAGACTGACTAAAATAGCACACTTCATCCCCGTGAAGACGACCCACACCACTCAGAAGCTTGCCAGGCTTTATCTCTCCCGTATCGTCTACTTGCATGGAGTTCCAAAGACAATAATATCAGATAGAGGCACTCAATTTATCTCCCGATTTTGGGATCACTTACAACAAGCTCTGGGAACTCAACTAGCGTTTAGTACCGCATACCACCCCTGCATCGATGGACAACCGAAAGCGTAAACCAAATTCTAGAAGACATGCTAAGAGCATGTGTCCTCACCTATGGAACCAGTTGGGAAGAAAGCTTACCATACGCAGAAGTTCGCATACAACAACAGTTACCAAGCCATTGCAAATGGCACCATTTGATGCTCTGTACGGGCGGAGATGTCGTACCCCGCTAAATTGGTCAGAAACCGGAGACAGCCATATCTTCGGCCCAGACATGCTCAAGGAGGCTGAAGATAAAGTTAAGGTGATTAGGGATCGACTCAAGACAGCCCAAAGTCGACAGAAGAGTTATTACGATCAAAAACATCGGGGAGTCAGTTTTGAACCCTGTGAGTTTGTGTACCTACGAGTATCTCCTATGAGGGGCCTGCAACGATTCAAGATTAAGGGGAAGCTAGCACCAAGATTCATCGGACTATTCTGCATAGTGGCACGGAGAGGCACGGTAGCCTACCAGCTAGACTTGTCCGAAGATTTATCCGACGTCCACAACGTCTTCCACGTCTCACAGTTGAGGAAGTACGTAAGCAACCCAGAGAAGCAGGTATCCCATGAAAACATTGACGTGCAGCCAGACCTCACATATTGGGAGCATCCAATAAAATCTTGGAGGAGTCTGAAAGGACGACCCGACAGAAAACCATCAAGTTTTTCAGAGTTCAGTGGAGCAATCACACCGAGAGTGAAGCCACTTGGGAAAGGGAGGATTTTCTTCGGACAGAGCACCCACACTTATTTGAGGATCAGCTGGAATCTCGGGGACGAGATTTTTCCTAAGGGGGTAGGTGTTGTGACACTCAAAATTTTTTGTTTGGTTTTCAACAAAAACTTTGTTAGATTTGAAGAAGGTCATTTAAAATTCTTCCAAAAACCTCTCTCTCAAAACTTCTCCCTTGGCAAGGATTTCTTTTTTGATGTCTTCTTCAACCCTAGTGTTTGGTTATTAAAAACCTTTCTTCTGATTGTCCCCTCCTCAAATTATTATTTTTTGATTTATTTTTCTTTTAAAAAGAAACCCTAGGTGTTTTGGGACTTCTCTTATTTTGAAACCTTCCATGGTTTTACCATGCCTCATGTGGTAAATCTTCACAAAACCCCTCCTTCCACTTTGGGCAATCCAAACTTGCTGTTCCAACAAGTCCAACCCATATTTGGATTTTTTTTCATTTATTTTATCCCCCAAAACAATTATGTCCATTATTTTGAGCCTAGAGGGTTTACAAAGCAAGTACCTAATTCCCTTTGAGTTTTGAACTCAAACCAACTCCTCTGGATAGTCTTTAGCACCCACAACCTAGATCCATCAAGATCCACTCTCCCTCTTTTCAAAATTTTCAAATTTTAACCTCTGCAAGTTTGGACCAGATTTGTCAAATTTGGTGAAATTCATATCTTCTCTTCTCCAAAAAATTCTACCAAAATTCAGGCAACCCCCAGATGCAGTGAGAGGCCACCCCACCAAAAATCAGCCCAAGGAAAATTCCCCACATGCCAATATCATTTCGTCGAACACCTGGCCGGCTTTGTTCCTGTGCACTTTCAGAAAGTTCAGAGATTCAGAGTTTTCTTGATGTCGTTTCGCTGCTGACTTGTCACCGATCACCAGGCGCCTGGCTGGCGCACGGCCCTTCTCCCTGGCTGTGAGCATCGCACACCCTCTTGGACGGGTGCAGGTGTCGGTGGCGGCGAGCATCGCTAACGCCCGGCAGCCTCTGGTGGCAAAGCCACCCGTGGCGGCCAGCGAGAGCCCGTGCCAGCTCACGCCGTTCTGCGCCGCCTAACGCTCCTTGCCCTCCGCGTGGCCTCACAAGACGCCACACCTGCAGCACCGTCGCCGTGGCCCGGCAAGCACAGGGCACGCTCTCTGCCGCCGACGGGCCCGCGCCGCCCCGTTTCGTCGAACCCACCCAGAGCACCTAATCCGAACTCGTTTAGCGCCTAAACGGAACCAGTAGAACTCCACGTTGACGCCCAGCTCCATAAACACCCCGACCAAGCTCTGCGCCGCCGTAACCATCGCCGGAGATCTCCGTTCACGGCCACCCCTCGGATCGCCTATAAAAGGAAGCCCCGAGCTCGTTCTCGAGCACGCACCACCACTGCACCTCACCAACACCCCGCCAGGCCACTAGGAGGACCTCGAGGAGGTCTCCTCCCCCAACTCCGGCCGCCCCGATCCGCCTCGGCCACCACCTCGATCTACTCCGTTGAGCCCATACCCGGCGCCCAATCCTCGTCAGTAACCTCCTCGAGCACCCAGTGAGCTAACCCAGGATTTGATTTGACCTTCGCAGCCCTCCCCGACGAGATCCAACTCCACCCGAGCCACCGTCCGCCGGAGCCAGGGCCGCCGTCGACGTAGTGCTCGCCGGCGACCACCACCACCACTCACCGATGCGGAAGGTCACGCTGAGCACGGAGGTAACACCCGATCCCCCTGCCTCACCGTGGATCGCCGCCGGCGACCACCACAGCTCTCGGGTGCCGACGAGCTCTGTTTTCCCCGTTTGAAAATTCAAACCTGACGGGTGGGACCCGCCCGTCAGCCTCTCTGTTCTTTTTTCGAACCGTTTTCTGAAAACGTATTCGGGCAAATACGCTTTCAGCCTGAAATTTTTTTCTGGTCTTTTCTGTTCAGCCCCCTGAGAAGTTTCTGTTTCATTATAGAAAGGTCCCTGGACTAAAACCCTTATAACTTTTAAACAAAAATGATTTTTGATTGATTCTTTTTCTGTCTCTTTAAAATTTTGTCTAGTTTTTTTTATCAGATTTATTTGAAAAATATTTGCAATATTTTTGTGCACCTCACGGTATTTACGATAGTGCGTGTATTTTTGTATACCGTAGATACCGGAGAAGGTGACGGAACCGCGAACTTCACCGAGCTAGGCTCCGACTACTCCGAACCAGGAAAGCATGTTTGAACTTTTGATATGATGAGTGTCTTGGCATATTTGCATTAAGTAGTTCCATGGCATGTTTTTGGAGCATCTCGATGAAGGTTATATTACATGCAAAGTTGAGGCAAGTGAATTTCGATAATCCATAAGTTGTTGGATATGTGTTTGCATGGCCATGAGATGGCATGAGAATGGGTAAGATGGCAGTGTTGTAGCATGCCGCCTTTATGCTGCACCATTTGACCCAGTGTCAATATGAATCAAACCAGTTCCCGTCCGTTTTCCCTTTCCGTACTAACGCATGTTTTCCGCAAGGGATATGGCTTAGTAAGTTGCAAACCGTTTTCCTGGTACACATCAAATCGAGAGGCCTGGATGAGGGTTCCATGGCCCTGGATTAAAGCCTATCATCCGGTCAGGGGGCATGGGTGTTTCCGGTTGGGACCGAGAGGGGGCACCCTTAGAGCGCTGCCAGATATAAATTTGATCCCATGCTATTCGAGATTGTGATCTCCCTGTCTCAAAGTTTTTCTTGAACGCTGTCTAGGGTGATTCCTGGCATCGTGAGGTGGGATGGGTGTGTACTGGTTAGATGTGTTTCTTCCGGAATACCGTAAACGGAACTAGTCCTTCATGACTACGGAAATCCATTGGCTGTGGGTAATTTAGTACAAACTCTGCAGAGTCAAGAATCCTTGAAATCATCTTATCCATGTCCAAGTACTGTGTTCATCTTATCTTGTCAAGTGTCAGTCTCGGTGACAGAAACTCCGGAGAATCACATGAGTGTTAAGTCCGGTTAAATGTTTATACCTATGGATGGACTAACCCGTTTATTATCATGTGTTGAATAATTTTCTATGAGCATTATTCCTGCAAGTTTACCAGATATGAGTAATGAATATAAGCCCTTTCTGCGATGTCGCTCAGACGTCCGACTGTGGCACACTTGTTATTTACTTTGATATAAGCCCTTTCTGCGATGTCGCTCAGACGTCCGACTGTGGCACACCTGTTATTTACTTTGATATAAGCCCTTTATGCGATGTCGCTTAGACGTCCGACTGTGGCACACTTGTTATTTACTTTGATATAAGCCCTTTCTGCGATGTCGCTCAGACGTCCGACTGCGGCACGCATATTATTTACTTTCAATATAAGCCCTTTCTGTGATGTCGCTCCGACGTCCGACTATGGCACGTATGTCTACTACTTTCAATATAAGCCCTTTATGTGGTGTTGCTTAGATGCCCGACTATGGCATGTTTTATTTATTTGTTCACCCTTCGAGGCGTCGCTTCAGACACCCGATCGGTTTTCAGTTATTTTTGTGGATTTCGGAAGGACTACCGCCTGATTCCCTTATTACTATAAAATGTTGTGCATGTTCATCATTTGAATGTACATTACTAATTGCTCAAGACGCATTCATGCATGCATTTGTTATATCTTATGTCCGAACTGTCTTGCGAGTACTTTCAAAGTACTCACCGGCTTGTTGATTTGGCGAGATGTCGACGAAGGTGATCTCATGGACGAAGAGTTCAATAGCGAGTCCAACGCCTAGAGGAGTCCTGGGCCAGTCTCGTGCGACCCTCGGATTTGGTCATCAGATTATATCCGCTTCCGCTACCCAAATAAATTCATCGAGCCTCACCTCTAGGCTCGATGAGCCACCAGTATAGGAGTCATATTATCCACTTCACTGTGTTATTCCACCACCACTTTACCTCGAGTCAGTAGTATGCCACCACACCACTGTGTCATATCCGCCATTATATCATTATTGGCGTGCTTGTAATAAATGGTTGAGTACCCCAGCTCGACCCGGTAATATATTCTAATGCTACTGGCTTATTGTATCAAGATTTTGTCTACCAGTCAGGAGGATTTTTCCTCGTACTGGACTCAAAAGGTCGGTTTCTCAGTAAGCATTTTATTGGAAAACTGGCCGTGACATCGAGTCCGTGAGCTATATAATAAAGATTAGTGTTGAGTCAAGGGCTTGATTATTTTGCCATGATCTTGAGTGAATAAAAGAAAAGAGAAAAAGAATAAAAAGAAATAAAGAGATCTTACTGAGAGTAATGACTTCACATAGAAAGAGTATGATGATTAAAAATTGTTGAGAGTTGGCAAACATAGCTTTGGTCATCATTGCAATTAATAGGAAGTAATAAGGAAAGAGAGGTTTCACATATAAATATACTATCTTGACATCTTTTATGATTGGGAGCACTCATTAAAATATGACATGCTAAAGAGTTGATGTTGGACAAGGAAGACAACGTAATGGGTTATGTTTTCTTATATCTGAGATAAAGTATATTGTCATGGATCATCCAACATGTTGAGCTTGCCTTTCCCCTCATGCTAGCCAAATTCTTAGCACCAAGTAGAGATACTACTTGTGCTTCCAAAAACCCATAAACCAGTTTTGCCATGAGAGTCCACCATATCTACCTATGGATTGAGTAAGATCCTTCAAGTAAGTTGTCATCGGTGTATGATTGATTGGTGTGGAGGAAATAAGCTTTATACGATCTTGTTATTTGGAAGAAATAAAAGCAACGAACTGCATAATAAAGGTTCATATCACAAGGGGCAATATAAAATGACGTTCTTTCGCATTAAGATTTTGTGCATCCAACCATAAAAGCGCATGGCAACCTCTGCTTCCCTCTGCTATGGGCCTATCAGTTACCATTATCTTCTACCTTATGCAAGAGTCATGGTGATCTTGACCTTTCCTTTTTATATTTTATCCTTTGGCAAGCACAGGGTGTTGGAAAGATCCTGATAGATATATCTAATTGGATGTAAGTCAGCATAAGTTATTATTGTTGACATTAACCTTGAGGTAAAAGGTTGGGAGGCGAAACAATAAGCCCCTATCTTTCTCTGTGTCCGGTTAAAGCTCCGTAACCACAAGTATTGCGTGAGTGTTAGCAATTATAAAAGACTAAATGATAGTTGAGTATGTGGACTTGCTATAAAGCTATGACATAGACTCTTTCTGATGTTATGATAAATTGCAATTGCTTCAATGACTGAGATTATAGTTTGTTAGTTCTCAATAAAGTTTCTGATTCATACTTTGCATTGTGAATGTAATATTACTTGAGCATAACAAATCATATGACAATATTCCACTACTAGGGAAAAGCCTATACACAGAATCTTACCAGCAGCACGCTCTAAAATAAGGCGCTGCTGCTAATTAGCAGCAGCGCTTGATATAAAAACGCGCTGCTGAAAGGAAAGTCGCAGTAGAGCTCCCACGCGAAACCGCGCTACTGCTCTAATTGCCTTGACCTCGCAACCCAGCTAGTTATAGCTGTAGCGCCCTATAGTGAACCGCGCTACTGCTATAGAAGTTAGCAGCAGCGCACTTCTAAGAAAATCGCTACTGCTACGATCAGCCCACAAGTTTAGTCCCACCTCGATCCGCGAACAGGGTGTTTACCACCTTAAATATGTTACTTCAAACTATCACAACCATTGGTCTTCACTTTGAACTCTATGTGTAGAATTTGTGGCGCAATATGAGTCCTCTCCGGTTCCTACCGGAGTGGACTCATATTGACAATTCAGATTGTACACAAAAAGATAATTGATGGCCAATGTATTTTTTATCGTGCTTAGACTTAGCAGTAGCGTATTTCATAAAAAAGCGCTATAGCTACATTAGCTATAGCGCGGTTCCTAAAGTGCGCCATCGCTAGTTGACTTAACCCCGCTCAAAATTTCACTAAGTCCTCCTCCCCCTGTCCCATACTCCTCTATCGCCGCCGCCCGAGCCCGAGCCTTCCCTCACCGCCGCCGCCCGGGGCCGCCCTCAACCTCACCGTTGCCGCCCGCCGCCGCTCTTGACCTCACCGTCGCGGCCGCCTCCCCCACCCCCTCCGCTCTCGACCTCACCGCGCCGCTCTCGACCTCACCATCGTCCGACGCCACCGAGGTACTCCCTCCTTCCGTGCCTCCTCCTCCCACCGCGCCCTCCTCCCTCGTCCTCCCACCATGCCCTCCTCCCTCCGCCTGCGGCCGCCCCCTCCCTCCTCCTCCGGTCGCGCGCTCCCCTCCTCTCTCCTCCCTCCCACCCTTGTCTCTGTTCTTGCAAATCGTAGGTGTTTTGAATAAAATAGAAGTAAGAAAATTTAGGGCAGTATGATTAATAGTAGTTGTAGTTGTACTATTTTAGTGGTAGTTGAACTAGTTTAGTAAGTAAATTAATAAACTAGTTGAACTAGTTGAATTAATAGAACTAATGTATTTTAGTAAGATAATTAATATAACTAGTTGAACTACTTTATTTTTAGAAAGAACTAGTTTTTTAGTAAGATAATTAATATAACTAGTTGAACCACATATTCTATTTATAATAAGTTTATATTTAGTAAGAACTAGTTGAATTAATAAACTAGTTGAACATGTCATATTTGTTGTTATTTTTTAGTTTAAGCAATTATTCGGGATGTATTAGTGATAACTTATACGGTTTTTGCTTTTGCAGAAATCAAGGAGCCCCTCCATCATCCTCGCCGTCGTCCCCGTCACCGACCACCTCCGACATCGAGGTGAGACCAGCCAAATATCCATGTATATCTTTTGTTGCTCAAATAGGATAGTGGTTGCCAAGTGGCCGTTCATGTTCAGTTTACACCTCCGAGTGGCCTATGTTTTACCGGAGTGTTGATTAATTTCCGTTCCGGCAAATTTCAGGCGCTCGATATGTCCTTTTTTAGCAAAGGTCATGCCGGATTTTTCAGGCCTATGTTTTTAGTACCTATATTTAATTGTACAAGCTTAATCTTTGAATTATGAAAGTAGGAAATGTCGTACTCGGACGATGACAGTCTCCCGGGGGAGTGCAGCTGGTGCCACGACGATCGAGGTATGTGCGACAGGTTCGTTGAGCTGGACGAAGATCGGCGCTTCAAAGATTAAGCTCGAGGAGACCTTCGATGTTGAAACGGGTATGCATAATAACGACAAGAGTTTTTTTCGTAATTAAGCATGACTTCAACTATTTCAACGTCTAATTTTCATCTTTTACAATTCGACTAGCTTATCCCATGCCATGCAAGACGCTATGTCTTGGAGAGGATGGGTTTTGAAGACCATGAAAATTTTGAAACAAAGAAAATACACCTAAGGACCCATCATGATATGGATTTTGAAGTAAATCTGTACAATGCTCAGAGCGTAACCCATTTTGGTTGGCAAAATTGGGAAGCACTTTGCAAAATGTATGGTTTTATGAGGGTATGATTGTCACCATGGATCTTGGTGATCGACATCGAGCAAGACAATATGGACATTTGGGTCCTTGTTGACACGCTTCCGATTCTACCGCAATGTGAGTTTCTCAAACATAGTTATTAACTAATTTATATTGTTTATTTCAAAATAGTTGACAACTTATTTCCATTGACAGCTTATTTTGAATCTTCAAAGAATGTGCAGAAGATGGTAGACAAAACCCACTACATCGATGGTCTAATTAGCTTATAAGGAGAAAAGTCATCTGATTGCTTATTGTACTTTCTTTGAGAATTACAATACCTATTATCGAACTCCTCCAAATTATGGTGAATACGTGCCACTAGTGCACGTGTTGAACCTCGATAACTTCTATGGAGATACCCTGGTAAGATTTTTTACTATTACGACATCCGTGCATCTTTTGCATACTTCCAAAACTAGTACATCATTGCTAACTACGAAGTTATTACTATGTTTTTCAACAGAAAATCCCGAAGGATTGTGTGCCTCATCTGATGTATTACAATGGTCGCCTTGAAGTTCTGAACATACAGCCAGGTCATCCTACGGATCTTACCTGTGCATATTGGATTTCTAAAATCGGTGAACACATGCTAATCAAAGAATGGAAAAAATGTTTGGACATTCGCAAGGAGGTTCTTGGAAGTAACATTAAGCAAAAGGCAAGAATTGGAGACAGGATAATCTCCATTCTCCATAATGGAGAGTCAGGGGCTATCTTGTTTTTGCTATTTTACCTTAGAGAATATAGTAGGTCCTAAGAGAATGTAGTAGGTCCTATTAGGTACAATATGTTTATTATGTGATACAATGTGTTAGAGTTGATGATGAGGAGTACTTGTGATTACGACTAGTGACTAATTTGCTATGTGATGTCTCATTGATGAAAACGATGATCTTGAGGAGGTGTTATATGACAATGATGTATTATGATGATAATTTGTTAATGATATGATATGATATTTATTATATCATTGGGTGAAAGAACCGCGGATTAGTTTCAAGTGGATGTCCATCCACTTTAAACTAGTCCACGGTTGTTTCACCTACTCATTATGATGTAAAAACAGTCTCTAAATTCCTGTTGTATGAAAAAGTGTGTAAAGGTGTATGAAATGGAACATGGAATTAAAAAGAAATAAAATAGAAGGAGCGCTACTACTAATTACCAGCAGCGCTGCTGTGGAGAAGCGCTACTACTAGATCATTTTAGCAGCAGCGCGGGTCGAGGCGCGCTGCTGCTAAGCTTTAGCTGTAGCACCTTATCAGTAGCGCTCCTGCCCGCGCTACTGATAGGCCTAAAACCCGCGCTGCTGCTAGGCTTTTCCCTAGTAGTGTTCATATATGTTGCTGTTATGAGAATAATCATGATGCCCTCATCTCCGTATTTTATTTTTATCGACACCTCTACCTCTAAACATGTGGACATATTTATCGTTATCGGCTTCCTCTTGAGGACAAGCGAGGTCTAAGCTTGGGGGAGTTGATACGTCCATTTTGCATCATGATTTTATATCAATATTTATTGCATTATGGGCTGTTACTACATGTTATGTCACAATACTTATGCCTATTCTCTCTTATTTTATAAGGGTTACATAACGAGGGAGAATGCCGGAAATTTGGAATGCAATTTGGAAAAGGAGCAAATATTAGAGACCTATTCTGCACAACTCCAAAAGTCCTGAAACTCCACGAAAGTTATTTTTTGGAAATAATAAAAAATATTGAGCGGAAGAAGTACGCTAGAGGGGGACCCACGTGGCCACGAGGGTGGGGGGCGTGCCCTACCCCCCAGGGCGCGCTCCCCTGTCTCGTGGGCCCCCTGTTGGCTCTCTGGTGGCCATCTTCTGCTATATGAAGTCTTTCATCAAGGAAAAAATCATAAGCAACCTTTCAGGACGAGACTCCGCCGCCACGAGGCGGAACCAATCTAGGGCTCCGGCAGAGCTATTCTGCCGGGGACACTTCCCTCCGGGAGGGGGAAATCATCGCCATCGTCATCACCAACGCTCCTCTCATCGGGAGAGGGGAATCTCCATCAACATCTTCACCAGCATCGTCTCCTCTCAAAACCCTAGTTCATCTCTTGTATCCAATTCTTGTCTCCAAGTCCGGGATTGGTACTAGTAGGTTGCTAGTAGTGTTGATTACTCCTTGTAGTTGATGCTAGTTGGTTTATTTGGTGGAAGATCATATGTTTAGATCCTTTATGCGTATTATTACCCCTCTGACTATTAATATGAATATGCTTTGTGATTAGTTACGTTTGTTCCTGAGGACATGGGGGAAGTCTTGCTATTAGTAGTCATGTGAATTTGGTATTCGTTCGATATTTTGATGAGATGTATGTTGTCTATCCTCTAGTGGTGTTATGTGAACATCGACTACATAACACTTCACCATTATTTGGGCCTAGAGGAGGGCATTGGGAAGTAATAAGTAGATGATGGGTTTCTAGAGTGATGAGCTTAAACCCTAGTTTATGCGTTCGTTTAAAGGGGCTGATTTGGATCCATATGTTTCATGCTATAGTTAGGTTTACCTTAATACTTTTGTTGTAGTTGCGGATGCTTGCAATAGAGGTTAATCATAAGTGGGATGCTTGTTCAACTAAGAACAACATCCAAGCACCGGTCCACCCACATATCAAATTATCAAAGTACCGAATGCGAATCATATGAACGTGATGAAAATTAGCTTGACGATAATTCCCATGTGTCCTCGGGAGCGCTTTTCTCCATATAAGAGTTTATCCAGCATGTCCTTTGCTACAAAAAGGATTGGGCCACCTTGCTGCACTTTATTTACTTTTGTTACTTGTTGCTCGTTACAAATTATCCTATCACAAAACTATCTGTTACCACTTATTTCAGTACTTGCAAAGAATACCTTGCTGCAAACCGCTTATCATTTCCTTCTGCTCCTCGTTAGGTTCGACACTCTTACTTATCGAAAGGACTACGATAGATCCCCTATACTTGTGGGTCATCAAGCACTAGTAGCAGAGAAGCTGTGATCTAAATCAGCAGCCGCTCGAGCAGGGAAAGCACTAGCAGAGAGCAAGTCATGCAGCAACACCGTGAGCGAGTGCTAAAGCAGCAACTCCTATAGCTGTCGGAGGTTGTGCAGGAGCAGCAGCGCGTGCGAGAGCAAGAGTAGAGCAGCAGCATGAACGAGAGAAAGAGCAGAGCAGCAGCGCGACCGACAGCAATAGCAGAGCAGAGCAGCAGCACGAACGAAAGCAAGAGCAGTGCAACAGCGAGACCGACAACAAGAACGGAGCAGCAGCGCGAGCGAGAGCTGGAGCAACAGCAACAACGCGAGCAAGAGCCAGCGCAGCTGCAGCTAGTGCCAGTGTGGAAGGTGCCACCGAGGAAGAAACAACATGGGGGAGAGACGTCGTGGATGAACTGGCTGGCGACGGCGCCGTCGATGGAGACCCGCCATGACTGCTCGGTATCGAGCACCGGCAGCCCCGTGAGATCAAATAAAAGATAAAATGTAGTGGTGAGTGCATAACCTCCTTGGTGGCGCCGAGTAGGCCTCATCTTCATTAGAGGAATTGGTGAGGGTGCTGCGGTTTCGGTGGGGCATGTCAAGACGGTGTTGTGGAGATGGAGGTGGCACGATAGACGAGGCGAATGTCGGGGCAGCTCCTTGGAGGTGGAGGACGAGGCGGCTGATTCGGCGGGTTGACGAGATCGATGAAGGATCCTCATCCAGTGCGGTGGATATGGATGAGGGATGGCGAGCTATTGTGGTGGACGACATCGTCGAGGAAGAGTCTCGGGCTGGGCGGCGGCCGGGAGGCTGATGGAGGAGTGTGGGGTTTCGTGGGTTTTAGCGGCCTCGATGTACGAATGGGGGGACGAAGGGGAGGGTAGGGGAGCCATGGCTTAGGGAAGCGCTTGTTTGATATGTAGGCTAAGTTACCAGTGTACCCCCACCGGTTTTGACCACGCGACGTCGAGCCAACATTTCCGGCTGAGGGGTTGAAGGGGGATTTCACGTGTCTGGGCTGCTGGACCGATTTTGAATGAGGAGGGAGTTTTCGCGCACGTCGAAATTTCGAGATAACAAGGCACGGCGCAGGTTAAAGAGGCGGGAGTTTCACAGCAGATGAGAAAAAAGATACTCGAGCTTGAAAAATTCGGGATAACAAGGCACGGATTCCATGTTCGGCAGAACAAACTTAACGTGTACAAAAAAACAATTCATACAAGACACAAGAGAGTCATGTCCCCTTTTACTACATTGCTATAAATGCCATTGAAAAAACTACAAGAAAAATGTAAAAAAAATTTGAGAGAACAAGATTACCCTGTACAGTACCAAATAAATTCGCACTTCCCTCAACAACAACAAAAAACAAATCAATTCCCACGACTAGAAAGAGTCGTGTCCTTTTTATATGATTACAAATGCCAGGATCTCGAATTTCAATTTTTGAATCCACGTTATGTTGAATTTGAGTATATAGTTAGGTGACCTTGCGGTTTATAATGGATGTAGTCCTACATTTTTATCTTCCATCATGTATGAACATTTTACTCCACCCTATGAACATATATATTGTCGTCTATCATATGGACTAAATTTGAATCAATTTTCCTTTTTGAATACGATTGTTGTCAAGTTATACCATCATTTAAATATTATCTTGATAACAGAAAACATGCATATAGCAGTAATCATATTGCACTATGAACTACATGTACCATACGATCTCCAATTCAAATATTTTTATCCATTTTATGTTGAATTCAAATCAGAGTACATTGGTCTAGGTAGCGAGATGTTCGGGATAATCTAAACCATGTTTTCATATGTATAATTTTTAGCTGAATTGGGACAATTTTTTGTATAAGCTTCTTGCAAAATCGGAGATTCTCTCAACAAGCCTCGTGGTTCCGAGAGGGAACGTGTCACCTTTGTGTGCGAAACAATATACGCTGCCTCCCCCTGATTTTCTTTACAGAGGCAATATAGAACTATACGAGTGCCCTGTTCAATTTTTGGAATTATTCCAGGTTCGTTTGGCCTTTTTTATACATTAATTGAGTTTCTGGACATTTAATGTGCATAATTCAAATTTGAACTGCAAGCACATGCTCCGGTGCACCAAAGTGGTTTAAAGATCACACGTGTGTCCTTGGGTGAATTTCTAGGTCCCATGCAAGAAATGGGAATGAAATTCAAACATCTGGGCGTCGTGACTCGGCCGAGATCATCGAGAAACTTGGTTTTTTAATTCATGTAAATCCAAAACTCGCCAGGAAATCATGAAACTTGGCATGGTGTCATGTCATGGCACTAACATGCTGTGGTAAAAAATTGGGCTGAATTGGAACAAGTTTTGGTATAAGCTTCTTGCAAACCGGAGCTTCTCTCAAGAAGGCTCGTGGTTCTGAGAGGGAACATGTCACCTTTGAGTGCGAAACGATATACGCTTGCTCCCCGCCCCTTGAGTTTCTTTACAGAGGCAACATAGAACTACATGAGTGCCCTGTTAAATTTGGGAATTATTCCGGGTTCGTTTGGCCTTTTTATACATTAATTGAGTTTGTGGTCATTTAGTGTGCATAATTCAAATTTGAACTACAAGCACATGCTCCCGTGCACCAAATTTGGTTGAAAAATTACATGTCTGTCCTCGGGTGAATTTCTAGGTCCCATGCAAGAAATGAGAATGAAATTCAAACATCTGGGCATCGTGGCTCGGCCGAGAACATTGAGAAACTTCGTTTTAAAATTCTTGTAAATCCAAAACACGCCTGAAAATCATGAAACTTGGCATGATGTCATGTCATGGTACTACCATGCTGTGGTAAAAACATTGGCCGAATAGGAACAAGTTTTGATATAACCTTCTCTCAAGATGGCTCGTGGTTTTGAGAGGGAACTTGTCACCTTTGTGTGCGAAATGATATACGCTGCCCCCCTTGATTTTCTTTGCATAGGCAACATATAACTATATCAGTGTCCTGTTAAATTTTGGAATTATTCTGGGTTTGTTTAGCCTTTTTTATAAATTAATTGAGTTTCTGGTCATTTAACGTGCATAATTAAAATTTGAACTACAAGCACTCGCTCCAATGCACCAAAGTTGGTTGAAAAATCACATGTATGTGTCCTCGGATGAATTTCTAGGTCCCATGCAAGAAATGGGAATAAAATTCAAATATCTGGGCGTCGTGGCTCAGCCGAGAACATTGAGAAACTTGGTTTTAAAATTCTTGTAAATCTAAAGCATGCCTGAAAATCATGAAACTTGGCATAGTGTCATGTCATGGTACTAACATGTTGGTAAAAAAATGGCCGAACTGGAACAAGTTTTGGTATAAGCTTATTGCGAACCAGAAGTTATGTAGAGAAGGCTCGTGGTTCTGAGAGGGAACATGTCACCTTTGTGTGCGAAACGATATATGCTGCCCCCTGATTTTTTCTACAGAGGCAACATAGAACTATATAGGTGTCGTGTTAAATTTTGGAATTATTCCGGGTTTGTTTGGACTTTTTTATACATTAATTGAGTTTCTGGTCATTTAATGTGCATAATTCAAATTTGAACTACAAGCACATCCTCTAGTGCACCAAAGTTGGTTGAAAAATCACATGTGTGTCCTCAGGTAAATTTCTAGGTCCCGTGCAAGAAATGGGAATGAAATTCAAACATCTGGGCGTCGTGGCTCGACCGGAAACATTGAGAAACTTGGTTTTTTAATTCCTGTAAATCCAAACCACGCATGAAAATCATGAAACTTGGCCTGGTGTCATGACATGGCACCAACATGTTGTGGTAAGTTTGCTGTCTGATTTGCGAAGGCACATACATTAACAATCAACAAAGTTATTTTGGAACAAGTGTTGTCACGCTACAATTGGAAACACAAGTATTATTGAAACCGTGGGTGTTCTACTTACCATTTACGTGCCGCCATGCGTCCCTTTTTTTATTAGCTAGGATGCACCGTGCAGCGTAGATATTTGAGTACGGGAGGCGTGCGATCAGACCCATGCGCATGCTTATCGGGAGGAGAGCCCTTTGACCTCCATCTGCCGCCCAGCTCTCTCCCAAGGTCTCCATTAATGGCGCCCGAGCCCCTATTTAATGGCGTGTATATGTCTCACTCGACTGAGATTTAAGAGAGAAAAAAGAAAATCTGAAAAGAAAATTTTGCACGGATCTTGATGTAAGATCCGATGGACCTATATAGCATCTACTATGACTTATATCAAGACTGATGAATATATAAGGACGACGATAGTAGATAATAATTGTCTTACATAACTAGGAAGATAATTAAAAAATCCACATGCGGCTATGCCCGAAATACACAAGGGCAAAAGAAGAAGGAAGACAACGATCTGGCTCACTGATCTCTACTTTCTTGATGCGTTGCTGCAGGCCACAGGAACTAGTCTCTGCGGCGAGCGGCGATGAGCTCTATCGTGTCCTCAAGACGCTGCTTGAGAGCATCCACCGATTCCTCCACCAACCTTTGGTGCTCGATGCGGAGCATGTCATTCTCGTCCATAAGTTTCTTGATGATGATGTCGTTTCTCTTCAACAAGGCACTGGTCTCCTCCTGCTACTCTGCACTTCTGACGATCTTCGCCCTCAGAAGGTCGCGCTCGGCCCGGAGGCTCTCATTGCCCTCCCTTAGTTGCCAGATGAGGCCGGTAGCCTGTTCAAACAAGGCTTTCATGTCATCCTGCAACCTCGCCTAGCCGGAGATCTGATCCATCTAGCTATGGACGATAGCATGCATGCGCCCGTAAAAGTTGTGGCTTTCCCGTGAGGCATTTTCCCAGGCCGCCACGGCGCGGTGGGACATCTCTGCTGCACTCGCGGCGCGGCGGGACATCTCTGCTGCTTCTGCGGCGTGGCCGTACCAGTTTGCTGCATCAACGGCGCGGTGGGACCTCCGTGCTGCTTCGGCAGCACAGCGGTACCTCTGTGCTGCTACTTCCGTGCGGCGGGATACATCGGCTGCTTTCGCGGTGAGGCGGGAACATCTCTCATGCTTCCGCTTCCATGCTCGCCTCTCCCTGCTGGTAATATCTCGACCCAGAACTCACGTTGGCCATGGCAGACGCAAGGGAAGGATGCTGAATGACTTGTTTGATTTTGTGGATGAGGAGTTGAGGAGGAATGTGTAGTCATCTTAGCATAGTAGTATTTATAACCGAGTACTAATATGCTCCTAAGTGGGAAACTGTTTAGGTTGTGATCGGTGTGAAAAGGTTTGCAATTAAATATAGCGTGGTAGTAGTAATTTGGAATGTGACGAGACGCACGCTCAAAATTTATTGACAGTTCTAGTTTCGAAGTGCAGCACTATTCCCAGATGGCGTAACATGGGCACGTGTTCTCGGCTGTGGTGTAGCATATGCCATGGTACTTCTTTTTCTACTGCTGTGTACGTGCAATAACTGGCACCATCGGATACATATCTTACGGTTATTGGGGCGTTCGACAGGAATAGCCTCGTGGCGAGCTATAGACTAGTCTTTTTTCCAGACGCATTATGTTGGGGATATAAATACTAGTGTAACCCACCCAGGAGGGGCCGGGTTACGCTATATTGATTCATCATATTGTAGCGACCCGACCTCAGATGGTCAAGTCTCTGTGCTTCCGTGTCATCCCTGGATCGGTAATGCTGACACACACAGTACTCGAAGGATTTATAACAGAGTAGCAATCACACACTTATTACATCGAATGTCTCAAAAGAGAACTTATTACAATAATATGGCTTAAGGCCATCTAATACGATAACAGTGGAAGGCTTGGAAGATAAAGTGAGTCCATCAACTCCAACGGCATAGCTGAGCTGCACGGCAACGACCTATCGAACCTTACTCCTCGTCTGAAAAGTCTGCAACATAATACGTTGCAGCCCGAGAACGGGTCAACACATGGAATATGCTGGCAATGTAACACAGTAGAGCAAGAACAGAATAATGCTAACACTACATGCATATTTGGCTGGTGGAAAGCTCTGATTACAGTTTCTTATGGAAAGCCAATTTTTCCTTACATCAAAGGAATAAATTTTAATTTAACTATCATGGTGGTTGAAACATCATTGAGAAGGTATAACCCCAACTCAATCAGAATTAAAATAATTAACATCCCAGCAATATTAACTTAGAGTGATGAGATACATGTGAATACTCAAGTACTAGATACTCAGAATTGTCCATAACCGTGGACACGGCTAACCATGATTAGATTGTACACTCTGCAGAGGTTTGCGCACTTTTCCCCACAAGACTCGATCGCCTCCGTTGATTTCTCGCACTACATGGTGTTTGAGAAACGGATGACCGAGACACGATCTTTCGTAAACATTAACTCTCTACTCCGAGTAGACCGTACCAAACCTACAAAACCCACTACCTGCTGATCTACCTCTTCAAGAGCTTCACTTAACTTACTCAACTATGCTAGAGCCCATAATAGCTTGTGGCTGCACACGGAAGTTTCTAGCATGAATAATCTCAGTTCCCTTTGAGCACTGGTGGCGGTCCATAGGAAGATCACACGGATACCCCGGGATTTCCAAAACAAAATAGACAACACTGGGTTCCCCAGGTGCCTCAATCCACCCAGATGTGTATTAAAGTTGCCACCTTCAGTTAACCATTAATTAACAATCTCACATCTGTCATGAATAACTCTCAAACCCAACCACGTCTACGAGCATAGCATAGCAATATAAGCAACACGTAGAAGTAACTCCCCAGGGATTGATAGTAACAGGGCAATAGGTTCCTACCTCATCATCTACTTCCCAACCCACAAATTAATGACATCCTAACCATGCAATGTGCGAGGGTTGAAACTAAGGCATAAAAACTGGGTATGAAAAGAGTATGATGAAAGTGTTACTTGCCTTGCTGACGATCCGGGAATCCTAGAGACTCGTAGTAACACGCTTCGCACTTCGAGAATTCTATCGCAATCAAACAACAGTATACATAAGCAACAAGCAAAGATGCACAAACGAAACTTCAACTGAAAGAGGTTGACCGGAGAGTTCAACTTAAGAACTCCGGTTCACAAGAAGAATCAAACCAAACGGAGCAACGAAACTCAAACGGCGAAAGAAACAAGATCCGTTTACTAATCTGAACTAGGGTCAAATTTTACAGAGAAAAAAACTTGTTTGAGTTGGCTATTCGGAAATAGGGTTTCGAGATGAAACTCCAGGCGCTTGAATCGCCTGATTCCGATAAATGAGCGAAAAGTTATACTGGTTCGAACATCGGATCAGAAATCGCGATCAGAAATTCGCGGAATAAATCCGATAAAAAGAAAAAAACAACGAACGGCTAAACGAACGAACGTTCGTTAGCAGAAACTAAACGACGAACACGTTCGTTAGAACGAACGAACGGGCGAACGCTCGCTAAACAAATAAACCGAAAAAAACCGATCTACATAAAAAAAACAAACTAGGGTTTTTCAAAAAAAACTGAAGGGGTTTTCCTTAAAAAAACCGGGCGGCGGGTGGCTACCTCCGGCGAGGTCGTCCGGGCGGGCGACTCGGCGGGCTCGGCGAGGGCGGCGGGACTCGGCGAGGGCGCTGGGTGGCGGCGAGAGGCGGCGGCAGCGACCCACGGCGGCGCGGGCTGGGCAAGGCGCTGGCGAGGCGAGGGCGGCTGGTCGGGCTAGGGGCTCGCCTCGGCCCGGTGGTGGTGGTGGCTAGAGGCGGCGACTTATATAGGTTGGGGGGCTCCGACTTGGGGAGGGGCAAGGCGGCGGCGGGCGGCGGTGGTGTCCGGGTCGGACACGGGCGGCGACGCTGAAGGCGGCGGCGGCGGCTCGGGCGGGCTGGGCCGGCCTGCTGGCCCTTGGCCCCGCTGGTCCTTTTTTTAAACGTTCCACCGAAACTCATAAAAATCCTAGAAAAATAAATAAAAATCTAAAAATACCAAAACAAGTTTTCTCCGTCTAAATAAAATATTTAGAAGAGGATGAAATTTTCTTGGCCCCTAAAATGCAATTTTTAAAACATGCAATTTTTTTCTAGGGCAAATAAAATTCCAAATAAATCAAATAAAAATCTAAATAATGATTTTAACATTTTTCCTCCGATATTTCAATTATTTTGGAGAAGTCATATTATCTCCTCTCATTTATTATTTCAAAATGAAATATTTTCCGGAGAGAAAATAATTAAAATAAAAAATCCTCGTCTTCACTACTTGATAAAAATCAAATATGAAAATCAAAAAATCCCCAACTCTCTCCGAGGGTCCTTGAGTAGCTTAGGATTTCGAGGATTGCAAACAAAGGCAATAAAATATGATATGCATGGATGACCTATGTATAACATGCCAAATTGAAAATTTGGGATGTTACAAACCTACCCCCCTTAAGATGAATCTCGCCCTCGAGATTCGGGTTGGCTAGAAAATAGGTGCGGATGGTCCTTGCGAATATCGTCTTCTCGCTCCCTGTGGCTTCCTCCTCGGTATGGTGGCTCCAATTGAACTTTGCAAAACTTGATAACCTTCTTTGCGAGTGACTCATCGTCGAAATCAAGAATCTTTCTTGGCTTTTCCTCATAAGTCAAATTACTATCCAACTGTATCGCCTCTAGGGGCCTTTGTATCATTTAACGGTATATCGGCCATCTCAAATAAGTGGCACTTCTTCACCGTGATACGTGAAACACATCGTGAACTCGACATTCCTTGAGGTAACTCCAGCTTGTAGGAAACTTCTCCCATCCGCTCCAAAACACGATACGGTCCTACAAATCTTGGGGCTAACTTTCCCTTTACTCCAAAACGTTTCACTCCCCTCAAGGGTGATACTCGCAGATAGGCTCATCTCCAATTTCATAGGTTACTTCCTTGCGTTTTGTATCTGCGTAACTCTTACATCTAGATTGAGCAATCTTTAGTACATCTCTCGATCAGTTTAACCTTCTCCTCTGATTCCTTGATCAAATCTGGTCCAAACAATCGACGGTCTCCAACCTCATCCCACATCAATGGTGTTCTACATCTGCGTCCATATAGAGCTTGAACGGTGCCATCTTCAAACTGGCTCGGTAGCTGTTGTTGTCACGAGAAATCTGCGTCTGACAAATTGTCATCCCAACTAGGTCCATAATCTAGCGCATGTGCTCTCAACATGTCCTCCGAATCTGATTGACTCTCTCTGCATCCATCCGTCTGTGGGTGGAACGCGGTACTAAACTCCAATCTGGTACCCAAAGTCTGGTGTAGCTGATGCCAAAACTTTGAAGTAAACTGTGTTCCTCTATCTGATATGATCCTCCCCGGAACTCCATGCAAACATACGATCCTGGTCATATATATCTTGGCCAACTCTGCACTTTTATAGGTTGTTTTCCCTGGGATGAAATGGGCTACTTTGGTCAAACGATCCACAACTACCCATATTGAATCATATCCTACCTTGGTTCTGGGTAATCCGGTAATAAAGTCCATGCCAAGTTTGTCCCACTTCCATTCGGGTATTGGCATAGGCTGTAACTTGATCCTGCTGGCTTCCGATGCTCGCCTTCACTCTCGACATACATCACATACGACTACATACTCGGCAATATCCTTCTTCATACCAGTCCACCGTAAACGTTCCTTCAAATCCAAATACATTTTGGTGTTTCCGGGTGAATCGAGTATGGTGAGTCATGGGCCTCTGAAGTATTAACTTCCTGATCTCCGAATTGTTGGGCACATAAATCCGGTCCTCAAACCACAAGGTATCATGCTCATCCTCACGAAAACCTTTGGCTTTTCCTTCGCCCATCTTCTCTCTTATCTCGGAAATCTCTTTGTCCTCCTTCTGAGCTTCTCGAATCTTGTCCAACAATGTCGACTGAACCTCCATTGTTGCAATAAAACCTCGTGGAACAATCTCCAATCGAAGTTCCATGATCTCCGCAGCTAACTCCTTTGGCAATCCCTTGCTTTCAAGGATATTAGCATAACTCTTCCGGCTCAAAGCATACGCTTTCTGACGTTGGCCTTTCCCGGATGATAGTGTAGCTTCATGTCGTAATCCTTTATAAGTTCCAGCCATCTCCTCCGGCTCCGAGGTTTAACTCATACGTGTGAAAATGTAGTTCAAACTCTTCTGATCCGTGTACACATCACAACGGTTCCCAATAAGATAATGTCTCCAGGTCTTCAACGCATGTACTACGGCTGCTAACTCCAAATCATGCGTGGCTTAGTTCATCTCATGTGGCTTCAGTTGTCGTGAGGCATACAAAACAACTTTTCCGTCCTGCATAAGAACACATCCAAGTCCCAAGCGAGAGGCGTCACAATACACTTGAAACTCCTTATGTATATCCGCAATGTCAAGACTGGGCTGTAGTCAACCGTTTCTTCAACTCCTGAAAGCTTGTCTCGCAATCCTCTGTCCATTTGAACTTAGTATCCTTCTTTAGCAATTAAGTCATTGGCTTAGCAATCTTGGAAAAATTCTCAATGAATCTCCGATAATATCCTGCCAGTCCAAAGAAACTGCGGATCTCGCCAACTGAGGTGGGTGTCAACCATTCAAAGGATCGATCGAACCTTCTTTGGGATCTACTGCTATACCCTCTCCGATATAACATGCCCAATAAATCCAACTTCCTTCAACCAAAACTCGCACTTGCTGAATTTGGCGTATAACCGGTGTTCCACAGGTTTCTCGAGAACCAAACGCAAGTGTTCCGCGTGCTCCTCTTCGTTCTTCGAGTATACCATAATATCATCAATAAACACCACAACAAACTTGTCCAAATACTCCATGAACACCTTGTTCATCATGCTCATGAAATAGGCAGGGGCGTTAGTCAGTCCAAATGACATGACCGTATACTCATATAATCCATACCGTGTTGTAAATGTTGTCTTTGGTATATCCTTCTCTCGGATCTTCAACTGATGGTATCCTAATCAGAGATCAATCTTGAAAACACCTTAGCTCCTTGCAACTGATCAAACAGATCATTAATCATCAGTAAGGGATACTTGTTCTTTATAGTTACTTCATTCAGAGCTCGATAATCAACAACCATCCTTAGGGATTTATCCTTCTTCTCAACCAAAAGTACTGGGGCTCCCCAAGGTGATGAGCTTCTACGGATATAACCTTTCTCCAATAGCTCCTTGATCTGCTTCTTAATTTCCTCCAGATCATTTTCGGGCATCCGATAGGGTCTCTTGGATATTGGCCCTGTACCTGGCTATAGTTCTATCAGAAACTCGATGTCTCGATTCGGTGGCATGCCTGGTAACTCCTCTGGGAAAACATCCGGATAATCCTTTACTACAGGTACTTCCTCCTGTACAACTCCCGTGAGGGCATTCACTTGGCTCCTCCTAGGCACATGACTAGATACATACTTAATTCTTTTTCCCTCTGGGGTGGTAAGATAAATTGACATGCTAGCACAGTCAATACTTCCTCCATACTTTGACATCCAGTCCATACCTAATATCACATCCAATCCTTGCGACTCCAAGATAATTAGGTCGGATGGAAAAACATGCGTGCCAATGATTAGGGGTATCTGGGTGCACCATCTGCTAGCCATGTACTCTGCTCCAGTCGAGCTCACTAAAAGAGGGGTTCTAAGGGTTTGGGTTGGTAATTTAAACTTTTCCACAAATCCTTGATATGTAGGAATGCGATGCACCGATGTCGAAAAGAACAAGAGCGGTAAATGACTGAACCGAAAACTTACCTATTACCGCGTCCGGCTGCTCTTCAACTTCCTCCACGTTAACGTGGTTCACTTGTCCTTTGTTGAATGGATTGGGCTTCTTCCCAGCGCTCCCATTTCCATTTCGATTCTTTCCTTCAGGGAAGTCATTGGCATAGTGCCCCGTCTTCCCTCACTTAAAGCATATAACTTGGCTTAAGTCCCTCTTGGCGGGTGTAGCCGGGTTAGAGCGATTCTGATTATTGTTGACTCCATTCCCATTCACGTTCTTCGCACCATTTTGATTATGCGGTCCTCCTCCAGTATGGTTATGACCTCCATGGTTATGAACAAGTCCTCCCGAGTTCGAGGTTAAGCGAGGCTTCTGGTGAGCTCCTGAGTTATACTTCCCTGGTCCATACTTCCTTTTACGGCTCTCAATCTGTTGTTGCTTTCCTTCAATCATTAGGGCCTTATCTACCAACTCCTGGTAGTTGTTGAAAGTTGCCACCATCAACTGCATACTCATCTCATCATTCAGCCCTTCCATAAACTTCTCCTGCTTCACGGCATCTGTGGCCACATCATCAGGGGCATAGCGTGATTACTTGCTAAACTCATCCACGATCGGGCCACAATACGGTTCCTCGGCGTAAGTTGCGGAACTCACGCTTCTTTATCTGCATGGCTCCAGTTGAGACATGGGCCGCATAAAAGCTTGTTGGAACTGGTCCCAAGTGACATTGGCTATAGGAAAAGTAGTCGTGTAATTCTCCCACCATGTGGCTGCGGTCCATCCAATTGATGTGCGGCAAAGCGCACCCTTTCAAAGATCCGTGCATCTGCGGTGGTTAACTCCTTCCAATACGGGCGTAGCCAATCATCAAGACAACTATTGGCTCGGTGCTACTGGAAAACACCGGCGGCTGTAGCCTCAGGAAACGGGTTAAATTATCCACTGGCGGCGGGTTGTTGTTGGCATTGTTGTTGTTGCCCTGGTTCTGAACTAGCAATTGCATCAAGGCATTCTGCTGCTGGATCAACTGGGTGAGCTCCAGTGGGAAAACAAAACCGGGGTCACGTCTCGGAGGCATCTGAGGGTTTTAGATGGTAGAGATTAGAATAGAAAAAAGATCTAGGGGATAAACACTACCCATATGCATATGAGGCAAACACACACATTCATTCAATCAAGCAAGGGCATACAAAACGGTCTAGGACTATCGCATAAGTGCTCAACTACTACTAATTACATGGGGAATACTACTATTATATGGTGGTCATCTAGAAATTTTGATCGGTGGAAGACTCCATGATGTCTGCTCCAGCTTCGTCTTCGTAGTCATCATCACTTGGATCAGAGTCGGTGTCGTCGATGACGATGTAGTTGTCCGGACAAGTGGGATCTTCTTCCTCTTTTTCCGGTGCTGGTCCTCCCATGAAGACTCCGATCTTCTTGACTAAGTCGTCATTCTTCTCCAGTAAGGTCTTGATTTCTTCCTCATATCCATCGCGTGTAAACTTGAGTTCTTCCTCCAGCTCGATGATCCTAGTTTTCGCCTTCTCCAAATCCATCATGTCTGCGCACATCTGGTTCTCCTGACATCGAATGTGCTGGTTTAGCTCCTAGGTGTAAGCTGCAATGGATCTATCCTTCTTGGTGCTGATTACTTCCCATTGCTTGTCTCGGCGCCCACATATTTGATATATGGTGTCTTTAAGCTCCCAGTTGTAGACTTCTCCAATGCGTCCCATGGTAATGTGAGCTGCCATACTCTTGCCAAGGCTCCAGGTGGGTGATTTAAAAGAAAACTCTATGGACTTGGAAGTTGGTGAGAACGTCCTTCCTGGAACTTGTACTTGAATCATCCAGCGCTCTTCTTCTGGTAAAGTGGCGTTATGCGTCCGGTGAAGCTTGGTATTCCAATATTCAGGTACCTAGTGACTTCCTTCAAGTGGCGTCCAAAAGGTATGTCTTCATCCGATTGTGCAAACTTGTTCTTCATCTCCGTCATCCTAAAGAGTGGAAAAATGGAGAGGAGTCAGAAATGAGTAGAGAAGAGTGACCTAGGGTTTATCTTAGTGGTCGTGGTCCTACACTCGGTGTGCTCGATACCATCTTGTAGCGACCCGACCTCAGATGGTCAAGTCTCTGTGCTTCCGTGTCATCCCTGGATCGGTAATGCTGACACACACAGTACTCGAAGGATTTATAACAGAGTAGCAGTCACACACTTATAACATCGAATGTCTCAAAAGAGAATTTATTACAATAATATGGCTTAAGGCCATCTAATACGATAACAGTGGAAGGCTTGGAAGATAAAGTGAGTCCATCAACTCCAACGGCATAGCTGAGCTGCACGGCAACGACCTATCGAACCTTACTCCTCGTCTGAAAAGTCTGCAACATAATACGTTGCAGCCCGAGAACGGGTCAGCACATGGAATATGCCGGCAATGTAACACAATAGAGCAATAACAGAATAATGCTATCACTACATGCATATTTGGCTGGTGGAAAGCTCTCTGGTTACAGTTCTATGGAAAGCCAATTTTTCCCTACATCAAAGGAATAAATTTTAATTTAACTATCATGGTGGTTGAAACATCATTGAGAAGGTATAACCCCAACTCAATCCCAATTAAAATAATTAACATCCCAGCAATATTAATTTAGAGTGATGAGATACATGTGAATACTCAAGTACTAGATACTCATAATTGTCCATAACCGGGGACACGGCTAACCATGATTAGATTGTACACTCTGCAGAGGTTTGTGCACTTTTCCCCACAAGACTCGATCGCCTCCGTTGATTTCTCGCACTACATGGTGTTTGAGAAACGGATGACCGAGACACAGTCTTTCAGAAACATTAACTCTCTACTCCGGGTAGACCATACCAAACCTACAAAACCCAGTACCTGCTGATCTACCTCTTCAAGAGCTTCACGTAACTTACTCAACTATGCTAGAGCCCGTAATAGCTTGTGGCTGCACACGGAAGTTTCTAGCATGAATAAACTCAGTTCCCTTTGAGCCTGGGTGGCGGTCCATAGGAAGATCACCACGGATACCCAGGATTTCCAAAACAAAATGCAGACAACACTTTGGGTTTCCCGGTGCCTCAATCCACCCAGATGTGTATTAAAGTTGCCACCTTAAGTTAACCATTAATTAACAATCTCACATCTGTCATGAATAACTCTCAAACCCAACCACGTCTACGAGCATAACATAGCAATATAAGCAACACGTAGAAGTAACTCCCAAGGGTTTGATAGTAACAGGGCAATAGGTTCCTATCTCATCATCTACTTCCCAACCCACAAATTAATGACGTCCTAACCATGCAATGTGCGAGGGTTGAAACTAATTCATAAAAACTAGGTATGAAAAGAGTATGATCAAAGTGTTACTTGCCTTGCTGACGATCCGGGAATCCTAGAGACTCGTAGTAACACGCTTCGCACTCCGGGAATTCTATCGCAATCAAACAACAGCATACATAAGCAACAAGCAAAGATGCACAAACGAAACTTCAACTGAAAGAGGTTGACCAGAGAGTTAAACTTAAGAACTCCGGTTCACAAGAAGAATCAAACCAAACGGAGCAACGAAACTCAAACGGCGAAAGAAACAAGATCCGTTTACTAATCTGAACTAGGGTCAAATTTTACAGAGGAAAAAACTTGTTTGAGTTGGCTATTCGGAAAGAGGGTTTCGAGATGAAACTCTAGGCGCTTGAATCGCCTGATTCCGATAAACGAGCGAAAAGTTATACTGGTTCGAACATCGGATCAGAAATCGCGATCAGAAATTCTCGGAATAAATCCCATAAAAAGAAAAAAAACGACGAACGGCTAAACGAACGAACGTTCGTTAGCAGAAACTAAATGACGAACACGTTCTTTAGAACGAACGAACGGGCGAACGCTCGCTAAACAAATAAACCGAAAAAAAACCGATCTACATAAAAAAATGAACTAGGGTTTTTCAAAAAAAATCGAAGCGGTTTTCATTAAAAAAACCGGGCGGCGGGTGGCTACCTCCGGCGAGGTCGTCCGGCGGGCGGGGCGACTCCGGCGGGGTCGGCAAGGGGCGGCGGGACTCGGCGAGGGCGCGGGGTGGCGGCGGAGGCGACGGCGGCGACTCACGGCGACGGGCGGCTCGAGCAAGGCGCGGCGAAATGAGGACGGCGGCGGCTTGGGGCTAGGGGCTCGGCTCCGGGCTCCGGTGGTGGTGGTGGTGGCTAGAGGGGGGCTTATAAAGGTTGGGGGCTCCGACTTGGGGAGGGGCAAGGCGGCGGCTTGGTGGTGTCCAGGTCGGACAATGGCGGACGGGAGGAAAGCGGCGGCTGACTCGGCTGGGCCGGCTGCTTTCGGCTGAGCCCTTAGCCCGGTCGGTAAGGTCCTTTTAAACGTTCATGAAACTCATAAAAATCCTAGAAAAATAAAAAAAATCTAAAAATACCAAAACAAGTTTTCTCCGTCTAAATAAAATATTTAGAACAGGATGAACTTTTCTTGGCCCCTAAAATGCAATTTTTAAAACATGAAATTTTTTTCTAGGGCAAATAAAATTCCAAATAAATCAAATAAAAATCTAAATAATGATTTTAACATTTTTCCTCCGATATTTCAATTATTTTGGAGAAGTCATATTATCTCCTCTCATTTATTATTTCAAAATGAAATATTTTCCGGAGAGAAAATAATTAAAATAAAAAATCCTCGTCTTCACTACTTGATAAAAATCAAATATGAAAATCAAAAAATCCCCAACTCTCTCCGAGGGTCCTAGAGTTGCTTAGGATTTCGAGGATTGCAAATAAAGGCAATAAAATATGATATGCATGGATGACTTATGTATAACATGCCAAATTGAAAATTTGGGATGTTACACATATGAATAGGGCTGGGCGTTCGGTATAAACCGAAAATTTGGTTTCTACCGCTCGGTGTTTATTAAATTTCGGTTTGTAAAACTAGAAACCGAAAATGTTAGCTAAAAGTAGCTAACCGAAAATTCGGCTAACCGAATATTCGGTACTGTTTTCGGTTTTGTACCGATGTACCACACCAAGTATTTGAGGTAGGATTTGAGAAGTGGCACCCTCTTATATAGGCAGCAGATCTGAGTCATCCCGTCCGTCGGGCGAAGGTGGGACTAAAGGAGCTGATGCCTGGTCGGCTGTACGCATGCATGCACACAAGGGCCACCAGAAAAGCACATGGTGAGATGGGCCTTGCAACTTTGCATGCACTTTGGTCAGGCAGGCCCATGTATGTGCACCGCCGATCGTGGAGTGCGTCGCGTGACTCATGGGAGACATTGTTGCTTTAGCCCTACGCTTTGCATGTGCGTCGTTTCTTACGCTCATTCAGGTTTCTTCGTTTTTTGTTCGGTTAACAGAGAAGAAAACCGAACCAACCGATTTCTGTTCGGTTAGTGCACTTGAAAACCGAATTTTGTTGTGACATGAGAAAAAACTGAAAATTCGGTTTATTCGGTTTCGGCATCGGTTCGGTTTTTGGTTCGTCGGTTTTTATGCCCACCCCTACATATGAAGCCCAATATCAAGCTTGGAGATGGCGGTTCAGTTAAGGGCCCCAAGCCCAAAGGTGGCTTAAGGCCCGTAGTGATAAACCGACTTAATAGCATGACTTGTATTGTAAGGTAAGATTAACTAGTCACCGTGCCGGACACTGTTTATGAGCCGGCTGGGACTCTGTAGGCCGCGAGGCGTCAACCCGTGTATATAAGGGGATGACCCGCCGGCGGCTTAGGGCAAGTAACATCAAATCGAGAGCCAGGATAGCGGATTCGCTCCCTGGCATCGAAACCCTAGCAATTCCACCTCAACAGGATTAAGCTTTTACCTTCACCGCAAGGGGCCGAACCAGTATAATCCTCATGTCCTTTGTCCCGCTTTAACCCCTTTAAGCTTCCTAGTTGCGATGGCTCCACGTTTAAGTCCTTTCACAAGGACATCTGCCGTGACAATTCCACGACAGTTGGCGCCCACCGTAGGGCCAACGCACGGTGGATTTGAGTTCTTGAAGGACAGCTTTGAAGGGCTCAAGGGATACGCTGTGGGCCAGATGACCAAGAGTCGTCGCTTCAAGCTCTACATCGATGACGCCGGCTGGGGCCCCGACGCCGGCTCAATTGAGTAAGGGTACCGGGTCCCCTTCGGCGGAATCCACGTCTTCATCGGCCAGATTGGAGAGCCGGGCCCTGAGCCAGACATCTGCACCGACATCATCGAGACGGCTCAGCGTGCGAGACCCGCCCGGGCTCAGCCCACCATGAAGCGTGCCTACGTGGGTGGCATCCACGGAGGGGAATTTTTTGAAGGATCCGTGGATGGTGGTGAGATGGCCGTCTACTCTGATGGTGAGTCGTCCACTGGTGAGACGGATTCGTGTCGGTGTACAAAAAGAGGGGCACACTTTTGTACCCCTTTACCTGTGCACGGGCAGTCGGAGCCGCGCCCACGACCACACCAAGCAGAACAGGGGAGGTGAGCCAAGCTAAGACTGAAGCCCAAGACAATCAAAGCAATGCCATGGCCAAGACCACAAAGAGCAGTGGGACAAAGCAGGTTCCCCCGGCAAGACCCTTACCGGGCGGCCTCAGCGGCCCCGGCAAGACCCTTGCCAGGACAGCTCACCCACACCAACAGAGCGAGCCACCCTTGAGCTCACGGCCCCCAACACCGTCATCAACATGGGGCCAGGGCTCGGGAAGGCACCTCTATGTTGGCATGCAGATCTTTGTGAAGACATATTCAAGATCAGATGAGGATTAGAAGGCGATGATTCTCGGCAAGATCCTTGCCGAGGAAGGCCACCAGACCCCCGGCAAGATCCTTGCCAGGGACGACAGCACGCCACGGCAAGACCCTTGCCGGGCCACCCGGCAAGGCCCTCGCCAAGGACGCCAGCGGGGCCACCGCCAAACCCGCGCCGGACAGGCTTCCACCACCGTTCACATGCAGCTGCCCACCCAACCAGCTGGGCGGGCACCTACGTGGCAACATGCAACTCCCAGGCCAACTCATCGAGTGCCTACGTGGCGGCATGCAGATCTTCGTGAAGGCTCCGCCACCACGCCTCCTCAGCTGCCTGGCTACCTACATGGCACCACGCACCTCACTGGCCAGGGCGCATGTCAAGGCGAGGAGGAGTGGCGACGGACGGGATGGGCCTCGCCCCCGTCCCCAATAAAGCAAGGGGACACCTAAGCTACGCATTAAATGCGTCTTGTCCTAAAATACGAGCGATAAGCTCAGGGCACTGTACGCCTTTCCACCTCCTGTGTGTCACCGTGGCAGCCCCTTTCAACTATAAAAGGAGGCCCATGGCATGTTGGAGAAGGATTCGACTGTTTCGAACCACGCACTGACCACAGCTAGTTCGAGAGCTCAAGAACTTTTAGAAATACACCCACCAAAGCAGGACTAGGGTTTTACGCATCCTCGTGGCCCGAACCTGGGTAAACGATCCCTTTGCTGTCTACTAGCCCTGCTCTCCTTGCAACCCTGCGCCCCGGCAACCGTAGTAGGGATTCTTGTGATCCCATAGGTGTCGTTCCACACCGACATCTTTGCCGCGCCAGGTAGGGGGCGCAATTGTGAGAACCTGGTCTGGTAGTTAGCCTACCAGTTCTTCGTCGCCATGGCCCCTAAGAAGAAGACGGCCACGGCGGTCGGCTCGTTGGGAGCCGAACGGCCCGTGCCGGTGCGGACGAGCAGTGGACCGGTTGTTGGGGATATTACTACTGGGCGTAAACCGGCCTATCTGGGCCGGGTTAACTTCATCAGTAGTTCAACGGTGTAAAAGCCCAAGAGGCATGAAAGTAAGGGCCCAAGGCTTGTAGTCGGTTTAGAACTCATGGCCGTAAACCGCATGGTATGTAAACTTGTATTGTAAGTTAGGAATAGAGAGAGACCAACCCGGATACGAGTATGAACCGGAGATTGGGACTCTCTGAACCGACGGGCGTCACCCGTGTATATAAGGGGACGACCCGGGACGGTTCAAGGACAGAAAACAACAACTCGAGGCCTAGGCGAAGCTTATTTGCTCCCTAGTCATCGAGACCACATCAATCCCATCACAACTAGACGTAGGCTTTTACCTTCATCGAAGGGGCCGAACTAGTATAACTCTTGTGTCTTTGTATCCGCTTTAACCCCTTCAAGTTAACCCGTAGCGATGGCTCCACGACTAAGTCCTTTCATGAGGACATCTGCCGTGACAAAACCACGACAGCTTGGCGCCACCGTGGGGCTATCGCACGATGGTTTGATGATCTTGGAGGGCAAGTTCAAGGACTCGAAGGCTATCTTGTGGGCGGATGACCAAGAGTCATCGCGGCAAGCTCTACATCGACGATGTAGGCTGGGGCCCCGAGGCCGGCTCGATTGAGTACGGGTACCGGGTCCCCTTTGGTGGCATACACGTTTTCATCGGCAAGATTGGTGAGCCAGGGCCTGAGCCGGACATCTGCACCGACCTCGTCGAGACGGCTCAGCGTACGAGATATGCCCAGGTTAAACCGGCCGTGAAGCGTGCCTTTGTGGGAGTCCTCCACGGAGGAAGTTATGAGGACGGATCAGAGTCTGGTGGCGAGACCGTCGTCTATTCCGACAACGAGTCGTCAACCGGAGAAACTGAATCTCTATATCAGCTACAAGATGGCCGGATTGGGGGCTGTTCCGATGGTGACAATATTCCGGACCCCTCTGATCTGCCCAACCGGGGTTGGAATATTCATGGCCGGTACACAAGCAGTACTTCACTCTTCGACCGCTGCGGCAATGATTGCCGGTTCAACAGCAGCGACGGCTGCCGGGGCAGGAGGCTCTGTGCGCCTGCCGGCTCAAGTTTTATCAGATCTGTTTGATGCGTTGGCTACGCTCATGGCAGAGGTTAACCCGGTGGACCAATACGCTCATAACGCGGAGGTTGCGAAGGTGAAGGAACAAATCACTCAGGCTAAAGCGGATCTAGCAGCTGCAGACGCCAGGATGACGGCAGAGCGGGCCGCTTTAGATGCGCAGGCTTATAGGCTCATGCTGGATCAGAGCGCGTCACATGAAGTCATGAAGAGGAAATACAGATCCTGTTTGCCTTCAGTTTTCGAGGGAAGAGACCTCTTCAACACCCCCGGAGCGGGAACCAGTAATCCGCCGGTGGTAAACCGGGCGGAAGCACCTGGGACGGGCGCGCCGGTTCAGCCCCGCTTAATAGATCTACCTCGCCATAATGCCAGTGCGCCTCAGGCTGTGCAAACACCTCCGGGTCACTACTCCAACCCGATGGATAACCTTGTTGCAGCTGCGGCACGGCTGGAGGCTATTCCAATTGAAGGCGATTCACCACAGGCAGTAGAGACGCGCCGGGTCAAGGAGCTGCTTAGGACAACTTTGGTCCAACAGGAAGCATATTCATACAGCCGCGACCGGATCCACTCTACCCCCCGCCCAAGCCGGAGCTATAGCAGACACGTGGAAGAACCGGCCGTATCAAGTAATGCACGGCGTGGCGCGCCCCGTGGCAACAACCCGGCAGGTGGCGTCGATAACGCTCAGGAGGTGGTGGACCGGGCCCGAGCGAGGAGGCCGAGTTAAGCAAAGACAAAGATCGGGCTTATCAGCTTATGCCGGTTCGTCCGACCATCTCGGTCGAGCCTGGGGTTACCTCTAGCTCTTTGGGGGCGCCTTGCCTCGTCCCCGCTTTACGCAATGTGCGCTTTCCCAAAGACTTTAAGGGTCCATGCAAGGTGCCAAATTACACTGCCAATTTAGCTCCAGAAGCATGGATAGAAAGTTATGAGATGGCCATGGAGATGCTGGATGTGGATGAGGCCGCGTGTGCAAAGTACTTCACCATGATGCTCGAAGGCACGGCCTGCATTTCTTGGTTGAAGAGCTTGCCACCCAATACTATAAATTCATGGGCCCAGCTATGACCCGGTTTATCCAGAATTTCAAAGATACTCAGAAGCAGCCCATGTCCATAGTGGACTTGGCGGCTTGTGTCCAGGGGAAGGGGAGTCAACAACCCATTGGGTACGCCGCGTTTCGGAAATCTTGCACTCGTCAGACCGGATCAACGCTGACTCTGCGATCTTAACCCTGGAGGGCAACTGCCGGTTTAAGCCTTTAAAGTTGAAGTTGGGCGCATGAAGCGATTTTTTAATGACATGGGCACTCTCATGGGCGCTTTAGTGAAGTATGCTGATTCTGATAGTACCAAGGATCCCGAGTCTGACGATGATGAGACAGGGAAGGGAAGGAAAAACAGCAACTCCAAGGGCCGGCAACATCACTCGGCAGGTAATGGTGGAGGCAAGCGTAAAGCGAATGGCAACATGGACTTCGTAGCCAACACCAACGCGCAGGACAAGGGCCAGCGGTGCAAGGGTAAACAGCCGAATCGAAGTGGAGCGCCTAATCCGAATCCGGACCGCTTGAATTATCTGTTGAATCAACCCTGTCCGAAGCATGGGACGAAGGAGACGCCAACAAACCACCTCTGGAAGGATTGCTACATTATGCAGGAGTTCAAGATTTCTAATGCTTTCCGGTATGATCAATGTTCCGGCGGCGGTTCAGGATCCGGGCCGGGTTACGGTGGAGGAAATTCCGGTTCAGGATTTAATGGTAATCCGGGCGGACATAACAATCAGAACAATCAGAATAACCAAGGTGGTTACAACCAGCAGCAGCAACAGTCAGGTTATCAGAGCAACCCAAAGCAGTTGAATAGTGGGCAGTACCATGTCTTCACCACCAGCTTAGACAAGCGAGACCGGAAGCTTGAGCGGGCGATCAACGCTGTTGAACCGGCCGTGCCTCATTACCTACGCTGGTCGAGCAGCCCATTGTATGGAGTAGAGAGGATCATCCTCCCGGGTTGACAATCCGGGTCAGCTAGCCTCAGTGGTGGCACCTCAGGTGGGAGGTTATAAGTTCACAAAGGTACTCATGGACGGAGGGAGCAGCATTAACATCCTGTATTATGAGACCTTCCGTCGTATGGGGTTAACAGATAAACATCTCAAACCGTCTAATACAGTGTTCCATGGTGTGGTACTTGGCAAGTCAGCATATCCGGTTGGTAAAATAGCTCGGAAGTGGCCTTTGGTGATGAATATGACTCGGATCGTAAACATTGACGTTTGAAGTGGTAAAAATCCAAAGTCCATATCACGCCCTATTTGGGCGGCCGGCTTATGCCAAGTTCATGGCACGGCCTTGTTATATCTATTTGCAGCTTAAGATGCTGGGTCACAAGGGGACAATAACGGTTCATGGGAGCCGCAAGATCGCTTTGGAATGTGAGGAAGGTGATGCGGCTTACGCAGAGTCGGTTTGTGCCACCGAGGAGCTGAAGTATTATAAGGACAATGTTGATCCGGCGGACATGACTCCATTGAAGAAGCCAACTACAGAGCATGGTCCGCCCCTGAAATTCAAATCGGCAAATGAGACTAAGCTTGTTGACTTCGTGCGGCGATTCGTCCAAGCAGTTCAAAGATCGCTGCCAACTTGGATCCGAAATAGGAAAGCGCGCTCATCGAGTTCATCCATGAGAATCGGGCCATTTTTGCATGGAAGCCTTCTGACATGCCAGGTGTACCGAGGCAACTCGCTGAGCACACTCTTAATGTTGATCCCAAGTACAAACCAGTGAAGCAATTTCTCCGCCGGTTTAACGAAGAAAGGCGCAAGGCCATTGGAGAGGAGGTGGCCAGGCTCTTAGCAGCTGGTTTTATCGTTGAAGTCTTCCATCCGGAATGGCTTGCTAATCCGGTGCTGGTTCTCAAGAAAAACGACACTTGGCGCATGTGTGTGGATTACACAGATCTTAACAAGGCTTGTCCAGCAGATCCTTTTGTCCACCCCCGCATTGACCAGATTATTGATGCCACTGCGGGTTGTGAGCGTTTGAGCTTTTTGGATGCCTATTCTGGGTATCATCAGATCAAGATGGCAGTTAAGGACCAGGAGAAGACGTCGTTTATCACTCCCTTTGGAGCCTTCTGCTATGTATCTATGCCTTTTGGGCTCACGAGCGCCCAAGCAACTTATCAACGCTGTGTACAGAATTGCCTGCATAAACAGATCGGCCGTAATGTGAACGCCTATGTTGATGATATTGTGGTCAAGTCAAGGGAGAAGGAGACACTGATTGACGATTTGAAGGAAACCTTTGACAACCTGCGAGTTTACAAGATGATGCTCAACCCGGCCAAATGTGTCTTTGGTGCTCCGGCAGGCAAGTTATTGGGTTTTCTCGTGTCCAACAGGGGAATTGAAGCTAATCCGGAGAAGATTACGGCTATTACCTCCCTGGCTAAACCGAAGTGTATTAACGATGTCCAGCGTTTGGCAGGCCGGATTGCCACGATGAGTCGGTTTATCAGCCGCCTCGGAGAGAAGGCCATCCCTTTGTACCAGATGCTGAAGAAGACAGATCAGTTTGTCTGGAGTCCAGCCGCCGATGAAGCTTCAGAGGACTTAAAGCGGCAATTGGCCAACCCGCCGTGCTTTCGCCGCTTCCCATTGACAAGGAGCCGCTTCGCTATATGTTGCTGCTAACGCCAGGCGGTCAGCGTAGCCATTGTGGTGGAGCGGAAGGAGGCGGGGAAGGAGCATCCGGTTCAACGTCCGGTTTATTGTATCGGCGAGGTACTTATTGAATCTAAGCAAAGGTATCCGCATTGGCGTAAGCTGGTGTATGGAGTTTTCATGGCGTCGGAAGTCAAGCAAGATTTCCGAGGGCACCCCATCACGGTGGTCAGTTCTGCTCCCTTAGGCGATATCATACAGAACCGGGAAGCGACTGGCCGGATTGCCAAGTGGGCTATAGAGCTTGGGCCGCATGGTCTGAAGTACGTGCCTCGGACGGTGGTGAAGTCTCAAGCACTTGTGGATTTCATTAATGATTGGACGGAGTTGCAGGCACCTGAAGAAAAGCCGGATCACACATATTGGACCATCCATTTTGACGGATCCAGCAATTGAGGGCTCGAAATTTGAGTCGTATTAACTTCCCCACGAGGTGACAAGTTTTGTTACATTCTCCGCTTAATGTTCCCTTGTACTAACAATGCAGCTGAGTATGAAGCCTTGCTCCATGGTCTCCGGATGGCTAAGGAGATGAATCTAAGCTGGGTTAAGTGCTTCGGTGACTCGGACCTAGTGGCTCAACAGGTGTCTGGCACTTGGGATTCAAAGGACCCGCTCATGGCTGCATATCGTCGTGAGGTGGATATTGTCGCATGTCATTTCAAGGGCTATCAGGTGGACCACGTGGACCGTCAGAAGAATGAAGCGGTGGACGCTTTAATCCGGTTGGGCTCTCAATGCAAACCGGTCCCGCCCAATGTTTTTCTGGACGTGCTGCACAACCCGTCGGTCAAGCTCCCTGGTGAAGCGGATTTGGTTATTCCTAATCTGGAGGCTCAATTGGTGGCAGCTCTTCACATCACTCCGGATTGACGCCTTCCTTATCTTGGCGTACATGAACCGGGCGATTTACCGAAGATGAGACGTTGGCCCGACAGATAGTCCGGCGATCTAAGTCTATGACCATTGTTAATGGCGAATTGCATCATTGCAGTGTGTCAGGGGCGTTTCAACGTTGTGTGTCCCCTGAGGAAGGATGTGAAATATTGCATGAGATCCATGAAGGAGATTGTGGTCACCACACCGGTTCAAAATCCTTGGTGGCTAAAGCGTTCTGCCACGGTTTCTATTGGTTGACTGCTCATGCTGATGCGGAAGATCTGGTCAGACGATGTGATGGTCGCCAAAAGTTTTCCAGACGTGCTCATGTACCGGCCCAAGAATTGAGGATGATTCCAATTACTTGGCTGTTTGCAACCTGGGGGCTGGATATGGTTGGGCCTTTCAAAAGGTCCAAGGACAAGAAGACCCACCCCACCGGTGGCGGTCGACAAGTTTACAAAATGGGTAGAGGCGTAACCTCGTTAGCAATTGTGATGCGCCACGGCGGTTCAGTTCATCAAAAAGTGATTTTGCGGTTTGGCTTTCCACACAAGATCATCACAGATAATGGTACCAATTTGTCCAAAGGTGCCATGAAGGAGTTCTGCGAACGTGAGCACATCCGCTTCACGCTTTCTTGATAGCTCACCCTGTCCAATGGTCAAGCGGAAAGGGCTAATCAAGAGATCTTGAGAGGCATCAAGCCCGGCTTATGGTCCCTTTGCAGAGGACACCGGGTTGTTGGGTAGAAGAGCTACCGTCTGTGTTATGGAGTATAAACACTACGCCTAACAGATCCACGGGATACACACCGTTCTTTATGGTCTATGGAGCGGAGGCGGTTCTTCCCAGTGACATTCGTCATGACTCACCTCGTGTGGCAGCTTATGTTGAAGCGGACAACGAGACGGCACAGCAAGACGCTATGGACCGGTTGGATGAGGAGCGTGACATCGCAGCTGCCCGCTCGGCGATTTACCAACAGGATCTTCGTCGTTACCATAGTCGCCGGTCGTAACTAGAACTTTTCAAGAAGGAGATTTGGTGCTTGGCTCATCCAAGACCGCATCGATATGCACAAGTTATCCCCACCTTCGGAGGGACCTTTCATGGTCAGCAAGAATCTACACAACGGGTCGTACTATCTGATCGATATTTGAGAGAATAAAGACTCACGCACGTCAGAGGAGGAGACCAACAGGCCTGGAACATAGCTCATCTTCGGCCTTATTATACCTGAGCCATCGGCTCTATTTATGTACATATTATGACAGTGTATATATTGTGAATAAAGTAATAAACCGGAGCCTCAGCTAAAGCGGGTATCTGCTCATTACATCATGTGTGGTTACATGGAGTTGTTCTGTCTTAAAGCGGCCTCCGGTTTACCCCTTGAGTTTGCTTTCCAAAAGCTTTATGATATCACTTGGGGGCTTGGTCGCGTCCGAACCAATGCAACACCTTTTGATAGGCGAAAGCCACCAGATCACTTGGGGGCTTGGTCGCATCCGAACCAATGCAACACCTTTTGATAGGCGAAAGCCACCAGATCACTTGGGGACATGGTCAAGTCTGAACCAGTCACGCCTTTTGATCGGCCTAAGGCCATAGAGTCACTTGGGGGCTTGGTCGAACCCGAACCATTGCCACGCCACTTGATCGGTATAATGCCACGGTTTCAGTTGGGGACCTGGCTGACTTGAACCATAGCTATACCTTATAGGGAGCTTGGTCGTGTCCGACCATGGTAACACCATCTGATCGGCTCAGTAAAGCCTTCTTTTTTGCAAACGGTTTATCATTGCCTTTGCTTCCATGTTTTTTCATAACTATTATTTGATTTTTGTTGCGTTTCTTAAACCGATAACATTTTTAAACCGGTTCAAACTGTCAATTGACGGAATTCGGTCCATTTTTTAATCCGGAGATAATTTTTCCAGTTTCACTTTTTCTGTTAACATCCCATAATGGAGTAACAAGGGGCTTGTCATGACCCGGCACGGTTTACATGGTAAACCGGCATTATAAACACAGGAGCTGTTTTCTCCTTTGACGGTAAGGGTTTATACAACCTCCGCTTCAAGACTGGCTAAGCCAACTTTATGCGCAGCGATGGCAGGTATTTTGTATCACAAATTCTGATTATATACCTCAATATATCATTTCATATATATATGAACGTCACAAACCGCCGTGGCGGTTTAAGATTTTGTGACTGCAGGCAATATAGATTGAAAGTTTCGATCATTCAAGCAAAAGTATCAACACCTATGCGCGAAGGCATATTAAAAGCAAGAGTGTTGGCTATCCTATTACAAGGCAACATGGTGCCCAAATAAGATCATTGTTTCTTGGCGGAATGTAATGAAGCAGCTATTCAAATCAGCTTCCGGTTCATGCTTGCTCGCCGCCCCGGTCTGATGGTTGTGGGTCGTCCTGCGCCGCTTCAGCTTCTTCATCTCTACCCAGCGGCTGAAAGTCAGCATTGGTCCAGTCGATTCCCATTAAAGCTTGAAAGACAACCTCCTCATGCATCAGGGATGATGGTTCAATATCAGGAGCGTAAGTATGCTTACGGATTGGAGGGATCAGGTTCTCCGCTTCGGGAATAGGTGCAGCTACTCGTTTGTTCTGATCGTCATATTGAGCTTGATAATGCGACAAGTTTACCTCTTCGGCCAATTGGCAAGCGCAGGGCGCACCGCCCGGTTTATCGCTCTCAGATCATCTTCGTTGAACTCTGAACCGTCTTCCTTCAAACTGGGATAGCCCTGAGCTGCCTCAACAGGATCGAAATCTGGCACCCATGCTTTTGCCCGGATTAAGGCGTTAATGGCGCCGGTTCGAGCAGCAGATTTCTTCAGCTCTTCAATCCGGGCGGGAAGCATTGACAACCTCCTAAGAGTATCTTGAATTAAGGAGGGTGCTGGATTGTTATGTGATGCAGTGGAGATGATCCGCTGTGCTCCAGTGTACAGCTGCTCTATTAAAGTGTAGGCAGCTTTCAATTTCATCCGAACATCTGACCCCAAGTGACCAATGCGCAGCTTCACAAAGATTGCAAGAGAAATCACAAACCAGACTTATCATAAGAAGGCCAAGATTGTCACAGAAGCCAAAGGAAGCTTACCGAAGATAGCAGCAGTCATGGCATGCACTTGCCGCTTCACGCTGGTCAGCTCATCTACCACCGGTTTAAGGGCAGCTTCAGCATTTTCAACCTTTTTGGTTAAAGCGGCCTTTTCAGTATCCCAGCCGGCCCGCTCAGACTTGAACCACTCCTTGAGCTGCTCCATAGTAGTCAAGGCGGTTTTCAGCTCATCCTTGGCCTTGGAGGTTTCTGCTTGTTGAGATTTCAGATTTTCTTGAAGATCATTGATTTGTGAGGCTTGTTGGCGTATCTCACTCGCAACAAAAAGGAGCATGTTAAATATCTTCATTACAAGTCCCAAGTGCATAACCAGTCATACACTTGGCACTTGGGGGCTAATGCATGTTTGATCTTCATCTACCAATAAAATCACAAAGTCCCAAGCTCAATACAGGTATTCAACTTGACACTTGGGGGCTAATGGCTATTTGCTCGAACATGTTCTGATGCGGTGATATAAATTACAGTCCCGGTTTAATTATACTAAGTTAAACCGCCCCTTGGGGGCTACATCAGTGGATTCTGAAGCATTGAGTTTATGCCAAGTCCCGGTTTAACTATACTAAGTTGAACCGGCCCTTGGGGGCTAGGAGAGTTAACAAAAATTGAAGTATCCAAGCGGGAAAATAACATGGAGGTTACCTCGAATTTTTCTTTCATCATCTTCACCAGGCCAGCTTCATAATCACGGCTGGTATACAGCCGGTTCAAGTAGCCAGAATGAAGGTCTTGGGGTTCAGAGCAGCGTAAGTTGCTAGATCAACAGCCCACTTGCCCTTGCTCATAGTGGCAAATTCTTCTTTGGCAGAATGTTTGGATAAAGCGACCGGATTACCCGGTTCGCTGTGGCCAAAGCCAAGAATCACAATGTCATCGCCGTCCTTGGTATCACCGGTTTGACCAGGGGCGGTCGGTTTGTCGGCCAGGCGGATTGGACCGTGGATTTTTCAATCCGGGTTGGGCTTACGGGCTGGTCAGCAGGAAGGGAGGTGTTAACAGGCCTTTCTTCAGCAACAAAATCGTCATCTTGCAGTGGCGGATCATTGGGAGTGTCTTCACAGATAGCCGCTTCAAGATTTGGGATGCTATCCGGTTCAGGGGCAGTCTCCTCGTCGGCCGTTTTATCCAGACGAGCCTTTTTGCTCGGCCTAGGCTTGGCCCTGAAAAGGCACAATAACGGTCAGATACGGCATATACTACACAATGATGCCGTTTTAAGTGGTGGCAGCTGAGTAGCTGATGACTCGCCAGATGAGGAATGGGAAGTGACCTGATAATCGGAGTCAGATGGATTAAGGGGTTCATGAAAGCAGCCTGCTTTAGGATAAGCACTGACAAGCAAATTAGAGACCTCTGAACGACGTTTCCGAACCGGACTGTTCGGTAAACCAGTGGAGGTAACTACCTGGCCGCTGTGCCGAGTTGTGCGGCGAGCTTCATGTTGTTGAGTCTTCATAAGAAATTTGGGATCCAAGTAAGCAAGGGGATGAGAAAATTTAATTTTCCGGTTTGCCCGACGGATTTTTAGTGAAGGCAAAGGATTTGAGTCGGAGGAGAGAATAGTTACCTCTACAACATCAGCATTACTGGTTTCAAAGATCCTCCCGACAAATATCATCATTAATTAGGCGTATGAAAAGTAAGCTGCTTAATCAAGTTCTACCTCAAGGTCCGGATTACCCACATCGTCATCCACACCCGGATCGTAAGATGCAAAGTGGTTTTCCTTTATGAGTAGTCTTCTTGACAGCTTTGGTCTTTTGCGGATTAGTTTTTCCGGTTTGTCCGGCTTCTCCGGTTTCTCTTGTGGACGTTTCTTGCTCTGTAATGGATCATCACCCCGATTAAGCAGCAGTTGATGTTAAAAGTGATACCGGAAATGGCAGTAATATATTCAGTAAAAATAGTCAAGTCTTACAGATGGTGGTTTGTTGGTAGCATGTATGAGTAGACCGGTTCGGCACGAGAGGTGTTCCGGTTCGTTCAACATTTTCTTCACAGCCTCGGTGACCTCATCATCGGTAAGCTGGATATTAATATGTCGGAGGGGGTCATCGACACTACCAGTGTACTCACACATTAAAACGGAGCGCTGGGAGAGGGGCAGTATGCTCCATGATATCCAACAGCGCGCGAGATCAATTCCGGTTAAACCATTGGCCATGAAGGCTCTGAGCTTGGAGAGTTGCGGAGCGTATTTACTTCTCTCATTGGCGGTTAATCTTTGCGGAAAGGGATGTGTATTGCTGAGTAGCTCCGGACGAAAACCGGGCAAAGGATTCTCATTGGCAGGTGAAGTGTCTCTGCAATAAAACCATGTTTGATTCCATTCCTTGGGGTGGCTGTGCAGTTTGACATGAGGATAAGTGACCTCCTTTCTTTTTTGAATCGCCACACCACCCAATTCTGTGTTGGGCCCGTGGGTGAATTCTGTGCGGCGGTTTAGATGGAAGCAGTCTCTAAACAGTTCAACTGTGGGTTCTTCTTGAAAGTATGCCTCACAGAGCACTTGGAAGTGACAAATGTTGGTAACAGAATTGGGGCCCGTATTCTTGGGACGGAGTTGAAAATTGGCTAACACATCCCGGTAAAATTTTGAACCCGGGCGGGTTAAAACCCGGCTAAGTGATCTACTTAAAACTACAATCTCTCCTTCTTGAGGTGTGGGTGGACATTCTTTGCCAGAACCCTCCAATGGATAGTATTTTTACTTCTTAAAGCGCCAGTCAGGACCAGATTGTTTAATTGAGTTTCGGTGACACGGGAAGGAGCCTAGTTGCACTCATATACTTGTTTGGCCATCTACAAAAATATAAATCCGGTTCAAGAAATGTGTTGGGACAAAGAGAGAACCGGTGTACAATGCTAAATCGGAGACAAATACATCTAAATCGGAGTTCTATGAAGCGACAGTGTCTGGTTAAGGAGCTCTCGCGGTTCAACAAGGGGACTAATGGTGTATACCAGTTTATTTAATTTTTCTATGTTAAGTTAAACCGCCTGGTCTAAATATTGAAAACAATTGAGGTTGCAAACGGCTAAATGTGCAGAAACAGGTTTCGCAAGATTTCTCTACAACGAAGGATCTGAAGCCAGATCAGAAAAGAAGAAAAATATCCAAAAAAAGGATAAAGCAGAGCAGTATTGATGCAGTGAGCAGGAGATAATGTGCGAGATCTATGAACGTGAGCACGAGACTACAGGCGGATGCTAAAAGCTACTACTAATCAGAGCAAGGTGTCATAGATCTATCCAGGAGTCTGGTATGAGCATGAACAATTAATGGAGCACTGCAAGAACAAGAAACCCTAGAACGGATCTAGGTCGAGCGGAACCGAGGACCTACCTGAGTTGAGGAGATGCGGAAGAGTGCTGTGTTTCTCTGGTGCGTTCAGGTTGATGCAGCGGCTCAAGACGGTGCAGAGGTCGATGGCGGCGGCGGAGCTCCCAGGCTAGCGACGCGAGGAAGACGAAGAGAAAAGGGACAGAGGGGAGAAAAGGAATGACCCTTCGGTCCTATTTATAAGGCAAGATACCGTGTCGGTAGCGTGAATCAAGGAGCCACAAATCTAGGGAAGCAGCTGTCGCCTCTATTATTGCGGATCTGTTAAACAAAGAAGATATCATGAATGCTATCTTTATGGGGACGCCATGCCGGTTTACAAAGAACCGGAGAAGGTGACATCACGGCGGTTCAACGATTTCAAGAAGGTATTGAAGATGAAGGTTTTTATCAAGGATTGACATGAACCTGTTCAAATCAATCTGGGGCCTAATGTTGGGGATATTACTACTGTGCGTAAACCGGCCTATCTGGGCCGAGTTAACTTCATCAGTAGTTCAACGGCGTAAAAGCCCAAGAGGCATGAAAGTAAGGGCCCAAGGCTTGTAGTCGGTTTAGAACCTGTAGCCATAAACCGACATGGTATGTAAACTTGTATAAGTTAGGAATAGAGAGAGACCAACCCGGATACGAGTATGAACCGGAGATTGGGACTCTCTGAACCAACGGGCGTCACCCGTGTATATAAGGGGACGACCCGGGACGGTTCAAGGACAGAAAACAACAACTCGAGGCCTAGGGCGGCTTTATTTGCTCCCTAGTCATCGAGACCACATCAATCCCATCACAACTAGACGTAGGCTTTTACCTTCATCGAAGGGGCCGAACTAGTATAACTCTTGTGTCTTTGCGTCGGCTTTAACCCCTTCAAGTTAACCCGTAGCGATGGCTCCACGACTAAGTCCTTTCATGAGGACATCTGCCGTGACAAAACCACGACACCGGTCACAGACAGGACCCGGGCCATGGCCCGCGAGCACCAGCATCACCCAGGCAGTCGGAGCTTGGCGAGCGGCATCGTTCGCGCACCAGACGACAAGTTACACATCACCGGATCCAAAGACGGAGCGTTCTCGCAGCGGCGCTGGGCCCTCCAGGGCGCTGCAGCCGACTTCGGGCGGCGCGACGACCTCCAGGATGCCTACACCGGCGACCACCGCGCGTTCTTCACATGGTGTGTGCGCCGAGCAGCGTCACCACGTTGGTGACCCTGGGCACCGCCGTGGGAAGACCCCTGTGCATCATCGGCAAGATGAAGGGGTTCAACACGCTCGCCGAAGCGCTGGTGAAAATGGCACGCAGCCGCAGGGTCGTGACTGAGCTCCTTCTAACATAGTTAGAAGTCGAAGCGCGCCGTGATCCACACAGCTGTCGTTGCCGCCCACACCAGCGGAAGCTTTGGCGCGTGCGCAGCTGCTCCTCGATTTCCCTCCTGCTGCTGAGAAGCTCGACGAGTGGAGGGCCACCATCCGGAGCCTCGTCGCCGTCGCCAACAAAGAGGATCCGCGACCAGCGGGGCCCTCGGGTCGGCGCCCCACCGAGCCACCACATGCTGGCGCTGGGAGGACCGAGGAAGCTACGGCCACGGTGCACTCTCTTCCTCCTCGCCAGCCGCCGCGGGCGTCGGCCTGTCGTGACAACACTTGTGATAACATCTCCATAGCGTCGTCCGACCCGCGGACCCTCCGCGACCAGCGCCAGGTCCTTCGGGAACGAGCTCACGAAGACGCTCGAACCACCGTCGAGCGTCGGCGCGAAACGCGCCGCCAGTCGGACAAGCGGGCAGGACCCGCTATGGACCACCCGGCACCGGGGGGCTCCGGCGGCCTACCTTACGAGGTGGGCTGCCCGGCCTTTACCCGTGAGCTGCGGCAGTTCCAGTGGCCGTCCCACCGCATGTTCAAGCCCGACGCCGAGAGAAGTACACCGTAAAACCCATCCATCCGAAGTTCCTCAGGCATCTACACCATCGCGATGCATTGCCGGGCTCGCGACGACAAGGTGCTTGCCAACTATTTCCCGCTAGCGCTCAAGCCCAATGTGATGTCTTGGTTGATGCACTTGCCGGTGGATTCCATTTCTTCTTGGTTGGATCTGTGCCATGAGTTTGTTGGCGCCTTCATAGGAGGCCACCAAGCTCATGGCCAGGCCAGTGATCTGCACATCATTCCCCAAAAGGAAGGGGAGACCCTGCGCAAGTACATCCAGAGATTCAGCCGGCTGCAGTACAACATCCCCGACGTTCATCCCGCCGTTGTGATTAGCGCGTTCCACCAGAATGTGCGCAATCGCAAGATGCGCGAAGAGCTGGCGATGACCAAAGTTAAGGACATGGCCGAGCTCTACGTCCTGGCCGATAGGTGCGCCCGGGCTGAAGAGGGAAGGAAGTAGCCCAGCGAAGACGCCGGCACGAAAACCGACTCTACCGATGAAGACGCCGCTACCCCGACGAGGAATGGCCGGCGTCGCAACAGGAAACGCAAAGGCAAGACCGTGCTTGCCATTGAGGGATCTGACGACACCGGTGCCGGCAAGCAGGTCAAACCAGACGCCCGCGGCAAGCCAGGAAGCTCCGACAAGCAATACTGCAAGATCCACCGCACCAAGGGCCATGACCTCCAGAACTGTCGGCAAGTCGAGCTGCTTGCTGAGAAGCAAAAGGCTGAGTACGAGGGATTGCTTGCCGGTCTCAGGATCGTGATAGACCTCGGGGTTAAGAAGCTCATCGTCAGGGGTGACTCGCAGCTCGTTGTCAGGCAGGTCAACAAGGATTATCTGAGCCCATTGATGGAAGCTTATGTAGATGAGGTGAGGAAGCTGGAGGAATGCTTTGACGGTATCCAGGCGGAGCACGTCCCCCGAGCGGAGAACGACATCGCCGATTACCTGTCAAAGCGTGCCGCATTCAAGCTACCTGTGGAACCAGGTACCTTTTTGCTCCAGTTAACTCAACCATCCGTCGAACCACCAGCGGGGCAGAACAAGCAGAGGAAATCAGGTCCCGGCAAGTACTTTCCTACCGAGCCCCCTGGGGCTGCCGGCAAGGGTGCTGCCGTGGACGCTGAGCCTGCCCTAGAGAAACTGGCTCCGGCAGGGCGTCAAGCCCTGGCCGTAGAGACGGCCGCTCCCATGGCGGAAGAGATGCCTTTGGTCCTTGCGGTCGAGCCCTAGGCTCCGGCATGGGCACAGCATACCATCCAATTCCTCCAAACAGGGGAGCTTCCTGAGGAGCAGGAAGAAGTGGAGAAAGTAGCCGGTCGGTCCGTCTTGTTCCAGTTCATCGATGACGTCCTGTACCGGAGAAGGCCGAACGGTGTGAAACTCAAGTGCATCCCCCGGGAGGAAGGACTGGAGCTGTTGGCGGAGATACATGGAGGCATATGTGGCTCCCACATAGGGTCGAGGGCCCTTGCCGGGAAGGCGTTTCGGCAAGGTTTCTTCTGGCCCACTACCCTCCAGGATGCGACGGCACTAGTAACCAAGTGTGAAGCATGCCAGTTGCATTCAAAGAAGCTTCATCAACCAGCTCAAGCCCTTCAAACAATCCCTCTCTCCTGGCCATTCTCGGTGTGGGGATTCGATATACTGGGCCCTTTCCCCCATGCTATCAGGGGCTTTGAGTACTTGTACGTTGCAATCGACATGTTCACAAAGTGTCCAGAGGTGGAAGAAGTGAGGAAGGTGACTGCTCAGTCAGCCGTCAAGTTCTTCAAAGGACTGGTCTGCCGTTTTGGTGTGCCAAACAGAGTCATCACCAACAACGGCATGCAGTTCAGAAGCCACACCTTCATGCAGTATATCCAAGACCACGACAGCAAGGTCTATTTTGCTTCCGTGGCACATCCACGGAGCAACGGCCAAGCTGAGAGGGCAAATGCTGAAGTGTTGCGAGGCCTGAGAACGAAGACCTTTGACAAGCTGCACAAGAGTGGAGTTGCCGGCGGTTGTTTGGTCGATCAGGACGACACCAAATCAAGCCACCGACCAGACACCTTTTGCCCTGGTATACGGGGCAGAAGCAGTTCTCCCCACGGAACTCATATACGGGTCACCTCGAGTGCTCGCTTATGATGAGCTTGAGCAAGAGCCGTTGCGCCAAGATGACGCGACGCTCCTTGAGGAAGATCGTCTTTGGGCGGCTGTGAGAGCGGCACGCTATCAAAGAAGCCTTGCGTTGCTACCATAGCCGCAAGGTTCATGCCCGATGCTTTGAGGAAGGCGACCTTGTTCTTCGGCGCGTTCAATCGGCCAAGAATTCCAACTAGTTGACGCCGAAGTGGGAAGGCCCTTATCGGGTAATGCGAGTCACCAGGCCTGGCGCAGTCCGCCTGGAGACCGAGGATGCCGTCCCAGCGAGCAACTCCTAGAACATCGAGCATCTTCACAAGTTTTACCCATAAGGCGCGGCTTGCCGAGCCCCCCAGCAAGCCACCATTTGTACAAGCTTTGCCGACAAGGCATGTGACCCTTTGTACAACGCCAGGCGCAGACACTGAGCATAAATGAAGCGCTGGCGCCCTAAGTCATAGCACGCATGCTAGGTCGAGTCTCTTCCTCGGTTAGGGTTGATAGTGCTCAGCAGCGACTAACCCCTAGCTTAGAGGTCGAAAGCGCCTATCTGTTCCTCTTCTGTCCTCTTTTGGTTCGCAGGGCACATGCGCACTTCTGCCGAGCTACTTGGAAGAAAGGAAATGGACCGGCGTCCCGACCCCGGCAAACCAGAGTTGCCGGGGGCTACAAGCACGAGGATCCAACCGTGGCAAGATAAGACTGCCGGGGGCTGCAGATCTAGATAAGTCTTTTTATCCCCTATCATACATTTCGAAACAGGACTGGGGCATGTGAAGCCTCGTTTCTATCTCTAGGCTGTCGTGCTCCCCTTTTCCCCATACCTAAGGACTATTTCCTGGGTCCGGATTTGGTTGTAGCCACGGCGGCAAGGAGGTGGGACGAGGAGCCTGAAGCCCACATCATCCCTGCCTCCGCCAAGAGCGCGAGAACGGTCGAATGGAGTGGGGGGAACGGCAAGGCTTGTTGCCGGGCGAAAAACGTTTATCTTAAACAATAATGAGGATTCGCTCCTCGTCGCGGGATTTACCCACGAACGAAAAGCCCGGCAAGAATCCCTTTTTCATTAAAAACATCCCGTACAGGTACAGTTCGTACGAAATTAAAAACATGGACAAAGGGGATTACAAGCTTTAAATTTAACAAGGCCCGCATGCTTACAGATTAAAAAAAGAGATAAGGTGCTCGTGATCCCTTTCTTGTCCCTCTCCTTAGGAGGCAGGTCAAGGAGGAAAAAGGGCAAAAGGGATGCCTAGGCGAGCTACGAGCAGCAGAAAGCACCAAGAGAACACCTCAGTGGCCGCCGACGGGCGGGCCGGTGATGACGGTGCCAGGAAGGAGCTGGAAGACGAGGCGGCAGGACCGGCAATATGCAATGAAGGCGTCGGTGCCCGCGTACTCGTAGTTGACGGCCTTGCCGCCCGCCCTCTTCCTCTTCCGCAACCTCCCGACGCCAGCCGCCCAAGGAGACGGCCCCGAGAAGTTCAAGGAGCTGGCCCCGCCCCGGCAAAACCCTGCCGGAGGAGCGGTGTCACGCCCAAGATGCGACCCTATCCTAAAGGAACTCGAAGGTCCCACCAAGGATAGAAGCGCATCTTGAAGACGCTTTTGCAAGGTGGATATCATTACATCAACATTACATAATAGATGGGGATACATACATAAGGCACAAATGCCACAAGAATACATCAACATCATATACAAGATCAACATCCGACTACGGATGAAACATAAATGAAGCTCAAACGACATCCACCTGCTAGCCCAGTGCTGCCGACCGAACCTATCCCCGATCGAAGAAAAGCAGAGGAAGAACTCCAAACAAGCAAACATCGCTCTCTGCGCCATGATCATCGCGAAACCTGTACCGCAATCTGGTGTAGTAATCAGTGAGCCACGAGGACTCAAAGCAATCCCATTACCATGGGTATCAAGACTAGCAAAGCTTAAAGGGAAAGGAAGGGGTAAAGTGGTGAGGTTGCAGCAGCGACTAAGCATATATGGTGGCTAACATACGCAAATGAGAGCGAGAAGAGAAACAAAGGAACAATCGTCAACTAGTAATGATCAAGAAGTGATCCACGAACTCCTACTTACGCCGGACATAACCCGAAACCGTGGTTCTCCTCTCGATCAACCCCAAAAGAGACACTCACGGTTACTCACATGGGTGGTGTATTTTAGAAGAGTATGCTTCAAGTTTAATACAACAGTAAAATAACAAATTCCCATCTGCCACATAACCGCGGGCATGGCTCTCGAAAGTTTATACCCTCTGTGGGTGTCCCAACTTAGCCCATGATAAGCTCTCGCGATCAACGAAGGATATTCCTTCTCCCGGAAGACCCGATCAGTCTCGAATCCCGGCTACAAGACATTTCGACAGTAATAAAACAAGACCAGCAAGACCTCCCGGCGTGCCGACACCTCGATAGTAGCCGCACAGATCTCGCCTCGTGCCACGACCGGATGAGCAGTCCGCATAACTAAAACCAGGCCTCGAGTTTCCCGAGGAGGCGCTGCAAAGGGTTTCTAGTTTGGACCAACCCTTAGACCGGCAGTGGCCCGGGGGGGCTTACATAACGATGACCCTTGGGTTAATTACTCCCAAGGGAAATGTAGGTGGTGGTGAGGCAAATGGTAAAACCAATGTTGGGCCTTCTTTGGAGGAGTCTTATTCAAAGCGAACTGTCAAGGGGTCCCATAAATCACCCGACCGCGTTAGGGACGCAAAATCCGGGGAACATAATACCTATATGACGAAAACTAGGGCGGCAAGAGTGGAACAAAACACTGTGCATAAGGCCGAGCCTTCCACCCCTGTACCAAGTATATAGATGCATTAATAATATAAGAGATATTGTGATATCCCAACAAAATCCTGTCCACCATGGAGCAATCTTCAACTTCACCTGCAACTAGCAACGCTATAAGAGGGGATGAGCAAAAGCGGTAACATAGCCAAACAACGGTTTGCTAGGAAGGGTGACAACGGTCAGAGGTTCATGGCAATTTGGGATGGCTTGATAAACAGGTAATAGGTAGCGCAGCATAGCGATAGAACGAAGCAACTAGCATAGCAATGATAGTAGTGAGATCCAAGGTGACGGTCATCTTGCCTGAAATCCCGCAAGGAAGAAGAACGAGTCCATGAAGAAGATGAAGCCAAGCGTAGACGAACGAATCCTCACGATCGCAACAAAACAGGAACTAACAAGAAGAAGCACAGAACAAAGTAAACACACCACACATGAACAAGGCATGATGCACAAACAAGCATGATGCATGACAAATCTAGATTAGGCTACTCATGGCAAGAGATGATGCAAACAAGAGCAACACATCAAGACAAGTTTAAATGAGGCCGGGAACAACATATAACAATTCCGGTAAGTCCTCATCTGCAAATTTCGAAATTGGTCCAGATCTGAATAAACCTTATGTTCAAGTTGTTAAACAGCAAGTTAAGATGCACCACGATGATCTACACGAAATTCTAGTCAAGTTACATATAAAGTTCATTAGATTCGGAGCTACGGCCTAGAAGATATGAGCAAAAACAAGTTAAACATGGCATTGATGCAAAATACATGCAAACATCAAGCAAACACTCCCAAACATGGATGCAACACGATAATATGAAGCTACATGCAAAAACAAGCAAGTTTCATATAGAGCACACTCAAAACGGAGCAACGGTTCAACACATACACCCTATACAAGTCATGACAACAATCTGTCCAAAACAGCAACTAGGCATATTGCAAGCATCAAAACACTATGCTACGGCATCTCAACGTAATAACAAAAGGCATGGGCATGAATTAAAGGTAAAGCACAACAAAACATGAACAATGAGCTAACTCCAGAAATCACTAGAACATGCTCAAAAGGACATGGCAAGATTGCAAATAATAACAGTTTCAGACTTAGCAGGAAATAACATCAGGTTGCAATGTTTAGAGCTATCAAACAATATGTTACAGGAACTTATCAATGCAAACAAAGGCATGGAATGATACTACTAAATGCATAGAACAAGAGTCCCTTACTGACCATGAGCCAAAAGGGCACAGAAAATATGATGGCACCCATGTAAACATGGCAAGTTATATGACAGATTCATACATGGCAGGAACAACGATAAGTAGGCATGTTGGTGAGCTTGAACCACTCACCACAGAGAAACACATGGCATGGAAAGGCACCCAACATTAAGAAGACATATTTATGAAGCTAATAATGACAAGATCAAGTTCATAGAGTGCATGTATCACTAACAACAATCATGGCAACATTGAACTTAATGTTAACAGGCTGACAGCAACATTATTTAGCAATTTGAGAGCAAGATTACAACAAGTTACATTAGGCTATAAATGCAACCAGGGCCATGGATGGATAGAGCAAGACATGTGTAACAAAACATCCTTAGTGAACATATCCAGATTATGCATAGAATGACTTGTAGAAGCAGGTTAACATAGCATCATGATATAGCAGATTCAGACATGCAAAACAGTAACAGCAAGTACCCTACTTAACAAGCTTGATGCACTCACTACACAACTCACAAAAATACATGGATGGTACCCCTGTAAAGATGGCATGGAATAGATCAAAATTCATTTATACATCAACCTCATAGGATGCACACATCAATCATGGCAAAAATGACAAATCATCAAGTTATAACAGTTTCAGCAGGTTAACATCATATAGCACTCTTGCAACGAAGATTCAGGCATCAAGATGAACTGAAATGAACATGATGCAATGGAATGTAATGATGCACTCATCGAGGCGAACAATTCAACATATCGCACGCACGAAACGAAGCTACGGATGCAGAGTTATGGCACGATGAACATGGCATGATAATGACAAAATACAGGGACTTGGGCAGAATTTTCGGAGGGGAAAAGTCAACCTTCGGTGGATCTCGCCGGAATCCCACCGGAGTCGAGGAAGAACTCGCTGGAGATGGAGAGGAGGTGTCCGGAGCTCGGGGAAGACGGATCCGGTCGGGGTCGACGCAGGGCGCCATGGGCGCCGGATTCGCCGGGCGAGGACGGGCGCTGGCCCGGGCGGAGTTTTGGCGAGGCAAGGCGCGCAAGTGAGGCGGGCGGAGGCGGACGGCGGCGGACGGAGGCTGCCGGGCGGCTGGGCGAAGGCGGGCGCAGGCGGGCGACGCGGGAGGGAGGCGCCGCCGAGGGACGGAGCGGCCGCGGCGGCGGGGAGCCGGGCGGCCAGTGGCGCGGGCCTCGGGATGCTGCCGGGCGGCAAGTGGAGAGGCGGGCGGCGCGCAGGGCCGGCTCGCCGGGCCGGGACGGGCTCGCGGCGCGGCTGGGCGGCGGCGGTCGCCACGCGGGCGTGCCTCCGATTGAGGGCGCTGGCGGACGCGTCCGGCCAGGGACGGACATGTCCGGCGCGCGCGGAGGGGAAAATCTAGGGTTTGGGGTAGAATGACCCAAAAATTTCGGGGGAGGTCTAGTTTTATAGGTAGAGGGAGCTAGGAGAGTCCAAATGGAGCACGGTTTTCGCCCACACGATCGTGATCGAACGACCGAGAGCATGGAAGGGAGTTTGCTGGGTTTTGGGCCACTTTGGAAGGGGTGTTTGGCTGCAAATAAAAGAGGCCTTTGCGGTTACCCGGTTAACCATTGGAGTATCAAACGACCTCCAAATGACACGAAACTTGACAGGCGGTCTACCGGTGGTATACCAAGGCTGCTTGACAAACCTCGGTCCATTCCGAGAACGTTTAACACCCGCACACAAAAAGAGGCAAAAGGGGGCGCCGGGAGACATAGGAGTGCCGGATTGCAAAACGGACAACGGGGAAAATGCTTGGATGCATGAGACGAATACGTATGCCAATGCGATGCACATGATGACATGATATAAAATGCAGATGATGACATGGCAAAGTGCAACACGCAAGCAAATGACATGGCAACGACGGCGAATAACTGGAAGACACCGGCGATCGAACTGGGCGTTATAAGCGCCACCAGCATATGCCGTTGCCGCGACTCCGCCCAGGCGCGGGGCGTCCGACGCCTAGTCGGACTCATCCCCGATGTCCTCCTCGTCATTTTCGCTCGGGGAAGAGCTTCCATCGTCGGAATCTCCATCGGAGGAGCTCTCCACGCAGCATTTCAGGCGAGTTCCAAACTCTCCGAAGACCTTGACGGAGAGCAGGACGTCCTCCATTAGTTTGGAATAGAGGACGAGCCCCGCCATCAGGCTGTGGATGCGGGCGAACGTCTTCCATCCACAGCGGAGGTACATAACCCGAGGAACCGGTAAGTCGACGTCAACCCGCGTGCCTCTGTTCCCACAGCCCCTCATGTGCAACCTGAGGGTCTGGGGCGGGTCACGCTCCGTCACCCGAGCAAACGGGGCGGGGAGACGAAGACAACGACGCGGAGGCCGGCGCAGCCTGATGAAGAACTCGCAAGGCTGGTCTTCAACGTGGCCCTCCATCAGGAAGGGCATAATTGGCAGGGGCAAGGCCGGCGTGCCGCCCCGTCCTCCTCTTCCACGAGTGCTACGGCCTCTGCCCCGCCTTGCCCACGGCCTCACCCCCTCCCCCTTCCCCTCGCGGCCGGTTCCACCACCGCGGGCTCAGGAGGAGGAGGGACGCGCTGTAGAGCGGCGACCCTCGCCACCACCGTCGAGGGACCAGGATTCCTCTTCTCGATGGCGGGTGAGAGGAAGAAGCAGAAGCAGGAGGAGATAGAAGATGGAAAAATGTGGGATGCCATCCCCCCTTCCCCCTCTTTATAAAGGAACGGGGTTGGGGCTCGGACGCCCCGCTCAGCCAATCCAGACACCGGAGGCGCAGGGAATCAGGACCGACCCGCTGCCCCAACCAGCGACGGCCCGGTTTCCCGCCTCCACCGTTTGCCACCCCGGGCGCATGAAAGACGCGTGGCAGACGTGCAGAACTGAGGGGACGGGTGAAGCGACCTCTCCCCACCCCGTGATCGTGGGGAGTGGACGCCTTGAAGACCGCACCCCGCCCCCGCTCAGTAAATGAGCCGCGCCTCCACGCCTCCCTCTTTTTACGGGGAGGGCGCGAGCCGCCTCTTTACTACGATATGATGCATGCGTGTGGAAACCTCCCCACGCATGCCGCCCACGTCACGCACGCCCCTCCACGCCACGCCGCGCACGCGGTTCGTGGGAAGCGGAACGCGCGAAGAGTCTAACCACGGTAAAAACTGCCCCACCTGCCCGCGCACCGTTTTTGGGCCTGGCCCAACAACGTGTCGCGCTTATATGTGGCCCAGGCCCGGGGGCTCCTGTTGGTGTACAAAAAGAGGGGCACACTTTTGTACCACTTTACCTGTGCACGGGCAATGAGCCGCGCCACCCACCACAGCAAGCAGAACAGGGGAGGTGAGCCAAGGTAAGACCGAAGCCCAAGACAATCAAAGCAACGCCAAGGCCAAGACGACAAAGAGCAGAGGGACGAAGCAGTTTTCCCCGGCAAGACCCTTGCCGGGCGGCCTCAGCGGCCCCGGCAAGACCCTTGCTAGGGCAGCTCGCCCCACACCAACAAAGCGAGACACCCTTGAGCCCACGGCCCCCAACGCAGTCATCAACATGGGGCCAGGGCTCGGGAAGCACCTCTGTGGTGGCATGCAGATCTTTGTGAAGACATATTCAATATCAGATGACGATTAGAAGACAACGATTCTCGGCAATATCCCTGCCGAGGAAGGCCATCACACACCCGACAAGATCCTTGCCGGGGACCACAGCACGCCAAGGCAAGACCCTTGCCGGGCCACCAGGCAAGGCCCTCGCCAAGGACGCTAGCGGGGGCACCGCCAAACCCGCGCCGGACAGGCTTCCACCACCGTTCACATGCAGCTGCCACCCAACCAGCTGGGCGGGCACCTGCGTGGCAACATGCAGCTCCCAGGCCAACTCATCGAGCGCCTGCGTGGCAGCACGCAGATCTTCGTGAAGGCTCCGCCACCGCGCCACCTCAGCTGCCTGGCTGCCTACATGGCGCCACGCACCTCACTGGCCAGGGCGCCTGTCAAGGCGAGGAGGAGCGGCGACGGACGGGATGGGCCTCGCCCCCGTCCCCAATAAAGTAAGGGGACACCTAAGCTACGCATTAAATGCGTCTTGTCCTGTAATACGAGCGATAAGCTCAGAGCATCAGACGCCTTTCCACCTCCGTGTGTCACCGTGGCAGCCCCTTTCAACTATAAAAGGAGGCCCATGGCATACTGGAGAAGGATTCAGCTCTTTCGAACCACGCACTAACCACAGCTAGTTCGAGAGCTCAAGAACTTTTAGAAATACACCCACCAAAGCAGGACTAGGGTTTTACGCATCCTCGCGGCCCGAACCTGGGTAAACGATCCCTGTGCTGTCTACTAGCCCTACTCTCCTCGCAACCCTGTGCCCCGGCAACCGTAGTAGGGATTCTTGTGACCCCATAGGTTTTGTTCCACACTGACAATTCGTTATACCAATTACAAGACGGTGGGCTTGGGGGCTGTTTCGATGGCAGCAGTATTCTGGACCCCTTTAAGCCGCTGAGCAGAGTAGGGATCTTCATGGCTGGCACTCAACCCGGTCAAAACTCTACGGCTGCGGTAGCAATAACTTTCGTGTCAGGAGCGACCGGGGCAGGAGGCCCTATGCGCCTGCCGGCTCAGGTGCTGATTGATCTCATGGACATATTGACGACCCTATTAACCGCCACAGGTATTCCGGCAGATCAAGCTGAGCATGATGTAGAGGTAGCATGGGTACGTGAGGAGGCAAAGAAGCCCTAGCAGTCGAGGACACTAGATTGGCCACAGAGCGGGCGGCTTTGGATGCTCGAGCTCAGCAGATCCAGTCAGAGGCTTTCCAGCTTACGATGAGTCTGAACGCGTCTAATGAGGTGATGAGGAGGAGGCACCAAAAGGCTCAATCCCGTCTGCCTCCGGTTTATGATCCTCGGAATCTCTTCAACACACCCGGAGCCGGCCCTAGTAACCCGGCGGAGGCAAACCGGATTGTAACACCCGGAGTGGGCGCGCCGGTTCAGCCCCGTGTGATGGAACCTCCTCATATGAATATTGCCCCGCCTCGCTACATACCAACACCACCGGGTCATTTTTCTAACCCTTTGGAGAACTTGATCGCTGCGGCGCTGCTTACGGTTTCTCCCAAAGGATGGCGACTCTACAATAGCAGTTGAGACGCGAAGGGTCAGAGAACTCTTCAGACGGCTCTAGCGCAACAGGAGGCTTATTCTTATAGTCGAGACAGGATTCATTCGACTCCTCGCCCAAGCCGAAGCCCGAGTTACAGCAGGCATATGGATTCGGAGGCCTTATCAAGCAACGCCCAGCGCCGTAACCAACCAGGTGGGCATAAGCTGGTACAAGGCAGGATACATCAAGAGGCGGAGCGGGCGGCTCAGCAGGCGGCTGAGCAGGTGGCTCAGCAGGCGTTTCACCAAACCTTCCCGGATTATCAGATGACCTCTAATGAGGCAGGCGTGGCGACAAGAATCAGCGGTGTTCCTTGTTTAGTGTCGGCTCTGCATAATGAGCGTTTGCCCAAGGATTTCAAGGGACCTCGAAAGGTGCCAAATTACACAGCCGATTTACAGCCTGCGGCGTGGATTGATAGCTATGAGATGGCCATGGAATTGTTAGAGGTTAGTGATGCGGCAATGGCCAAGTACTTCACCATGATGTTGGATGGAACGGCCCGCAGTTGGCTGAAGGGGCTTCCGCCTAACTCCATTGGTTCATGGGCAGAGTTAAAAGCCTGGTTTATTCAGAACTTCAAGGACACATGCAAGCAGCCCATGTCAATTGTAGATTTAACTAATTGCAAACAAGAGGAAGGCGAGTCCACAAACCATTGGGTGCGCTAGGTCAAGGAGATAATACATTCATCTGATAAGATGGATGCTGGCTCTGCGGTCTTAATGTTGGAGAAAAATTGCCGATTTGAACCTCTCAAATGAAGTCGGGGCTCAAGCGTGATTGTAATGACATGGGCCAGCTGATGGCGGCTCTAGTCAAATACGCCGATTCTGATAGTAGAAGGATCCCGCGTCTGATGAAGAGAAGACAGGGAAGGGAAAGAAGAACGACAATGGAAAGGGTCAGCAGCATAACCTGGCGAATCAGGGAGGCAATAAACGTAAGGCCGACGGTAACCCGGAGTTTGTGGCTAACACCAATTCACAGGGTAACAATCAACGACGCAAGGGGAGGCTGCCCCCTCGGTCTGGCGGGTTAGGTCCTACTCTTGAACAATTGCTCAATGAGCCCTGTCCAAGACACGACACTTGGGAAAGGCCAGCCACTCACCTATGGAAAGATTGCGCGATCATGAAGGCTTTCAAAAATTATAACATGTTCGACGGCAACCATGGGCCTGGAAGTGGCTCAGGCGGAGGCGGTTTTCATGGCTCGGGAGGCGGCTCAAGTTCCGGCTTTCAAGGAAATCAAGGTGGTTATAATCAACAGTCTGGCCAAGGAGGTCAGCAACAACAGCAATCGGGTTATCAGAGCAATCCAAAGCAGCTGAATAGTGGACAGTATCATGTGTTCACCACTAGTCTATGCAAACGAGACCAGAAGCTTCACAAAAGGGCTGTGAATGTTGTTGAGCCGATAGTACCTCGTTATTTGAGGTGGTCAGAGCAGCCCATTGTATGGAGCAGGGAAGATCACCCTCCCCAAGTTGACAATCCGGGCCAGTTGGCTTTGGTGGTGGCACCTCAAGTGGGTGGATATAAATTCACTAAAGTACTCATGGATGGAGGCAGCAGCATCAACATCCTCTATTATGAAACCCTCCGTTGTATGGGACTGACTGATAAAAATCTCAAGACATCCAACACTATTTTCCATGGAGTGGTGCGTGGTAAGTCGGCATACCCAGTGGGTAAGATTGAACTGGAGGTAGCCTTCGGAGATGAGCATGACTCTAGGGCTGAGAAATTAACCTTTGAAGTGGTCAAGATCAAGAGCCCATATCACGCTCTATTTGCACGAACGGCTTATGCCAAGTTCATGGCGCGGCCGTGTTATGTTTACTTGCAGCTCAAGATGTCGGGTCACAAGGGCACCATCACGGTACATGGGAGTCGGAAGATAGCCCTAGAATGTGAGGAAGGTGACGCTGCTTATGCTGAATCTGTTTGTGCAGCAGAGGAGCTAAAGTTTTATAAGGATAATGTTGACCCAGCAGACATGACATCTCTGAAGAAGCCAACCACGAAACATGAGCCGGTGATGAAATTTAAGTCGGCCGACGACACCAAGCTCGTTGATTTTGTTCCAGGCGACTCATCTAAGAAATTCAAGACGCGCTAATCTGGATCCCAAATAGGAAAGCGCGCTCATCGAGTTCATCCGTGAGAACCGGGACATCTTTGCATGGAAACCTTCTGACATGCCGGGTGTACCGAGAGAACTCGCTGAGCACACTCTCAAAATTGATCCAAATTTTAAGCCGGTCAGGCAGTTTCTTCGGCGGTTTAACAAGGAGGGGTGCAAAGCTATCGGTGAGGAGGTGGCCCGACTCTTGGCGGCCGAGTTTATTGTTGAAGTTTTTCACCCAGAGTGGTTGGCTAACCCGGTGCTTGTACTTAAAAAGAACGGCACCTGGCGTATGTGTGTGGATTACACGGACTTGAACAAGGCTTGTCCGACTGATCCTTTCGCTCTCCCCCGTATAGATCAGATCATTGATGCTACGGCGGGTTGTGAGCGTTTGAGTTTCTTGGATGCTTATTCTGGTTATCATCAGATCAAGCTGGCAGTTAAGGACCAGGAGAAGACGGCTTTCATCACTCCGTTTCGAGCCTTCTGTTATGTGTCTATGCCTTTTGGGCTTAAAAGTGCCGATGCGACTTATCAACGATGTGTGCAGAACTGTCTCCATAATCAGATTGGGCGTAATGTTTATGGTTATGTGGATGATATTGTGGTGAAGTCCAGAGAGAAGGAGACCTTGATAGATGATCTGAAGGAAACCTTTGATAATCTCCGGGTCTACAAAATGATGCTTAACCCGGCCAAATGTGTGTTTGTTGTGCCAGCAGGCAAGCTTTTGGGTTTTCTGGTTTCTAACAGAGGCATTGAGGCTAACCCGAAGAAGATCAAGGCAATCACCTCTTTGGCTAAGCCGGCGTGTGTCAATGATGTTCAATGACTGGCGGGTCGTATCGCTGCTTTAAGCCAGTTCATAAGCCGGTTAGGTGAGAAGGCCATACCGCTGTATTAGATGATGAAGAAAATAGACAACTTTGTCTGGAGTGATGCCGCTAATGCTGTCTTTGAAGATTTGAAGAGACAGTTATCTGAGCCGCCGGTCCTTGCGGCTCCCGTTGATAAGGAACCCTTATTGTTGTATGTGGCTGCTAACTCACGTGCTGTCAGTGTTGCAATTATGGTGGAGGGCAAGGATGCTGGCAAGGAGCATCCGGTTCAACGGCCGGTTTATTACATTAGTGAGGTGCTCATTGAGTCTAAGCAAAGATATCCACATTGGCAGAAACTCGTTTATGGGGTGTTCATAGCGAGCCGGAAGCTTAAGCAATATTTCCAGGGTCACCCCATCACTATGGTAAGTTCTGCTCCTTTGGGAGACATCATTCAGAATAGAGAGGCCACAGGACGAGTCGCCAAGTGGGCCATTGAACTTGGGCCTCATGGCTTAAAGTATGTGCCACGCACAACTATTAAGTCTCAAGCACTGGTGGACTTCATCAATGATTGGACAGAGCTGCAGACGCCTGAGGAAAAGCCGGATAACACATATTGGACTATTCACTTTGATGGGTCCAGGCAATTGGAGGGCTCGGGGGCTGGAGTTGTTTTAGCTTCCCCTCGAGGTGACAAATTCTGTTATGTGCTCCGGTTGATGTTTCCTGTACTAACAATGCAGCTGAGTATGAGGCCTTGCTCCATGGTCTTCGGATGGCTAAGGAGATGAACTTAAGCCGGGTAAGGTGCTTCGGCGACTCAGATTTGGTGGCTCAACAGGTGTCAGGCAAGTGGGATTGATCCTCTCATGGCGGCTTATCGCCGTGAAGTTGATGCTATCGCTAGACACTTCAAAGGTTATCAAGTGGAGCATATTTATCGAAGAAAGAATGAGGCGGATGATTCTTTAAGCCGGCTGGGATCTCAGCGTAAGCCGGTGCCACCTAACACTTTCTTAGATATTCTGCATAACCCTTCTGTTAAGTTACCCACAGAGGAAGACTTAGCTGTCCCAGACCCAGAAGCGCAATTGGTGGCGGCTCTTCACGTCATCCCAGACTGGACAGTGCCATATTTGGCTTACATGACCCGGGGAGAGTTGCCTGAGGACGAGACCTTGGCTCGACAAATCATCCGGCGGTCTAAGTCGATGACAATTGTTAATGGTGAGTTACATCATCGTAGTGTTACTGGGGCGTTTCAACGTTGTGTTTCGCCTGAGGAGAGTCAAGAAATCCTTCGTGAGATCCATGAAGGCGATTGTGGTCATCATGCCGGTTATAAATCTGTTGTGGCCAAGGCTCTCCGTCATGGTTATTATTGGCTAACAGCTCATGCTGATGCGGAGGATCTGGTCAGTAAGTCTGATGGTTGCCAGAAATTCTCATGACGAGCTCATGTGCCGGCTCAAGAATTGAGTATGATTCCAATTACTTGGTCGTTTGTAGTCTGGGGGCTTGACATGGTTGGGCCTTTCAAAAGGTCCAAGGATAAAAAGACACACCTGCTGGTGGCAGTTGATAAATTCACGAAGTGGGTTGAGGCAGAGCCGGTCAGTAAGTGTGATGCAGCCACGGTGGTTCAATTCATGAAAAAGGTGATTTTTCATTTTGGCTTTCCACACAGTATCATAACAGACAATGGTACTAATCTATCCAAAGGTGCCATGGAAGAGTTCTGTCAACGTGAGCACATCCGGCTCGATGTTTCATCAGTAGTTCATCCTCAATCCAATGGTCAAGCTGAAAGAGCCAAACAAGAGATCTTGAAAGGCATTAAGCCCCGGCTCATGTTCCCTTTACAGCGGACGCCGGGTTGTTGGGTGGAGGAGTTGCCTTCTGTAATATGGAGCATCAATACTACACCTAACAGGTCTACGGGCTATACGCCTTTCTTCATGGTTTATGGAGCAGAGGCAGTTCTACCAAGCGACATTCATCACGACTCGCCCCGTGTGGCAGCTTACGTTGAAGCGAATAACGAACAAGCCCGTCAGGATGCACTTGACTTGTTGGATGAGAAGCGTGACTTAGCAGCAGCTCGCTCCGCGATTTACCAACAGGATTTGCGTCGTTATCACAGCCGCCAGGTTAAGTCCAGAACCTTTCAAGAAGGTGACCTAGTGCTCCGGCTCATCCAGGATCAGTCTGATGCGCACAAGTTATCCCCGCCTTGGGAAGGGCCCTTTGTGGTCAGTAAGAATTTACACAACGGGTCATATTACCTCATCGATGTTCAAGAGCACAAAGACTCACGTAAGTCGGAGGAAGAAACCCGCCGACCATGGAATATCGCTCATCTTCGTCCTTACTAGACTTGAGCCGCCGGCTATCATGATGTACGTATTTTGACGATGTATATATTATGAAAAGTAATAAAGCAGGACCTCTGTCCTTTTCATCCTCAAAAATTTATATGTACTCATTATTTAAAACAACCAACAGGGAACTGATCATATTTGAATCTGGCTCTCCTTTTGGTCCGGCTCATGATTGTATTGGAATCTAGCCGTTAAATATCATGATCACTAGGGGGCTTCCTGTTCAAACATAGGTCGTATTCGTACCAAAGAGAACATAGATGTCGATACCCTTTTGATTGGCACGCTGCCAAACCTACTAGTGGGCTTCTTGATCGTATCCGAATCATAGCTCAACTCCTTTGGGTCTGACATGGATCGTATTCAAATCAGCGTCATTAAACAACTCTCAAGATCATTTGGGGGCTTCCTGTTCAAACATATGGCGTATTCGAACCAAAGAGAACATAGCTGTCGGTACCCTCTTGATCGGCAACACCAAAGCCAATGGGGGCTATATGATCGTATTCGAATCTTACCTTAACCCCTTTGGAACGGTTTTCTGATGTATTCGAAACAGAAGCCTCAAAACTTTTTTGTTTCCTGTAAGTTTTTTGCAGTCACAATTTTTCGACTTTGTCTTGAGACTTTTTGATCATATTTGGAAGCATCTAATGAGTGGCTTCTATTTAACCCGAGTTGGCCATCGTCAATAAGTCGCCAGTATATAACGATAATCATATGAGTGGAAGTACCAGCTTCTACAAGATTGGGTTGTCATCCTTATTGTTCGGGTCACATAAACCGGCAGCATAAATCAAAGGATCACAGGTATGATGTTGTGGTTATATTTCAAAGATATAATTGATAGCTGGCTTATCTATGACTATTGTTCATATTCCGGGTTATATGTAAGATATATGACCCGCAATGCGGTAAGCCGCCAAGGGACTTGTGATTTGTTTCTCTATGCAGGATAGTTAAAAAGCTCTTTTAAACATAAGAAAACAGATGATCAGCACAATATGGAGGAATATAAGATGGTGGCTTAAACAATGTTGAGCGCCAGACACGTGCACGATGACATGTAAAACCAAGTATTTTTTACCCCATTACATGACTCCCCGAGTCCAAATGATGAAATATTGTTTTTTAGCAAAGCGTAAATATGAGCCGCCAGATGGATCAATTGTGTTGTTGGCCCGAAGCTTCCGGATCATCCCTTTCCGCTCCTCCATCTTGTTCCCTGTCCTGGAAGGTTGATGATGACCAGTCAATGCCACTCAAAGCTTCAAATTCAGCTTCATCATCAATTAATCCGGCCGGGTCAACTTCAGGGGCGAAGGTATGCTTACGAATTGGAGGGATCAGGCTGATCACTTCATAATGTGGCGTTGGAATCCTTCGGTTTTCAGCGTCATAACCCGGATGATACTTGGTAAGATCCGTGTCATTAGCAATCAGGGTGGCCACAGGGCGGATTTCCTTAACACAAGTGGTGAAGTCCTCCTGTCCAAACGGTGTGCCGTCCTCTTTTAAGCTTGGATACCCGATGGCGATGTCGGCCGGGTCTAGCTCCGGTAGCCACGCCTTGGCCCGGCTTAATGCAGTTACGGCTCCAGCTCTTGCAGAAGATCGCCTTAGTTCATTAAACCGTTGAGGTAACACAGCAAGCCGCTTTAATGCATCTGACAGGAGGGTGGGAACTTCATTCGACAGGGCCACTGCGACTAAGGCACGCTGAGACCCGGTGTAAAGTTGCTCCACCAGTGTGTAAACTGCCTTCAGTTTTATCAGCATGCTCTGGTTCAGGTTTGAGCTCCTGGGGCCTGCGTTATGATGCCAGATGAGTTGACAACAATTGATATGCTTATTATGAAGATTTAAATACTTAACACTTGCAGAGTAACTTACCAAAGATTGCTGAGACCATCTGAGATACATGGCGTTTTAAACCGGATAATTCGGCGGTTGTTTCTGCAAGAGCCGCCTCTGCCTTCTCAGCCCGATTGATCAAGGCGATCTTTTCATCAGCCCAGGCCTTCTTCTCGGATTCAAAGCCTTTTTTCAGTTTCTCTTGTTCAGATATACTGAATTAAAACTTGGAGTTGGCTTTTTGGGTCTCAATCTCCTGTGCTTCCAGGCGATTCTTCAAGTCAGCTATTTCTGATTCAAATTGACTGATGGGGCCTGCACAAATGCCGGGTTAAAGTTAGGATTATCATAATACCATATTTAAGTCCCAAGCCTCTTTGCAAGCAATGACACTTGACACTTGGGGGCTAATGTGTGTTGAAGAAATCTACTTACAGTACCGGTTCATAAAAGTAAGTCCCAAGCACTTTGCAAGCAAAAATACTTGGCACATGGGGGCTAATGCATATTGCTGTTACAAGAACTTTTCGATTTAAACATGATAAGGACTGGTTTAAACATACTGTTTTAACTGGCCCTTGGGGGCTGCAGGATAAGCCGCACTTCTTACATATATTACTAAGCCGGTCTTAAGTCTACAACATATTTCATCATAAGCAATAGACTTGGGGGCTGGTATGGTAAGGAAAAATAAAGTACAGCAAGAAGAGTTATACCTCAGATTTTTGGTGCATCTGCTTCACCATGTCAATTTCCATGTCACGGCTATTGTGCACTTGGCTCATATAGCCAGATAAGATTTCTCCAATACTCATGTGAGCATAATTAGTGACATCCAGTTTAGCCCTGCAGTGTTCCAGAAGTTCTTCCTTGGTGGAGCACTTGGCCAGCATGGTTGGTCTTCCCGGTTCAACAAAGCCGGTCTTGATGATTTCGACATCAGGGTCATCTGTCTTGGCCGGGCTAGGGATCTCTGGGTTTTCAGAACCATCAATGGCTTGCTCGACAGGTGGATCAGCAGTAGGCGTTGGAATATCGTGGGCTGGTTCAGGCGGCAGCTCATGAGTGGAAGTGTCAGGAGCAGCCGTTCCGAGCTCCGGTTCATTTAAGGCGGCTCTTCGGCCGGCTTGTTCTTCTTCGCCCTTTTGCTGGGCTTTGCTTGACCACTGCATAAAATCAAAAGGTCAGTAAAAATACAACAAGTTGAACTAAGCACAGATTAAGTAGGTTATCATTACCCTCGCGCGGTTTTGAAAGCCGGCAAGTTGGACTGCATTGATTCGCCAGAGGAAGGTGAAGTTCCTTGATAATTTGAGTCAGAAGAACTGAGCGGTTGAAGAGTGAGACCCGCCAAAGGATAAAAGGAATGTAAATTGGAGATGACCTCGGTCCGGTGTTTTCTTGTTACATCGAGTAAGCCGGACGAGAGTTCCGCATCTTTACTGGTCCGGGTCTACCTCCGGCTCTCATGAATCTGTCGCTTCAAAAGAAATTGAGGATCTTGGTAAGCTAAAGGATGTGAAAATCTTACTTTCCGGGTTACTCTTTGGAATTTCTATCTTGGCAAAGGCTCGGAGTCGGAGGAAATTATAGTTACCTCTTCAACCGCTGCATGACTCGCTCATGTATCCTCCTGATGATAATTGGTGTCAATAAGATAGTTAAAAAAAGGAGCCTAGAGAATCAAGAGCTACCTCTGACTCAGAGGTGTCCTCTAGTCAAAACATGTCTGAGGCACTGGGTTTATGTCCTTTCTTCTTGGCGGCGGCTCTCCTAGCGGCTTTCTTAGCTTTTCTGGCCTTCTTTGCAGCCTCATGGTCATAGTTAGCTTTCCAAAAATCATCAGTGGCCTGTAAATTTCAACAAGAGGTTTGAGTAAAGGTAAAATCTCAAAAGGTGAGAGTATAAAATAAAAAGGCTAAAGTTACTAGCTTACCGCTGGGGCCGGTTTAGCTTTGCAGAAAGGGCTCAAGCTTACTTTGCCACAATCTGCCAGGCTCTCATTTAGAAGTGTTTTTGTCCTATCATCAATGACGTCATCAGGTAAATTGTCAGGGTTGTGCCGCAGAGGATCATTCTTCTGGCCTATATAGTCGCACATCAAACCAAGGCGGCGGCTCAAAGGAATAACCCGCCAGGCAAGCCAAACCAGGACCAAATCAATGCCATTCAAGCCATTCCCCAGAAGAGACTTGACTTTGCTCATGGTGGGGGAAAGTTTCTGGCGTTCAGCAGCTGACAGCTTATCTGGTAGAGGATGAGTGGACTCGAGGCGCAGGGCACGAAAGCCGGGCAGAGGGTTCTCATCAAACGGAGAAGTATCTTGACAGTAGAACCACGTCTGGTTCTAGTCTTTAGGGTGACTCGGTGGTTCGGCATACGGGAAAAGGCAGTCTCTCCGTCACTGGATTGAAATCCCACCAAGTTTCAAGCTAGGCCCATTGGCACGTTCATTCTGCCGGTTCAAATAAAATAATTCCTTGAAGAGAAGCAAGTTGGGTTCTTCTCCAAGGTACACCTCACAGAACACTTGAAAATTTCAAATGTTAGATACAGAGTTGGGACCGATATCTTGAGGTCGGAGATCGAAAAAGTGCAGGACATCTTTGAAATACTTTGATCTGGGTGGAGAAAAGCCCCGGTTCATGTGATCAGTAAAGACGAGAACTTCCCCCTCTTTGGGTTGAGGTTTTTCCTCTGCTGGATCAGGAGCATGATAGGACATGACTTCCTTGTTTGGCAGATAGCCGGTTTTCATAAAATCAGCAAGGGTGTTTTCTGTGACGAGGGATTTGACAAAATTGCATGTAACGGGTGATTTGGGCGCTTTCGGAGGCATTTTAAAGATGGAAGCCTACAACAAAATAAAAATTTCCGGTTCAAATTTAAGCCGGAGAGAAATACTTCAAATCATACTCAAGATGGCGGCTTATAAGAGGGGCCTAATGGCGTATGGTTAGTTATGTCAGATTGTTTAAGCCGCCATGAGCAGTTACAGCTATTTAAGCCACCGGGCGTGGTTGAAGTTATTGAGCATCTCAAATTAAAGCCGGTGGTGTGAGTCGCCATGACTAGGTGGGTCTAACAAATACAGATTTTGCCTAAGTGTTGTACAAACAATTTTCACAGATTGCAGCTATTATTTTGGATCAAATGGCTGTTCAGAAAATAAAATATTCTGGACCTAAAAATCTAGTGCAGATGAGCTCGTGAGTTCTGATGAGGACTCTGAATTAGAAAAAGGGATCTACTAGCATCTGAAATGGATGCGAAACAACTACCACATGTGTTTAGTACTTTTTGGCTCAGAAGAGGCCGCGGTGGAGGAACTACGAAGAAACTGTGATGAACTATGAAGAACACAGAGGGACTCGAAAACCCTAATGCGGATCTGAGGAGCGAGAAGGCGAATACTTACGGCTGCAAATCTACTGCGGAGGGTCGCCGCCGTTCTCTGGTCTGATTCAGGTTGATGCAGCGGTCGAGGTCGAGGAAGAAGAGGCGCTCTGCGGTAGCGGCGGAGCTCGAGTTACAGTAGGGTTGCGAGAGGAAGAAGATGATGAAAGGGGAGAATGAGGAAAGACCTGGTCGTGCCTATTTATAAGGGAAGGCTGGTAAGTGGGCGCGAAAAACGAGGAGGCTGAAAGCATGATTATCCAACTGCAAAGACGCCTTGATTTTCGGGATGGCCATTAAGATAAAAGATCCGTTGAGATACGTTTGGCAAAACATGCATTAATGACAGATGACGTCATGGCGGGTCAAAATCCGAAGGATGATGTAATGGCGGGTTACAGAATTTTGCACTGGTAGAAGGCGGAAGACTTTTTCTTAAGTATTGAAGATTGACATGAACCGGTTCAAATCAATCTCGGGCCTAATGTTGGGGATATAAATACTAGTGTAACCCGCCCAGGAGGGGCCGGGTTACACTATATTGATTCATCATATGAAGCCCAATATCAAGCTTGAAGATGGCGGTTCAGTTAAGGGCCCCAAGCCCAAAGGCGGCTTAAGGCCCGTAGTGATAAACTGCCATAATAGCATGACTTGTATTTTAAGGTAAGATTAACTAGTCACCGAGCCAGACACTGTTTATGAGCCGGCCAGGACTCTGTAGGCCGTGAGGTGTCAACCCGTGTATATAAGGGGACGACCCGCCGGCGGCTTAGGGCAAGTAACATCAAATCGAGAGCCAGGATAGCGGATTCGCTCCCTGGTCATCGAAACCCTAGCAATTCCACCTCAACTGGATTAGGATTTTACCTTCACCGCAAGGGGCCGAACCAGTATAATCCTCGTGTCCTTTGTCCCGCTTTAACCCCTTTAAGCTTCCTAGTTACGATGGCTCCATGTTGAAGTCCTTTCACAAGGACATCTGCCGTGACAATTCCATGACACATTACACCTATCTCTCCGGACTTCTCGCACGCACCATCTCTAGCTCCCTAGGTCGATGCCACCCACATACACTTGTACTCTGAGTTTAGTATGTTATACAGGAAGAGAAGAGGTGCTCGCATGCACTCGTCCTCTCTCACACACATATCTGTAGCTACGAATTGTAGTGTTCTCAACCATCCGATTAGCTCTATCATAGGTTTCCCGTTGCTCCTTGGCCTTGAGATTGAGAAGTTTAAAACGTGGAGGCTAAGCTGGAGGTGAGAGGTTTTGGTTAATGTGCAGGCCACACATGGCACCAACACGACACGAGCTTCGTCTGCCTGGTGCGCAGTTGGGTGAGTTGTCCAAGTATAGACACAACCAGGCCCCCCTTGGTATCTATGCCTCAACTTATGCACACAGAAATTAGGATCGGAGGGAGTACTACTAGTAGTAGTACTACTTTGATGTGTCGCGTCAACTCGCACAAGTATGCAACACTTCCTGAACAAACAAGCATATAAGCTGTTATACTTCTTACTGTACCCAAAGGATCTTTATATCCAACAGACACTAAATATCCGTTCGACTGTTGGAAATTACTTTAACTGTTGATTTGATGTCGAAGTAATTGTTGCATCGCCACCAAAACCCACCATCCACTAGTAGGGAAAACCTTATACACAGAACTTTAGCAGTAGTGCTTGTTAAAAAAGCTCGCTAGTGCTAACTAGCAGTAGCGCGTTTGCCAAAACCGTGCTACATATATATATATATATATATATATATATATATATATATATATATATATATATATATATATGTAGTAGTAGCGCGTCTCGCCGTAAAAGCGCTACTACTAAAGTTCTCACTGCTAAGCCGATAGGCTACACATAGTAGTAGCTATCTTAAAGAAACAGCGCTACTGCTACTAGTTTTGTAGCAGCGCATTTACATAGAAAGGCGCTACTGCTAAGGAAAATAAAATTAAATGGAAAGAAAATAAAAAAAGTAAATGAAAGTGAAAAAAATAGAAAAAGGAGAAAGGAAAAAAATAATATGTAAAGAAAAAATAAATGAAAAAGGGGGAAAAGAGAAAGGAATAGAAGTGGCACGTGTACTGAAAAGCGCTATAGCTAACTTAGCAGTAGCGCACTTCCTGGAACGCGCTACTGCTACTATTGACTTAACCGCGCGGTTCCTTCTTCCCCACGGCCACTTCCACCAAATCCCAACTCTTCCGCTATCACCGCCGTCATCGCCATGCATCACCGTCGACCACCGCACGCTCTCCCATCGCTCTCCGCACACCCTCGACGCCGCCTCGACCCCAGATTTGACGCCACCCCGACCCCGACCTCGACGCCGCCCTCCATAGCGCGCCCGAGCCCCGACCATGACCTCGACGCCGCCTGCCCCTCCCTCGCCGCAGGCACCCGAGGTGAGCACGCCTCCTCCTCCCCCTCCCCTACCTTTGCCTAGGGTTCTTCAAATTTTAGATTGCATCAAATTAGTTAGGGTTCATCAAGTTAGATGGTAATTAGGGTAGTAGTTCCTAGTTACTAATTAGTTAGTAAGAACTAGGGAAGTAGTGTTTAATAGAATTAGTAAGAAATTTAATAGAACTAGTTGAACTAGTTTTTTAGTAAGAACTAGTTGAATTAATAGAACAAGTGTATTTTTAGTAAGATAGTTAATATAACTAGTTGAACTAGTTTATTTTTAGTAAGAACTAGTTTATTTTTATTTATAGTAAGTTTATTTTTAGTAAGAACTAGTTGAATTAATAGAACTATTTGAACATGTCCCATTTGTTGTTATTTTTTAGTTAAAGGAATTATTCACGCATCAACGTCGACGATGCCTATCCCGCATCCTCATTGTCGACTCGGCGGAGGACACCTGCTTGACCAGGTGGGCCAAGTCCGGGACTGGGCTCCACCGGGCTGGTACTGGGAGGCGCTATCTACCGGGGGGCGCAGCTTGGTGAGGAGCTAGCCCGTCGTTGACCCGAACCTTCTTTGGTGGTGATCGCGTGGGCCAGTGACAGTCCAGAGGCTTGAGGACCCCGCGGAGGTGGTACTTCACTGTGTCAGCGAGGAGGACGCGCACGTCCGTCGCTACTTGGTTGTGTTGGAGCACAAGTTCTCCAATACCTGGCAGGTTCTCCAGGGATCTCACTGGAGCTATGATCCTGTGATGGTTCCTTCTCTTTGGGTATCCACCGCCCGCGCCAATACGCGTCGTTCGCTAGGGTTTTAGTTGTATTAGTGTTATATGTATGATACTATTCAGGATGTATTAGTGATAATATTCGACGATGTACGGACGCAAGAGATGATTTACTTTTTCTTATTGAATGCATGCTAATTTGAATTCTTATTTATTTTACGATTTGGTTTTGCTTATTGAATGCTCAAATTGGAGAAGTACTCCTATTTTGAATGCTCAAATAGGACCCCACTATGCAAGGCGTATGCATTTGATTAGTTGATAACTTATAGGGTTTTTGTTTTTGCAGAAATCTAGACGCCTCCAGTTATACCATTATGTAAGTTTCTCAACCATATTTATGTCTTTGATATTGTTTATTCAAAAATAGTTGACAACTAATTTGTATTGTCAGCTTATTTCGGTGCAAGCAAACATGTCCGGTAGCTTGGTAGACAGGGACCTACTACTGTCCCGAGGCTGAACTAAACTGCGAGGAGCTAAGTCATTATGTTTCATGGCTTGAGGATCGTGATACTGTCAAGACAAATTTTCTTCCTGGATTTAGAAATGTTAGTACTGAAAACGTGCGACCAATAGTGTTCGTAATGAACTACGGTCACATCTATTTAGGAAGGATGGTAAGATTTTTACAATTTGTCCTCAATGCATCTTTTACATACATCATTTTTGAAGCTAAACTTCATTGCTAAGTATGTTACCATACGATGTTCTTCAACAGGGACTCCCGATGAATGTTGTGCCTTATGGGATCGAGACTAAAGGTACCATGAGTAGTATCAGTTTACAGCCAAGATATCCTATGATTACTTTAGTGCATTCAAGATTAGCGACGGATGCTTAATAGTGCAAGACTGGACCAAATATGTGATGGGGAGTGCAGAGAAGTACTAGGGGCAGCAAATGAGGCGCTACCCACGATTAGGAGACAGGTTCATCTGTATGCTCCAACTTGATCAAGGTGGAGAGCTACACATGTTTTATGTTGTTTTACCTAAGAGAGAGTAGCAGGAGTGATTAGCTAGCTAGAAATGAGTTTCAGGATGATGATGTGCTACACTATTACTATGATGATAAAATAGCTAGTGTTGGTGGTAATGACTATGATGATTATTATTAGCTAGTGTTAGTGGTGATTAAATAAATATTGTTGGTGGTAATGACCATGATGATGATTAAATATCTTGTGCTGGCGGATTAGATTCAAGTGGCAACATGTGGTGCACATCGAAAGTACTACTAGTCCAAACTAGATCAAGTTTGGATTAGTATTATACTTTTGACATGCACCACATATTGCCTCCACTTGAACCTAATCCACCTTCATTTGACACTTTATTATGGACATAATGATGTAAACCTCATAACTGGTATTGTATCAAAATTTTTAAAATGGCGAATAAATAAACTAAAAATGAAAAAATAAATAAAATAATACTATTAGCAAGGGAGAGAAAACACGCTGCCAAGAGTTACATTAGCGATAGCGTGAGTGAATGAACGCTGCAGCTATTCGTCCTAGCGATGGCGCATGCGGGCATGCGTGCATCGCTAAGCAATAGTCAGAAGCGCCTTATTAGTAGCGCGCCTACCCGCGCTACTAGTGAGCACAAAACCAGTGCTACTGCTAGGGTTTTCCCTAGTAGTGGGGGGAAAGTAGTAGAGACCGGATACCCAACAGGTCTCTTGGTTGAAAAGGGAAATAATAGGAAAATGCAGTACAAATTGGATAAGGAACATATTTATTATTGGTTGAAAAAAGAATAGAAAGTGGCGGCTGGTGGACAAGTCAACAAAGTATGTCCAGGATTAGATTTGCTGCCCTCACATAGTAAAAGGTCTCCAGGATTAGATTTGCTGCCCTCACATAGTAAAAGGTCACCAGGATTAGATTTGCTGCCCTCACATAGTAAAAGGTCTCTAGGATTATATTTGTTTCCCTCGTAGAGTATGAACTAACTCGGCATCACCCCTTTATGCCTCCTTGTAGGTACATTGTGCTGATGCGTCCACTGCCGCATGTCCTTATACTAACGTTTTGCTGTTGTTAATGTAAGGGCGCATGTAAAATGAAGCGAACACACTATTACCTTAAGGTCATGTCTAACCAGTGTTATTGTTAATCTAATGCCTCCAGTGATATGATGCAATTAAACTGTGTTACAAATGGTACTCCTCCTGTTCTCCCAGTATGATAAGTAAGTTGCTTCCTTATGCTGCTGAGTGCCCTCGTCCCACGGTCCCATGCCCTTAAAACAATTCTTTGGCTGCTGTTGATCTACTGTATCTGGTAAACAAGCAATGCGAGCATTAAAGTAATCCCATATTTGAGGAATGTCATGGTTGATCGTAGTGCTTCCAGTAACATGAAGCATTGCTGACGTTTTAAAATTTCTACTATCCTTGCATGATTGCCATGAACATAATCAAGATGCTTCTTTTCATTTCGTGTATGATTCTTATCTTGTTATTGACCAGCAACTGTTTTGTTTCTATCTTTTTGTGCAGATAGGGATATCCATTTCACCTTTTTGCTATTGTGACCTTTTGGTGAACCACACAAAACACTTTTTTTGGAATGAGTGTCTTGTGCAGTTCAACTAAAATGTCACCTGGGCAGCATCTCTCAATTTTGGTGGAACTGCACAAAATGGTGATTGGATTTTCAAAAATCTCCGTCAAATTCTGCTAGTAATCTCGTGCAACATTTTATTAGCCTTTGCAAGATGAGCTGTCACTATCACCACAATTGCACTTTATTTTAGTGGAACTACCCAAAAGGATAAGCAAATTATAGTTGCACCTTACATGAGCCGGACAACCAACCTTAATGTTGCTCAATTTTAGTGCAACTACTAAAGAAGAACTTGCTAGCTCATGAGAGCAAGTACTTCTTGCTAGCTCAATGATGCAATCCTTGCTTCATTTCAGGTGAAATGCAGAAAAAGTCGCATGAATTGAATCATCGAGTGGAGCTGCAGGTTGAGTTCAAGCAGTGCCACAATTATAGTAATCATGCTCTTTCTTATCTGTGCTGTGAAAACAGGAATACTCAACTACAAATGTTGTGATGGTCAAGAGCATTCGCCAAGTTCTTGGGTTGTATGACACGACTAACCAAGATGGATTTAATCCTGATATTCACTTGATCAAAAGGCTCTAATGGGTTGGTTCTGAATCTTGCAAGCAGGGAATCAATGAGATGTGTAGGCATCTTTGTTGTACTTATTATTTGAATCTTATTTGTTGGTTCTGAATCTTGCAACCTGGGATTGAATGAGATGTGTAGGCATCATTGTTGTACTTATTATTTGAATCTTATTTGTAGGTTCTGAATCTTGCAAGTTAGGAATCAATGAGATGTGTAGGCATCTTTGTTGTACTTATTATTTGAATCTTATTTGTTGGTTCCGAATCTTGCAAGCTGGGAAACATGGCATGATGATGCAGAGGACAGAAGCCATAGCAAACAGTTAAACTTGGTAGTATTATTTGTGTGAAAGTGCGAAAATGTACTGATCATGTGCGTCCTGAGAATAATAATTCTAATTGTTGTGCATATTGATCCTGTGGCACTGATAGAACGAGCCAATGCACCGAGCTAATTAAATTTAAGTAAAGTAACCACTAACACTTGTTATTACAGTACCAATATAGACCCGCTCGTGAACCGACATGTGGCCAGAATAGGTTTCTTAATGGAGGCATTTGAATGCACCGCGGGTGCATGTTCTGCCGGGCGTGCAACGGGCGAGGGAGGGGTGGTAACTGTTGTCGCCTATACACACTTAGTTTACTGCTGAATCCAGTTCCCCAAGAGCTGAAAAATGAATTACTGCCGCCGCCTACCCACTCATTCACTCGAAGAGACTCCAATGGCGATCCGAGGGGTGAGCCTGCTGGATATGGACTTCAGCAAGGAGTTCACCTTTGAGTTCACCGTTCAGTCCCATGGCTGCACCAAGTTGAATGTGGTGTACACCAACGATCCGGACTCGGTGAAGCTCTGCCTCGCTGAGTTCAAGCAGTACCTATAGGATGAGAAAGCCGAAGCACAAGGTCGCAGGACTGGACCTTGTGACATTCCATTCGTCTCCTGACAGGGACCAGCGGATCTCCGTCGCCCAGTTATGTGTGCAGGACGAGGTTCTCATCTACCACAGCTGTAGGGCCATCAGAGGTTCTGGAGCATTCGCCCGTTTCATCGGCAGCGCCGACTGCACCTTCACTACGCTGGAGAGAAGGAAGAACGCGACGATATGGCCATCTGGTGCAACAAGCTTGTCGACATCTAGAAGCAATACAAGTTCATCGGCAACGGGCAGGAGAAGGACTCTGTGGCTGACCTCGCTGAGACCATCATCGACCCCTGCTACCCTAACATAAAAGAAAACAACGATAGCAAGGACCTGAACACGTGGGAGGTACCTCTGAATCTAGCCTACATAACCTACGCGGCCAAGGACATATACGCATGCTATGACATGTACATGAGGATCTTGGACATGACGGCGTGTCTGCTTCCCGTAACCGACGAGTACACGGACAGCCGCAGCGTCATGATCAAGCATGCCAGGAAGGTCTAGATGATGTACTTTATCTGTTTAAGCACCTTTATCATCTTAGTGTTTCATGCATTAGCCTATGTGCCGTAATTATATGTTTTGTCCGAAATATTTCGTCTAAGAACCCATTAACCTATTTTTTAGTGGATATTTGCTTATGTATGTAACTAGTTCATTGGGTACCATGCTTTGAATCTCCTTCCTCCCAACATATTCCCCTTCTCAGGTGGACCCAGCAGGTCTCGTACACAGACATCTAGGACCAACCACCTATCCATTTGTATTTCTTTATTTTGTTCAATCTTTCGTCCTCTTCCTATACAGCGGTTGGCGGCCCTGCCGTACACGCCTCGGTGACCCATCATAGCCTATGGCGTTGGCCAGGCCATCCCTCTACTACCACACATTGTCCGACGGCAGCAGCTCCACCGGCCCACCCTGCACCCGAACAAGTCAACCCTCGTACTCCCCTCCACCTGTGTCTTCCCTCGCTTCGGTTCGTTCGGTCCGAGGTCTCGATGTCGTCCTCCGCCTTGGTGCTCTCACCACGGTGCTGCCGTCTGTTGTTCCCAAAATGGTCAGCAAAACAAGAGGAATCGGGAGACAACTGTTTGTCGAGAGGCTGACAGTCCCGGGCCCACCAGGTCCATGGCCTAGGTTCTGTTGTTTAACATGCGCAGCCCATGACATGTTTCAACTTTTTTTAGATCCAGCAGGTATCAAGCAGCCTCTGGGCCTCACAGCCTAGCTTGTCTATAACATCAGCAACCCAAGTTATGTTTGTTTTTTCAAGACGACGCACAACTCAGTTCTATTTTTCTATGAGAATGCAAAACATGTCCGTTAAACCCGTCATTCGTCCAACCATTTTATAGACCTTCTATAATAGTATATATATATATATATATATATCTTATTTTATTACATATATATAATTGAAACAACATAAGGTTCCGTTAAACCCGTCATTCGTCCAACCATTTTATAGACCTTCCCACTTCCTTTATTTTTGTTTTCATTAATCCTATATATGAATGTTCTCCCACTTTCTTTTTCGATGTAATCTGAGTTTTCTCCCAGTACTTTTCCCTAGAACCAACTCAACTGTCCCACGTCTAGCCTAAAAAATAATAATACCCCGCGTCCTATTAACCCATCAAATTAAAATGATATTTTATTTTGTAAATCGAAATTTTTACAAAATAATAATAATAATTGTTTATATACAACTTGGCAAGTTAACTCCTGGTGTTTGCGTACATAAGCTTGCAAAGATTTTACTGACCAATGCAGTAATAGATGTGCAATCATGTGTTTATGTTTTCATAACATTTCTCCGTCCAGCCCAACATGATATTTTCACCCAGCCCAGCAAATCCGCGGATTTCGAGAAAAATACAAATGGGCTTTAAATTCTACCATAATATATAAACAAACTGCATAGATGCTACATCATTGTTTCACCCAGCCCACCAAATCGACTAGAAAACAAATGGACCGGCTGACATGTGGGCCAGCAGGTCGAAGCCTAAGCACTTTCACAAAAAATAAAAATACAAAGGTCGAAGCCTAAGTAAGGCGTTGGATTTACATCCAACGGCCTGCATTCTTCTTCAATCTCTCGTCTTATTCCCCAGCTGCCGGATCACTGCTCGACCTCCGGCGTCGGTAGGCGCTGTTTTATGACTTTCTCGAAATGCTACCCGCCGACAGCCAGGCCATCACTCCACTCCTCCGCACCTCCTATTATTCTTTGCCGAGTGTAGGCCCACCCCGCACCTGAACCAGTCACGTTGGCCACTCCTCTCTGTCTGCGACTCCACTACCACGTCTTCCCCATCTCCAGGGAGTTCCAGTCTGGGGCCTTGCCGTTGTCCACCGTCTTGGTGCGGGGTGTGGTCAACATGGTCAACAAACAAGAGTCATCGTAAGATGACTATACGTGGAGAGGCTGACAGTGGGGATACACCACGCCCATGGATGCATGCATGCAACTGCATCCTTTTTACACTAAAAATAATGTTTTCTCCCCCTGATAGCTGGGACTGACCAGCTACATCTTCGCATGCAAGGAAGTGCGTCCTTATTATGGGGAAAAAATGATTCTTCCCCCGACAGCTCGGACCCACCAGCTATATCTTCGCACGAAAGAAAGTGCGTCCTTATACTCCCTGACAGCTGGGACCCACCCGGTCGAAGTGTACGTAGCATTGTCTATGTACATACCGGTCGATTGGTCTGTCTGCCATGATGAACCATGGCCGAGTAATGAGCGGTTGCAGTTTAGGCAGTCCAGTTAAAATCGTGTACACGTACGTACAGCCAGATGCCAAAAAATACGGCCACGTACGTACATACAGGCGGGTTCTCGAATGCCTACTCGCGCATATGTATGGCCAGGGCTCATGTACATGCAGAGGCAGCAACGGCGTCGTGTTCATCGGCAGCCAACCAGCTGGGTCGGAATGGAGAAACTGCGTCGTCATGTTCATCGGGAGCTGATACGTCTCCAACGTATATATAATTATTTATTGCTCCATGCTCTATCATCTATTGTTTTGGACAATATTGCGCTTTATTATCCACTTTTATATTATTTTTGGGACTAACCTATTAACCGGAGGCCCAGCCCAGAATTTTTGTTTTTTTTGCCTATTTCAGTGTTTCGAAGAAAAGGAATATCAAACGGAGTCGAGACGGAATGAAAGCAACTGGAGAAGTTATTTTTGGAAGGAAAGCTACCGAAAAAGCTTGGAGTGCACGTCAGGAAAGGAGGGAGGTGTCCACGAGGGTGGGGGCGCGCCCACCCCCCTAGGGCGCACCCCCTGCCTCGTGTGCCCCCGAAGCTCCACCGACTTTCTTCTTTCACCCATATATACCCACGTACCCTAAAACTTCTGAAGAACAGAATAGATCGGGAGTTCCGCCGCCGCAAGCCTCTGTAGCCACCAAAAACCAATCGGGACCCTGTTCCGGCACCCTGCCGGAGGGGGGAACCCTCACCGGTGGCCATCTTCATCATCCCGGCGCTCTCCATGACGAGGAGGGAGTAGTTCACCCTCGGGGCTGAGGGTATGTACCAGTAGCTACGTGTTTGATCTCTCTCTCTCTCTTGTGTTCTTGATTTGGCACGATCTTGATGTATCGTGAGATTTGCTATTATAGTTGGATCTTATGTTGCTTCTCCCCCTCTACTCTCTTGCAATGGATTGAGTTTTCCCTTTGAAGTTATCTTATCGGATTGAGTCTTTAATGATTTGAGAACACTTGATGTATGTCTTGCCATGCATATCTGTGGTGACAATGGGATATCACGTGATTCACTTGATGTATGTTTTGGTGATCAACTTGCGGGTTCCGCCCATGAAGCTATGCATAGGGGTTGGCACACGTTTCGTCTTGATTCTCGGTAGAAACTTTGGGGCACTCTTTGAGGTTCTATGTGTTGGTTGAATAGATGAATCTGAGATTGTGTGATGCATATCGTATAATCATTCCCATGGATACTTGAGGTGACATTGGAGTATCTAGGTGACATTAGGGTTTTGGTTGATTTGTGTCTTAAGGTGTTATTCTAGTACGAACTCTAGGGCTGTTTGTGACACTTATAGGAATAGCCCAACGGATTGATTGGAAAGAATAACTTTGAGGTGGTTTCGTACCCTACCATAATCTCTTCGTTTGTTCTCCGCTATTAGTGACTTTGGAGTGACTCTTTGTTGCATGTTGAGGGATAGTTATATGATCCAATTATGTTATTATTGTTGAGAGAACTTGCACTAGTGAAAGTATGAACCCTAGGCCTTGTTTCCTATCATTGCAATACCGTTTACGCTCACTTTTACCACTTGTTACCTTGCTGTTTTTATATTTTCAGTTTACAAAAACCTATATCTACCATCCATATTGCACTTGTATCACCATCTCTTCGCCGAACTAGTGCACCTATACAATTTACCATTGTATTGGGTGTGTTGGGGACACAAGAGACTCTTTGTTATTTGGTTGCAGGGTTGCTTGAGAGAGACCATCTTCATTCTACGCCTCCCATGGATTGATAAACCTTAGGTCATCCACTTGAGGGAAATTTGCTACTGTCCTACAAACCTCTGCACTTGGAGGCCCAACAACGTCTACAAGAAGAAGGTTGTGTAGTAGACATCAAGCAGTTTCTGGCGCCGTTGCCGGGGAGGTGAGTGCTTGAAGGTATATCTTTAGATCTTGCAATCAAATCTTTTTGTTTCTTGTTTTCGCACTAGTTTAGTTTATAAAAGAAAACTACAAAAAAAGGAATTGAGTTTGTCTCATACGCTTCATCTTTTAAATATCTTTCGTGAGTATGATGGAAAGGAAAATTGTGCCAAAGTGTTAGAAGAAGAATGTATTGAAATGTTTGGCACTAAATCTTTGAATGATGAGCATGATTGCAATTTTTGTTAGTATGAATTCTTTGAATATCCATAATGCTAATAATATGCAAAGCCACAAGCTTGGGGATGCTATGTTTGATGAAGTTGATATTTTTTGTTCCCCAAGCTTTGATGAGCAAATTTACTATGATGAAAGCACGCCTTCTATCTATGATGATTATTGTGATGACACCTATGCTTCAAAGAATAATGGTAACCATGAAACTTGTCATCTTGATCTTAATTTTCAATCACATGATAGTTATTTTGTTGAGTTTGCTCCCACTACTATTCACGAGAAGAAATTTGCTTATGTGGAGAGTAGTAAATTTTTTATGCCTGTAGGTCATGAAAAGAATGCTTTAGGTGCTGGCTATATTTTTGAATTTATTCATGATGCTACTGAAAATTATTATGAGGGAGGAATATATGCTTGTAGGAATTGCAATAATATCAAGTTTCCTCTCTATGTGCTTAAAGTTTTGAAGTTATGCTTGTTTTACCTTCCTATGCAAGTTGATTATTGTTCCCATAAGTTGTTTGCTCACAAAATCCAAATGCATAGGAAGTGGGTTAGACTTAAATGTGTTAGTCATATTCTTCATTATGCTCTCTTTATGTTTCAGTTCCTATCTTTTATGTGAGCATCATTGAAATCATCATGCCTAGCTAGGGGCGTTAAACGATAGCGCTTGTTGGGAGGCAACCCAATTTTATTTTATTTTCTTGCTTTTTGGTTCTGTTTAGGAATAAATAATCCATCTAGCTTCGGTTTAGATGTGGTTTTATGTTTTAATTAGAGCTTGTGCCAAGTAGAACCTTTGGGAAGACTTGGGTGAAGTCTTTATGATCATGCTGTAAAAAACAGAAACTTTAGCGCTCACAAGATTAGCTTCACCTTTTTACTGGAGAGTGCTATTTAGTTGATTCTTTTTGAAGATGATTACTAGACAAATTCATCAGGTCCACCAATTTATGTTATAATTTTTGGAGTTCCAGAAGTATACGTTTGATACAGATTACTACAGACTGTTCTGTTTTTGACAGATTCTGTTTTTAGTGTGTTGCTTGCTTATTTTGATGAATCTATGGCTAGTAAAATAGTTTACAAACCATAGAGAAGTTGTAATACAGTAGGTTTAACACCAATATAAATAAAGAATGAGTTCATTACAGTACCTTGAAGTGGTGTTTTGTTTTCTTTCACTAACGGAGCTTACGAGTTTTCTGTTAAGTTTTGTGTTGTGAAGTTTTCAAGTTTTGGGTAAAGATTCGATGGACTATGGAATAAGGAGTGGCAAGAGCCTAAGGTTGGGGATGCCCAAGGAACCCCAAGGTAATATTCAAGGATAACCAAGCGTCTAAGCTTGGGGATGCCCCGGAAGGCACCCCCTCTTTCGTCTATGTTCATCGGTAACTTTACTTGGAGCTATATTTTTATTCACCACATGATATGTATTTTGCTTGGAGCGTCATTTTATTTTATTTAGCTGAACTTTCTGTTTGAATAAAATACCAAGATCTTAAATTCTTAAATGTTAGAGAGTCTTCACATGGTTGCATAATTATTCGACTACTCATTGATCTTCACTTATATCTTTTGGAGTAGTTTGTTGTTTGCTCTAGTGCTTCACTTATATCTTTTAGAGCATGGTGTTAGTTTTATTTTGAAGAAATAGATGAACTCTCATGCTTCACTTATATTATTTTTAGAGTCTTTGGAATAGCATGGTAATGTGCTTAATCCTAATATGCTAGGTATTCAAGACTAGTAAAAGCTTTCTTATGAGTGTGTTGAATGCTAAGAGAAGTTTGATGCTTGATGATTGTTTTGAGATATGGAGGTAGTGATATTAAAGTTGTGCTAGTTGAGTAGTTGTGAATTTGAGAAATGCTTGTGTTGAAGTTTGCAAGTCCCGTAGCATGCACGTATGGTAAACGTTATGTAACAAATTTGAAACATGAGGTGTTATTTGATTGTCCTCCTTATGAGTGGCGGTCGGGGATGAGCGATGGTCTTTTCCTACCAATCTATCCCCCTAGGAGCATGCGCGTAGTGCTTTGGTTTTTGATGGCCTGTACATTTTTGCAAAAAGTATGTGAGTTCTTTATCACTAATGTTAAGTCCATGTATTATATGCACTCTCACCCTTCCATCATTGCTAGCCTCTTCGGTACCGTGCATTGCCCTTTCTCACATCGAGAGTTGGTGCAAACTTCGCCGGGTGCATCCAAATCCCGTGATATGATACGCTCTTTCACACATAAACCTCCTTATATCTTCCTCAAAACAGCCACCATACCTACCTATTATGGCATTTCCATAGCCATTCCAAGATATATTGCCATGCAACTTTCTACCATTGCATTCATCATGACACATTCATCATTGTCATATTGCTAGCATGATCATGTAGTTTACATAGTATTTGTGGCAAAGCCACTGTTCATAATTCTTTCATACATGTCACTCTTGGTTCATTGCATATCCCGGTACATCATGGAGGCATTCATATAGAGTCATACTTTGTTCTAGTATCGAGTTGTAATCATTGAGTTGTAAATAAATAGAAGTGTGATGATCATCATTTTCTAGAGCATTGTCCCATGTGAGGTTAAAATAAAAAAAGAGAAAGAGGCCAAAGAAACCCAAATAAAAAATGAGAGAAAAAGAGAGAAGGGACAATGTTACTATCCTTTGCCACACTTGTGCTTCAAAGTAGCACCGTAATCTTCATGATAGAGAACTCTTGTTTTGTCATTTTCATATACTAGTGGGAATTTTTCATTACAGAACTTGGCTTGTATATTCCAACGATGGGCTTCCTCAAATGCCCTAGGTCTTCGTGAGCAAGCAAGTTGGATGCACACCCACTTAGTTTCTTTTGATGAGCTTTCATACATTTATAGCTCTAGTGCATCCGTTGCATGGCAATCCCTACTCCTTGCATTAACATCAATCGATGGGTATCTCCATAGCCCATTGATTAGCCTTGTTGATGTAAGATATTCTCCTTTTTTGTCTTCTCCACATAACCCCCATCATCATATTCTATTCCACCCATAGTGCTATGTCCATGGCTCGTGCTCATATATTGCGTGAAAGTTTATAGGTTTGAGATTATTAAAGTATGGAACAATTGCTTGGCTTGTCATCGGGGTTGTGCATGATGAGAGCATTCTTGTGTGATGAAAATGGAGCATGACTAAACTATATGATTTTGTAGGGATGAGCTTTCTTTGGCCATGTTATTTTGAGAGGACATAATTTCTTAGTTAGTATGCTTGAAGTATTATTATTTTTATGTCAATATGAACTTTTGTCTTGAATCTTTCGGATCTGAATATTCATGCCATAATTAAGAAGAATTACATTGAAATTACGCCAAATAGCATTCCACATCAAAAATTATCTCTTTTATCATTTACCTACTCGAGGACGAGCAAGAATTAAGCTCTGGGATGCTTGATACGTCTCCAACGTATCTATAATTTTTGATTGCTCCATGCTATATCATCTATTGTTTTGGACAATATTGGGCTTTATTATCCACTTTTATATCATTTTTGGGACTAACCTATTAACCAGAGGCCCAGCCCATAATTGTTGTTTTTTGCCTATTTCAGTGTTTCAAAGAAAAGGAATATCAAACGGAGTCGAAACGGAATGAAATCAACTGGAGAAGTTATTTTTGGAAGGAAAGCTACCGGAAAAGCTTGGAGTGCACGTCAGGAAAGGAGGGAGGTTTCCACGAGGGTGGGGGGCGCGCCCACCCCCCTAGGGCGCGCCCCCTGCCTCGTGGGCCCCCCGAAGCTCCACCGACGTACTTCTTTCACCCATATATACCACGTACCCTAAAACTTCCGAAGAACAGAATATATCGGGAGTTCCGCCGCCACGAGCCTCTGTAGCCACCAAAACCCAATCGGGACCCTGTTCCGTCACCCTGCCGGAGGGGGAACCCTCACCGGTGGCCATCTTCATCATCCCGGCGCTCTCCATGACGAGGAGGGAGTAGATCACCCTCGGGGCTGAGGGTGTGTACCAGTAGCTATGTGTTTGATCTCTATCTCTCTCTCGTGTTCTTGATTTGGCACGATCTTGATGTATCGCGAGCTTTGCTATTATAGTTGGATCTTATGTTGCTTCTCCCCCTCTACTCTCTTGTAATGGATTGAGTTTTCCCTTTGAAGTTATCTTATCGGATTGAGCCTTTAATGATTTGAGAACACTTGATGTATGTCTTGTCGTGCATATCTGTGGTGACAATGGGATATCACGTGATTCACTTGATGTATGTTTTGATGATCAACTTGCGGGTTCCGCCCATGAACCTATGAATAGGGGTTGGCACACGTTTTCGTCTTGATTCTCCGGTAGAAACTTTGGGGCACTCTTTGAGGTTCTATGTGTTGGTTGAATAGATGAATCTGAGATTGTGTGATGCATATCGTATAATTATTCCCATGGATTCTTGAGGTGACATTGGAGTATCTAGGTGACATTAGGGTTTTGGTTGATTTGTGTCTTAAGGTGTTATTCTAGTACGAACTCTAGGGCTGTTTGTGACACTTATAGGAATAGCCCAACGGATTGATTGGAAAGAATAACTTTGAGGTGGTTTCGTACCCTACAATAATCTCTTCGTTTATTCTCCGCTATTAGTGACTTTGGAGTGACTCTTTGTTGCATGTTGAGGGATAGTTATATGATCCAATTATGTTATTATTGTTGAGAGAACTTGCACTAGTAAAAGTATGAACCCTAGGCCTTGTTTCCTATCATTGCAATACCGTTTACGCTCACTTTTACCACTTGTTACCTTGCTGTTTTTATATTTTCAGTTTACAAAAACCTATATCTACCATCCATATTGCACTTGTATCACCATCCCTTCGCGAACTAGTGCACCTATACAATTTACCATTGTATTGGGTGTGTTGGGGACACAAGAGACTCTTTGTTATTTGGTTGCAGGGTTGCTTGAGAGAGACCATCTTCATCCTACGCCTCCCATGGATTGATAAACCTTAGGTCATCTACTTGAGGGAAATATGCTACTGTCCTACAAACCTCTGCACTTGGAGGCCCAACAACGTCTACAAGAAGAAGGTTGTGTAGTAGACAACAGGAGCTAACCGGCTTGGATGGAACAGCCGATCCGAACTAGGGCTGGCGTACCATAGAACGAAATAAACGGCCTTGTGTTTGACCTCCTACGGTCGAAACGGGATCCTGTTCACCGGGAGGGGTGTTGCCTACCAGAAAATGGAGGAAGCGGACTTCTCTTGGACCTCCTAGGGTCGAAACGAGGTCCTGTTGATCGGGAGGGGTGTGGCGTACCGCAAAATGGAGGAAACGGACTTGTGTTGGAGCGCTACAGTCGAAACGGGGGTCCTGTTCATCGGGAGGTGTGTGGCGTACCGCAAAACAGGACTCCACGGGCTGCTGTTCATCTCCACCGTCGACCTCCTCCAGCCTCCACGGGCTACTGTTCATCCACCGTCGACCTCCTCCAGCCTCCACCTATGACTGTTCATCCACAGGCTCCTGTTCATCCAGCCTCCACTGCGCGCTCCTCCACCAGCTACTGTTCAACCAACCCTCTCCATGTGGTCCTATTCAACCACTCCTCCACGGGCTACTGTTCATCTACCCCTCCACCGGCTACTGTTCAACCAGCCCTCCACGGGGTCGTCCTGTTCATCCAGCCCTCCATGGGGTCCTGTTCATCCACCCCCAACCGGCTCGATCGATCGGGGTCCTGTTCATCCAGCGGCAACACCACGGGGTCCTGTTCAGCCAAGCCCCCACCAGAACTGTTCATCCACTCCCCCCCCCCCACACAACGCTCACTGTTCGTCAAGAGGCAGCAGGTTCGATCAGCTTTAGTTAGCAGCAGTAGCGAAGGAATCACTCGATCGAGTTCAGTTAACAGTCAGATCGATCGATCGCTCGGGTTCAGTAACGCGTAGCCTGTAGTGCAATCACTCAGATTCAGTAGGAGAAAGCCTCGCTCGGGTTCAGTTAGAGCCCAATGCCTCGCACCCACGTGCGTACGTGTATGAGAGAAACGTGCATCGCTCGGCCCCCGACCACCCACCGTTACCGGAAACTCCCCGATATTTTCCTCCCCCTTGCTTCTACACGGTTTTTTCTGTCATGGAAGGCCCAAAGAATGTCATGCAGCTGCATCTCCGGCCCGCCCAGGACGAAAAGCCCATTTTCTGTCATGATTTTTTGTCATAGAAGTAGGAGCCCACCACATCTATGATGATACATGGTTTTGTCACAATTATCATCATAGAAGTGTCATAAGCATGATAGAAAAGAAATTTGTTCGACCCAAAATGTCACGGATATGCCTTTTTTGTAGTGTAAGCACTACGAAAATATGACCGGGGTTGTAAACGGTGGAGGGGGCGCCGCACACGGCTAACAATTGATGTTGTGTGTTCCAGGCACCCCCTCCCCACATATATATATATATATATATATATATATATATATATATATATATATATATATATATATATATATATATATATATAGGTGGGAGGGAGGGAGGAGCAGCCATAGGAGGTGCCCAAGTAGGAGGAATCCTACTTGGAGTCCCTCCCAAGCCGTGCCCCCTGCCATATATAACCGAGGTGGAAGGAAAGAGGGGGGAGAGGGAAGGAAGTAGGAATCCTAATCCACACTTTCCTTGCCCTTCCCTCTTTCCTTCTCCTCCTCATAGGACTGGCCTATATAGGGGCGCACCAGGGCTGGTGTGTTCCCTCACTTGGGACATAAGGCCCATATCTTTGCGGGGGGGGGGGGGTGCCCAAAACTCCCTTCCAGCGACCCGAAAAGTACCCGGTACCCTCCGGAACACTTCCGGTATCCGAATACCATCGTGCTATATATTAATATTTACTTGTCGACCATTCCAGACTCCTCGTTATGTCCGTGATCTCATCCGGAACTCCGAACAACATTCGGTCACCAAATCACATAACTCATATAATACTATATCATCAACGAATGTTAAGCGTGAGGACCCTACGGGTTCGAGAACTATGTAGATATGACCGAGACACCTCTCCGGTCAATAACAATAGTGGAACCTGGATGCCCATATTGGCTCCTACATATTCTACGAAGATGTTTATCGGTCGAACCATTATGACAACATACGTAATTCTCTTTGTCCATCGGTAAGTTACTTGCCTGAGATCCGATCGTCGGTACCTTCATACCTAGTTCAATCTCATTACCGGAAAGTCATTACTCGTTACGTAATACATCACCTTGTGACTAACTCCTTAGTCATTTGCTTGCAAGCTTATGATGTGTATTACCGAGAGGGCCCAGAGATACCTCTCCGATACTCGGAGTGACAAATCCTAATCTCGATCTATGCCAACTCAACAAACACCTTCGGAGATACCTGTAGAGCATCTTTATAATCACCCATTTATGTTGTGACGTTTGATATTACAAAGGCATTCCTCTGGTATCCGGGAGTGGCATAATCTCATAGTCGGAGGAATATGTATTTGACATGAAGAAAGCAATAGCAATAAAATTGAATGATCATTATGCTAAGCTAACAGATGGGCCTTGTCCATCACATCATTCTCCTGATGATGTGATCCCGTTATCAAATGAAAACACATGTCTATGGTTAGGAAACCTTAACCATCCTTGATCAACGAGCTAGTCTAGTAGAGGCTCACTAGGGACACGGTATATGTTTATGTATTCATACATGTATTTAGGTTTCCGATCAACACAATTCTAGCATGAATAATAAACCTTTATCGTGAATAAGGAAATATAAAATAACAACTTTATTATTGCCTCTAGGGCATATTTCCTCCAGTACCCCCTTGCACTAGAGTCAATAATCTAGTTCACAGCGCCATGTGATTAACACTCATAGTTCACATCGCCATGTGACTAACACCCAAAGAGTTTACTAGAGTCAATAATCTAGTTCACATCACCATGTGATTAAAACCCAAAGAGTGATCATGTTTTGCTTGTGGGAGAGTTTTAGTCAACGGGTCTGCCACATTTAGAGCCGTATGTATTTTGCAAATTTTCTATGTCTACAATGCTCTGCATGGGGCTACTCTAGCTAATTGCTCTCACTTTCAATATGTATCCAGATTGAGACTTAGAGTCATATGGATTGGTGTCAAAGCTTGCGTTGACGTAACCCTCTATGACGTACTCTTTATCACCGCCATATCCGAGAAACGTTTCCTTAGTCCGCTTTAAGGCACCTAAGGATAATTTCGACCACTGTCCAGTGGTCCACTCCTGGATCACTCTTGTACCCTCTTGCCAAACTTATTTGTAAGGCCCACAACAGCTCTGGTACACAGCATGGCATACTTTATAGAACCTATGGCTGAGGTGTAAGAAATGACTTTCATTCTCTCTCTATCTTCTGTCGTGGTCGGGCTTTGAGTCTTACTCAACTTCACACCTTGTAACACAGGCAAGAACCCTTTGTTTCACTGATCCATTTTGAACTTCTTCAAAATTTTATCAAGGTATGTGTTTTGTGCAAGTCCTATTAGGCGTCTTGATCTATCCCTATAGATCTTGATGCCCAATATATATAAGCAGCTACACCGAGGTCTTTCATTTGAAAATTCTTATTCAAGTATCCTTTTATGCTATCCAGAAATTCTATATCATTTCCAATCAACAATATGTCATCCACATATAATATCAGAAATGCTACAGAGCTCCCACTCACTTTCTTGTAAATACAGGCTTCACCATAAGTCTGTATAAAACCATATGCTTTGATCACCTCATCAAAGCATATATTCCAACTCCGAGATCCTTTCACCAGTCCGTAGATGGATCGCTGGAGTTTGCACACTTTGTTAGCACCATTAGGATCGAAAAAACCTTCTGGTTGTATCATATACAACTCTTCTTTAAGAAATCCATTAAGGAATGCAGTTTTGACGTCCATTTGCCAGATTTCATAATCATAAAATGCGGCCATTGCTAACATGATTCGGACGGACTTAAGCATCGCTACGGGTGAGAAAGTCTCACCGTAGTCAACCCCTTGAACTTGTCGAAAACCTTTTTGCGACAAGTCGAGCTTTGTAGATAGTAATATTACCATCAGCGTCAGTGTTCTTCTTGAAGATCCATTTATTTTCTATGGCTTGCCGATCATCGGCAAGTCCACCAAAGTCTATACTTTGTTCTCATACATGGATCCTATCTCAGATTTCATGGCTCAAGCCATCTGTCGAAATATGGGCTCATCATAGCTTCTTCATAGTTTGTAGGTTCACCTTGGTCTAGTCATGACTTCCAGGACAGGATTACCATACCACTCTGGTGTGGATCATGCTCTGGTCGACCTACGAAGTTCAGTAGTAACTTGATCTGAAGTTTCATGATCATCATCATTAGCTTCCTCTCTAATTGGTGTAGGCATCATGGGAGCAGTTTTCTCTTATGTGCGACTATCCAATTTGAGAGAAGCTACAGTTACCTCATCAAGTTCTACTTTCCTCTCACTCACTTCTTTCGAGAGAAACTCCCTCTCTAGAAAGGACCAATTCTCTGCAACAAAGATTTTGCCTTCGGATCTATGGTAGAAGGTGTACCCAATTGTTTCCTTAGGGTATCCTATGAAGACGCACTTCTCCGATTTGGGTTCGAGCTTATTAGGCTGAAGCCATTTGACATAAGTGTCGCAACCCCAAACTTTAAGAAACGACAGCTTAGGTTTCTTGTCAAACCGTAGTTCATACGGTGTCGTCTCAATGCATTTAGACGGTGCCCTATTTAACGTGAATGCAGCTATCTCTAATGCATAACCCCAAACAATAGTGGTAAATCGGTAAGAGACATCATAGAACGCACCATATCCATTAAAGTACGGTTATGCCGTTCGGACACACCATTACACTATGGTGTTCCAGGTGGCGTGAGTTGTGAAACTATTCCACATTGTTTTAAATGAAGGCCAAACTCGTAACTCAAATATTAGCCTCCACGGTCAGATCGTAGAAACTTTATTTTCTTGTTACGATGATTCTCCACTTCACTATGAAATTCTTTGAACTTTTCAAATGTTTCAGACTTGTGTTTCATTAAGTAGATATACTCATATCTGCTCAAATCATTTGTGAAGGTCAGAAAATAACGATACCTGCTGCGTGCTTCAACACTCATCGGACCGTATACATTGATATGTATTATATGCAATAAGTGATCAGCTCGCTCCATTGTTCCAGAAAATGGAGTTTTAGTCATGCTGCCCATGAGGCATGGTTCACAAGTATCAAATGATTCATAATCAAGTGATTCCAAAAGTCCATCTGCATGGAGTTTCTTCATGCTCTTTACACCAATATGACCAAAATGGCAGTGCCACAAGTATGTTGCACTATCATTATCAACTTTGCATTTTTGACATCAATATTATGAATATGTGTATTATTACAATCCAGATTCAATAAACCATTTACATTGGGTGTATGACCATAGAAGGTTTTAATCACGTAAACTGAATAACAATTATTCTCTGACTTAAATGAATAACCGTATTTCAATAAACATGATCCAATCACATTCATGCTCAATGCAAGCACCAAATAACATTTATTTAGGTTCAACGTTAATCCTGAAGGTAGATGGAGTATGCGATGGTGATCTTATCAACCTTGGAATCACTTCCAACACACATCGTCACCTCGCCCTTAACTAGTCTCTATTCATTTTGCAACTCCTGTTTTGAGTTACTAATCTTAGCAACTGAACCGGTATCAAATACCCATGGGCTACTATGAACACTAGTAAAGTACACATCAATAACATGTATATCAAATATACCTTTGTTCAATTTGCCATCCTTCTTATCCACCAACTATTTGGGGGCAGTTCCGCTTCCAGTGACCATTCCCTTTGCAGTAGAAGCACTCGGTTTCAGGCTTAGGTTCAGCTTTGGGCTTCTTCACCGGAGTGGCAACTTGCTCTCCATTCTTCTTGAAGTTCCTTTTCTTTCCCTTGCCATTTTTATAGAAACTTGTGGTCTTGTTAACCATAAACACTTGATGCTCTTTCTTGATTTCTACCTTCGCTGATTTCAGCATCACAAAGAGCTCGGGAATCATTTTCGTCATCCCTTGCATATTATAGTTCATCACGAAGTTCTAGTAGCTTGGTGATAGTGACTACAGAACTCTATCAATCACTATCTTATCTCGAAGATTAACTACCACTTGATTCAAGCGATTGTAGTACCACTACAAAAAAAGACACATCCGTGACATTTTGGGCCGAACAAAAAAAATTATGTCATACTTATGACACTTCTATGACAATAATTGTGATAAAACACGGTATCATCATAGATGTGGTGGGGTCCTACTTCTATGACAAAAAATCATGACAGAAAATGGGCTTTTCGTCCTGGGCGGGCCGGAGACACAGCTGCATGACATTCTTTGGGCCGTCCATGACGGAAAAAACCGTGGTAGAAGCGAGGGCGAGGAAAATATCGGGGTGTACCCGGTTATGGTGGGTGGTCAGGGCCGAGCGATGCGCGTTTCTCTCGTACACACACGCGCGTGGGTATGAGATGTTGGGCTCTAACTGAACCCGAGCGAGGCGTTGGGCTCTAACTGAACTCGAGAGATTGCACCGCAGTTACGACATTCGAACCCGAGCGATCGATTGACGGCCGTTAATCGAACACGATCGAGCGATTCTTCGCCATCTGCGCTAATGAAGCCGATCGATGCTGCCTCTGGATGAACAGTGAGCGTTGCTGGGGGGGTCTCGATGAACAGTTCCCGGTGGGGGTGGATGAACAGGACCCCGTGGTGTTGCCTCTGGATGAACAGGACCCCGATCGATCGAGCTAGTTGGGGCTGGATGAACAGGACCCCGTGGAGGGCAGGATGAACAGGAGCACCCCGTGGAGGGCAGGATGAACAGTAGATGGTGGAGGGCTGGATGAACAGTAGCCCGTGGAGGGGTAGTTGAACAGGAGCTCGTGGAGAGGGCTGGTTGAACAGTAGCCGGTGGAGTAGCGCGCGGTGGAGGCTGGATGAATAGGAGCCCGTGGATGAACAGTCGCAGGTGGAGGCTGGAGGAGGTCGACGGTGATGAACAGTAGCCCGTGGAGGCTGGAGGGGGTCGATGGTGGAGGGTAACAGTATCCCGTGGAGTCCTGCTTTTGCGACGCCACACCTCCCGATGAACAGGACCCTGCTTTCGACCATAGCGCTCCAACACAAGTCTGCTTCTCTGCTTTTGTGGTACGCCACACCCTCCCGATGAACAGGACCCCGTTTCGATCAGGGAGGTCCCTTTCCTCCGCTTTTGGCACGCCGCACCCCTCCGGATGAACAGGATCCCATTTCGAACGTGGCCGGTCAAACACAAGGTCGTTTCCTCCGTTCTGCGGTACGCCAGGCCTCGTTTCCATCGGCTGTTCCATCCAAGCCCTCCCGATGAACACGACGACGCATTTCGGTCCGACCCAGTCGGTTGGCTCCCCATGAACACGACGACGATGTTGTTTCTCCGTTCCAAACCAGCCATGTACACGAGCCCTGGCCGTACGTATGCGCGAGTAGGCATTCGAAACCCTGCCTGTATGTACGTACGTGGCCATATTTTCTTTCTTGCACACTGGCCATTGTACGTACGTGTACATGCTACGTGCGCGCCTCTACTCCGACATGTGCGTGCCTCTACATCAACCAGTATGTACATACATGTTCGCGACCAGAATGACCACGCTACGTATGCTTCGACTAGGTGGGTCCCGACTGTCAGGCACTTCCTTGCCTGCGAAGATGTAGCTGGTGGGTCCCAGCAGTCAGGGGGCAAATCGTTTTTTTTTGCCCGGACGCACTTCCTTGCGTGCGTAGATGTGGCTGGTGGGTCCCAGCAGTCTGGGGGAAACATTTTTTTTCACGAAATACGGTGGCCCGTCCGGTGGGTACCCGCTGTCAGGTGGTGGAATAATTATTTTGCGCGTAATAAGGAGGCACTTCCTTGCTGCGGTCGTGGACCCAGCTGTTAGCCTCTCCACGTACAGTCCACTTCCGATGGAAGCCGTTCCTTGAGCACGTTTACCACGCCGCACCGAGAGCACCAGGGTGGTGGACGACGGCGAGGCTTAGGAAGGGGACGACGCGAAGCCGGGGAAGACGCGGCAGTGGAAGCCCGCGCGGAGAGGAGTACGAGGGTTCACTGGTTCGGCTGCGGTGTGAGGCTGCCGTCGCCGCAGGGCCTGGCCAGTGGTGGGAATAGTAGGGGGCGGTGAGGCCTCCGCGGTAGCACAGCCGGCCACGGGAGGCAGGAGCATGCGGCACGACCGGCGCTGCTTTGGGCGGCTGGAGCAACAAGACCAGAGGTTGAAGAAGCACTACGGCCATTGGATGGACATCGTACGGTCACTGGAGCTAGAATCGTGCATATTGACTAAGTTGACAAAGCCCTCCGTCCCCGTCAACTTAGTAGGCCCACAAGTCAGCCTGCCACTACACTGGGTCCCAGCTAGCAGGGGGAGTATTCATTTTTTTGCGTAATAAGGACGCACTTCCTTGTGTACGAAGATATAGATGGTGGGTCCGAGCTGTCAGCGGCGGTATGTTTTTTTCACGAAATACAGAGGCCCTTTCGGTGGGTCCTAGATGTCAGGTGGAGGAATCATTATTTTGCGCGTAATAAGGAGGCATTTCCTTGCGTGCGGCCGTGGACCCAGCTGTCAGCCTCTCCACGTACAGTCCACTTCAGATGCATGTCGGTCATTGACCATGTTGACCAGACTGCACAGAGAGTACCAGGGCGGTGGACAATGGTGAGGCCTAGGAAGGCAACGACACGGAGGCAGGGAAGACTCGGCAGTTGTTTCCCATGCGGAGGGGACTACGACTGTACGAGGGTTTACTGGTTCGTCTGCCGTCGCCGTAGAATAACAACAGGTGTGGGTGAGTAGAGGGATGGCTAGGCCAGCGATGGGAGTACGGTGGGGCGGTGAAGCTTCTTGGCAAAGACAGCCGGCATGGGAGGAGGGAGCGAGCAGTCCCGGCCGGGCGCTTGTTTGAGCCGATAGAGCAGGAAGAGCAGAGATTGAAGAAGATCGGCTGCCGTTGGATGGACATCCAACGATCCTTTGCTGTGCGTCAACCTTTTTTAGGAAAGCCTCAAATCTGTGGAAAACAGCATACACCCCATCTACCATTATTTCTATAAATTTATAGCCCATTTGCTAATTCTTAAGGTTTTTTTTGGAGCCCATATTCTTTTTGTTAGCATTACAGCCCATATTGTGGCCACGTTTAAAAAATTATACGAAATGTTGCATATTTCGGTGCGGTCCGAACTGTTTTTAATCCCGAAATTTTGAGTCACATTCAAACTGATTTTAAAAATAAATGTATATCGATATAAAATCCAACAAATTGTCCACGCATAAAAATTAATGTAATTTAAAATCTTGAAATGAAAAAAAGAAATTTGAAAGTAATTGCCGGTTTGATGTGTTTTAAAAATGTACATCCCATTTCTCATTATTGATAGGCCATTTTCTCGTCCAGACGAATGTAGCTCTCGTCGTCTTGAAAGATTTGCAGCCCAATAGGCCTGACAAAGCGACTTACTTGGAAAGTCACAAAAAAACTGGGCTAGCCATTTTCAGAAAGAAAAAAAACTACTGGGCTGGTCTGTGGTAAACATAAAAGAGAAGGCTGTCTAGACAGGCCAGAGTGCCCCGCACAACCCAGTTGACACCCTGCTTCCGTCTCAAAAACAAATTAGATAAATGCCTCTCCAATTATGGCGATTCATAAAATTCCATCGCAATTTCCAAACTTTGAAAAATGCCACTGCAATTTTTGCAAACTTTGGAAAACGCCACTGCAATTTGCAAACTTTGAAAAACGCCACTCCGGACTTCGAAAAATGCCACTGGAAATGGCATGAAATGGCATTTTTCAAAGTTTGGAAATTGCAGTGGCATTTCTCAGAAACACCAGATTTGGAGTGGCATTTATCAAATTAACCCAAAACAAAAATAACTGGGCGAGCTGTTGGGTCCCTGGTGTCAGCCGCTCGTTGTGCAACTCTCTTGTTTATTGACTACGTTGACAATGGCATGGGACCCAGATGTCAGAAATCCATTAGGAGGAGCCATTTTTTTATTGGATTGAAATAAGGAGGCACTTGCTTGCGTATTGCCATGACCTTGGTGGGTCCCTGCTGTCATCCTCTCCACATACAATCATCTCCTGATTGTGTACGCGTCAACTTGGTAGGCCCACAAGTCAGTCTCTAAACCCGCGGAGGACAAATAGAACCCATTTAAAAAAATAACAACCCATTCCATACGTTCAAACAGAAAGTTCAACATTCAGAGCAAAGTAACAGGTCTGATCCACATATAGATTACTGAACTTCCATGTTGACAACCATCATTAGCCAAGTTAACTATCTACTCCCACTAATACTCTAGTAGCATACAAGTACTAACTTACTCTTAGCTAACTAGATGATGCCGGCCGCCATCTGCGGTACACGCTAAACGCCAGCACCGGCATCCTCCGCCTCGCCTCGGACTTGCTAGAGGTGCGATAGGGCGCGTTGCTCGCACGCGTTGGCCCTTTCCATGCCGGCGTGGTCCACTTAAGCTTCGGCTTCTAAGCGGTAAACCCACTTGACGAGCTGGTAGTAAAAATTGGCGTCGCGAACGCGTGCGTGCCCGACAGCCTCCAGGGCTATTTGCCGGGCGCCGGCCTCCACGTAGTCGGCCCAGTTGCGGGCGCTCTGCTCGTGACTCAGAGCGTCGGTGCGCTGCTGCTCCATGTCCCGCTGGCGGCGCAAATCAGCGATACGCTGCTCCTCCGCCAAGCGGTCGCGCTCCAACAACTCCTGCTCCTCTGCCAGGCGGTCGCGCTCCAACGAGTCCTCGGTCGCTGCATTGCCATCTAAAGACCGATAGAATGCCTCCTCCCTCTGTCTGCCTTCCGGTGAAAAACCGAACACTAGTTCCGGCGGTGACCGCCTCCGGCCTCGCCTATCGCGGACGGGCGGGGCATGGCGGACGTGGCGAGAGAGAGGATAAGTGACGAGCGATGTCGGGCCGGTGGGGGCTTATGGGGATAGGGCGAGTTGGGTCACTCTGCCACCATAGAAGGCCGGGAAACAGTACTTATAGGCGGAAGGTAGCGCGATGGTCATCGGAATTCTATGCATAATGTAGCAGGCATGGCTTAGCGCGCCAGTTTGCCGTGGAAAACTAGAGAAACTGAAATTCTGACTGTGCCGTCACGTCCCGTCTGTGCTGGGTCGCACGCCGGCATGACGGTCAAACGAGTGCACTCGAATCATCTCCCTCCTTGTCAATAATGATTCCACGGATTTAAAAGGCCCGCAACAATTAAAGCGCATCTTTTTTCGCATCAGTTAGCTGCCTTAATTACGGCCGGCTGCACACAGGAACTCAAAATCACTCGCAGCCAGTATGCGGAGCAGCATGGAACGAGTCGCAGCCGAGGGCATTAGTTGATGAACTTTAGCTGGGAGATAAGGCATTTGCGAACATTTTCGCTGGCAGTTTCTTCAGATTCGCATGGCATTTTCTTCAGAGCAGCTTGTCAGTTTCTTCAGAGGTAGGCATTTTTATTCAAAAAACTGCCACTTCGGATCTTGCATCACAACTCAAACAGCCAGGAGCGCATTAGTAGGCTAGCTAGTGATCGATCAGTAACTTGTAAACACTGAGCGAACAGATATAAGGAACTGTTAATGCATCTAAATGATTTACAGATCATATACAAATATGTAGCTCCAAAAGCAAAGATCAGCCACAACTAAAACCAACTAGTACGATTCCCATACATAAGATCAACATGTTAATGCATCTCAATGATTCACAAATCATATAAAATATCTAGCTCCAAAAGCAAAGATCTAGAAAAAACGTATGTTCTTCCTACTAACATGGATGCTTCTCTTGGCCAACATTCAGTACAGACTGATAGAAAAATTTGTTTGTGAAGTCTACAATTCCTCTTGCAAACGTAAGTGGTTTCACCAACAGCTAGAACCATGAGAATGAACCACACATGATGGAGGAACATCCACTGCAATATGATTTGGTCTTCTCTTGATCACATGGCGAGACTATTTTTGGAATACAAACTTTAACTTAGGCAAAATGATGCCCATTGTATAATCAGACCAAAGCAATGAAGCACCTAATGTTGGCCAATAAATAGTACAGTACTACTTTTCTGCAGTCCATGAAGTGACTATCCAATCTTTCTGTGTCTATTTTCAAATAGCACTGCATGCAGTGACTATACTATTCTCTTGTGTAGTTCAACGAAAATTGTGGTCACTTTGTGTGTTTGTCAAATAGCAACAGGCAGACATCTCTTTCTGCACAAATATCAAGCAGCTAGTAAATATATACCCCACCTTGTATTTTTGGTTTAAACATGTCTCTTCCGCTTAGCATCTGTCATGTTTTGCCTTTGGACAATTTGATCTGTCATGTTTTGCCCTGGACAATCATACTGAATTGATTTGCTTGTTCAGAGCATAAATATAGCGCCTATTCTTCATCAGACCAAGGATATCCATGTTCGCAGTGATGGAAGAGGTGAAATCGATACAACCGAAATTGAGCATCCAATCATTGAAGCCTGTCCTGCACCTCCAATGTAGGTCCACCGCCAATAAATTCACATGCAAACCACTAGTATTACTATCTAATGACAAAGACAAAAGAGTAGCAAGATAGTAGCAAACCATGTACCTTCTTAATGAATAGCTCATAATGCCACTAATTGGATATAAAGGTTTGGAAGAAAACATGCTCCTAATGTTGAACCAGTTGGACTTTTTGTGCAGTTCCACTAAAATCGAGCATCCCTGTTTGCATAGATATTGAAAGTGTGATTACTATAAAAGTGGCACTAGTAGAAGCATAGACTCACAAATATAAGCATTCCAATTTCTTAATGGGAAAAGGTAGCAAGACTGTTTCTAGCCACCTGTTTGAAGGAATAAATAAGGCAACAGAGGCTGATGTCAGAAAGGCATATATAGTTCTTTCTGAAAGAATGATCGATTCCTGACCTTTCCTCTTCTTTTAAGCATATTTTGTGCAGTTCAACTAAAATAAAATGCCATCATCGCCTTGACAATTCAGTGACACTGTACAAAAGGAAATGACTTAACATTACATCATGATGTCAGGTATGTAGTCGACAGGCATTAGAGACAAACTTACAGACCTCCTCCGATAACATAATGAACATTAATTTTAACAAAGGTGTGACTAGCTTTACCGGGATAATTTGAGTGAACTCTACACCTCTGTTCCTTAATATAAGACGTTTTCGTAGTTCAGTTTAAAGTACCTAAACATCTACTAGTATTTAGAAAAACAGGTAGTAGTTTTCTTGAGCACATATCTGGGAAAGCTTGCCACACTTTAGTTATGTCCATACGCTAACGCAACACCATTCTAAATTTCGAATACTACAAATATACACTAATCCAGTGGCTAGTGCAACAGTAGAGTATTTATTTTATTACAAGGTACAGTACAATGGTTTTACTGAACAGATTTCAATAAACTCTGGCATTGAAAGATTTCTATAAGAATTAACAATACAAAATGTAAAGGTAACACGTTTCAGCATTTGTATACTAGCTGTGCATGAGCATTAAACCAAATACAAAAGTCTGAAGGTAACTAGCATTATTAACTAATGACATTATAAAAAAATTGCAAACCATGTACCTCCAAGGTAAATATCATTCCGAACTCGGGGGGACCTTAAAAATTGCTATCCCAATCTTGATAATCGATCAAACATAAAAACATGATCGAACGAATCAAGAGAACAACCGGAGGAGGAGGTGCCCACTCTTGACCTTTCCTCTTGTCTTCATAATTTTTTGTGCAGTTTAACCAAAATAAAATGACATCAGCACCTTGGCATTTTGGTGACACTATACAAAAAAATTAACTTATCACATGAAAGTGAGGTATGTAATCTATAAGCATTAATAGTGCAAAAATATGAAGGTAGTAACAAGTTTCATTGTTGGTATACTGGCTGTGCAACAACATTAGAATGCCTTAGCTGAAAAATCTTTAATATATCCACAATCAACAGCTAACCTTGAAATAACTAATGACATTAAATGGCATTGCTTAAATTTATTGGTGGCATTAGACTAAGTTAAATTTGGCATCACTTTAGCAGTAGCATTGCTTGACTTGACTGCTGGGGTTATACTAACAGCAAAAAAGTGACACTAAGAGCATGGGAGGCCCATTCGGACAGTGGGAGCACCAGTACGATGTACCTCCACGGATGCATAGAGTGGTGAGGGAGGTATGGTTTCCCAGAGCAACAAATATCCAGGCAGCATATGTGGATTACGTCCCATTTTTGTTATGTTTAGCCACATTTTTCCTATGTGAGGACAACAAACCGATCGACCTGGTCATTCTCTATTGCGTTGTCATGCCTTTCTACCCTTCTTCAACCAAGAGACACGAGACTCGTTCCTTAGCTACTAATTTTCCCCTTTTCAACCTAGATGCGGGTTCGATGCCTACTCTCTTGGACAGTACAGTCTCCCTTCCTTTCCTTATTCAACCCAGACATGGATTAGTCTGCATGAAGTAGGGTTTCCTTTAATAGTGCAAATTAAGGTTTTCGTCTGCGGGACCAGCAGAGCAGAGGATGGCAAATTCGGAAGGTGGTGGAGTGGAAAAAGATCCACATGCAGCGACATGGCAGATGGGGCAATAGAACAAGGGAATGGTTTGAAAAGAGGTAGCATACCTGAGGGTCGGCGGGAAGTGGCTTCGCTCGTGGTTGTCGTCCTCCGCACGCACTATGGAAGCGAGCTTGGGGACGGAGGCCATCCCGCGCGGGCACTAGGTCTGAGAGGACGGCCTTGTCGCCGGTCGTGACCCGCCGCCGACGCATTTAAAGGCCAACGCTGCACGTCCTTTTCTTCCCCGGCGGATCTGTGACCACCGGTGAGGAGGGAGAGAGAGGCCGTCTTTTTAGATCTGGAGAGAGGGTGATAGTGTGAGAAGCAAGTGGGCAGCCCTTAGCAAGAAAGCTCTGAAGCTCCAGCCTATATATCTTTTTTATACTACTAGTACTAGAGGTGGAATAGTGGTAGAGTAGTTTATATTTTATCTGCAGACAATACCACTTAGTCGTGCTTCAAAACTGAACGGCACGCCATTAAAAAAATAAAGTGGAGAAATAATGCGGCACCTGGGCCAACGCGGCTAGATCGCATTTTGCACGAGAAATTACACACCATGTTTCGTTGAGTCAGTGAGACGACTTCGAGTCTTTTTGTACAATTTCCGAAAGGATTTGTAGGCTGGGGCGCCTCTTAATGTATCGTGGCAAACTGGCAACCGTCCACCGATTCTTCGCCTTTCCCTCTCGATTTGGAGCTGATGTCGCACGCTCTTCCTCCCTCCTCCATTTGGCTTCACCCTTCCTTCTGCAATTGTTCGATCGTCTTCTCCATGGAGGGAACAAGCCGGAAACGACCCCGTTATTCTTGCCCCGATCTAAAGATGACGTGGTGGGGGAACTCATTGATCGGTGCGACGTCATCACCTCAGCTAGCATGGAAGGTTCGTTCAAGCCCATTCTCGACTCAACTAATAACATCATTACAAGGAACCCAAGGGTCCAGGAGCCGTTTGATTCCCCTTATCTTCTTCGCTATAAGCTTGTTCGCATGGGCGCGGACGACGGAGGCCTCGCCTTGTGCAAGTTGATGTCGCTTGATAATGATACATGTGATGTCAAGATGCCATCGCTTAAGGGTAAGTCCTGGGCTGGCGCAAATGGAGATTGGGTTGTTTAAATTGGGTACAATTGTGAGTGGGAACTTCTGAATGTGTACACTCGTCAGCGGATTCCACTTCCCAAATTTGCCCTGAGGTTGAGCACACAGATGATCTACGTACATTCAAATACGATCATGGTGAATGTCGTCTACTGAAGATAGCAATTTGTCAAGTTCCCAACCGCTCTTGGAATTACAAGAACTATCAAGTTGTTGCTATCTTTGACAAGCTTGTTGCCGTCCTTCGTGGTTCGACATGATGGATATTGCTCAAAAATCAGTTTCTATACACGGATGTGTACTGTGATGCAATTGAATACGAGGATCTTGTGTTTGCTGCCACCACTCGTGGCACTGCTTTTGCATGGGATCCTCATAGTTTCGGTACGTTTGTCTTCCACCGTAATTATAATTGTTTCAACCACATGCATGCGGGTTAGCAAGTTTCCCTTTACTAATTAACCTTCTTCTTGTGTTTCCAAGGTCCTGCGAATATTCCACCACCTATCATGAGGAGGAGCAGAACTTATATACTCAGTGGCGCCTGGCAACTAATTCCGCTGGATCACCTCTTCTTGTCTGTATACAGTGCACTCAGATTGTTACTACTGAGGAAGCAGGTGTTGTCTCCCATGATCGCCCTCTTCTGACCTATTCCAACACCCATTGCATGGTATTCAGGACAGATACTAGTGTGCTAGCGCCAACACCTTCTCCCTGGTTTAGTATTAATAGTCTTGGAGCAAACTCGCTCTTCCTTGGACCAAACTATCCAATGATGGTGAAAGGCGATCCAGCTGCTCTTGACATAACGTTACTACCATTTATGAGAAGCAACTGTATCTATCCTCGGACATTTCGGTGGTTCCCTACCCTAGTCCTGATATATGCTGCTTCATCCTGGATGATTGATACGTCTCCGTCGTATCTATATTTTTTATTGTTCCATGCCAATATTATTCAACTTTCATATACTTTTTGGCAACTTTTTATATTATTTTTGGAACTAACATATTGATCCAGTGCCCAGTGTCAGTTCCTGTCTGTTGCATGTTTTTTGTTTCGTACAATATCCATATCAAACGGAGTCCAAACGGGATAAAAACGGACGGAGCTTATTTTTGGAATATTTGGAAAGTTCCGGAAGAAAAATCCACGCGAGACGGTGCCCGAGGTGGCCACGAGGCAGGGGGCGCGCCTGCCCCCTTGGGCACGCCCCCTACCCTCGTGATCCACCCGTAAGGCGGTTGCCGCTCTTCTTTTGACGCAAGAAAGCTAATTTTCGGAAAAAAATCACGGTGAAGGTTTCAGGCCAATCAGAGTTACGGATCTCCATATATACACGAAACGGTGAAATAGAGCCAGAACCAGAACGCAGAAACAGAGAGATAGATCCAATCTCGGAGGGGCTCTCACCCCTCCCACGCTATGGGAGCCAAGGACCAGAGGGGAAACCCTTCTCCCATCTAGGGAGGAGGTCAAGGAAGAAGAAGAAGAAGGGGCCCTCTCCCCTTGCTTCCCGGTGGCCGGAGTGCCACCGGGGGCCACCATCATCACCGTCATCTTGACCAACAACTTCACCGCCATCATCACCAACTCTTCCCCCCTCTATGCAGCGGTGTAACCTCTCTCTTACCCGCTGTAATCTCTACTTAAACATGGTGCTCAACGCTATATATTATTTCCCAATGATGTATGGCTATCTTATGATGTTTGAGTAGATATGTTTTGTCCTACGGGCTATTTGATGATCAAGATTGGTTTGAGTTGCATGTTTTGTTATTGGTGCTGTCCTATGGTGCTCTCCGTGTCGCGCAAGAGTGAGGGATTCCCGCTGTAGGGTTTGCAATATGTTCATGATTTGCTTATGGTGGGCGGCGTGAGTGATGTACACAAATTCCAGTAAGTAGGTTGTTTGTGTATGGGATAAAGAGGACTTGATGCTTTAATGCTATGGTTGGGTTTTACCTTAATGAATCTTTAATAGTTGCGGATGCTTGCTAGAGTTCCAATCATAAGTGCATATGATCCAAGTATAGAAAGTATGTTAGCTTATGCCTCTCCCTCAAATAAAATTGCAATAATGATTACCGGTCTAGTTATCGATTGCCTAGGGACAAATAACTTTCTCGTGACAACAAGCTCTTTACTAAAACTATTTTAGTTGTGTCTTTACTTACAACAGACCCTAGCTTTTAGTTTCTTGTTCTTTAGTTTCTTGCAAACATATCCAAAAACACCTACAAAGTACTTCTAGTTTCATACTTGTTCTAGGTAAAGCGAACGTCAAGCGTACGTAGAGTTGTATCGGTGGTCGATAGAACTTTAGGGAATATTTGTTCTACCTTTAACTCCTCGTTGGGTTCGACACTCTTACTTATCGAAAACTGTTGCGATCCCCTATACTTGTGGGTTATCAAGACCTTTTTACGGCGCCCGTTCTTTGGGGAGCAATTGCGTGGGGTGAATATTCTCGTGTGTGCTTGTTTGCTTTATCACTAAGTAATTTTTATTTGCTGTTCTTAGTTGTTCTTTATCTTTAGATATGGATATGGAACACGAAATACCAAAAAAAAATAGGTATACTTTCTGCTCATGGAGATGGGGAACCTCCTAAAACCCTCGATGCTGGTTATGTGAAAGATATTACGTACTACTTTAATAATCCTGAGAAACCCCCATTCAACTATGTAATGGGAGTAACGTTGGATCAACGTGAATACTTTAGGGATTATCGCTTGACTCAAACAGGGAAACTATTATGGGATCAAATTCATATATTGAAGTGGTATGCTTGGCAACTATGTGTGAGTTATGATTATACTTGTTGCTCTAGGATGAAGGCTCCACACCTTCCCTTTTCATTCAAATTCAATGATAATAAAACCTTAGCTTCTTATGCTAATGGTATATATGATTATTATGATGTGGAACAAATAGAAGAATTTTTTGCTTTTATGGGTGCTTATGAAATTGAATCTATGTGTAAAGAGTTTGAAGATTTTGATGATGCTATTTATAGATCTGAAAATTTAGCTATCCTCAAATATTGCTATGAGAATTATGAATACAATTCCGATATTAATGCACTTATTGAGAAAGTCTCCGCTGTCCAAGAAGAGACTAATATTTTGCAGGAATCTATGGAAGAAGAAGTTGATGAAACTGTGAGCTCATTGGATGAAAAAGATGATGAGGAGAGCGAAGAACAAAAGGAGGAAGGGCGGATTGATCACCCGTGCCCACCTTCTAATGAGAGTAACTCTTCAACTCATACATTATTTAATGTCCCTTCGTGCTTATCGAAGGATGATTGCTATGATGACTACTATGATCCCATTGATTCTTTCGAAATATCCCTTTTTGATGATGCTTGCTATGCTTGTGGCGAAGATGCCAATATGAATTATGCTTATGGAGATGAACTTGCTATAGTTCCTTATGTTAAACATGAAATTGTTGCTATTGCACCCACGCATGATAGTCCTATTATCTTTTTGAATTCTCCCGACTACACTTATCGGAGAAGTTTGCACTTATTAAGGATTATATTGATGGGTTACCTTTTACCATTGCACATGATAATTTTGATAGATATAATATGCATGTGCTTTCTGCTCCTACTTGCAATTATTATGAGAGAGGAACTATATCTCCACCTCTCTATGTTTCCAACATGATAAAATTGCAAGAAACTGTTTATACTATGCATTGGCCTTTACTATGTGTGCATGAATCGTTCTTTTATGACATGCCGATGCATAGGAAGAGAGTTAGACTTCGTCATTACATGATATATGTTGCTTTGTGATCACTACTAAGTTACAAATCATTGCTAATTAAAATTGGCTTTGATATACCTTGGGATCCGGGTGGATTCACTACTTGAGCACTATATGCGTAGCTTAATGGCTTTAAAGAAAGCGCTGCCAGGGAGACAACCCGTAATTTTTAGGGAGTCATTTATTTCTGTTGAGTGCTTTCATATAGTTTAAAAATAACAAAAATAAATAGGGGAACCCAAAACTTTTTCAGAAAAGGAAAGTGAAAGTGAGAGAGACAAGCATTGTTGAAGTGGGAGGTAGCCTTGAACTTTGTTCATGATCACGGAAACTTTGTGAATCTTGATTACAGAAACTTTTCAATAAAAATAATTATCCCCTTGTACAATTCCATAGTATTATAAAAATAATGTGCCAAGGTTTGCCTTTAGGATGTTTACAATGCTTGTTGGTTTGTACGGTGCAGGACATAAACTTTGGCTGTAGTGCATGATTTTTACTTTTTTACTGGAATGTCAAATGGTTCTGATTCTTTTTGAACTGTCTTTCTGTACAAATGTTATATTTTTCCTAATTTGGAAGAAATTTTCAAGTATCAGAAGTATGGTGAATGTTCAGATTATTACAGACTGTTCTGTTTTAGACAGATTCTGTTTTTGATGCATAGTTTGCTTGTTTTGATGAAACTCTCAATTCATATCAGTGGATTAAGCCATGAGAAAGTTATATTATAGTAGAAACAATGCAAAAACAAAATATGAATTGGTTTGCAACAGTACTTAGAGTAGTGATTTGCTTTATTATTCTAACGGATCTTACCGAGTTTTCTGTTGAAATTTTGTGTGGATGAAGTGTTCGATGATTGAGAAGGTTTCGATGTGAGAAGAAGGAAGAGAGGCAAGAGCTCAATCTTGGGATGCCCGAGGCACCCCAAGTAAATATTCAAGGAGACTCAAGCGTCTAAGCTTGGGGATGCTGGGAAGGCATCCCCTCTTTCTTCAACAAATATCGGTATGTTTTCGGATTCGTTTCATTCATGTGATATGTGCAAATCTTGGAGCGTCTTTTGCATTTAGTTTTCTTTTTTCTTTTATGCACCATGCTGGTATGAGATAGTCCTTGGTTTATTTATAGAATTCTCTTTGCACTTCACTTATATCTTTTGAGTATGGCTTTATAGAATGCTTCATGTGCTTCACTTATATCATTTGAAGTTTGGATTGCCTGTTTCTCTTTACATAGATAACCGCCATTTGTAGAATGCTCTTTTGCTTCACTTAAATTTGTTAGAGTGTGGGCATATCTTTTGTAGAAAGAATTAAACTCTCTTGTTTCACTTATATCTATTTAGAGAGATGACAGGAACTGGTCATTCACATGGTTAGTCATAAAATCCTACATACAACTTGTAGATCATTGAATATGTTGTGTTTGATTCCTTGCAACAGTTTTGCGATATAAAGATGGTGATATTAGAGTCATGCTAGTCGAGTAATTATGAAATTGAGAAATACTTGTGTTGAGGTTTGCAAGTCCCGTAGCATGCACGTATGGTGAACCATTATGTAACGAAGTCGGAGCATGAGGTGTTTATTGATTGTCTTCCTTATCAGTGGCGGCCGGGGACGAGCGATGGTATTTTCCTACCAACCTATCCCCCTAGGAGCATGCGCATAGTACTTTGTTTCAATGACTAATAGATTTTTGCTATAAGTATGTGAGTTCTTTATGACTAATGTTGAGTCAATGGATTATACGCACTCTCACCCTTCCATCATTGCTAGCATCTTCGGTACCGTGCATTGCCCTTTTCTCACCTCGAGAGTTGGTGCAAACTTCATCGGTGCATCCAAACCCCGTGATACGATAAGCTCTGTCACACATAAGCCTCATTATATCTTCCTCAAAACATCCACCATACCTACCTATCATGGCATTTCCATAGCCATTCGGAGATATATTGCCATGCAACTTCCATCATCATCATATACATGACTTGAGCATTCATTGTCATATTGCTTTGCATGATCGTAAGATAGCTAGCATGATGTTTTCATGGATTGTCCGTTTTTTGATGTCATTGCTATGCTAGATCATTGCACATCCTGGTACACCGCCGGAGGCATTCATATAGAGTCATATCTTTGTTCTAGATATCGAGTTGTAATATTGAGTTGTAAGTAATAAAAGTGTGATGACCATCATTATTAGAGCATTGCCCCAGTGAGGAAAGGATGATGGAGACTATGATTCCCCCACAAGTCAGGATGAGATTCCGGACGAAAAAAATAAAAATAAATAAAAAAGAGAAAGGCCAAAAAAAAGAGAAGGCCCAAAAAAAGAGAAAAAAAATAAAAAATGAGAGAAAAAGAGAGAAGGGGCAATGTTACTATCCTTTTACCACACATGTGCTTCAAAGTAGCACCATGTTCTTCATATAGAGAGTCTCTTGAGTTATCACTTTCATATACTAGTGGGAATTTTCATTATAGAACTTGGCTTGTATATTTCAACGATGGGCTTCCACAAATGCCCTAGGTCTTCATGAGCAAGCAAGTTGGATGCACACGCACTTAGTTTCAGTTTGAGCTTTCCTATACTTATAGCTCTAGTGCATCCATTCCATGGCAATCCCTACTCCTCACATTGACATCAAATTGATGGGCATCTCCATAGCCCGTTGATTAGCCGCGTCGATGTGAGACTTTCTCCTTTTTTGTCTTCTCCACATAACCCCCACCATCATATTCTATTCCACCTATAGTGCTATGTCCATGGCTCACGCTCATGTATTGCGTGAAAGTTGAAAAGGTTTGAGAAAGTCAAAAGTATGAAACAATTGCTTGGCTTGTCATCGGGGTTGTGCATGATGTGAATATTTCGTGTGGTGAAGATGGAGCATAGCCAGACTATATGATTTTGTAGGGATGAGCTTTCTTTGGCTATGTTATTTCAATTAGACATAATTGCTTGGTTGGTATGCTTGAAGTATTATTGTTTTTATGTCAAAGGATAGACTATTGCCTTGAATCACTCGTGTCTTAATATTCATGCCATGATTAGACATATGAACAAGATTATGCTAGGTAGCATTCCACATCAAAAATTATCTTTTTATCATTTACCTACACGAGGACGAGCGGGAATTAAGCTTGGGGATGCTGATACGTCTCCGTCGTATATATAATTTTTGATTGGTCCATGCCAATATTATTCAACTTTCATATACTTTTCGGCAACTTTTTATATTATTTTTGGGACTAACATATTGATCCAAAGGCTCAAAGTGCCGCCTCTGTCACATTGCATGTTTTTGGTTTCTCAGAATATCCATATCAAACGGAGTCCAAACGGGATAAAAACAGACGGAGCTTATTTTTGGAATATTTGGAAAATTCCGGAAGAAAAATCCACGCGAGACGGTGCCCAAGGTGGCCACGAGGCAGGGGGCGCCCCCCTACCCTCGTGAGCCACCCGTAAGGCGGTTGACGCTCTTCTTTTGCCGCAAGAAAGCTAATTTTCGGAAAAAAATCACGGCGAAGGTTTCAGGCCAATCTCCATATATACACGAAACTGTGAAACAGAGCCAGAACCAGAACGCAGAAACAGAGAGATAGATCCAATCTTGGAGGGGCTCTCGCCCCTCCCGCGCCATGGGAGCCAAGGACCAGAGGGGAAACCCTTCTCCCATCTAGGGAGGAGGTCTAGGAATAAGAAGAAGAAAAAGGGGGGCCCTCTCCCCCTTGCTTCCGGTGGCGCCGGAGTGTCACCGGGGGCCATCATCATCACCGTCATTGTAGCGACCAGACCTCAAACTGTCTGATCTCTGTGCTCAAGTGTCATCCCTGGATCAGTAATGCTGACACCACAAAGTACTTGAAGGATTTATAACAAAGTAGCAATCACACACTTATTACATCGAATGTCTCAAGAGAGAGCTTAATAAAATAAATATGGCTTAAGGCCATCTAAATACGATAATAGCGGAAGGCTTGGAAGAATAAGCGAGTCCATCAACTCCAACGGCATCACTGAGTATAGAACCACGACCTAAGCACCTTACTCGTCATTCTAAAAAAGTGCAACATGAAACGTTGCAGCCCGAAAACGGGTCAGCACATGGAATATGCTGGCAATGTAACACATAGAGAATAATAATGGAATAAGATATACTACATGCATATTTGGCTGGTGGAAAGCTCTATGGTTACAGTTTTGCGTAAAGGCAATTTTTCCCTACTGCAAAGGAATAGATTTATTTAACTATCATGGTGGTTGTTAAACATTGAGAATGGTTGACAGCATTCTCAATCCCAATTAAAAATACTCATTAACATCCCAACAAAATTAATTAGGGTAACATGATGAGATTCACATGATAATCCAAGTACTAGATACTCAAGATGTCCATAACCGGGGACACGGCTAACCATGATTAGTTTGTTACACTCTGCAGAGGTTTGTGCACTTTTCCCCACATGACTCGATCTCCTCCGTTTGATTTCTTGCACTACATGGTGTTTGAGAGCGGATGACCGAGACATAGTCTTCGTAAGCGCTTGCACCTTACGTAACGGGTAGACCGTACCAACCTACAACCCCTACATCAGCTAGTCTACCACTGTAAGAGTTTGCATGACTTAGTCAACTATGCTAGAGCCCATAGTAGCATGTGGCTGCACACGGAAGTTTCTAGCATGAATAATCTCATGATCCCTTTGAGCCTGGGTGGCGGTCCAAAGAAAAACAGGCAAATCCTGCAAACCAGGTACCTCAATCCACCCAGATGTGTGTTTAAGTTGCCACCTTAAGTAAACCATTAATTAACAATCTCACATCTGTCATGGATACACTCACCCAATCCACGTCTACTAGCATAGCATGGCATAATAAGCAAACGTAGAAGTAACTCCCAAATGTTTGAAAAATAAAACAGGTAATAGGCACTACCTCAACTACTTCCCATCCCACAATTTAATTAGATCCTAATCATGCAATGTTTGAGGATTGATCTAATGCATAAAAACTGGGTATGAAAAAGTATGATCAAAGTGTTACTTACCTTGCTGATGATCCGCGAAGCCTAGAGTCTCGAAGTAACAGGCGGCGCACTCCGGGTATTCTATCACAGACAAACAAGCATACAATAAGTACTCATCTAATGCACAGGTAAAACTCAAATAAAAGATCTAACCAGGAATTTCAACTTAAGAACCCCGGTTTACAAAAAGAATCAAATCAAACGAAACAACGGAAGTCAAACGGCGAAAGAAAACAGCTCCGTTTTACTAATCTGGATCTAAGTCAAATTTTACAGAGGCAAAAACTTGTTTAAGTTGGTTATTCGGAAAGAGGGTTTCGAGACAAAACTCTAGGCGCTTGAATCGCCTGATTCCGATAAACGAGCGAAAAGTTATACTAAAACGAAAATCGGATCAGAAATCGCGATCAGAAAAATCGCGGATTAAATCCGAGAAAAAGAAAAACGATGAACAGGTTAACGAACGAACATTCGTTAACTAGATCTAATCTGACGAACACGTTCGTTAAAACGAACGAATGAGCGAACGCTCGCTATTTAAACTAAACCGAAAATAAATACGATCTAATAAAAAAACTGAAACTAAAAAAACCAAAAATAAACCGACGGAAAACCGAACGGTTTTCTAAAATAACGGCACGGAAATCGAGGCGGCGGCGAACCTCAGGCGGCGGGCGGCGTGCGGCGGCTAGGGTTAGGGTTCGGCGGCGGGTGGGCTGGGCGGCGGCAGTTGGGCTGGGGCGGCGGCGGTTGGGCTGGGGCGGCGGCTCGGGGCGCTATTTAAAGACCCGGCCAGGCGGAGTCCTGGCCGGTTACGGCCCAAAGGCGGTTCGTTTTTTTTAATAATTTCGCGCAGAAAATCAAACGAAAGAAATACTAAACGGACTCCAAAAGTCCCAAAATAAATTTTCCCCGGCTTCCATAATCAAGCCGGACAAGATGAACATTTATTTGGGGCCTAGATGCAAGTTTGAAAAACGCGCATTTTTCCTAAATCCAAATAAAAAGGCAAAAAACTCCAAAATAAAATCTTATTTGATTTTTTTATTAAATCTTCATTATTTATTTATTTTGGGAAAGTCATTTTATTCCCTCTCTCAAATTTTGATAGTTCAAATAATTGAAGATAAAATAAATAAAATCAAATGATCCTATTTTTCAAAATTTGAGAAAACTCAAATATGAAAATAACGAAATCCCCAACTCTCTCCGTGGGTCCTTGAGTTGCGTAGGATTTCTAGGATCGAGCCAACAATGCAACAAAAATATGATATGCAATGATGATCTATGTATAACATTCCAAATTGAAAATTTGGGATGTTACAAACCTACTTCCCTTAAGATGAATCTCGCCCTCGAGATTCGGGTTGGCTAGAAAATAGGTGAGGGTGGGCCTTGAGCAAATCTTCCTCTCGCTCCCAGGTGGCTTCATCCTCAGTGTGATGGCTCCACTGAACTTTGCAAAACTTGATAACCTTGCTGCGGGTAACTCGACTGGCAAACTCAAGAATCTTGACTGGTTTCTCCTGGTAGGTCAAATCGTTATTCAACTGAATCGCTTCCAGTGGCTCTGTATCTCTTAGTGGTATATCAGCCATCTCCGCATGGCATTTCTTTAACTGGGAAACATGGAATACATCATGAACTCCTGACAAACCTTCGGGTAATTCCAACTTGTAGGCCACTTCTCCCATACGTTCCAAAACACGATATGGTCCTACAAAACATGGCGCTAACTTTCCCTTAACTCCAAAACGCTTAATTCCTCGTAGCGGGGATACTTGAAGATAAACTCTGTCTCCGACTTCATATTCTGTCTCCTTGCATTTTGAATCCGCATAGCTCTTCTGCCTTGACTGGGCTACCTTGAGCCTATCGCGAATCAACTTTACTTTCCGTTCAGACTCCTTAATCAAATCCGGTCCAAACAACTGGCGGTCTCCAACCTCATCCCACAACAGCGGGGTTCTGCACCTCCTTCCGTACAAGGCTTCGAAAGGGGCCATTTTCAAACTGGATTGATAACTGTTGTTGTAAGAAAATTCCGCATATGGCAAGTTGTCATCCCAACTGGATCCATAATCCAAGGCAATGCTCTCAGCATATCCTCCAAAATCTGGTTGACTCTCCCGGTCTGTCCATCTGTCTGCGGATGGAAAGCTGTGCTAAACTCCAGCCTGGTACCGAAAGTTTCGTGCAACTGCTTCCAGAACTTTGAGGTGACTTGGGTTCGTGTCGGCGTTCTGGGAACGGGGGTCCCCACACTTGCCTGCCTGCGGCCTGCGGCGTGGCTCGAAGGAGGCCCAGCACGGCCCATCTTCATCAACACAAGCTCAAGACCCTCGCGAGGTGACAAGCCTCGCGGGGCGGACGACAAGGAGCTTCCTCAGGAACGGCCTCGTCAGGCTGGCTCATGAGGAGGCGGAGAGTTCAAGGCAGGGTACCTCGCGAGGTGCCCATGACGCAAGCCATGACGACCAAGGGCGCCACTCAGGCGCCCGACCCGCATGATGTCCTCCTTTCCTCTTTGGTGCAAGGGGAGCAAGCGCAGCGAGAGCATCAAGCAAAGGCATCCGTTTGGTGCAACAAGACCAAGACCAGCCCAACGGTGGAAGGAGTCATCATGGAGCCCAAGCAAAGGCGTCATCACGAGCCTTTGGTAGGCGAGGACCAACTTTAGTCAGGATAAGTGTACCCGTTGTTCCCCTTCAAAATGGCCAATTGTTGGCGCCCTTCCCGCTCAATATTCTGGAAGAGGCCCAGGGCCTTCGCCTATAAATAGGACTAGCCACCCACAGAGTAGAGGTAGCTGGATCGAGATCGGAACCCTCATCAAGAAACCAGTAGCTAGAGCGACTGAACACCACCTAGCAGTTCATCGCACCCGCCAAGAACAGACCCTCGTGAGGCTGTTCTCCCTTGTATTGTTCCTCATCAGCCCAAGAGGCAAGCCACCACACCACACCTTTGGAGTAGGGTATTACACCACAATGGTGGCCTGAACGATATAAATCCGTGTCTCTTGTGCTTTATTACATTTAGTAGTTTAGGTCCCAGCCGATTCGAAGTGCGAGACGGTGGGAGGTTGGATCTCCGCGCGCACCCCAGTGTTCGAACCTTAAGGATCTGCCGGAACCCGAAATCCGACATTTGGCGCGCCAGGTAGGGGTGTGCCGGAATCTGCCTTTCGTCGCCTCGTTCTTCCCCGACCACCGCAACCATGTCTGACGCCCGTCGGGCCCGCGCCGAGCGCCGAGCCGCCCTCGCCTCCCATGTCGCCCAGACAGCTCCCGTCGGTGGGCGCCCTCGTTGTTCCCCGTCACCTGCCGTCAACGCCGCCACCGGCCCGGCGGGGAACGGGCAGCAAGCATCGTCCCAGCACCCGTCCATGAGGCGGGACGGCCACACCGCCACGCCTTCGCTCACCCCCGCTGGTTCTTCGTCACGCGCGCCCCGCACGGCCATCGAGGCCCGAGCTGCGCTCATCGCGGCAAACGAGCTCCTGCGCTACCGCCCCGTCAATGACGTCTACGAAGAATGGCTCGACCGAGTCGCCGAGCTCGTCCGCGCTGCAGGAGGCATCCCCGCACCGTCCGTCTCGCTGCACCGCACCCCGCCCCGCGCGGGCGATGAAGCTCCCGGGGTGCCTCAGCCGCCTCCTGCTCAAGAAGGCACCCTGGCCCCAAGGGGCGCGGCCCCTGGGCGGAACCCGCTCCGCTAGGCGCCGGCGCGGCAAGAGCAGAGCTGTCAAGAAGTTCCTCGCCCACGAGACTCTGCCCGAGCGCCTTCCGCTCCAGCACGTCAGGACCATGTGCTGCCCCCAGCCGCAGTGCAGGGAGGCCCGCTGGACCAAGCTCTCTGTCGTCCGAGGCCCCCCGCGGCCACGGCGGGCTGCCGCGCCTTCACCTCCGAGCTGCGCAGCGTCGCGTGGCCCGCCAAGTTCAAGCCAGACCTGCCTCCTCGCTACGACGGCACAGCTGACCCTACGGAGTTCCTCCAGCTCTACGAGCTGGGCATTGAGGCTGCCAACGGGGATGAAAAGGTCATGGCGAACTGGTTTCCCATGGCGCTCAAGGACGGAGCCCGCACCTGGCTCCTGAATCTGGCCCCAGGAACGATCTCCTCCAGGGCCGAGATGCACACCCGCTTCATCGCCAACTTCTAGGGTACTCGCGACCGGCCACCCGCCGTGAGCGACATGCGCCGAATCAAGCAGCAGCCAGGGGAAACCCTGCAGAAGAACATCCAGCGCTTCAACAACGCACGCCTCAAGATCCCCAGGGTAACAGAGGAGCCCATCATCTCTGCCTTCTCCGACGGCGTGCGCGACGTCAAGATGAAGGAGGAGCTGGCGATGCATGAAGATCTGTGCACCTCCTTGGAGCTGTTCAACTTGGCGACCAAGTGCGCCCAGGCTGAGGAGGGCGCCTCTCCTCCTCGAGCTGCCTGCCATGGATCCTCAAGAAAAGAAGTCCAAGGCCAAGGACGTGAAGCGCAAGGGGCTGCCGTGCTCATGGCCGAACCAGACACCAAGCGAGGCAGAGATCTGCCCGAGTCCTCCAAGGCGATCGATGCTGCGTGTACCACGACCTCCACACCCACAACACCAATGAATTCCAAGAGCACCGGGCCGTACGTGAAGGAAGGGTCGGCAGACGCCCCGAGCGCCGCGACCGGGGCTACGGCCGAGGAGGAGGAAGGGATGCAGGATGCTGGGAAGACCGCGGCCCGCGCCAAGGGTGGCGCGACCAACCTCGCGAGGACCGTTGGCAAGATCCGCCTCGCGAGGGAGGCTGGAGGGATCAGCCTCGCAAGGATCGCCCACAGGGGAACGCCGGCCTCCCTCCGCTGCCGCCACAGCCAAGGAGAAATGAGGACCGTCATCAGGACGAGGGGGCTGGGGGCTTCCAGGAACCGCGTGCGATCGCCTGCATCCTGGGCGGAGCTCAAGCCCCAGCCTCTCAGCGCATCTTCAAGCAGTTCACCCGTGAAGTGAATGCAGTCCTCCCCAAGCTCGAGGCCACGCGCCCTCTCAGGTGGTCGGCGTGCGCCATCACGTTCAGCTCAGCGGATCAGCTCAAGTCTTGCAGTCACAGCCGGAGTTCTCGATGCTTTGTTCCCCAATCATCGACAACGTGCTGGTCACCAAGACCCTCATTGACGGGCGGGGCAGGACTCAACGTCCCGTCTGTGGAAACATTCAACAATCTTCAAGTGCCTTCTACATCGGCTTAAGCCAACCAAGCCTTTCTCCGAGTCACCGACGGCTCCACGGTCCCGATCGGGCAGGTCCGCCTTCTGTCACCTTCGGGCTCGCGACAACTACCGTGACCGAGCTCATCGACTTCGGCGTCGCCCACATTCGCCCTGTACAACGCCATCCTCGGGTACCCGGCGCTGGCCAAATTCATGGTCGTAACCCACCACGGCTACAACGTCCTCAAGATGCCAGGAAGCGGCGGGGTCATCACGGTGCCCTGTGAAGAGAGAGACGCAGTGTGCTCCCTGGAGCGAGCCTTCCAGGCCGCATTGCTAGAAGACCCAAACCACAGCAGCAGGAGGCCTCTCGAGGCCGCACCCAAGAAGAAGAAGACATTCGCCGGCCCGGCTCCTCAAGAGGCAGGCCCCTCAGGGCCCGCGCCCGGCCAGGGGGAGCCTCCTTCCATCGCATAGGAAAGCGCGCCCGGCGCCCTCCTCAGGCCGGGCTCGGGGGCTCTCCCCTGGAGGGCCGCCGACCTCGCCAAGGTCGCGAGGGAGGTGCTTGGGCACCACATGGAGGCGTGCTTCGAAGCACGTTTCCCGCAAGCAGGAGCAAGCCAAGGAGGGCCGAGCCCTCAGGAGTTCGTCAGCAAGGCCATTTAGGAGCTACAGGAGTCAAGGGTCATGAGGGGCAACCGCCGCCTACCCGCTGTGGCCCCCCATCCAGGCGAGGATGGTGGGCCGCGCGTCTGCATCGACATACCAGGGCTCAACCGAGCCGCGTCTCAAGAGCGCCTCTGGCCCTCGTGAGTGGGACGTTGCCAGGGCCCGCCCCACAGCTACGTGTGCATGCCTCATGGCCTGCCAAACGCGGTTGCTGCGCACCAGCATCTCATGAGGGCCATCCTGGAGGCTCGAGAGGTCAGGCACGCCGCAGCCCTGGTGGAGATGGAGATGGCTCCCGAGGAGCCACCAGCGCCTCCGGATCCTCCCGAGGCCCCGGGCACAGGGGCTCGTGAGGATCGGCTCCCGCAGCCCACCGAGCCTGCTACACCAACACCCCTTCGTCCCCAACATCACCGGTGACATATTTAAGTTTTATTTCCTACTGGGAGCGCCTTGAGGCTGCATTATTCCCAGGTCAGCGTGGGTCCGTCCCTGCGGCATGTATCCCTTTTATTTCATGTCATTAGCCTATCCTGTTGGGGGCGCCCCTCGGGCTGCATCATCCCCAAGCCGCTCGGGCCTGTCCCAGCGGCATGTAAACTTCTTACGTTTTCCTTAGGATTATGCTCTCGTTCCACCATGCTTGTTATTTGTGCCTTTTCCTAGGTGATGGAATCTTGCACGTTAAAGGGGGGGTGCCTGAGCATCGCAACTCAGGGCTCCTAACGGCTCTCCGGCCCTCACCCTCTGGTCTTGTCCATGGCATCACGACCTGGCTTGCCAGCGACCGCTGAGACCAGCCCGAGAGCCGGGACACGAGGACGTAGAGTTTCGTCATCTAACCCAGCTTGCGCGTTAAAGGGGGGTGCCTGAGCATCGCGACTCAGGGCTCCTACCGACTCTCCGGCCCTCACCCTCTGGTCTTGTCCATGGCATCGCGACTGGCTTGCCGTGACGGCTGAGACCAGCCCGAGAGCCGGGACCCGAGGACGTAGAGTTTCGTCATCTAACCCAGCTTGCGCGTTAAAGGGGGGTGCCTGAGCATCGCGACTCAGGGCTCCTACCGGCTCTCCAGCCCTCACCCTCTGGTCTTGTCCATGGCATCAAGACCTGGCTTGCCAGCGATGGCTGAGACCAGCCTGAGAGCCAGGACCCGAAGACGTAGAGCACCGGCATCTGGCCAAATTTGCAGGAACACACTCGAAGATAAGGCCCAGAGCCAGGCGCAACCCGCCTTGAGGTAGGGCCCTGTGAGTCCCGCGCTGGCTCACGGGTGCCCCAACACACCTCACGAGGCCTCTCGCGCCTCTCCCAAGAAACTAATGGCAAGACTAACGATCGCCACGGCAAGCTCTTGTTCCTTTTGTGGTGAACCTGCAGGGTCCCTCCAAGGAGCACGAAACAACCTCGCCACGCAATCTCTGGCCGGCCTAAGCACGGACCTAGCGCCGCACCAGGAAGCATTGTCCTGACCCTCGAGATAAGTCACCCACCGGGCACACTAGTTATCGCAACACCATCCCCACACTCAATGCAACCCCGTGTTAGCAACGTCGCTCTCCTTTCTCACCGAATGATGGCTGCTTGAGCGCCAATGGGGACCCCCTGAGCATCGCGACTCAGGGGATCTTACCGGACCTCGGGCCGCTCCCCCTCCTGGCCTTGACCACGGCATCGCGACCTGGCATACCAGCGACGGCTGAAGCCGCCTTGGGACTGGGACCTGTCGGCGCAGAGCATCAGGCCCTCGTGAGGACTGAAAGGAGGAAACTGAGCTGGAACGGAATGAGCATCTCGCACTGCCTCATAAAAAGGGTTATATTGACAAACGAAGATACAAACATCTTACAAGCCCCCGCGGGGTACATTCTTGGCTCCTCGCAGGAACAAAAGACGTGAATCCTGAGGAATCCTAACTACAGGGGGCATCGCGGCAGATGTCATCATCAACAGTGGGCCGTCCGGCACCGATGCTAACCCCATCCAGATCAGGGGCGGCGATGGCCTGACGAGCCCGCCTTGCTCCGGGTACGGCGCAGGCTCGGGGGCTCGTAGCTGTCGTCGCTCGTCTCCGGAGTCGCGAGGAGCTCGGCGGAGTCGCTGGATCCTCCGGCGCTCCCGTCGCCTGAGGAGCTGCCGAGGGAGTGGTCAGCCGGCCTCTGTCTCACTGCAGCAGGATCCTGACCACCTCTCCCGGGGCAGCACTCCAGCCGACGACCCTCCGCGTTGAAGACCTTGAAGGACACCACCGAAGCACCATCGTACTCCAGGTGGATCGTGAGGGCGCCCCTCGTCCTGCAGACCCGGGCGACCTCGCCCCAGCCTCGAGTCATGAAGACCTCGCCCGGGGCAACTACCGCGACCTCTACCCCGGTCGCGAGGGTGCCGCAGTCGGCATGCTCCAGCCAAAGTCCCAGGGGTTCCCCCTGCCGGATGACGGAGGCGAAGAAAGAAGGAAGACGAATCCAAGATTTAGGAGGCGTGGCGACGTGAAGAACGAACTCCCGGTAGGAGCCCTCGGCGTGGACTCCAGGGGGAAGACGCACACCGCGTGACCGCCCGGCGCACGGCGGCGCTTCGTGGCGCCCGGCGTCGCCTTCCTTGAGCCGCCAATGCGCTGGCGTACAAGGGAAGAGGGAACCTGGTGGCGGCCGCCGCAGTGGCACGGGCGCCTCGGCAAGCGCTCTTGCCACGACACGGAAGGGCAAGCCGCTTCTTTGGGGGAGCAGGTCAGGATCCACTTGAGGAGCCTCTCCTTCTCTTCCGTGGAGAACCGGCGGATCGGAGCCATGGCAAATGTATTTAAACGAGGAGGAGGAGAAGCGGAAGGATAGGCTGGAAGGGCGCGTGCCGTTCAGACATTTATAGCCGGCGAAAGCCAACCGTCGGCCTCCACAATCACCGGTAATCATGACCGACTCTGCATGCAGGGACTTGTCGAATCCGGGTGGTTACCGAGGCATCATGGGGAAGCAGTGCGCACGCGTCCAATCAACCGCCACGCGGCGCCCAAGGCCACCGGCTGTTAGGGCCCGCGACGCTTTGCACTTGCCCTTTCACCTCTCTGCTCGGCCAAATTCGGGCGCGCCGTGGGCCCGGGGGCTACTGTCGACGTTCTGGGAACGGGGGTCCCCAGACTTGCCTGCCTGCGGCCTGCGGCATGGCTCAAAGGAGGCCCAGCACGGCACATCTTCATCAACACAAGCTCAAGACCCTCGCGAGGGGCCAAGCCTCGCGGGGCGGACGACAAGGAGCTTCCTCAGGCACGTCCTCGTTAGGCTGGCTCATGAGGAGGCGGAGATTTCAATGCAGGGTACCTCGCGAGGTGCCCATGACGCATAAACCATGGGCGACCAAGGCGGCCCGATCGGCTGCCATGATGTCCTCCTTTCCTCTTTGGTGCAAGGGGAGCAAGCGCAGCGAGCATCAAGCAAAGGCATCCGTTTTGGTGCAACAAGACCAAGACCAGCCCAACGGTGGAAGGAGTCATCGTGGAGCCCAAGCAAAGGCGTCATCACCAGAGCCTTTGGCAGGCGAGGACCAACTTTAGTCAGGATAAGTGTACCCGCTGTTCCCCTTCAAAATGGCCAATTGTTGGCGCCCTTCCCGCTCAATATTTGGGAAGAGGCCCGGCCTTCGCCTATAAATAGGACTAGCCACCCACAGGGTAGAGGCAGCTGGAACGAGATCTGAACCCTCATCAAGAAACCAGTAGCTAGAGCGACTGAACACCACCTAGCAGTTCATCGCACCCGCCAAGAACAGACCCTCGCGAGGCGGTTCTCCCTTGTATTGTTCTTCATCAGCCCAAGAGGCAATCCACCACACCACACATTGGAGTAGGGTATTACACCACAATGGTGGCCTGAACCAGTATAAATCCCGTGTCTCTTGTGCTGTTCTGTTTAGTAGTTTAGGTCCCAGCGATTCGGCGAAGTGCGAGACGGTGGAGGGTTGGATCTCCACGCGCACCCCAGTGTTTGAACCTCAAGGGTCTGCCGAAACCCGAAATCCGACAGTTCGTCTATCTGATACGATACTCCTCGGAACTCCATGCAAGCATACAATCCTGGTCATGTATATCTTAGCCAATTTGGCACTGCTGTAGGTCAACCGATCCACTACAACCCAAATCGAGTCATAGCCTGAACGGGTCCTGGGCAATCCCGTGATGAAATCCATGCCTAGTTTATCCCACTTCCATTCGGGTATAGGCAATGGCTGTAACAATCCTGCTGGCTTCTGATGTTCTGCCTTCACTCTCTGACATACATCACAAAATGCTACATACTCAGCAATATCCTTTTTCATTCCGGTCCACCAGAAGGTATCCTTCAAATCCAAATACATCTTGGTATTTCCGGGGTGGATCGAATACGGCGAATCATGTGCCTCTTGCAAGATCAACTTCCGAATCTCCGAATCACTTGGCACGTAAACGCGGTCCTCAAACCATAAGGTATCGTGCTCATCCTCACGAAATCCCTTAGCTTTTCCCTTGCTCATCTTCTCCTTAATAGAAGCAACTTCCTTATCTGTCTTTTGAGCTTCTCTGATTTTATCCATCAAAGTGGACTGAATTTCCAACCCTGCTACATAGCCTCTCGGAACTATTTCCAAACATAGCTCCCGGAATTCCTCGGCTAATTCTTTTGGTAAACCTCCGGTCATTAGGGTGTTGACATGGCTCTTACGGCTCAATGCGTCTGCTACAACGTTAGCCTTCCTGGGGTGATAATGCAATCTCATATCGTAATCTTTAATAAGCTCCAACCATCTCCTCTGCCTGAGATTCAACTCCTTCTGCGTGAAGATGTACTTCAAACTCTTGTGATACGTTTACACCTCACAGTGATTACCAATAAGGAAATGTCTCCAAGTCTTCAGTGCGTGCACTACCGCTGCTAACTCCAAATCATGAGTAGCATAATTTAACTCATGAGGTTTAAGCTGTCGTGAAGCATACGAAACAACTCTTCCCTCTTGCATAAGCACTGCTCCAAGTCCATGACGCGAAGCGTCGCAATAAAATTCGTAATCCTTGCTTTGATCTGGCAGGATTAATACTGGTGAGGTAACCAAACGCTTCTTCAACTCTTGGAAACTAGCCTCACACTCCTCAGTCCATATGAACTTGGTATCCTTCTTCAACAATTCTGTCATAGGCTTCACAATTCTCGAGAAATTCTCAATGAATCTCCGGTAGTATCCTGCGAGTCCAATGAAACTCCAGATCTCTCCAACTGTTATTGGTGCTTCCCAGTTTGTCACAGTGGCAACTTTAGTGGGGTCTACTGCTATACCTTCTCCGGATATAACATGTCCGAGAAATCCAACTTCCTTAAACCAAAACTCACACTTGCTGAACTTGGCATACAACTGATGTTCTCTGAGCTTCTCGAGTACCAAACGCAAATGCTCCTTATGTTCTTCTTCATTCTTTGAGTAGACCAAAATATCATCAATGAATACCACGACGAACTTATCCAAAAACTCCATAAACACCTTGTTCATCATGTTCATGAAATAGTCCGGGGCGTTAGTCAGGCCAAATGACATAACAGTATACTCATACAGCCCGTACCTGGTGGTAAAAGCCGTCTTAGGCATATCTTGCTCCCGAATCTTCAACTCATGGTATCCGGATCGCAAATCGATCTTGGAAAATACCTTAGCTCCTTGCAATTGGTCAAACAAGTCATTGATCATCGGCAACGGGTATTTGTTCTTAATGGTCACTTCATTCAATCCTTGATAATCAACAACCATTCTTAAAGATCCATCCTTCTTCTCCACTAGAAGTACTGGCGATCCCCAAGGTGAAGAACTTGGGCGAATAAAACCTTTGTCCAGCAACTCCTTAATCTGTTTCTTAATTTCCTCCAAATCTTGGGCTGGCATCCTATACGGTCTCTTAGATATTGGCCCAGTGCCTGGCAGTAGCTCAATCGAAACTCAATGTCTGCATGCGGTGGCATGCACGCAACTCTTCCGGAAACACATCCGGGTAATCCCTTACCACTGGTACTTCCTCCTGCACAACTCCTGATAAGGAATTTACATGTGCCCTCCTCGGCTCATGCCGTGATACATACTTGATTCTCCTTCCTTCTGGGGTGGTAAGCAAAATCGACTTACTGGCGCAATCTATGTTCCCTTCATACTTCGATAACCAATCCATGCCTAAAATCACATCCAGTCCTTGTGATTCCAGAACTATTAGGTCCGAGGGAAATACATAGTGTCCAATCCTTAATGGCAGTCGATCACACCATATACTAGCCATGTATGCTCTGGGTGAGGTTACTAGCATGGGTGACCTAAGGGCTTGGGTTGGTAATTTATACTTATCCACAAATCCCCTTGATATGTATGAATGCGATGTACCAGTATCAAAAAGAAGAACTGCAGTAAATGTCTTAACCAAAAACTTACCTATTACTGCATCGGGCTGAGCTTCAATCTCCTCCACGGTAACGTGGTTCACCTGTCCCCTGTTGAAAGGGTTCGGCTTCTTTCCTGAGCTTCCATTGCCATTACCATTTTGGGCTTCTGGACATTCATTTGCATAATGCTCAGTCTTACGGCACTTAAAACAAGTGATATGGCTCAGGTCTACCTTGGATGGTGTTGACGGGTTGGTGCGGTTTTGTCCATTGCTTCCTCCATTCCCGTTTCCATTCTTTGTGCCATTATGATTGTGCGAGCTGCCTCCTCCGTGAGTATGCTGAAACTGCCCTCCTGGCTTCGGGGTAAAGCGTAGTTTCTGCTGAGCTCCAGAATTGTACTTCCCCTGTCCATACTTCCTCTTACGATTGTCAATCTGCTGCTACTTCCCTTCAATCATAAGAGCACAATCTACTAACTCCTGGTAGTTATTGAAGGTGGCTACCATCAACTGCATGCTCAGCTCATCATTCAGTCCTTCTAGAAACTTCTCCTGCTTAGCTGTGTCCGTAGCAACGTCATCTGGGGCATAACGTGCTAGCTTACTGAAGTCATCCACATACTGGCCAACTGTCCGTCCTCCTTGGCGTAAGTTGTGAAACTCACGCTTCTTCATGGCCATAGCTCCTGCTGAAACATGGGCAGTACGGAAAGCTTCTTGGCGATCCCATGTGACAGTGTCTATAGGGTAAGTGGCTGTAAAATTCTCCCACCATGCTGCTGCGGGTCCTTCGAGCTGATGTGCGGCAAACTTCACCTTTTCCCCATCTGTACATCCTGCAGTGGTCAACTCCCTCCCTATCTTATGGAGTCCATCATCTGCTACTATCGGCTCGGTGCTACTAGAAAACACCGGCGGATTCAGCCTTAAGAAACGAGTCAAATGGTCAACAGGTGGTGGTGGTGGTGGGTTGTTGTTGTTGTTGTTGTTGTTGTTGTTGTTGCCTTGGTTCTGTACCAATGTTTGAATCAAGGCATTCTGTTGCTGAATCAACTGAGTGATCTCCGGCAGGAAAACAAATCCGGGGTCGCGTCTCGGAGGCATCTGAGGGGTTTATAGAAAAGACGAGAGTTAAGAATAGAATGAGGTCTAGTGAGATAACACTACCCATATGCACATGAGACAAAAGCACACAATATCACTTCAATCAATTCAACAAGGGCATACAACGGTCTAACTATCGTTACAAAAGTGCTTGGACTAAGACTAATTTTTAAATGGGGGAATTTCTACTACTGTTATGGTGGTCAACTAGAAAAACTGCTCCGATGAAGATTCCATGATATCTGCTCCAGCTTCATCAACAAAGTCATCATCGCTGTCTTCGGGATCCGAGTCGGTGTCGTCGATGATGATATAATTATCCGGGCAAGTGGATTCGTCCTCTTCTCTTTTGGGTGCTGAATCTCCCATGAATACTCCAATATGTTCCTTAAGGTCGCCGTTCTGTCTCACTAGTGCGACGATCTCCTCCATATAGTCTTCACGCGTAGCCTTGAGTTCTTCTTCTAGCTCCTTGATCTTGGTCATAGCCTTCTGCAGATCCTCCATGTCTGCGCACATCTGATTTTCCTGGCGTCGGATGTGTTGGTTTAATTCTTGAATATAAGCTGTGATTGATTTGTCCCTCCTGGTGTTGATCATCTCCTATTGCTCATCTCGGCGCCCACAAATCTGGTAGATAGTATTCTTGAGATCATTGTGGTAAACTTCTCCAATTCGTCCCATGGCGATGTGAGCTGCCATGCTCTTTCCTAGGCTCCATGTTTGTGCATCAAAGGAAAACTCTATGGGCTCCATGACTGATGCAAATGTCCTTCCTGGAATGTGAACTTGAATCATCCAGCGCTCCTCTTCGGGTGAAGTGGCGTTGAAGGTCCCGGTGAAGCTTGGTACTCCTACGTTCAGGTATCTAGTGATTTCCTTCAAGTGATATCCAAAAGGTGAGTCTTCATCCGGTTGTGTGAACTTGTTCCTTGCATCCGCCATCCTAAAGAATAAAAAGATGAGGAGTCAGAAATGAGAAGAAAGAGTAGTGATCTAGGGCTTTAGCTTAGTGGCCGTGTCCTACAGTCAGCGTGTGCTCTGATACCATCTTTGTAGCGACCAAACCTCAAACAGTCTGATCTCTGTGCTCAAGTGTCATCCCTGGATCAGTAATGCTGACACCAAACAGTACTTGAAGGATTTATAACAAAGTAGCAATCACACACTTATTACATCGAATGTCTCAAGAGAGAACTTAATAAAATAAATATGGCTTAAGGCCATCTAAATACGATAACAGCGGAAGGCTTGGAAGAATAAGCGAGTCCATCAACTCCAACCGCATCACTGAGTATAGAACCATGACCTAAGCACCTTACTCGTCGTCTGAAACATCTGCAACATGAAATGTTGCAGCCCGAAAACAGGTCAGCACACGGAATATGCTGGCAATGTAACACATAGAGAATAATAATGGAATAAGCTATACTACATGCATATTTGGCTGGTGGAAAGCTCTATGGTTTCATTTTTGCGTAAAGCCAATTTTTCCCTACTGCAAAGGAATAGATTTATTTAACTATCATGGTGGTTGTTAAACATTGAGAATGGTTGACAGCATTCTCAATCCCAATTAAAAATACTCATTAACATCCCAACAAAATTAATTAGGGTAACATGATGAGATTCACATGATAATCCAAGTACTAGATACTCAAGATGTCCTTAGCCGGGGACACGGCTAACCATGATTAGTTTGTTACACTCTGCAGAGGTTTGTGCACTTTTCCCCACATGACTCGATCTCCTCCATTTGATTTCTCGCACTACATGGTGTTTGAGAAACGGATGACCGAGACATAGTCTTCGTAAGCGCTTGCACCTTACGTAACGGGTAGACCGTACCAACCTACAACCCCTACATCATCTAGTCTACCACTGTAAGAGTTTGCACGACTTAGTCAACTATGCTAGAGCCCATAGTAGCATGTGGCTGCACACGGAAGTTTCTAGCATGAATAATCTCATGATCCCTTTGAGCCTGGGTGGCGGTCCGAAGAAAAACAGGCAAATCCTGGAAACCAGGTACCTCAATCCACCCAGATGTGTGTTTAAGTTGCCACCTTAAGTAAACCATTAATTAACAATCTCACATCTGTCATGGATACACTCACCCAATCCACGTCTACTAGCATAGCATGACATAATAAGCAAACGTAGAAGTAACTCCCAAAGGTTTGAAAAATAAAACAGGTAATAGACACTACCTCAACTACTTCCCATCCCACAATTTAATTAGATCCTAATCATGCAATGTTTGAGGATTGGTCTAATGCATAAAACTGGGTATGAAGAAGTATGATCAAAGTGTTACTTGCCTTGCTGATGATCCGCGAAACCTAGAGTCTCGAAGTAACAGGCGGCGCACTCCGGGTATTCTATCGCAGACAAACAAACAAGCATACAATAAGTACTCATCTAATGCACAGGTAAAACTCAAATAAAAGATCTAACCAGGAAGTTCAACTTAAGAACCCCGGTTTACAAAAAGAATCAAATCAAAAGAAACAACGGAAGTTAAACGGCGAAAGAAAACAGCTCCGTTTTACTAATCTGGATCTAAGTCAAATTTTACAGAGGCAAAAACTTGTTTAAGTTGGTTATTCGGAAAGAGGGTTTCGAGACGGAACTCCAGGCGCTTGAATCGCCTGATTCTGATAAACGAGCGAAAAGTTTTACTAAAACGAAAATCGGATCGGAAATCGCGATCAGAAAAATCTCGGATTAAATCCGAGAAAAAGAAAAACGACGAACAGGTTAACGAACGAACGTTCGTTAACTAGGTCTAATCTGACGAACACGTTCGTTAAAACGAACGAACGAGCGAACGCTCGCTATTTAAACTAAACCGAAAATAAAACCGATCTAATTAAAAACCGAAACTAAAAAAAACCGAAAATAAACCGACGGAAAACCGATCGGTTTTCTAAAAAAACGGCATGGAAATCGAGGCGGCAGCGAACCTCGGCGGCCGAATGGGCGGCGGCTCAAGTGGCGGCGGCGGCTAGGGTTAGGGTTGGCGGGTGGGCCGGACGGCGGTTGAAATGGGCGGCGGTGGTTGGCTGACCATGCCCGGGCGCTATTTAAAGACCCTATTAGGCGGAGTTACGCCGATTACGGCCCAAAGGCGGTTCGTTTATTATTATTATTATTATTATTATTATTATTATTATTATTATTATTATTATTATTATTATTTTTAAATAATTTCACGCAGAAAATCAAACGAAAGAAATACTAAACAGACTCCAAAAATCCCAAAATAAATTTTCCCTCGGCTTCTAAAATCAAGGCGGACAAGATGAACATTTATTTGGGGCCTAAATGCAATTTTGAAGAAACGCGCATTTTTCCTAAATCCAAATAAAAAGGCGAAAAACTCCAAAATAAAATCGTATTTGAATTTTTTTATTAAATCTTCATTATTTCTTTATTTTGGGAAAGTCATTTTATTCCCTCTCTCAAATTTTGAGAGTTGAAATAATTGAAGATAAAATAAATAAAATCAAATGATCCTATTTTTCAAAATTTGAGAAAACTCAAATATGAAAATAACGAAATCCCCAACTCTCTCCGTGGGTCCTTCAGTTGCGTAGGATTTCTAGGGTCGAGCCAACAATGCAACAAAAATATGATATGCAATGATGATCTATGTATAACATTCCAAATTGAAAATTTGGGATGTTACAGTCATCTTCACCAACAACTTCACTACCATCATCACCTACTCTTCCCCCCGTCTATGCAGCGGTGTAACCTCTCTCTTACCCGATGTAAACTCTACTTAAACATGGTGCTCAACGCTATATATTATTTCCCAATGATGTATGGCTATCTTATGATGTTTGAGTAGATCTGTTTTGTCCTACGGGCTATTTGATGATCAAGATTGGTTTGAGTTGCATGTTTTATTATTGGTGCTGTCCTATGGTGCTCTCCGTGTCGCGCAAGCGTGAGGGGTTCCCGCAGTAGGGTTTGCAATATGTTCATGATTTGCTTATGGTGGGTGGCGTGAGTGTGTAATGAGACCCAAGTAAGTAGGTTGTTTGCGTATGGGTAAAGAGGACTTGATGCTTTAATGCTATGGTTGGGTTTTACCTTAATGAATCTTTAGTAGTTGCGGATGCTTGCTAGAGTTCCAATCATAAGTGCATATGATCCGAGTAGATAAAGTATGTTGGCTTATGCCTCTCCCTCAAATAAAATTGCAATAATGATTACTAGTCTAGTTATCGATTGCCTAGGGACAAATAACTTTCTCGTGACAACAAGCTCTTTACTAAAACTAATTTAGTTGTGTCTTTACTTACAACAGCCCCTAGCTTTTATTTTCTTGTTCTTTACTTTCTTGCAAACCTATCCAAAAACACCTACAATGTACTTCTAGTTTCATACTTGTTCTAGGTAAAGCGAATGTCAAGCGTACGTAGAGTTGTATCGGTGGTCGATAGAACTTTAGGGAATATTTGTTCTACCTTCAGCTCCTCGTTGGGTTCGACACTCTTACTTATCGAAAACTGTTGCGATCCCCTATACTTGTGGGTTATCAAGAATGATTAGTCCTGCATTGCTCTCGATATTGACAATAGCTGGCCCTTCCCAGAGCACCTATGGTTCAAAGCAAGCGTTTCCAACGCCGAGGATTGGTTGAGTTAAAGTTCATTTCATTGCTTGTTATTTGTTGTTTGATGAAAATCTTAGTATTTGCTAGAATGTTTTGTTGGAAATAATCTATAATCCAACATGTATCCTCGTTGTCGTTGTGTGTTGATGACTTGTTGTATTTAATGAATGGTACATTTCAGTTGCAAATGCATGTCATAGACTCAATTTATGAATGGTTTTCGAGTCACTTCTTGGAGTGTGCTTACCGTAGTAGTATAGCCAGCATCCGGTTAGTATATGAAGTTGCCACATCACATGGAGCCAACCAAATATTGGAGTATGCTAGCCCTCCACCGCCACGCCGCTTCAAATGGCGGTGGAAGTGAGAGGTCGCGTCACCTTGTGTCCAGATCTGAGATGCCACGTGTACCAGATGAATGACTCCAAGTTCGACCACCGTGATGCTAGGTGCGAGCCAAGGAACACTGTTGGAGAGACCCCCACATAATTTTCCTACATTGGTCATTTGATTCATAGGATAGAATGCTATGGGATTTTTTTCCTATGTAATCATGTTTTAATTGGCAATCTAGCATCCACTCCAACTTTTGTTTCACTTCCTTTGTTCCTACGAAGAGAGTACTTGCTCTAAATGATGTGTTGCTGCAAGAGCCACCTATATTAATTAACATGCTCTAAAAAGGTGGACCAACTTTGGCTATAGTAGTACTATACCAGGTTAGTAGGTGACCTTGCGCTTGGCTGTTCTCCTCTTCCGGAAGTCGAACAATAATGATGGTACTACAGTAGTACTTCTAGTAATCTGACAACAAATGAACTGCTGCACGTCCACCACTAGTAAGAAAAAGTTTCTCCTTGTGCTGCGAGCCACTGCACACGCGTTGGCGAGGGAGAAGGCGTAGTAAGCAAGCTTCTCGTCGTTCTGCGAGTTGACGGGACACATCAAAGTTATTTACCGGTACTCTCTTCAAAAAGGGCCGACCATGTCCATGGCTACCATCCCGTGCTCTGTCATTGAGTATGTGCACTATTCACGTGCCATCGAGGAGAAAAAATATTGCGTAGTACTAGGTGCCATCGAAGTGCACGACTCACTTACGCACTGCATATCTCCATTTTCTTGCATGACATGCCACCTTGATGCTAGATGTCCCGCGTGTCATGGAGGCATGTAGTATGATTTTGTAAAATGGAGGCATATAGATGTCCCGCGTGTCGGCAATAGGATGAACAAAGCTCATGTCTTAAACAAAAGAGTGGAAGAACATAGATTCCCGACGACCGAGAAGGAGCTATAAACCTCGGGGTGGAGCGTCTGCACTCATAATATTTTATATTATTCAGCGATATAAAATCAACCAAATCACTCCACGTTCCTATACCATTCTATAGTATGAGAATAACTTTGAACGTAAGCCATTGATTCACTCTATCCAATGGTCATAGTTGGAAAATCCAAACAAAACCAAGCATTGGATCAACTCTTTTTTTGAGATCAACTCCTTTAGCACTTAGATTGTCGCCGCCTGCCCACCTAGCCCACCTATATATCCGCTCATGTGTGATGACCACAGGATTTATCCACTCAGATTGTATGTTAAAATAAAGGTCGATAACTAATGCGGAACCTCGGGCCAATGCGGCCAGATCGCATTTTGCACGAGAAATTACACACCATATTTTGTTGACATGTGGTCCCCTTCCAACATGTCAGTGAGAAGACGGCGAGTCCTTTTGTACAATTTCCGAAAGGACGTGTAGGCCAGGGCGCCTCTTCGTGTACCATGGCAAACTGGCAACCGTCCACCGACTCTTCGCCTTTCCCTCTCGATTTGGAACTGCTGTCGCACGCTCTTCCTCCCTCCTCCATTTTCCTTCACCCTTCCTTCTGCCATTGTTCGATCGTCTTCTCCATAGAGGGAACAAGCCGGAAACGACCCCGTTATTCTTGCCCGGTTCTGAAAGATGACGTGGTGGGGGAACTCATTGATCAGTGCAACGTCATCACCTCGGCTAGCATGGCAGGTTCATTCAAGAACATTCTTGACTCAACTAATAACATCATTACAAGGAACCCAAGGGTCCAGGAGCGGTTTGATCTCCCCTATCTTCTTCGACGTAACCCTGCTGACTGGCGCGGGGACGAGGGAAGCCTCGCCTTGTGCAAGTTGTTGCCGCTTGATAATGATACGTATGATGTTAATATGCCATCACTTGAGGGCAAGGCTTGGGCAGGAGCAAATGGAGATTGGGTTGTTTATATTGGGTCCAATTGCGAGTGGGAACTTGTGAATGTGTACACTCGTCAGCGGATTCCACTTCCAAAAATCTCCGAGTTCCCTGAGGTTGAGCACACAGATGATCTACGTACGTTCAAATATGATCATGGTGACTGTCGTCTACGGAAGATAGCAATTTCTCGAGTTCCCCACCACTCTTGGAATTACAAGAACTATCAAGTTGTTGCTATCTTCAACAAGCTTGTTGCCATCCTTCGTGGTTGGACTAGATGGATATTTCTCAAAAATCAGTTTCTATACACGGATGTGTAGTGTGATGCAATTGAATACGAGGGTCTTGTGTTTGTTGCCACCACTCGTGGCACTGTTTTTGCATGGGATCCTCGTAGTTTCGGTACGTTTGACTTCCACCGTAATTATAATTGTTTCATCCACATGCATGCGAGTTAGCAAGTTTCCCTTCTCTACTAATTAACCTTCTTCTTGTGTTTCAAGGTCCTGTGAACATTCCACCACCTATACTTGAGAATGTTTATAACCAAGGGGGAGATGAAGATGGTGATGATCACGAGCATGAGGACGAGGAGGGCCCATATACTAAGTGACGCCTGGCAACTTCTGATGGATCACCCCTTCTTGTCTGTATACAGCCCACTGCTGATGTTACTACTGTGGGAGCAGGTGTTGTCTCCCATGGTCGCACTCTCCGGACCTATTCCAACACCCGTTGCATGGTATTCAGGATGGATACTAGTGTGCTAGCACCAACACCTTCTCCCTGGTACATTATTGATAGTCTTGGAGCAAACTCGCTCTTCCTTGGACAAAACTATCCAATGATGGTGAAAGGCGATCCAACTATTGTTGACACAATGTTACTACCATTTATGAGAAGAAACTGTATCTATACGTCGGACATTGCGGTGGTTCCCTACCCTGGTCGTGATATAGTAGGTCGCAACCTTGGATGATCAGTCTGTGTTGGTCTCGAGATTGATGAGTCGGCTCTTCCAAGAGAATCGCTTGTGGTTCAAAGCAAGCGTTTCCAACGCCGAGGATTGGTTGAGTTGAAGTTCATTTCATTACTTGTTATTTGTTGTGTGATGAAAACTTTAGTATTTATAATGTATCCTCGTTGTCGTTGTGGGTTGATGACCTGTTTTATGTAATAAAATGATATGCCTGTGATAAACTTACTAAATTTATGAATGGCTATCGAGTCGCTTCTCTGAGTGGGTGCTGCGACGAGGCAAAAAAATATTTTATGAATACATAATTGTATGTGCATTGCAACAGGTTATCGGATGAGGCCAATCAACAATAGTACACTATTTGTACTAGCTTCACATGTTGCACTATCTCTACGTCTACGTAGGTAATACAACAAGTTTGAAACTTGAGACCAGCCACCCATCCTCACAAAGAACACTTTTTAACCTAGCACAGACTCCAGGAAAATTGGCCACAGTGTGAGGTGGGCGATATGTTAATGTGTTCGCTGTACGTAACCAGCACCTCGAATCCTCGATAGGAGTAGTAGAAGTAGTAGTAGGAGTAGTAGGGTGGCATGGGCCAGAACAAGCATTCACATTCAGGAGTACGGCACACACCACTAGCACGACTTCCATCTGACGCCATATTTCTTGGAGTCCGTTCTATAGCAATCTCTTCAACCTCGTCGTTTCTCTAACTCAGCCATCGCGCGGCGGGCGAGGTGGGGGTTTGCCGATAGTCGGATTCCTCAACTGCAGTCCCACTTGTAAGGCCAAATCCAACGCACGACCCCAAACGAACCTCCGTTTTGCCCGGATTCTGTCCATTTGGATAGGGCAATGGGGTCGTGTCCGGGCCATTTCTCGGATGCGGTGGCCGTGCGCCGAACGCGCGGATGCATCCCGGCCGCGTACATTTTTCTTTGCAAACACATATCTTTTTTTCATCATTGAGTTTTTGGTACATGGAAATACATCGCCAAAATTTTGACTAGAAAAACAAGAATCACAAGAATACATTTTAGAAGATATCCAACTTCCATAACTGCTCCTGTAAGTTGGAATAGTGCCTTCTCGATGCATTCATTGTTGATCTGCGGAGGCTCGATCCTGCGTGCTTCTTTCTTATTCGAGTGTTAAGAAGTAGATGTGTCTAGCCTCTATTCTATCAACAAGTGCACTAGTATCATCTCTAGCCTCTATGCTAGCTAAAAGTGCTAGAACATCTACTAAATTGTGCTCTATCAATATATCGTTGTACTCTTCTTCCTAATACCAAAACTTGCATCCATTCTACATAATAAAATTTTAAGTTAGCACAACTAGTCTAATCCGAGAGCACAACCGAAGATTTGGTCGAGTTCTCCCTCCTTTTGCCGGCACGTGGGACATCCAGCATCCAGGTCGTGTCATGCAAGAAAATAGAGTGGTAGTTGAAGCGACGTGATGTGCATCTTGGGTTAAACTGTAAATAGAATCTTACCACTCTTGAGTAACTCCAAAAGCGGCCACCGAAGATCTTTATTGGATTTGTTTTTCATCACAAGCACGTCGAGGTGAAAGATGTGCAGGTTCAGTGGGTCCTCTTGCGTTTTCACTGACATGTGGGACCGCATATGAGCAAACAGACGATGGGCTCCACGCGTCTGCTGGCTAGTGAGAAGGAGATAGAGGAGGGCTGAGCACGGACTCCAGGAAATTTGTTCTATGTAACCAGCACCTCGATATAGTGGGGTGGCATGGGCCATAACTAGCATTCATGTCTAGCAGTACGGCACACGCCACCCACACGAGTCCCATCAGACACCAATTTTCTTGGAGTCCGTGCTACAACCATCTCTTCTCCCTCCTGTTTTCTCAGCCATCGCGCGGTGGGTGGGGTGGGCGTTTGTCGATAATCGGTTTGCTCAATTGCGGTCCCACTTGTAAGTGAAAATGCAACACAACACGCATTCCCCCTTGAGCGGCGTGCCGGACCAAGCGTAATGGGGTGCGGCCTTGAACACGGCAGGCTTTTCCTTTTGAACTTGTACTGTAAAATTTGCTTCTGCTCCATGGCGCGACCGATAGATAGAAATAACGATTTTCCCTAGAGTAATGAGAAGTTTGGTTCTGGCGCGGTTCATGCTTGGAGTACGTAGGAAAATTATGAACTTGATGCGAAGGGTAAGATAATTACTAGTAGTACCATATACTACTACATGGATTTGACGGAAAGATAAAGATACATACGGATCCATCAATGACATCCTCACGCGCTAGTGCACCAGGTCACCAACCGACGTGTGAGGAGCAGCGGCGTTGGCGGCAAGCTCAACATGCTTCTGAACAATGCCGTCCAAGGTTGCCATGCGGTCCAAGAAGGCCAGGCTCCTATCGTCCTCCTCTTGCATGTTGTAGTCCTTGTGGAGGATTTGCGCGTAGACGTGGGTGATTATGTCGATGATTTCTTGCTGCGCCAGGCGCTGCGCGGCGAGCGCGACCTCGAGGTGGACATTCTCCGGCACGACGGCGGGCAGTCGCAGGGCCACCAGTGCGTCGAAGAGGTTGTCACCATAGAGGCTGTTGAGGATGGCAGGCATTACAGAGCCTGGGCGCATGGGCTAGAGGCGTACGTCAAGGTCGTTCGCGAGCTTCTTGACGACGGTGAACTTGTCGAGGAAGCCGACGAGGACCTCGTCGAACAAGGAGACAAAGCTGTTGTCCAAGCGGCCTCTAGCCCTGGCGGCCTCAAGCACTACCTGGAGATGTTCCTCGGTGTCGGGCCGTAGGCCGGCATCGTGGACCATCTGGCACAGCCGGCTGATGCTCGTTCTCATCGCCTCCATGGGTCTAGCTTCTAGTCAACTGATCTTATGATTGGAGTGATCACTCTTGCCCTTGGGTGCGTAGGTGCATAGGATTTTGTATATTGGACTGGCGGGAGCCTATATATGAGAAGTGCAGACTGCGTTAAATTCATGTGCGTGTTGGCCATCTACTCCTCGCCCCTCTACTGCACCTGCCTTTGGTTGTATGACAGGTTGGCCAGCCACCCGTTGGGCCCACGTGTCATACACCCAAAGGTAGGTGCAGTAAGTCAATGAAGCTGCGTCCCCCTCCGTGCCCGTGCATGCTTTCAATGACTTGAGACTACCAAACATCACATGCAGTGGTTAGTTCATTGCATGTAATCCTATTAAGTAGCAAAAAGACATTAAGTTACCTCACCGATAGGAATAAAACAATACACCATGTATTTATTTACAGAGGGAGTAGTACATTTTTTGTGACATGCATTACTAGATATTGCTAGTCAAATACTAAATCCAGATGGACGTGCTAGTACTACTAAATCCAGATGGTGGTGCTAGTAGTAGTACTAGTACTACCAACGTAGTAGCACTGTACTACCCGTTGGCCAAATTATTACGTGCTACTCCTCACAGTGAAGTGACAAGACCCTACGCCGGAGATGACACTTGAGTATAGGCGTCGTGTTCGGCATACCATAGTCAGCCTCACCGTCTACAGTCACTATCATCATGGCTGTAGACCTAGCCTGCTTACAACTAGCCGTGTTCAACATAATTTCCCGTGCGTAGATGCCCGTGCATTGCACGGAACACAAGGATTTGGGGGTGGATGGCGCCGGCAGCGGCCATCGCGCCAGATTTTTCCATGGCCTTCTAGATTTGGTGGGGAGTAGATCAGGCTGATTGTGAGAGACAAGGAGTTGTTTGTAAATAGAGAACAAGTACGGGCATATTTTTGCAAAACTGGAGAAGTTTGGTTTGTATGCGTTAGATCTAGATCCGACGGCTATTGGTGAAAGATGGCAGGCACAACATCATCACCAACTCAGGACCTATTTGATTCGCAGGATTTTGAAAACGCAGGAATAGGACACGACAATATTACAAGTTTCAAACTGATATTACAAATGTTAGGAGTAATGTTGCACCTACGAAGAGGGAATTACTAGGAAGTTTTCGTAAGAACTTTCGTTACTTTAGGTGGATGCAGCATTATCGTACAAACTAAAATCCACTGTCCTGACAAGTCACTAATGGGCAAATAAGTTTTCGAGTCTCTGGCCACTTGATGTTTCAAAAACAAATTCAGCTTCTGCGGAGACTTTGTCATTTAGGCTTAGACACTTGCGGTGATCAGTACGCCATTCATTGTTGCGCCAGAGAACGCCAAACCTCATTACCTTGAGCACACTTCCCTCCAGAAAAAAGAACCTTGCCAATTTAATCTCAGATGTGCTTCCTCGGCAGTCGATCAAATCAATTTCTGTAAGATGGAGATCAAGGCATTCGATGAGATTGTTATAGTGCAGCACATTTTTCACTTTCGGGTCTTTTTTTATCTGCAAAAGAAGAGAACATATTAGAGCAGTTGGCTGTATAAGATTGTCGTGTCATCAAGAGGTACCAATATCATTCGCTCATACGATAGGGTTGGCTGGTTAGTGATATTTTTTCACTCTCTCTCTCTCTCTCTCTCTCTCTCTCTCTCTCTCTTTCCTCTCATTTACCGTGTATAAGATTGTCGTGTCATTAAGAGGTACCAATATCATTCGCTCATACGATAGGGTTGGCTGGTTACTGATATTTTTTCACTCTCTCTCTCTCTCTCTCTCCTCTCATTTATCTAGGAGTACGTGAAGAGCTTGGGCATTTGTTGCCTTCCACTATGTGGTCGATGCCATAATACGCATCGATGTCAAATCAAAAGATTTTGGCACCGCTCTCGCGATGTTAGAGAGTTGGCAACGCTGTGCACACAGACCCACATGTATGAACAAATCAATCAAACCAACTACACCAGCCTCTCACTATCCCAAACAAGTGTTTTTTATTGCCTCAGTCCTCTCTCTCTCTCCCACGCAAGTGTTTTTTCATTGCGTGAGTTAATTTGGCACTGGAGCAAAGTAGGTGATCCAGATTGGGGCACCAGGTGAGCAATGGAGGGGCATCGATGCCACATGCATCACAAGTGAATTTGGCACGTGTTTTGGCCTACATAGTGGAGGTCCGTTATAGCCCACTTTTGTACTACCTCTTATTTAGTATAAAATTTTGACCATATGTTTATGTAAGAAAATGCCAATGCATGTCACTAAAAATTACACCATTTGAAATTATGTTCAAATACGAATCCAACGATATAGTTCTTAGTGACATGCATTAACATTTTGTCGATTAAATCTATGGTCAAATTTTGATACTACAAAATAGGAAGAGTAAACCAGGACAGAGGTAGTACTTGCTCTTAGGGTAACCATAGAGTTACTGGAGTAGTCTAAGTTACTTTCCACTATGACTAGCCTAGTCTACTACAGTAGTACAACAAAAAAACGATGCAGGTGATCACGTGAGAAAAAATACTAAAAACATTTCTTTCGATGCAGTGCGTAGATGCAGTTTTGAACACTACACTTGTCATCGTAATTTGGGAAAATTACGAAAAATTTGAGCTACATTGTGATTACCGTTTCCTAATAGGAAAGAAGTTTCACCTCGATGAGTAACTTCTCCGTGCACTGAAAGCATGTAAGGAATCCAACAACTTGATCCAGATAGGGCCGATAGATTTTATTGCCAACATCTTCACTGTGCGCATAGACTGGGTCAAGCTTGTGGGAATCATTTTCTGGAAGACGGTCATAAATACATCAAGAAGAAATTAAAAAATGTGAATTTCAAGAAGACAGAGAAGAAGATGAGTGTTGTACCTGAACGATTACGGATCCAATGAAGAGTTCGGAGAATTTGGCAGACGAGTGCACCAACGCTGTCAATTTCGGCGCGTCAAAGACCCTGATTTTTGTTGGACCTTCTAGATCCGATACAAGCAATCTCTCAAGGAAAGGCACATTCTCAATGACCATAACATGGAACAGCTAGAGTGATCTCTTCCCAATTGATGTCTTGTTGCGGGGCCAGCAAGACACATAAATCCATCAAAGATTCGTCGAGGCGATGTGGAGGCTAATGAATCTGTGGATCTGCTCAAGACGAAGGTACTCGAGCGCAGTACAGCTATGGAGCGGGTGCTTCATAGCCTTCTTCGATATGACAACGTCGAAGAGGTCGAGCTGCTTGAGTTGAGGAAGAAGAAGGGCGGGCGCGGCATTAATCTGGGAAAGATAGCAGGAGCTGAAGCTGGCGCGGCGCAGCATTGGCGCGAGGCGGAGCGCGGACGGCGGCACAGAGCGACATCGTCCAGCTTCAAAGCTGAGCTCCTCGAGCTGATCTAGGGAAGGGGATAAGAACCACTCGTCGAACTTGGGTTGGACCTTGCAGTTGGTACGAACATGCGGATGTCATGGCGTCTGGCTGGCCCAGGGTGCGATGAAAGGATCTTGGAGACTGCGGCCATGCATTTGCAATCCCCATCGCAGAGGCAGCTGTCGACGGTGACGTTGAGGGGGACGCGGCGCCAGAGGGGGTGCCACCGCCGGGAGAGCAGGACAGTCCACACGACAGATTTGGTGGGGAGGAGGCCGTTGATGACGAGCAACATGTCGTCGGGGAGGCTACTGATGAAGTCCAGGCTCGCCGGATGCGGTTTTGGCTCGAGCCGCCTCCGCTTTTTGGCTGCCTCACCGTCCATCTCAACCGGCGGCGGCGCCGGTGTACACGTGTGCTGGTGTGTGTTGTGTGGTGGGTGTCCGCGAGTGCGTCCTTCTGTGCATGGTGCCGCGAAGTGGTGAATTGTGCGCGAATGTGTCCTCCACGCGGAAGAAGTGTGTCCTCAATGCGCCCTCAATTTACTAGCGTGCGGGGTGCTACCCTGATTGGTTTCAACTTTGTTTACTTCACCGCGTGTCAGATGGGCCTCTAGTTTACTTATTTTCACCTTGCCACATGGGCCAAAGACACGAAGATCTGAACACGGTGACAAAGCAGCATGTGGACTGGTTGACCGTCAATTAAACAATATACGGAGCTATACGCTAACACAGTGAGCATATAATCCGTAGGTATAGAGTGTTCGTGTGAGAGGGGAGGCCCGTGAGAGATAGCAGAGAGAGAGAGAGAGAGCTACTCCCTCCGTTCGATAATGTGGTTCCAACATTTTTATTAAGTCAAACTTTTGAAACTTTGACCAAGTTTATAAAGAAATTACTTATATCTACAATACTAAAGATAAATGATAGTATGAAGTAAGTACATGTTGTGATGAATCTAATGATCTTTCCAGATGTAAATGTTTTTCTCCATATATACCTGGTCAAACTTTTCTGAGGTTTGACTTTTGAAAACATCCATATGCTTATGGACGTGTGAGAGTCCCTAACTAGAGAGAGAGAGAGAGAGTGTGTGAAATACAAAGAGTGAGTGAAAAAGTGTGTGTGCGTGTGTGAAAGAGACATGGACAATACTCGATAAAAGTCGAGAAAAAACGTGTGTGTCTTATGCAAACATACCACAATGCATCTTCGACAACGGAAGCAAGGTGAGGAGATAGTGTGTGGTTGTTTGCAACTGAGAGAGCAAGACCCCTAGCACGTGGCCAAGAGGGGTCTGATAAACAAGGGAGAGAGGTCGAGAGAGACGTATGGAGAAAATGCAGACATGGGGAGGAGAGAGTGTATTTTTGTCATAGAGAGATCCTCTGGAGATCGTGATGGGACTACATGGGTGGGAGTTCGAGTGACAAGGTGTGTGCGCGATAGAAGATACCGCGAGAGATATCGACATAGACGTATGGATGGAAGGAGACAATACGTGTGCTCCTGATGGCTAGTGAGAGATAATCATACTTAGGGGTGGAGTGCTTGCACCTATGACGGAGTGAGGGATTATGGTACTTATTAGGGGGGTGCGTGTCACATAGAGAGAGAACAAGGGCGGAGAGTGTTGGATGGGTCTATATGTATGGCCTTGAGTGAGACATGTGTATGTGTGAACCAGGGAGATATAAAGTTTGAGAGAGATTGAGGAGCCCCGATAAGGCTGAGTGGTGCGTCGAGATAGCTGAGAGGGGAAAGAGATATTCCATCTGCTCGATAATGCAAAGGTGCATGTAATTTTTAGAAGTCAAACTTTGGAAACTTTGATCAGGTTTACACAAATGTTATTTATATCTTCAATACCAAAGATACATCATACGAAACTACATCTCATGGTGAATCTAATTGTATATGTTTGCCGTTCCATATGTAATTGTTTTTCTCCACGTACATGGTCAAACTTTGTGAGGTTTGACTTTTCAATAAATCAATATGCTATGGACCGAGGAGAGTGCCTAAGTCGAGAGGGATCAAGTGTGTGTGAAGGAGAATGAGTAAGTGTGCAAAAAGAGTATGTGTTCATGGAGTAGTATAATACTGTACAACATGCTATTCAATTGAGGTGTTCAATTTTGGATTTAGTTCACTATTTTGACCTGGTGAACGAGCTATTTCATAGTATTGAGATATTTCATTTTGGGTTTGATTCCCGTTTTTGAGTGGGTCAACTATTTGTCATATAGTAAATCGCTAGCAACGAGCATGTAAAAACACATTACTCCCGAGCATCATCTCTCCATGTAAAAAAGAAGTGGCAAGCTAATATTTCTAAATTTGATTCGAATCAACTTGGTAAGGTAGACATGGATGCTCGTGCTCCCAAATTTTGAATGAACCGTTAAACATCCTCTGCTCGGTGGAATTCGCCCGAGTAAATAAATGGGAGATGCAAAATTACCGTCCTATGTGGGAGACGCATTAATTGGCCCGTTGTGCATCGAGGGTAGGTTCGTAACTTCATCCAAGCGCGCCTTTTCCTCGGCCGAAATGACATGTGCTGAATAATTCATAAACCATGGTCGGCAAAACACGCTCTTGTCGCCCGAAATATCTCGCACCCACTTTTTCAAAACACGATCTCCTCGCCCGAAATCGCTCGCGCCCACTATATTTCAAAACACACCCTCCTCGCCCGAAATCGCTCCCGCCCACTATTTGGGGAGAAGCAAAGTTACTCTACTATCCCCGACCCTCAGTACACAGACCCAAGCCGAGAAGCCTAAAGGCAGGGGTAGAACTGTAACCCCCACCCCCTCACATTTCAGACAAATGCGTCCGTAAAACATGGTTCTACTCCCCTCCCAATTCCCCCCCATTCATACCTCGTGGGCGCCAAATCACCTTCTCCTCGGAAGCTCCCTTCTCCCGAGCCGCGAAACCTCAGCCCCTCCTCCATGGCGCCCCCACCGCACCAATTTCACAGCCGCCCTCCTCCCTAATGCCGGAGACTTTGTCCATTTGTCGTCGTGCACTGGGCCGTGTGCCTCTTACTCAGTGCTGCTGGAGCTGCCTCGACGACGGCCACGTGAACCATACCGGAGCCGATTCACCCTCGCCATTGTTCACGGCGCCAGAGCGGCTCCAACTTTGGATTCGTCCAGAGTCCCGGCGCTGCTTCCCCGTTGCCGTCGATCGTCGTGACATCGCTGTTTCCCTGACGCCGGTGGCCACCGCAACTGTGCCAGCCTCACCGACTCGGCAGCAGGACCTGCCTACTTCACCATGCCGCCAGATAGGTTGCACCCTCATCTCAAATCACTTTATTTAGGTGTCAGTTGTTTGAATTTTTATTCTGGGCCAATCGATTCCCAATGGGAAGCAAAGACCCTCGAGGCGGCGGAGCTCCTAGGCTGCTGGTTGGCTGGTGTCTAACGTAAGGGTGCGGGCCGCATAAGTTTGCCACGATGGCGCTTAGATGGCTATCTTAGAGTTGCGTGGGTTCGAGGTACTGCCGCCGCCGGATCTGGATGACGGGGAGTCTTTGTGGATTGGCCCGGGGCGGCGCAACCACGGCAGTGCAGTGGGGCGGGGAGCGGGGTTTTGGCCGGGGCCACGGACGACGGAGGCAAGCTGCTCTGCCATTGGTCGCTGGCTCTTCGGAGAAGATTCCTAACAGTGTCAGCCGGGAGGCACAAGACGGCCATCAAGCCATCTAGCATAGATCGGACAGTACCAAAATAAAATAAAATCGTGTGACCCCAATTTAGTCTCAGTCAACAGACGTGTGACCACTCTCGTACCTTGCTGTTGATCTCTTAGTGTATTTCTTCAGATCAAAGAGATGTGTCATTCTTAACATTATGTGTTATCTGCATCTTCATCCACACCGTCTTCCGACTCACCGCAGCTGCTCCAACAAGGGAAGCATACACCACAAGGGAGCTATAGTCCCCACTCAAAAGTTCCCTGCATCGAATGCACGTGCACGACATGGACAACCACAACAACTGCAGGGCCATCGACAAGTCAGCACATGATGCTCACTCTTATGGATGGCGGCCATATAGGTTATACCCTCATCTTACTTGTGTGCAACATTTATGGCTTTGTTATTCATCTAAGCATGGAAAATAGATTATCACATTTCACTGTATATTCATGCTGATCTCTTGCGGGTCTTGTTCAGGAGTTAACGATATTCCATAGTTCAGCTAAGATACTTATTCTTTAGGTAACGCTGTTCCATAGTTATCATCCATCAGCCAATGCTATCCCACAGGCTGGTGATTATAGTATTATACCGCTTCTAGTATTACCTATGTTGTTCTTTAATACTTTTGTGTGACATCTAGTTAATCTCGAGTACAAACGATACATATTCTATAGCTTTCATCTGTGTTCTCCCTTTAGTTTTTGAGACTTGTTGCTGCTAGTTAACCCCAGTCCTACTATTTATGTCGTCTCCTACAGGCACTCATTACATAAATCTAACTACTAGTTGTCTTCCATGCATGTCAGATATAATTGCACACACTGATATATCCACGAGAACCTCATGGAGCAATGTAAAGGCCAATAAACTTGATGTCAATGATACCCAATATGATGGAACATGTAAAGGCAGTTCTTCAGAAGACTTGCAGAAAGATGTTGAATCCTCTTCACCCGACAAGGTCCTTGCTCTAACTTGGCCCGTGATATGGGTACAACATGCATATAATGTCCTGGAGTGTATCTACTCTGTTGCAATGTCATGTGCTTAGCATGCTGATCATGCATGTAAATATGTCATGCCTTCTTGTTTTTCAGTACATATTCCATTCATGATAACATGTTTTCAAATTCAAATCTTGTCATTCTACTCTATCGCAATGCCATCTCGCTTAATTTGGACATCATGCTTACGAATATCTTATGCAATGTTATTCATCAAGACGTACTTCATCATCTACCATACCATGTTTTTTACATTGAAGTGTTGTTCTAGTGCTCTGTTGCAATGCCATCTTAGTTTCCCAATCATACACGTGTATGCTGCCCTAGTTTTTTCTGTATGTATTCCGCTAGCATACAGTTTTACATTCAACTAGTGTTTTTACTGTGTTGTCCTGTCGTATCCCTAGCTCTTACACAATACTCCCTCCGTCCGGATTACATGTTGCCGAAATGGATAAAAAAGGATGTATCTAGAACTGAAATACGCCTAGACCCATCCATTTTTTTCCGGATGGAGGGAATACATGTCAATATGTCATGCCTTTCTATTCTTCAGTACCTATTTCATCTCTTTGTTGTAGAATGTTTTATAACTGAAGCATCATTCTTCTATACAAGGCATGCAAGGGGAAGACGACTATGTTAGAATCTGAAGGGTTACAAACCAGGTCTTTGCAAAAGATCCAAACACCAGGACATAATAAACCAACTCCAGTTTTTATAGATACTACTCCAAAGACAGAGAAACCCAACTCCCACGATAATAAGTAGATTCCGGTGGCCAAAGAACTAGTCCGCTCGATCCAGCAAAAATATGTCAACTCCATTCTAAGAAGCGTGTGCGTATCCTTGCATCATGAAATTTTATAGCATGCTGATCATATTTTCTACATGTTTCTTACCCATCTCTCTTTTAGAAAATAAGCTTACAGATAGAAGAATTTCTGACCTTTGGTATCGTCTGTGAGGAAAGATTCTTGCAGAATTCTCTGTACTCCAATGCAGATGTAAGTACCTGTTGTATATCACTATATTTTTACATCAGCATGTATTTTGTTAATTGGCGTGAATCCAACCTTTATCTGATCTAAATTTAGTTGTAGCAAAATGTATGATTAAAGTCCACAATGTTGATTTTTGTAAGGAAAACTGCTTGGTAGTTTTGCATCCTAAGCTGCATGAGTGTACTATCTCATATCAGTGGGTTTGATTACTCTGGTTCTGCAGTGGGTTTTCAGTGTTTTTTTACTATGTTGTCATGTCGTATCCCTAGCTCTTACATCATACTCCCTCCGTCCAGATTAGATGTCGCAGAAATGGATAAAACTGGGTGTATCTAGAACTGAAATACGCCTAGACCCATCCATTTATTTCCGGATGGAGGGAATACATGTCAATATGGCATGCCTTTCTATTCTTAAGTACCTATTCCATATCTGCTGTAGCATGTTTTATAATTGAAGCACCATTCTTCTATATAAGGCATGCAAGGGAAAGACGGCTATGTTAGAATCTGAAGGTTTACAAACCAGGTCTTTGCAAAAGAACGAAACGCCAGGAGATAATAAACCAGCTCCATTTTTCATAGATACTGCTCCAGCACAGAGAAACCCAACTCCCACTGATAATAAGCAGATTCCAGTGGCCAAAGAACTAGTCCGCTCCAGTCCGGCAAAAGAATGTCAACTCCATTCTAAGAAGCGTGTGCGTAACCTCGCATCATGAAATTTTATAGCATTCTGATCATATTTTCTACATGTTTCTTACCCATCTCTCTTTTAGAAAATAAGGTTAAATGATAGAAGATTTCCTTCATTGGGATTGTATTCGAGGAAAACATCTTGCAGGAATTATTCGTGCTCCAATCTTTGATGTAAGTACTGTTGTGTATCACTATATTTTACATCGGCATGTATTTTGTTAATCGGCGTGAATCCAACCTTTGTCTGATCTAAAATTAGTTGTAGCAAAATGTTAAAGGCGCCAATGTTGATTTTGTAAAGAAAACTGCACAGTAGTTTTGCATCCGAAATGCAGGAGTGTACTATCTCATATCATGCACATTACTGAATTGTAGTGCTGCTCTGGTTGCCCATTCATTCATTGTGTCAATGTTGCTTTCGTATTACCTTACCTGGCTGATGATAGTTGTGCCATATTGTGTTAATTTGGTGTTGGCTAGTTGCCCAAACGTTTGTTGTGCCAATGTTGCTTTCCTATTATCTGACTTGGCCAATGATAGCAATGCTAGTGTCTTAATTTGGTGCAGGATGCTGAAGATAAGAAGACAAACTCTGAAAACAGCAAGGCAACCCCATTGTTTCTTTCCAATAAATCTAGGCCAGGTAATATGCCAATAACTCATGATTAATCTGTTTGGTTCCTCCTAATTTATGTTACGATGAAGTGGTCGAGACACTCTCCACTATCAATAATACAAGCTCGCCAAAATCGCCATCCGAATCTGTTCAAGATCCTCTCATCTCGAATGCAACGGAAAAAATGTATGTTTGTGAACCAATTAATGGCTGAAGGAATGATGGAAATGGTGGAGGAATCAGAGGTGCGGAGTCGTGTGACACAACAACTGATCAATGTTTTCAGAGACAGTGTAGCAAAGCAGCAAGAACTTGCCCAAATGCTTATGGGCGTCATCCGTGCTGAGGTTGCAGATTGTGACGTTGTAGATCGTTAGGTTCTGTTCATTTATTTGCACTGGCATCAATCTTTGATTGCCAAGTGGATGTAATTTCATGTAATATATGCTGGATGTGCAACGTTTTTCCTTGTATGTCGTACCTTTGCTTGATCAGTTTTGGTCTTGTGCATAATTGCTCGTCGTAATGGGCTCAAATTATCTAATTTGGACTAAACACATGTACGAACTTTAGTGGGCCCATTAAGTTAATGGGCCGATACCAGGCCGAAAGTTAATGGTTGGCCCTCTTAACTCCCGGGTCATTAACAGGCTGACATCGAAGCGGGAAACAGGTGGACCCAATTGATTTCCCGTAACAGGCTGTTACTAAGTTCGGGCTACATATGGCCCAACTATATTGTGGGCCTTTAGCAGGCCGAAAGAGACATCGGGCTTGTACTGGACCATGAAGAGCATGGGCCGCTAAGAGGCCGAAAGTCAGGTCGTATTGTAAATGGACCAACTGTGTTGTGGGCCTTTAGCAGGCCGAAAGAGAAACCTGGCTGGTATTGGACCATGAAGGGCATGGGCCGTTAAAAGGCCAAAACTCAGGTCCGACTACAAATGGCCCAAGTCATTTATGGTCCGTTAACAGGCTGAAAGGCACATAGGGCCGGGAATTGGCCCAACAATTAAATGGGTCGCTAAAAGGCCAAAACTCAGGTCCGACTACAAATGGCTCAACGGATATATGGGCCGTCACCAGGCTGAAAGACACAGCGGGCCGGAAATTGGCCCAACACTTAAATGGGTCACTAAAAGGCCGAAACTCAGGTCCGACTACAAATGGCCCAACTGATTTATGGATCGTCAACAGGCTAAAAGACACATCGGGCCGGAAATTAGCCCAATATTTAAATGGGTCGCTAAAAGGCCGAAAGATGTACATTGTGAAAATTGGCCCATCCACTGAATGGGCCGTTAACAGGCCGAAATCTCATCGGGCCGATATTGAGCCCAAATATATAGCAAGCTGTTAGCAGGCTCGAACTGACGATGGGCTACAATGGTGTCAAATCTTTAACGGGCCGTTGACGGGCCGAATTAGCACATCTCTTATGGGTCATGGGCTTAAATCGACTTGACACAAGTAGGCCTTATATAGGCCGGCCTGCTATTTTTTACTAGGCCGACCTTTTTTACCGGAATGGGCCACTGTTGGGCCGTGCCACATGTCAACCTATCATAGGCACCTCCTGTCCAATGAGTGGATGACATCTGTCCCAACGGTGAGGCAACATGTGTTTCCTCCGGCCAATGATGATTTTACACGTGGAAAATCCCCATTGGTCCGGGGTGTTAACGGGTTATCTGATCCAAAACCAGACCCGATAGCTTAACAGCGTTCCGTTACGGTGGATGCCACGTGTCGGTCACCCTTGACGAAAACACTTCTGTGACGCGCGATTTATCGTCATGGAAGTGGACACTTCTGTGATGATAATTTTGGCAATGTCATGGAACACTTCTAATGACAAAGACAGTATGACTATCTTGATTCTGTCATAAATTTGTCATGGATGTACATGCATGACAGAAAACGTGACCTACTGTGACAAACACGTATCATCACGGAAGTGTATTTTTTTTTGTAGTGTACCCAGACATTTTGAGCACATGCTCACTGGCTAAGATGTTCTCCTCCATCTTTGTAGGCAAAGTACTTGTCAGAGGTCTCATACCTCTCGACATGGGCATGAGTCTGAAATACCAATTTCAGCTCTTGGAACATCTCATAAGTTCCATGGCGTTCAAAACGTCTTTGAAGCCCCGGTTCTAAGCCGTAAATCACGGCGCACTAAACTATAAATTAGTCATCATATTGAGCTTGTCAAACGTTCATAATGTCTGCATCAGCTCCTGCAATAGGTCTATCACCTAGCGGTGCATCAAAGACATAATTCTTCTGTGTAGCAATGAGGATTATCCTCAGATCACGGACCCGGTCCGCATCATTGCTACTATCATCTTTCAACTTAGTTTTCTCTGGGAATATATCAAAAACAAAAGGGGTGCTATAACACGAGCTTTTGATCTACAATATAATTTGCAAATATTATCAGGACTAAGTTCATGATAAATTAAAGTTCAATTAATCAAATACTTATGAACTCCCACTTAAATAGACATCCCTCAAGTCATCTAAGTGATACGTGATCCAAATCAACTAACCCATGTCCGATCATCACATGAGATGGGGTACTCATCAATGGTGAACATCTCTATGTTGATCATATCTACTATATGATTCACGTTCGACCTTTCGGTCTCCAGTGTTCCGAGGCCATGTTTGTACATGCTAGGCTTGTCAAGTTTAACCCGAGTATTCCACATGTGCAAAACTATCTTACACCCATTGTATGTGAACGTAGAGTCTACCACACCCGATCATCACATGGTGTCTCAACACGACGAACTGTCGCAACGGTCCATACTCAGGGAGAACACTTATACCTTGAAATTTAGTGAAGGGATCATCTTATAATGCTACCGCCATACTAAGCAAAATAAGATTGAAAGTGCGTTAAGTCGACTAGAGGGGGTGAATAGGCGATTTTTACAAATTCGTCACTGAGGAAATTCAAAGTGAGGAATTTCCTAAGTCACGAACTACAAGCAGTGGAATAAGTACTCAAGTGTAAACATAATAGAGTAATAGCATAGTCATGATGATGAAATGAAAATAAACACAGAGCACAAGTAGCGTGTAACACATCATAAGCAGGATGAAGACAAAGTGACTGAAGAATTGGGATTGAGGAAATTGAGAAAGTCTTCAGTCAAAGTCTTCAAACAGTAGCAATCAAGTACATCAACACATGAATGAGGAAATTAAAGGGTTGAGGAAATAGAACCACTAGCTTGGTGAAGGCGATGATTTGGTAGACCAGTTCCAACTGTTGTGACAGTTGTACGTCTGGTTGGAGCGGCTAGGTATTTAAACCAGAGGAATCACAGTCCTCACTGTATTCTCCTTGAGCTAAGATCACACAGACCTCGCCCAATCACTCGTGGTAAGTCTTTAGGTGACTTCCAAACCTTCACAGACTTGGTCACTTGGCGATCCAAAATTCATCTTGGATGCTCAGACCATGACGCCTAACTGTCTGGAGGATGCGCAGTCCTCAAAGGTAACAAGCACCGGTTCCACACAGGAACAATCTCTTCAGTGATGCTCAATCACATTGGGTGTGTAGTTGCTTGGGTTTGGGTTTTTCATCACTGATGATTTTCGCTCAAAGTACTCCGGGGATGAGATGCTCTCAATGACAAGTGTCAATCTATCTCTCGGAGCAGCCAACCAGCTAGTGGTTGTAGGGGGCGGCTATTTATAGCCTAGGGAGCAGCCCGGCATGATAAGACATAAATGCCCTTCAATGATATGACCGTTAGGTGGGTAGATATTTTGGACAGCTGGCGCATAGCACAGCAACGGTCGGATATTTGAGCTCACAAATTCCTCAGGGTTATCATGTTCCTCACTTGTAGGCAATCCGCACTGGCGAATTCCCAACTCCTCAGTCAGAACAAATTCCTCAGTGAACAGAATCTTCGTCTCTTTCACTGAAGAAATTGACTAGACTGTATGAGATTTCCAATGGCGTCACTCAAAAGGATTGGGTAGGTATAGGATTTTGAGATGAGCATCACTTGGAAACTTTTCCTTAGTTTTACCTCGACCCTTTTAACAGTACGGTGTTTCCTATGACTCAAGAAAGAGAAAATGAAACTACAAAAACAGAAGTCTTCACGCTTCATAATCCTAGCATTAATATCAAAGTCTTCAAGGTCACACCAATTTCCTCAGTTTCAAAGTCTTCAAGAAAACCAAAGTCTACAACTAAAGACATTCATTTCTAGGGGTCGACTTTCACTGTAAATATCAAACTCCCCATAGATTTATAGTACATGTGTACACTCACAAACACATTAGTCCCCTTAACCTATAAGTCTTCAATACACCAAAATCACTAAGGGGCACTAGATGCACTTACAATCTCCCCCTTTTTGGTGATTGATGACAAATAGGTTTAGTTTTCAAGATATAGAAATACTAATAATGAGGAATTTGATTGCAAGATATAGAAGAAATCCCCCTGAAGATGTGCATATTGGGGAATTTGCTTTGAACAGCAAATGCACATTGTAGAGTAATATCATGGGAATCTCCCCCTATATCTTGTAATTCATACACGCATTTAACAAATGATATGAAGAATTTGAAATGCATGATGAAATATGGGTTCTGACGAATTCAGCATGCGTGCATTAAGGTATATGAAGAATAAGCATGCAGCGAAAGCAGTTCAAAAGAGTCAGAGCACCATAGGACTTAAGTTTACAACTCATCAGAGCAAACACCTCAGAAGTGCAAGAGCTTTAACTTAACCAAAAAATGCCCAATATAAGAGACCCGCTTGAAGACTAACTCAAATTTCTCCCCCTTTGTCATCAAATGACCAAAAGGGACGAAAAATGACGACTGACACCCCTGAAGAATATCATCATGATGTCGATGGAGGAGCGCCAGCGTTGTTGGGGTCGTCCGTTGAGGTAGGGCATGCCGCAGTGTCGTTCAAGTCTTTAGCTTCATCCATCTCGCGTGATGAAGAATATGAACTGGTGGCAAGTTGAGGAACTTTGACCTTCTTGAATTTCTTTGAAGGTGGTTGTGCCCAGTCAAAGTCCCGTTGGAATTCCATCTCCTTGAGATCTTCAGCACTATAAAGAATAGACAATATAGCCCAAGTGCGATCAAAGACTTCATGCAAGTTGTAGTGGTTTTTCTTCACAGTATTTTGAGTTAATGTCATGTCCTGAAGAATTGTGCCAAATTGACGCTTGACCCACTTGTGATTTTGCTCAACTTTCTGATGAAGACTGAGGAGAAGTTCACGATCATTCATCACATGCAGAGTTGTGGCTTGAGGATTTGGCTTTGAAGCTTTAGCGGCAGAGTCTTGTGTTGTAGAGTCATCATTGGTGTAATAGGATGTAGCTTTGCGAAACTGTCCATCCAATGGACGAGTACCTTCATCAATGACAACAGCCTTGCCCTTTTCATCAGCTGAGGAAATAGTCCATTTGAGGACTTCTATAGGTGGCAAATAGCTGAGATGATTTTGAACATCAGCCTTGTAGTGAATCGAAGACCTTGATCTGATGGATTTCATGATCTAGGGAGCATAAGGTTTCAATTCAAACGGTGACAGAGCAGCATTGGCCAGAGTCCTCGTGAAGAAATCATGATAGTTGATAGGGATACCATGTATGATATTGAACAGCAGATTCTTCATGATGCCAACAACCTCTTCTTCATCAGAGTTGTGGCCCTTGATTGGGCTGAGGGTTTTGGTCAATATGCGATACACTGTCCTTGGCACATAGAGCAATTCCTTCACAAGGAATGTAGTCCTTGGAGCTTGGCCAGCCCTCAAAGGCTTCATGAGCACTTGCATCAAATGATTGGACAATTCAGGTTCTGCATAGATGAGTCTTGCACCTTCAGTGGGAGGACTGACTGGGACAGCATGAAGTAATTCAGAGGCTGGTGCTTTGTAATGAGTATTTTCAGTCATCCAGTCTAGCACCCATGAATTCACATCTTCAACATTTCCGGTGAGGTGCAGTGTTGCATAGAATTGAAGGTTGAGTTCTTCATTCCAATTGCAGATGTCGGAGCAGAAACCGAGCAGCCCAGCGTCATGAAGAATAGTCAGGACAGGAGTGAAGCATGAAAGAGATTCCATGTCCACATGAGGAATTTGATGGTGCTCAAATACCTTGTCCTTATCAAATAGAAGTGAAGAATAAAAGTTCATCTGACTGGCTGTCCAGAAGCGCTTGCGTCAAAGTCTTGCAGAGTCAAAGGGATTGTAATCTGTGAAGAAATGATTATCAGCAAAGAAATCATCAGCTTTGAATGTCTGCTTCTTGGTATGAGGATTATGTGTCTTGAGTTGAAGATCAACAGGTGAAATCTTCACAGCCTCTGGAGCCAGAGGCTGTGGAATTTCAATAGCAGTTTCAGCAGCAGCCTTGGCTTCCATTTCTTCAGCACTAGTGGCTAGAATTTCTTCAGTCAAAGAGTGACGTGATGTTTGACGTTCTTTAGAGCCCGTAAGAATTTCTTCAGTCTACACAGGGGACTGAGGAACATGATGCAGAGGATTGGTCAATGGTGAATTTAGATGATGTCTTTCTCAGTAGTCATCATTCATAACAGGTGTAGTAGACCCAATGTCCACATCCTCATCTTCTTCATCAATTTCTTCAACGGCTGCCTCTTCAACTGTGAACTGAGGCATGGGCGATGATACCCGTGGCGTAACTGGAACTTCCAACACTTCAGTTTCTTCATCCAACTGCTCTAAAGAAGCAGCAGAAGGATTTTCTTCATCACTGTCATTTGGAATAACATATTCCTCACCAAAGGGAACAATCTCCTTTGATGGCATGCTTGAGATAGGAACAACATCAATGGGGTTAATGAATGAGCTTGTCAAAGTCTTCACTTTCTTGGGAGCTGAAGACTCTGCAGTTGCAGATGCTTTCCTTTTCTTCACTGCAGCCCCCTCCACAGCTTTGGACTTCTTTGCTTCTAAGGCGGAAGGAAGGTTGATATTTTTCATCTGTGATGACTTTGCAGGAGGAGCAGATGAAATTGGTACAACTTCTTCAGGCACAACAGATGCAACTGCCCTGGCAGGTTCAGATTCTTCAGGCCCAGCGATAGATGCTTCAACTGGCCTGGGTTCAGGTTCTTCAAGCGCAACATTGGAGGTTGCCCTGTCAATTTCTTCAGAGGCTAGAATTTCATCAGCCCTGGTACTTTCATTTTCTTCAACAGTCTGATTGTCATCAGCTGTTCTTACATGTTCTTCAGTAGGCTGAGTAGATGCCTTAGCCCGAGGAATTTCTTGTTGTGATGAAGCTGCAACGTTTGGTGTGAACCCCTTCGCCATTCTGACGAATCTTACTTTGGCGCCTAGCCAATCTACACGGTATGTGTTGAATTCATCACTGAGAGCTTTGATCTCAGACTGCATATTCACAAGTTCTTCAGCAGACATGTTTACAACATTTTTCTTCAGAAAACGATCCTTTCTGTACTAAGCTTTCTTTGCTTGCCTGGCCTTCTCAAATTTCCATTTTTCTTCGCCTATGAAGGCCGTCGACATATGGCTTTGGCTAGGTGTGAGGTTTAATTCAGGCAGAGGAGTATTAGAATCCTTGTGCCATAGGTCGATGAAATCGAGGATCTTCTTCGGATCCAGTAAGAGAGGCATAACACCACCTTTTGCTCTAGCAGCCTTTTTTGCCTGTCTCTGATGATCTCAGCCAATTCTTCATCATCAGCCTCATCGTCACTTGACGGAACTTGAAAGGCAACCTGCTTCTTGTGAGGACTTGGCCTGGCAGTGGCCTTTTTCTTCAACAAGGTTGGAGCAGTAGAAGATTGTGGCGGAGCTGAGGAACTTGCAGATGCTCTTGAAGCAATAGAGATTCCTGTAGTCCTTTGACACGTGGCAAGATGCACATGTGCTGAGGACTTTCTGGTTGAGGGAGAAGGAGCTGCCTTGGAAGATGTTGCTTGAGGAATAGGCCATGAGGACTTTGAAGAACTTTGCCTTGAGGGCATTGCAGCTGAAGAATGTGGCTTGACAGCTAAGTTCTTTGGAAAAGCCTTCTCGGGCTTGCTAGCAGAGGCCTCAGTGACGGTAGCAGCAGAATCTTCGTTGAATTTCTTCACTGCTTCGTTTGCCATTTTAGCCAACTTGGCTTGGCGCTTGGCCCACTCCTTGGGAAAATCCTCACCTCTTCTGATGCTAGAGGGATCAGTGTGATGCCCGGATAATTAGGCTACAGTAACCCTCTGCTAATGATGCCATGTCACCTCGATTACTGTGGCTAATCTCGCATTAGTTTGAAACCAATTCAAATTCAAATTCAAAATCAAGCAAACTTTAAAAGTTTTCAAATATTAAAACTAAAATGTTCCTGGTGAGCCACATAATGCATAGGTAAGTATGGTGGAGAAACCACACTTTTAAAAAGGTTTAATACTCTAAAAATATTTTAAACAATAGCAAAAATAATTAGTTGAATGCCTTTTACAAAAAATAAAATATTAAACTATTTTATTTAGTTGCCCAAACTTATGTGGCAGTAGCCTATCTACTAACGCTAAATTAGGGACTACTTTTATAGTTTGCAAAACTAAAATAAAAGAGGAACTAAAGTAAAAAAGAAAACAGAAAAGGAAAATTAAACAAAAGTAAAATATAAGAAACAGAAAGAGAAAAACCCCTCCCTCGCTGGCCTCGGCCCAGCTAGCCATCGGGCTAACCAGGCCGGCCCAGCCGCCCCCTATAACCCCCTGAGCCACCCCCCCCCCCCCCCGAACACTAACCCTATCCACCCCATTTTCCCCACTCTCCCCACGTCGCTCGTCCTCCCGATCCAGATCGAGGGATCAAGGGATCGATCCCATCGCCCCCCCCCCCCCGCCGATGCTGCCTGGAGCGACCCCCTCCCTGTCGTCGTCCACACACCCGAGCCCGGCGCCCCGTTGCCCTCCGACCGCGCCTCGCCACCGCAACCGGTGGCCACTCGGGCGAGCTTCCACGACGTCGCCGGAACCACATCGCAACGCGGATCGTCTCCGCTTCCTTCCTCACTGGACTGCTTCCCCTGCGTGCGTCGTCCCCATCTTCCTCCCCGTGCCCCACTGCTACACCCTACGCGCAACCGTGAGAAACCCCCGTCTCCTCCTTTCCCCTGTCCTCGTCGCAAGACAGCTGCCCTCGTCCGTGCCGCTCGCTTGGCCTCAGCGTGCCTCTGGCTGTGCCCACAGACGCCTGCTCACCCGCCTCGTGGCTGCTCCCGTCGCCTCGGGCTCCAGCCACTGCCACTCACCAAGAACCACCTCCGCCGCTGCCGACCCGCCTCATGGTGGTCCGTGGCACCCTCCACGGCCCCACGTCCTCCTCTGGCGACCGCCCGCCGCCAAGGACCCGCCCAGGCCTCGCTGGCCAGCGCCCGGTGCCATCAGACGTTGGCGTCGCTTCGGGTTCGCCTGACAGCAGCCTCGCCCTCACATGCCCACGCCCGCTAAGGCACCCCTTTGGGCCATTGACAACAGGCCCCACCCCCAGGAACTTTTTATAAAAAAAACAACAATAAATAAAATTAAGTAATTAATAATTAAATTAATCAATTACTTAATTAGGTAAATTAATTAACCTAATTAATTGTAATTAATAAACCTAATCATTTTAGTTAGACTAACTAAACCAGATTAGTTAGTCTTAGTCTATGACATGTGGGGCTCTTCTGTTAGTTTGACTAGTCAACGGTCAACGCTGATCGCTGACGTCATGCTGACGTCACGATGATGCAATAAACATTTTTGAATTAAATTAATACTTATAATTTATAAATGGATTAAAACTTTCAAAATTAATATAAAATAAACCGTAGCTCAGATGGAAAAACTTTGTACATGAAAATTGCTCAGAACGGCGAGAAGAACCCGGAAACGCAGCCCATTCATCCGCCACGCATCCCTAACCTATCGAACTCGCAACTTTCCCCCTCCGGCTCCTCTGCCCGAAAACACGAAACACCGGGGATACTTTCCGGATGTTTCCTTCACCTAAGATCACCTCATACTGCGTTAGGGCACGCCTAGCATCACGCTTTGCTTTGTCATGCATCGTCATGCATATGTTTGCATTGTATTCATTGTTTCTTCCCCCTCTTCTTCCGCTAGACACCGAGACCGATGCCGCTACTACCCAGTACTACTACGAAGTTGACGACCCCTCTTTCTTGCCAGAGCAACCAGGCAAGCCCCCCCCTTGATCACTAGATATCGCCTATTCTTCTCTATACTGCTTGCATTAGAGTAGTGTAGCATGTTACCGCTGTTAATCCTATCCCGATGCATAGCATGTCCTTGCTACTATCATTGTTACCTTTACCGCAATCCTACATGCTTAGTATAGGATGCTAGTGTTTCATCAAGGCCCTACATTCTTGTCCGTCTGCCATGCTATACTATCGGGCCGTGATCACTAGGGAGGTGATCACGGGTATATACTATATACTTTATACATGACACATGTGGTGACTAAAGTCGGGTCAGCTTGTTGAGTACCCGCAAGTGATTCTGATGAGGGGGCTGAAAGGACAGGTGGCTCCATCCCGGTAGAGGTGGGCCTGGGTTCCCGACGGCCCCGATCGTTCCGTTAATGGCGGAGCTTGAGGCAGGTTGAGACCACCTAGGAGAGAGGTGGGCCTCAGCCTGCTCGGCGTTCGCGGATACTTAACACGCTTAACGAGATCTTGGTATTTGATCTGAGTCTGGCTACTGGCCTATATGCACTAACCAATTACGCGGGAACAGTTATGGGCTCTCGACGTCGTGGTATCAGCTGAAGCACTTCGTGACGTCAGCGACTGAGCTGCGTGCGCCGGATTGGAACATAAGCCTGCTCTTGTATTAAGGGGGCTAGTTCTACTTCCGGCCGCCCTCGCAATGTGCAGGTGTACTATGGGTGATGGGCCCAGACCCCTGTGCGCTTAGGTTTAGACCGGCGTGCTTACCTCTCTGTTGTGCCTAGGTGGGGCTACGACGTGTTGATCTTCCGCGGCCGGGCATGATCCAGAAAAGTGTGTCCGGCCAAATGGGATCAAGCGTGTTGGGCTATGTGTTGCACCCCTGCAGGGAAGTTAATCTATTCGAATAGCCGTGATCTTCGGTAACAGGATGACTTGGAGTTGTACCTTGACATTATGACAACTAGAACCGGATACTTAATAAAACACACCCTTCCAAGTGCCAGATACAACCCGGTGATCACTCTCTAACAGGGAGACAAGGAGGGGATCGCCGGGTAGGATTATGCTATGCGATGCTACTTGGAGGACTTCAGTCTACTCTCTTCTACATGCTGCAAGACGGAGGCTGCCAGAAGCGTAGTCTTCGACAGGATTAGTTATTCCCCTCTTATTCTGGCATTCTGCAGTTCAGTCCACCGATATGGCCCTTTACACATATACCCATGCATATGTAGTGTAGCTCCTTGCTTGCAAGTACTTTGGATGAGTACTCACGGTTGCTTTTCTCCCTCTTTTCCCCTTTCCCTTCTACCTGGTTGTCGTAACCAGATGCCGGAGCCTAGGAACCAGACGACACCGTCGATGATGACTCCTACTACACCGGATGTGCCTACTACTACGTGCAGGTCACCGATTTACGACCACTGTGAGTAGTTTAGGAGGATCCTGTGCAGGAGGCCCGCGCCTCTTTCGATTTGTATCCCAGTTTGTGCTAGCCTTCTTAAGGCAAACTTGTTTAACTTATGTCTGTACTCAGATATTGTTGCTTCTGCTGACTCGTCTATGATCGAGCACCTGTATTCGAGCCCTCGAGGCCCATGGCTTGTATTATGATGCTTGTATGACTTATTTATGTTTTAGAGTTGTGTTGTGATATCTTCCCGTGAGTCCCTGATCTTGATCGTACACGTTTGCATGCATGATTAGTGTACGATAGAATCGAGGGCGTCACAAGTTGGTATCAGAGCCGACTGCCTATAGGAATCCCCTTTCCAACTCCTTGGCCGAAGTCGAGTCTAGACATTGCAAAAACTTTTTACTAACATGGCTGTGTGTCTTACGGGCCCATGTCGCCATTGGGTGGTACTAGGATCTTTTACTCCTCGACCTTTACTCTGGGACTCTGAACTCTCTTCTACTCGGGTTAAGCGGATTTACTAACTCTAACTCTAGGTTCTCGTAACTACTTCCTCCCGGAGAGACCTTAGCACAAATGATCGCCTGCTGCACCGAAGGATTCCGAAGATACTCTTCGATGTTCACTCGAGACTTTGTGTCCGTTGCTTTTGCAATTCCCTACCACCGAAATATCCCTATGAATAAATACATACATCTGTCGTTCTTACTTTTGTTCCTAGTTGATCTTGTCATTGGAAGATACCCTGAAATTCTCTCTTTGATCCGAGAATACTTTGTGCCTACTGCCTTGCAGTTCTTTTCCACATGAATACCCCTACGGATAATTCCTCGCTCTTACCGAGTATCAGCTCATCCCTAGTTCATGTGTTTCACGAAATTCTTCAAAATACTATCCAATCTGAATCCTCATTAGCCTATGGCTCTTGAAATGCTTGTCTGCCTGCATTTTGGTTAATTCCAAATGACTAGCAATATTCATGGATGTCCTTTGCCTTTATCATCTTGAGTCCCTTGATTCAATATGTTGTGAATGTTGCAATCCTTAATCAGATCCTAGAATTCATCCTTTCAGCTCAGACGTCATTTTAAACATGAGTTGGATCTCGACCAGTCAAATTGCCATCGATTGTACCCCTAAGCCTACTCAACTTATCCATCCTTGATCAGAGCGTTGCTTCTGATCCCCTGATTTGGAAATCATAATTCTTTTGCATTTGAACTTTGAATTAGTCAGATGTTTCTATAATCAGATCTCCTTGCATTCTTCTTCCTCTGGTTGAGTACCGATACTCACATCAGCTTCGTTGTGGATCGCCCGATCCATTGTTGGATTTCATCCGACATCGGCCTTCATATTCAATAACCTTGTGAGCCTTTCCACGGGTATATAACGCCTTTGGTAAATTGTATCCTCTGCTTTGACAACCATGCTCTACTTTTGAGCTTGTGTTATTTACTTCTGAAGTTCGTGGTATATGTTCCTAAGAAGCCCCGTTGGGTAGAACCTATGCCTTCCCTAATCTGTGTGAACCCGAAAGTTATACGGGTTATACACTACTGCCGCTTCGTCAGATAACTTTTCAACACTACAACTCCGATAACGAGAAGTGAATGGATGGTCATGCATTCGAGAAGTGGGAGTCGACCTTGAACTTTGTGTTCATGCCCATGGACACGATGTAGATCCTATCATGAAAGCTTCTTGTAATAATAACTATTTCCTTGATATAATATGCTTTGGTATCGGTGAATTGATTCTTTGCAATCGTGCTTCCGACCGTATGTTCTTCTTTGATCCCATTTCTTGCGCAAGTTTAAGCACTTGTCTTCTGTGGATCAATACCCTGGTCCAACCTCTACTTTGATCTGTCGTCGAGTATTACACTCTGGTATCTCGAGAATATCACCGAACTACATAACTTCTTGTGAGTTCTTCATCAATTATTATTTCTTGATGATTCCAATTTTCTCCGGGTTTTGAGTTGTTTGTCACCAAACACCGATAACTGAATCGAGTCCGTTCTACGGTTCAACTACTCTTTGTAATCCTTATTACCTGCGAGTTGTACTCGCTGATGTCATTCCCAACGGATTGACTACATCATCATTGTCATGTTAAAGCTTAAATTGTGCTACCTGGTCCTTATTCCCAGAGCACAACTTTCGATGATGAGCTAAGCTTACGTCGACTTTCCTTGTCATATCATTTTGCCTTGAACAACAAGCTTGATTCTGAGTTAGGACGCACCCGTGGTTCCAATAACTTTTCGCTTCATCATTCCTTTGACTTGATGTGATCGCCGATCTATTACATCTTCGTGGAGCCTCTCGACAAAATTTGTCGTGATCATCATCAACATCTTGACTCCTTCCTGGATATCAATTGAATTCATGATGAGAAATACCATCCTTGCCCTCGACGACTTGTGTTGTCATCGACCACTTTAATGCCTCCCCTCCAACACAAACTTGTTCGTGTTCTGTGTTATACCTTGAGTTCCTTGCTATCCAGCCTTTGTTATTAATTACCTTGGAGTGTTACCATCTCTTTTGTCAAGAATGTGGTGAGAATTTCACCACCTCTTAAGAATTCTTGATATAATAATACTTCTCGCCATCTCCGTTCATTCCTTGGACCCCGTATTGTTTTTTTAACCGGAATACCGACAATTGAGCTATGACGTGTGAATTCAAAACTTGTAGCAACCCTATTGCTTTGGAGTGAATGGGCGATAGTTTCATTCTAAGTATTCCGATAATTGAATCACCATTCTAACATTGGTCGTGCAACCCAGCCCATATTTCGGGTGCACCTTTCAACCAATGTTTAATTATGTATGTTTTCCTCGAGCATACCTCACTATATCATTTGATCTGACAAAGGTTATCTCCTTGTTCAGATAATCATGGAAATCCATTTTTTTGAAATCTCAATGGAATGTCACTGAGTCCATCAGCCACCTCCTCACCCTCTCCTTGATTTAATGATGAACTCTTGTTTTGGAACTCTCTTCCATAGTTCGTTCCCCGAGAGTCTTATGACGTCACCTTGTTAATTTGTGTCACACCTTTTCTTCTCAGGCATCATGAGCCTGAGGTATCCCAACACCAATCAAATCTGAATCTCGGTCAAATATGATGGTTGGAACATACTTTCGAGAGTTATAACATTGGTCCTCTTAGGACCCGGTAAGGTGATGTCATGCCTAGCGCCCCTGGCCGGAGGACCTATTGTTACAGATTCCTTTTCAGCAAGGTTATCCATTCTTCCACGAGGAAATTGTAAGACTTATTCTATAAGTTGTTTCCGATGGATCCTTTGTATCCAAAGACTGACCTTTGCTTGAAGACCATGCCAAGGCTACCTCGAAGCATGTCTGTAGTACGCCGATTTTCAATAAGAACATTTGAAGCACAATGCTAAATATTCTTTGTCCATTATCCAAACACCGTTGTATGGATAATGTCACGAAAATTTCTCTCCCCTTACCTAAAGGGTTTTCTACATTATATCTTGTCACAGATATCATGCTTTGCATGTCCTTGGAAGGATGTACCCCTGGAATATGTGTTTAAAAACATTTTTCCTTTCCATTGTTTCGTTTAATCTGATAATCATATTGCCTTTCCATTGTTTTGTTTAACCTTTCTTGTAAGCCGATTTAACTGAGCAGTGATAATTCCCTGCTTAGGTAAGCACCTTGTTGTACCACGCGGTCAGTAAGACCCTGGTACTATTGTTGATGACATTCCGGTAGCCGCCGATGGACGAGAACTTTACCTATTGGTCCGCCTCGTTCAACGAGCAGGAAAATGGTTCTCTCCGTCCCTCGCCCTTGGTTCCGATGTTGTTGCCGACATAACCGATAGTCTATCCTCTGACATGCCTTGCTTACATGATCCTGCAAGATGTCATTGCCCTTCTTACTTTTAAACCACATGGTGGGCCCATAACCCACAGTTCCACAGGATCGAAACCCGACTCTCCTGTACACCCTATTGTCAAAGTTATTCCTCGCGCTTGACTTTGTATGTAATTCACGGGCCACCTGCCTAGTGATCTATTCTGGTATCAGACGCAATACTTAATCTCGTTGCTTTGAACCCCCTTCACACTCTGTTTCAGGCAATGAACGATTGCCTACCCGCTTGAAACTTCTCATGGTACCTCCTTACTTACTCTCGATATTTTCTTAAGTTTCAATTCGAGAGTTACTTTCCGCCACCTTCCCCGATCTTATCGACTAGATAGTTTACCTTGCAGAGGTCTGTTCTCCCTGTATGCCCACCCTTTATTCTTTCTTAAATACGATGGAGTTCCCAAAGAAAGGATGCCGACTTCATCATGATGACCTGAAGCAGAGAAATGAAGACATCAATGTATTGGACCGGCCTCTTCGAGAAGAGCAATCCAGAATGAGAAGACCCGCTAGATTCTTTAACAAACCTTTCCCCCTTTCACTACCTCTTAAATCTCGGGACGAGATTTCTTGTAGTGGAGGAGAAGTGTGATGCCCGGATAATTAGGCTAAAGTAACCCTCTGCTAATGATGCCATGTCACCTCGATTACTGTGGCAAATCTCGCATTAGTTCGAAACCGATTCAAATTCAAATTCAAAATCAAGCAAACATTAAAAGTTTTCAAATATTAAAACTAAAATGTTCCTGGTGAGCCAAATAATGCATATGTAAGTATGGTGGAGAAACCACACTTTTAAAAAGGTTTAATACTCTAAAAATATTTTAAACAATAGCAAAAACAATTAGTTGAATGCCTTTTACAAAAAATAAAGTATTAAACTATTTTATTTAGTTGCCCAAACTTATGTGGCAGTAGCCTATCTACTAACGCTAAATTAGGGACTACTTTTATAGTTTGCAAAACTAAAATAAAAGAGGAACTAAAGTAAAATGAAAAATGTAAAAGGAAAATTAAACAAAAGTAAAATATAGCAAAAAGAAAGAGAAAACCCCTCCCTCGCTGGGCCTCGGCCCAGCTAGACATCGGGCCAACCAGGCCGGCCCATGCCCCCTATAACCCCCTAAGCCCCCCCCCCCCCGAACCCTAACCCTATCCACCACATTCTCCCCACTCTCCCCACGTCGCTCGTCCTCCCGATCCAGATCGAGGGATCAAGGGATTGATCCCATCGCTTCACCGATGTTGCTGGAGCGAATTCTCCTCGCTGCCGCCCACACACCCGAGCCCGGCGCCTGCCCTTCTCCGACCGCGCCTCGCCGCCGCAACCGGTGGCCACTCGGGCGAGCTTCCACGACGTCGCCGGAACCACATCGCCACGCGGATCATCGCCGCTGCCTTCCTCGCTGGACTGCTTCCCATGCGTGCGTCGTCCCCATCTTCCTCGTCGCGCCCCACTGCCACTCCCCTACGCACCAACGTGAGAAACCCCCGTCTCCTCCTTTCCCCTGTCCTCGTCGCGCACAGCCGGCCCCGTCCCGTGCCCGCTCGCTTGGCCTCGCGCGTGCCCCTGGCTGTGCCCGCTGCGTACGCCCGTGCTCACCCCGCCCCTGTGGCTGCTCTCCGTCGCCTCGGGCTCCAGCGCCCTGCCACTCAGCCGCAACCACCTCCGCCGCTGCTCACCGACCCGCCCCACGGTGGTCCGGTGGCACCCTCCACGGCCCCGGCGTCCTCCTCTGGCGACCGCCCGCTTCGCCATGGACCCGCCCCGCCGTGGCCTCGTCAGCGCCACGCCAGTGCCATCCGCGCACGCTGGGCGTCGCCCAGATTTGCCCTGACGGGCAGCCTCGCCCCTGCGCCCGTTACGCCCACGCCCCGCTAAGGCACCCCTTTGGGCCATTGACAACGGGCCCCACCCCCAGGAACTTTTTATAAAAAACCAACAATAAATAAAATTAAGTAATTAATAATTAAATTAATCAATTACTTAATTAGGTAAATTAATTAACCTAATTAATTGTAATTAATAAACCTAATAATTTTAGTTAGACTAACTAAACCAGATTAGTTAGTCTTAGTCTATGACATGTGGGGCCCTTTTGTTAGTTTGACTAGTCAACGGTCAACGCTGACCGCCGATGTCATGATGACGCAATAAACATTTTCGAATTAAATTAATACTAATAATTTATAAATGGATTAAAACTTTCAAAAATAATATAAAATAAACCGTAGCTCAGATGGAAAAACTTTGTACATGAAAAATGCTCAGAGCGGCGAGATGAACCCGGAAACGCAGCCCGTTCATCCGCCACGCATGCGTAACCTATCGAACTCGCAACTTTCCCCCTCCGGCTCCTCTGCCCGAAAACACACAACACCGAGGATACTTTCCCAGATGTTTCCCCCCTTCACCGGCATCACCTCATACTGCGTTAGGGCACGCCTAGCATCACGCTTTGCTTTGTCATGCATCGTCATGCATATGTTTGCATTGAATTCATTGTTTCTTCCCCCTCTTCTTCCGCTAGACACCGAGACCGGCGCCGCTGCTACCCAGTACGATTACGGAGTTGACGACCCCTCTCTCTTGCCAGAGCAACCAGGCAAGCCCCCCCTTGATCACTAGATATCGCCTATTCTTCTCTATACTACTTGCATTAGAGTAGTGTAGCATGTTACTGCTTTTCGTTAATCCTATCCTGATGCATAGCATGTCCTTTCTACTACTGTTGTTACCTTTACCTGCAATCCTACATGCTTAGTATAGGATGCTAGTGTTTCATCGGTGGCCCTACATTCTTGTCCGTCTGCCATGCTATACTATCGGGACGTGATCACTAGGGAGGTGATCACGGGTATATACTATATACTTTATACATGACACATGTGGTGACTAAAGTCGGGTCAGCTCGTTGAGTACCCGCAAGTGATTCTGATGAGGAGGCTGAAAGGACAGGTGGCTCCATCCCGGTAGAGGTGGCCTGGGTTCCTGACAGCCCCCTACTGTTACTTTGTGGCGGAGCGACAGGGCAGGTTGAGACCACCTAGGAGAGAGGTGGGCTGGCCCTGCTCAGCGTCATGGATACTTAACACGCTTAACGAGATCTTGGTATTTGATCCGAGTCTAGCTCTTGGCCTATACGCACTAACCAACTACGCGGGAACGATTCTGGCTCTCGACGCCGTGGTATCAGCCGGCACTTCGTGACGCCGTGGCCGATCGAGCGGGCGCACGCCGGATTGGAACGTAAGCCTGCTCTTGTTTTAAGGGGGCTAGTTATGCTTCCGGCTGCCCTCACAACGTGTAGGTGTGCTATGGGCAATGGGCCCAGACCCCTGTGTGCTTAGGTTTAGACCGGCGTGCTGACCTCTCTGTTGTGCCTAGGTGGGGCTGCGACGTGTTGATCTTCCGCGGCCAGGCATGATCCAGAAAAGTGTGTCCGACCAAATGGGATCAAGCGTGTTGGGCTATGTGGTGCACCCCTGCAGGGAAGTTAATCTATTCGAATAGCCGTGATCTTCGGTAACAGGACGACTTGGAGTTGTACCTTGACCTTATGACAACTAGAACCGGATACTTAATAAAACACACCTTCCAAGTGCCGACATAACCCGGTGATCGCTCTCTAACAGGGCGACGAGGAGGGGATTGCCGGGTAGGATTATGCTATGCGATGCTACTTGGAGGACTTCAGTCTACTCTCTTCTACATGCTGCAAGACGGAGGCTGCCAGAAGCGTAGTCTTCGACAAGATTAGTTATCCCCCTCTTATTCTGGCATTCTGCAGTTCAGTCCACTGATATGGCCCTTTACACATATACCCATGCATATGTAGTGTAGCTCCTTGCTTGCGAGTACTTTGGATGAGTACTCACGGTTGCTTTTCGTCCTCTTTCCCCCTTTCCCTTCTACCTGGTGGTCGCAACCAGATGCCGGAGCCAGGAGCGACGCCACCGGCCGATGACGACTCCTACTACACCGGAGGTGCCTACTACTACGTACAGGCCACTGACGACGACCAGGAGTAGTTTAGGAGGATCTCAGGTAGGAGGCATGCGGCTCTTTCGATCTATATCCCGGTTTGTGCTAGCCTTATTAAGGCAAACTTGTTTAACTTATGTTTGTACTCAGATATTGTTGCTTCCGCTGACTCGTCTATGATCGAGCACTTGTATTCGAGCCCTCGAGGCCCCTGGCTTCTATTATGATGCTTGTATGACTTATTTATGGTTTAGAGTTGTATTGTGATATCTTCCCGTGAGTCCCTGATCTTGATCGTACACGTTTGCATGCATGATTAGTGTACGATTGAATCGGGGGCGTCACAATCAGCTAGTTGGCCTGGAACCAGTGGAGGTCTTGGGCATGGAGGGTGTACAGCGAATTTCTTCATGTACTTTGGAGTAACATATCGATACTCCCTCCATTCTCTAGCCCATCTCCTCTCAATCCTATGAATGGGCACCTTGCACTGATTTTTGTTCTCTTTGCCATGAGTGGCTTCATCAGGAGTACAATATTCCTCATATATGTCTTCAAGGATTTCAAACGCTCTATTTGTCTCTGGCCTCTTTCCTCCCTTCTGAGGTCTTTTACCATTAGCCATTTTCTTCACTTGAGGAATTTTTAACAATTATAGTTTCTAAGGATGTATGCAATTTTTCTTCCACGAACGCTGCAAATGAGTTAAGATGACGAGAACCTAGTGATTCAGCAGCAGACATGTGTACCTATGAACAGAGTATATGTGCGAAGAATTTGGAGAGGTCATATGCGATCTCAGAAACTTTTCAAAAGAATCAAGTTTGAGGAATTTGACCAGGGGTGTATTGAGGAATTTCACTAAGTGTTCCTGACTTAGGTTCCAGAATTGTATAGATTGAAATCCACACAATTAAGGAATCTTTGTGGAAAATGTAGCTTAGAGAAGCACAACAAGAACATATGCACCTCGGTGTTTCAGGAGTGTGGAAGTTGAAGAATAAAACACCTTTTGAAGATTTTGTAGAAATCATCAGAATCAATGAGAGTAGTAAAATCAGATTTTAATTACCCTGGATGAAGAACACGACGAATTGGGGTTGAAGTTGAGATGCTCGTCTGTTCATATCTTCCACGCCCTAACTTGGCGGTGGAGGACAGCTACGGCGGCGGCGGAGTGAAGATTTCCATGGCCGGCGTGAGTACGACGACGAGGAGGTCAAGGTAGTGAAGATCTTCCTCACTGGAGATGATGGAGAGTAGCGGCGGCGCTAGGTCAGAGAGAGCTCGAGCGAGGGGAGTGCGGTCGAGCGAAGTAAATGAGGTCTGAGGAGAGCGAGGGGTATTTATAGCCGAGGTGAAAAACCGCTCGCCGAAGAAATTGGACGAACGTGCTCCTAACCCTTGCCATCCTAGTGACATGTGTCACCCACGTACTAAGAGGTGGAGATCGTGTAAGATCGTGGGGTGAGTATTTTAATCCATCATGGGATATGGAACGGTTTGAGCGGCAAAAGATGAATATGAAAATTTTAATGTTTCGTTCGCAAATTCTTCAGCTGACAAGGACACAATGAAGATTTTGAACGGGTTTAAAATAGAACGCACATGAAGAATTTGTGAACAGACTGGGTTGAGTTTAGCATAGAGGGGGAACGGGTCTGTTCACATCTACTTAGATGAAGAAAAGCAACTTGAAGAATTAGCAATAAGTGGATGTTGTTGAGGACATGAAAACTCAAATATATATAGCCAATGAAGAACACAGTCGGAAAGAGTGAAGAAATTTCAAAGTTGAGGAATTTGAAAATTTGAAGAATTTGCAAAATGAGGGACAACTCAAACTAAAGATTTTCAACTTTTGTTGGTGGTGTGACCCACCGTCTAAGGATGTTGATTTCAGACGCCGCATACAATTGTCGTAGGGCTCTAAGAATCAAATTCTTCATTAATTTCTTCACACTTGGAGGGTTAGTCTTCATTGATTGAAGAAAAACATTACTTCGTGTGTTGCACATCTAAGTCATCAATTTAGCATAAGTGTTAGGATGTGTGTCCTTTTCAAAGAACATTCAAAGATTCTAAGATATTTAGCTCACACCGCAACTTGCTAAATCTCTTCTCATCCAAGGGCTTTGTGAAGATATCCACTAGCTGTTCTTCAGTCTTCACGTGCTCGATGGAGATGTCACCCTTCAACACATGATCACGAAGAAAATTGTGACGAATCTGGATGTGTTTTGTCTTCGAGTGATGAATTGGGTTATGAGCAATCTTGATGGCACTCTCATTGTCGCAATAGAGCGGCACATTCTTCACCTTGATTCCATAGTCCTTGAGAGTTTGCTTCATCCATAGCAATTGAGCACAAGAAGAACCAAAGAAGAATATACTCACTTCAAAGAAGAGAGAGTGATACACAGTTCTGCTTCTTCGAGGACCAACATGCTAAGGATCATCCAGGAAATGGCATGTGCCTGATGTTGACTTGTGATCCACACGATCACCACCATAGTCAGAGTCATAATATCCAATCGGATCAAAAACCGAGCCCTTGGGATACCATAATCCAAGTGTTGGAGTGTGAGCTAGATATCGAAGAATATGCTTCACAGCCTTATGGTGTGATTCCTTCGGTGTAGCTTGAAAACGGGCACACATGCAAACACTAAGCATGATATCTGGCCTAGATGCACATAGATACAATAAAGAGCCAATCATGGAGTGGTATACCTTTTGATCAAAGTCTATACCATTTTCATCAGTGCATAGATGGCCATTCATGGGCATAGGGATTTTGGCGCCTTTGCAATCTTGCATGCCGGATTTCCTCAGTACATCTTTGAGGTATTTCTCCTGAGATATGAAGATGTCGTTGCGCTGTTGACGAATTTGAAGACCTAAGAAGAATTTCAATTCTCCCATCATAGACATTTGATATTCCTCACTCATCATATAGGCAAATTCGTCACTGTAACATTGATTAGTACAGCCAAAGATAATATCATCAACACAGATTTGGCACACGATTAATTCATCATCATAAGTTTTGGTGAAAAGAGTTGGGTCAAGTGAACCGGGTTTGAAGCCTTTCTTCATGAGGAATTCCTTTAAAGTATTATACCACGCCCGAGGGGCTGCTTGAGGCCATAGAGGGCCTTATTGAGTCTGAAGACTTTGTCAGGATGCTTAGGATCTTCAAAACCTGGGGGTTGAGCAACATATACTTCTTCCTCAATCTTGCCATTGAGGAATGCACTTTTAACATCCATTTGATATAAGATGATATTATGATGGTTAGCATAAGAAAGCAATATGCGAAGAGCCTCAAGTCTAGCACAAGGTGCAAAAGTTTCATCGAAATCAATTCCTTCAACCTGTGTGTAGCCTTGAGCTACAAGACGAGCCTTATTCCTCACCACAAGGCCATTTTCATCTTGCTTGTTGCGGTAGATCCATTTGGTACTGATGATATTGTGCTTGGGTGGGTCTGGTCGCTTGACAAGTTCCCAGACATTGTTGAGCTCGAATTGATGTAATTCCTATTGCATCGCTTGAATCCACTCAGGCTCCAGAAATACCTCATCAACTTTGGAGGGCTCTATGATAGAGACAAAAGCAAAGTGCCCACAAAAGTTAGACAAATGTGAAGCTTTTGAGCGTGTGAGAGGACCTGGTGCGTTGATGTCATCGATGATTTTCTCGATCTGCACTTCATTTGCAACGCGAGCATGAGCAGGTTGACGACATTGATTAGGCTCAGCATTTTCTTCAAAGCCATTTTCCTCAGGTGCACCAGCATGATGTTCTTCACGTTCTGGAATGACTTCTTCAGTAGATTCCTCAGTGGGTCTGACATCCTTAGTAGCCTTGAACTTAATGGATTCCTTAGGTGACATTTCATCTAGCACAGGAGGTAGGTGCTCTCTTTGCGAGCCGTTAGTTTCATTGAAACACACATCTACAGTTTCAACAACCTTGTGGTGAAAGGTGTTGAAGACTCTGTAGGTGTGCGAGTCCTTGATGTCTACTACGCAACTTTATTCTTGTAGAGTCGTGTTGGGCCTCCAAGCGCAGAGTTTTGAGGACAGTAGCAATTTTCCCTCAAGTGGATCACCTAAGGTTTATCAATTCGTGGGAGGTGTAGGATGAATATGGTCTCTCTCAAATAACCCTACAACCAAATAATAAAAAGTCTCTTGTATTCCCAACACACCAAATACAATGGTAAATTGTATAGGTGCACTAGTTCGGCGAAGAGATGGTGATACAAGTGTAATATGGATAGTAGATATTGATTTTTGTAATAGTAACAATAAAAAACAGCAAGGTAGCAAGTAACAAAAGTGAGCACAAACGGTATTACAATGCTTGAAAATGAGGCCTAGGGTTCCTACTTTCACTAGTGCAATCTCTCAACAATGCTAATATAATTGGATCACATAACCATCCCTCAACGTGCGATGAAGAATCACTCCAAAGTTGTTATCTAGCGGAGAACATAAGAACAAATTGTTTGTAGGGTACGAAACCACCTCAAAACTATTCTTTTTGATCAATCTATCCTAGAGTTCGTACTAAAATAATACCAAGCTATTCTTTCCTATCGATCTAACCAAGAGTTCGTACTAAAATAACAGCATATGATACACATCAACCAACTCTAATGTCACCTAGATACTCCAATGTCACCGCGAGTATCCATGAGTTGATTACTAGCACATATGCCCGTGCGTTGTAACGGGAGAGATATTTTATTTACGACAGGCAACGGGAAAGATAATCGATGTGTCCACAAAAAAAGGGTCTCCACAACAGTAGACGGCAAAGCAGCAAGTTGCGGTCTTCTCATTGGACATGTTTGTCCCGTGAAATCTTGATAGTGGTGAGGTTGGTAAGCGTGGTGGCAAGCACCCAACTCGTGCCTTTTTCTTTCGCGTCCGCCTCCATCTCGGGGTTGTGCATGCCTCCTCATTTGGTGGATGTGTGATGACCTTCGGGATACGGTTGCTTGGACCACTCTCCTACGACGGCGTAACCTGATGGATTACTAATTCCAGTGCATAAATCATGTTTCATAAGTATAATCAGGCATGAATGTCCCTTCATTATGACGGTTTATTATCTTTGATTATTTTAGCACTCACGTATCCACAATTTTTCTAATTAGAGCCAAACAGCATATTTTCTTTTACTGGCACATGCACATAATCTTTTTAATTTATATCCAACCAGGATAAACGAACGCCCGCTGCTAACCAATGGCCAGCGCGAATATTTAATAAAATACGGTAGCTTTAGATTTGTGTCGGTTTACTAGAGTAGGGGTACCCTAGTATTCCGAACTCGTGCACGGGCAGTTGCAGCACCCCGCGACAAGGCTTGCCTGGTCACCGCCAAGATCCTCCGTGGTTCCTTTGGAGCCATTCAAGAACAAAGTATTTAACCAAGAAGACAAGGCCCCGGCAAGAGGAGCTTGCCGGGAAGGCCACTCAAGGCACGCGGAAGGCAAGACCCGGCAAGAGGAGCTTGCCGGAAGGCTCGAGAGCGACAAGCCTCCGGACGCGACAAGGATTCGGCCGCGGCAAGGCACTTGCCGCGGCAGCAACCTCTCTTCATCTCCGCTCCAGCTCATCCACCAACGTGTCGCCATGAGACCATTCCATGCGTAGCGTGTCAAGAGGTTGTGCAGCCAGGGGAGCAGCGATAAGCGGCGCCGACAAGCTTGCCATCGTGGCGAACGGTGGCGCTCTGACGGTCCTGTTGCCTTTGTTTAGGTGATGGACGGGCATTTAATGCTTTTGTCCCTTGCCGTCGGGGTTAGGTAGAGTACACCGTACACCTTGTACAAGTAGGTGTACCAACTACTGTTTTCCCATTTGTACCCCATCTACGTTGCCACCGCCGGAGCCCCTTTGTGCATATAAAAGGAGGCCCGTGCTTAGAACGTAGAGAGGGGTTCGAACATTCTCACGCTAGGTCTCGTTAGCAGCTGGAGTATAATGTAGCTCTCAGCGCTCCCTAGCAAGAACACAATACAAATAACACATGCAGCAGTAGGAGTGTTATCTCTCCGGAGAGCTCCGAAGCTAGGTAAAACCTCTCGTGTGCTTCGCCTCGATCTTCTCTTCGTGCGATCTCCGCCCCCCTCCGAACCAAAAGGGACTCGGTCCGCCGGTCCCATAGGTGTTCGTGGGTCCGATCAGCCTCCCCGACATCTTTGGCGCGCCAGGTAGGGGCGTCGAGGTTGTGTGAACCTGATCCGGCGTCCACGCGAGCAACATCTTCATCATCTTCGCCAACATGCCACCGAAGAAGAAGGCTTCGCGGCAGAAGCCCGTCGCTGTCGAACCCACCACCACCGGAGCAAACAGGTGGTGGGTAGACGCCAGCGAAAGGATAGACGGCGACGGGGAGCTCACGGTGCTGCCAAGTCCAAGGACAAGGCCGCGCAGACCTCGGCGTCCATGTACATACGCGCGCCTCAGAGGCGCGGGACCGACAGCGTCATGGCATTTACAATGCCATACGCTCGTTGGACCGAGACCGAGCTGGAGGATCTCGGGACGATCAAGACCAGCATGCACACCAACATGCTGGCACGAGCGACAGCGACTCCACTGCGTCATCAGATCCATGAGCTCATCGCGATCAGCGCCAAGTGCTACACGATCGACAGCAAGAGGACGCTCGAACTCGCATCAAGCGCCGAAGAGAAGCGCGACGTCAATCCGACAAGCGCGCCGGGCCCTCTGTCGACATGCACGCGCCAGAAGAACCAGGCGACTTGCCGTACGTGGTAGGTTGCCCTGCGTTCACTCGTGAGCTGCGGCAAGTCCGATGGCCCAAAGAAAAAAACTTCAAGCCGACGTCATCGAGAAGTACGACGGCAAAACGCATCCGTCGGAGTTCCTCGGCATCTACACCATCGCGGTGCAAGCTGCGGGGCGAGACGACAAGATCCTTGCCAACTACTTCCCGCTGGTGCTCAAGCCCAACGTCAGGTCCTGGCTCATGCACTTGCCGGACAACTCCATATCTTCTTGGGCAGATCTATGCCATTAGTTTGTTGGATCCTTTACGGGTGGCCACAAGCCCCATGGCCAAGAAAGCGACCTTCATCTGCTCGCCCAGAAGGAAGGAGAGCCCCTGCGCAAGTATATTCAGAGATTCAGCCGTGTACAGCACAACATCCCAGATGTCCACCCTGCCGCGGTGATCAGCGCGTTCCATCAGAACATGCGGAACCGCAGGATGCGGGAGGAGATGGCGATGTGCAAGATCAGAGACGTCAGTGAGCTATACGCCCTGGCCGACAAGTGCGCACGTGCTGAGGAGGGGAGGAGACTCCCCGGAGAGAATACCGAAGCAGGAGGATCTGACAGTGAAGAGACCGCCCCGGCAAAGAAGAGCCGGCGGCGGGGCAACAGGAAGAAGAAAGGCAGAGATGTGCTAGTTGTCGAGCAGTCCAGAACGGAGGTGGCGACAAGAACGCCAAGGCTGGTGGCTCCGGCAAGGAGGTTGAGCTGGCGCCAACCACCGATCTGTGGCGGCCGCCGACAAGGTGATGGCTCCGACAAACAGTACTGCAAGATCCACCGCACCAAGGGTCATGACCTCCAGAGCTGCAAGAAGGTAGAGCAGCTTGTCGAGCAACAGAAAGCTGAATACGAGCGGCGCGACAAGGAGAAGGCCCAGGAAGGTGCTGGAGGAGCCAGCAAGAAACGTCCCGGCCGGGGAGGACGCCGCGGCAAGGCCAAGCAGCGGCAAGGAGACAGACCTCCCCGCGGCCGCGACAAGGATGAAGACGAAGACAACGACGAGGACATGGATGATGACGAGGCCGATGAGCAGGAGTTCCAGAAAGCCACAAAGGTCCTATGCGTTGACGGTGGTGCTTCTCTGCATACCTCACACCGCCAGCTCAAGCAGTGGATGCGGGAGGTCAATGCAGCAGAACCATCCGTAGAGTCACGCAAGCCTCTGAAGTGGTCCAGCACGCCTATCATCTTTGATATTGAGGACCACCCTGATCGCATAACTGCGGTAGGGTGCTTGCCGATGTTGGTCTCACCAACTATCTGCAACCTCAAGGTCACCAAGATGCTAGTTGACGGCGGGGCCGGCTTAAACCTGATCTCCTCCACGGTGCTCTAGAAGCTTCAGATCCCTGACAGCGAGCTCGAAGAGACTGGCACATTCCAAGGAATCAATCCGGGAAGGAGCAAGTCAAGGGGAAGATCACGTTGCCGGTAACATTTGGCAGCGAAGCTGAACTTTAGGACCGAGAGGGTCACATTCGACGTTGTTGATTTCCCATTGCCTTACAATGGGATACTTGGCAAATCGAGCACTCGCTAAGTTCATGGCAGCCTCTCATTATGCATACAACTTACTCAAGATGCCAGGACCGATAAGCATCATCTTTGTCCATGGCAACAAGAAGGATGCTCTTATCTGTGCCGACAAGATCTACCGGGAGGCAGCAGCTGCGACAGAAAGCAAAACACTTGCCACTGAAGCTCCCGGGGGGAAGAAGACCAAGTCCGGCAAGAGCTTTGATGCCCACTCCGGCAAGCGCACCTCTTCGGAGTGCTGCGCTACCGTCGAGGATGCACCATCGAGCTCCACCGGCAAGTATAAGAAGACGATGACAGCTCCACCAGAGACCAAGAAGGTGTCTGCCAAGGAGGACGGGACTGGTGGTACCTTCACCATCAGTGCCTCTCTCGGCCCTAAATAGGAAGGCGCGCTCGTTGCTTTCCTGCGGGCGAACGTCGACGTGTTTGCATGGCAACCGTCTGACATCCCCGGTGTTCCTAGGAAAGTAATTGAGCACCGTCTTGCCGTTTGTCCTCATGTGCAGCCCGTCAGCGAAAGTCGAGAAGCGTGCGGTGGGCGCCAAGAATTCATCGCAGAAGAGATCAAGAAATTGGAAGCAGCGGGCCTTGTCGGAGAGTGCTCCATCCTACGTGGTTGGCCAATCCTGTAGTTGTGCGCAAGGCAAATGGGAAATGGAGACTTTGTATTGACTTCACGGATGTTAATAAAGCTTGTCCCAAAGACCTGCTTTCCCTTGCGGCGCAAGATCGACTAGATTGATGAATCCACGGCTGGATGTGATTTGCTTTCATTTCTTGATGCATACTCGAGATATCATCAGATCTTCATGCAGAAGAGGATGAGGAGAAAACTGCATTCATTACTCCATGTGGCACATACTGTTTCATACGGATGCCTTTCGGTTTGAAGAATGCTGGTTCAACGTTTGCAAGAGTAGTCCATGACGCTTTTGAGCCGCAAATGCACAGAAATGTAGAAGCCTACATGGATGACATAGTGGTCAAGAGCAAGGACAAAGCAACTCTGGTTCAAGATTTGGATGAGACCATTGCAAATCTGCGCAAGATCAACCTCAAGCTCAACCCCGAGAAGTGCGTGTTTGGAGTCCCTTCCGGCAAGCTTCTCGGGTTCTTCGTGTCTCAGCGGGGAATTGAAGCCAATCCCGACAAGATCAAGGCCATTGAGCAGATTGAAGCACCAAAGCGCGTCAAGGATGTACCAAGACTTGCCGGTTGCACGGCTGCTCTCAGCAAGTTTATCTCTAGGTCTGCTGAACGCGCCCTGCCATTTTTCAAGATTTTGAAAAAGGCAGGTCCAATAAAATGGACTCCCGAAGCGGAGGCTGCGCTGCTGGACTTAAAGAGGTACATCCTCCACTCCAATACTTGTCGCACCTAAGCCACAAGAGAAGTTGCTGCTATATATAGCGGCAACCAATCAAGTGGTTAGTGTTGCGTTAGTAGCGGAGAGGGAGGCGGACGATGAGCCGGCAACCATGGCAGATACATCCAGCGACAAGCAAGGCACTTCAACGACAAGCTCTGGTCCTGACAAGGACGGATCTGCACAGGCATGCGAGAAGATGCAGAAAAAGATGGTACAGCGCCCAATTTACTTTGTCAGTTCTCTCTTGCAGGGCGCTAGGTCAAGGTACTCTGGTGTGCAGAAATTGCTTTTCGGCCTCCTCATGGCCTCGAGAAAGCTGCGCCATTACTTCCAAGCACATGAGATAACAGTCGTCACTCGCTTCCGGCTGAAAAGGATCCGCAGAATCCAGAGGCGACAGCAGGCGGGATTGTCGAGTGGGCACTTTGGAACTGTCAAGCTTTGGCCTCAAGTTTGAAAGCACATCAACTATCCAAAGTAGAGCATTGGCGGAGTTCATAGCAGAATGGGCGCTAACACGGATGAAGAAATTCGAGACGAGCATTCCCGTCAAGGAAGCAAGCAAAGAGTGGCTGATGTACTTTGATGGTGCCTTCTCACTGCAAAGGCGCCCGGTGCGGCGTCTTGCTTGTCGCACCCACGGAGAGCACCTCAAGTACGTAGTCCAGATGCACTTTCCCAAGGAGCAAGCAACAAACAATACAGCAGAGTATGAAGGTTTGCTTGCCGGTCTCAAGATTGCAGTAGACCTTGGGATTAAGAAGCTTATTGTCAGGGGTGATTCGCAGCTTGTCGTCCGCCAAGTGAACAAAGACTATCAGAGTCCATTGATGGAAGCCAACGTTGATGAAGTGAGAAAGCTAGAAGAACACTTTGACGGCCTACAAATGGAACATGTTCCAAGAGCTCAGAAAGATATTCTTGATGGCTGTCAAAGTGCGCTGCACTTAAGTTGCACTGTGGAACCAGGATTTTTGTGCTCAAGCTAACTCAACCAACCGTAACACCATCAACTGACAGAGCAAGAAGAGGAAGTTGATTTCTGGTGACTATTTTCCGGCAGAGCTTCCGAAGCCGCCACCAAAAAGGTCCCTGGATCAACACCAAGAATCTTGAGGCGATGCTGCTCCGACAAGCCCAAGGGTTTTTTTCGTTGAAGCAGACGCTCCCGACAAGCATTGCTCTGGCAAGCTTGCCGGGGAACATCAAGCTCCGGCCGAACCGCAGGTTCTTGCCATAGAAGCAGATGTTCCCGCAGCAGCAGATGTGCCTTTAGTCCTTGTTGTCGAGCCGCAAGCTCCAAAGCATGGGCACAAAGAGATTGTCCATTTCCTTGAACAGAGAACTTCGAAGAGCAAGAAGAAGCTGAAAGAGTAGCCCGGCGATCAAGTATGTACCGGTTTGTCGACAAAGACATTATGCGAAGGAGACTCAATGGTGTGAAATTGAAGTGTATTCACCGGTAGACGGACAAAAGCTGTTGGCGAGAGATACATGGAGGCATATGTGGTCACCACATTGGCGCGAGAGCACTAACGGCAAAGCGTTCCGGCAAGGTTTCTTACGGCGACAGCCCTCCAGGATGCAAGCTGCACAAGTAACCAAGTGCGAAGCGTGCAGTTCCATTCCAAGCAGATACACCAGCTAGCTCAAGCTCTCCAGACGATCCCTTTATCCTAGCCATTTTCGATGCGGGGCTCGACACCCTCGGCCCCTTCCCCCGAAGCCGTTTGGGGCTTTGAGTACTTATGCGTTGCCATCGACAAGTTCACAAAGTGGCCGGAAGTGGAAGCGATGAGGAAGGTGACAGACAACAGCAGTCAAGTTCTTCAGGTCGATTGTTTGCCGTTTCGGAATCCCTAACAGGATCATCACCGACAACGGCACACAATTTACGAGTCGCACCTTCATGCAGTATGTCCAAGATCTTGGCGCCAAGGTATGTTTTTCTTCTGTTGCTCATCCGAGAAGCAACGGTCAAGCAGAGAGGGAAAATGCTGAAGTGCTACGCGGGCTCAAGACTAGAACTTTCGACAGGCTGCACAAGTGCGGAAGAAACTGGATTGAGGAGCTGCCGGTGGTTCTTTGGTCGATCAGGACGACGCCAAATCGAGCCACTGGCCAGACACCTTTCGCTCTAGTCTATGGAGCAGAGGCAGTTCTCCCCACGGAACTCGTATACGGATCGCCTCGAGTGCTCGCTTATGATGAGCTTGAGCAAGAGCAGCTACGACAAGATGACGCGCTGCTCCTTGAGGAGGACCGTCTTCAGGCCGTTGTATGAGCTGCTCGTTACCAGCAAGCTTTGCGTCGCTACCATAGCCGCAAAGTTAGTGCCAGAAGCCTCGAGGAAGGCGACCTTGTTCTTCGGCGCGTTCAGTCCGCCAAGAATTCAAACAAGTTGACGCCGAAGTGGGAAGGCCCTTATCGGGTGAAACGAGTCACTAGGCACAGCTGTCGCCTTGAGACCGAAGATGGCATTCCGGTGAGCAACTCCTGGAACATTGAGCATCTTCGTAAGTTTTAACCGTAGGGCACGGTTGCCGGAACCTTCCGGCAACCACCTTTTGTACAAGTTTTGTCGCTGTTGCATGTAATCCTTTGTACAAAGTCGGGCGCAGATCCCGTGCATAAGTAAAGCTCATGTGTTGCGCGCAACTTGTCAAATTCATGCTTTCATCATTTTATTGCATGTTTTGGCTAACACTTTGTGCAGCACCCACACCCGGTAAGCAATATCGAGTCATTTGGGCTCCATAACTTTATTTTCTTTTCTTTCTCTTTTCTCAAAGAAAGGAAGGTTCCCTCGCACACAAGTTAACCAGGGGGGAAGGAGAAGATAATACTATGGACCAAGCGTTGCTCGAGGAAGTTTCGCCTTATCGGGAAGCAAACAACAGAAAAGCTAAGTTGCCCAAGTTTGAGCAATCAGTTCTTAAATTTTTAAGTTATCTTCCTCGAACGATAGTACTTTGTATGGAAAACCTGTGCGCGGAGGAATCAACTCGCAGCTAGTCGCGCCCTTACTTTGTTTCGAGTCCCCTCAACAACTGAAGTGAGCTGTAGCTAGTCGCGACAAGGTTGCTTGTCGGAGGCGGCACCGCCAAGAGGCTTGACGTTCCAGACTTTTCGGCGCCATGCAAAGGTGCCTGCACCGACAAGTTCCCTAAAAGCGTAGGGCAAAACGCATACAAAGGAAGGAATCAAGTAAAGGAAATAACATTGCAATCATCGCCTAAGATAGAGTCATATTACAAAATAGCTTGTCGCAGATCTAATAAATTGTTCTAAACATGATCGGCAATGACAAGGGAAAGATAAAATTGGCGGCCTAGTCTACGCGGTCGCCATCAACCCGCTTGATCTTGCCCACCTTGTCCACAATGGGTGAGACAAGGGCTTTGAGCGCCTCCACATCGGCATCTGGCGGCAAGGACCTGAGGACGCCGTTGAGGTTGAGGCCTGGATTGCGGAAGGCCACCTTCATCAACACCTTACGGAGGGCTCTGGACAGATCTGGGCGCGATTCCTCGGCCGCTGCTTTGGGATCTCTTCCCGAGTCGCTGGAGACCCGTCTACCACGCCCTTGAAGAATAAGCTAAGCTTGGCGCTGGGTTGGAGGTGCTCATTGGAGGAGTATCCAAGATCCACCATCCCAGCTCCATCGACTTCTTTGTGGATGGCGGCGGCAGTATCCACGAGACCTTCGGTCCAGTGCTCCACACTCTCCCTCAAGGCGCTCTGGGTGGCAACAGCATTCGCCAGCAGCTCCTCGTTGGCCTTGATCTTCTCCAACAGGCCCTCCTCCCGCTCCTTGGCGCCGTCCCAGCTCTGCATCAGGGTGGTCGGCTTCAGCTCAAGATCTGCCTTGGAATCCTTGGCGGCGCCGAGCTCCTTGCTCCCTATCGGCGAGACGGCCTGCAGCTTGCCAAGAGTGTAGGCGTCCTTCTCGGCTTCGTGCTTGAGCGCAGCAAGCTCCTCGCCGCTCTTCCGAGATCGGCCTCGGCCTGCGTCACCTTCGTCTCCAACTCTTTCTTGACGGCCTCGGCGGCTGCGGCAGCATCCTTCGCTTCCTTAAGAGCCCCACCAAGTGACTCCTCGCGCGCGACAAGCTCTTCCTCATAGCTGTCAAGATTGATCTTCCGCTGCACCAACTCGCCTTCTTGCGTAGATAGCTTCTCGGCAGCAAGCCTTTGCTGCTCCTCGACCTCAGCCTTCTCAAGGATGAAGGTTGTGCGCTCTTCAGCAAGTCGCTCCCGCTCTTCTGCTATGTTCTGGAGAGTTTCTTGGTTGGCGCCCCAGAGCTCTTCTGCGCGCTTCTCCATGTCTGCTCCCGCCCTCGCGACAAGTGCTTCCGGGACTCCAACTTGGCTTGTCGGGCGCGGTAGAGCGACAGCAGCTTCTTCAGCAGCTGCTCCTCCTCAGACTCGCCGCTGCTGCTGCTTGGCGCGTCCACCAGCGTCAGCCCAGCGGAGGCGAGCAGCTCTTCATCGAAGGTTTCTCCTTCGGCCGGCGCCCTGGAGCTCGACTCCCATGGGAGCTTGATGAAGACGCCGTCGCCGGCCTTCAAGTAGGCGCCGGGCTGCGGCTCTTTGGAGCCTCACGCTGCGGCAGCGGCGGAGGGATCGGCGGTCGGTGTAGCGCCTGGCGCTCCTGCGGCCTCAGGGCGTCGGTCGTCGCCAGAACCCCTCGCCCGGCTCTGCGGCGGCAGCCTCGTGGCCTCTTCGCCCGGCAGCTCGTCGGCCGCTTCTTCTCCCACGGCGGCGGCTTCGTCAGTGTTGTCGCGCGCGTCCTCCTCGCCGGCGACCTCAGTCTCCATCGGCTCTGTGGCGGACGGATGAAGAAAGTCAAGCGAATATCCAAAGATAGAATCAACAGAAGAAAACGAGCCCAAGGGAAATTTTCGCGCAAGAGGATTACCTGCAATGGGATCTGCAGCCATGGTCTCGACCACTGGAGGATCACTGGTGCTGTCCCTTGCCGGAGTAGTCTCCCTTGCGGAGAACGCTCCTTGCCGGAGAATCCTCCCTTGGCGGCGTGGTCGGCAGATAGAATTTCGGGCGGCTCCCGGGCCCTCCTGATGAGGCTGCTCTGCTCCTACACAAACCAACAGTCAGATATCAATGAAGAAGGAGCACCCATGCACACCTAACAGTAAGGAGAAAACCGCATACTTACTCTGGGGCTGTGCTGGGGGCTGCTTTGAGGAAGGGTTGCCGGGTCCGGCAAGGGGGTCTCAGACGTGCCTCCTGTTGCCACGGGTCGATCGTCCTCAATGACGACCACCGGGGTCTTGGCTCTCTTCGACGCTCTCTGGGCCAGCGTCCTGAAAAGGAAAGAGTTCAGAACGAAGCAAATCAGATTCAAGATGAAGCAAAAAAATTGAAGAAATACAAGCACAATATTGAAGCTTACTCTTCTTCTTCCTCGTCGGAGCTGAGCGCGGAGAGATCAAACTCCGGCTCGCCTCCGGTGCGACGAGGCGGAGGAGTGGGCTCTCTTGACCGCTTGGCGGAGGTGTCGGTGGTGGCACTGGGGATCCCACCCAGCTTGTCGCAGCAGTGTGGGGTGCTCCTGGCAACATTGCTTGTCATGGTAGAGCGCGTCATGTGGCGCTTGCTGTTAGCCCGTCTGCCGCCCGTCTCGTCTCCGGCCTTGCGGAGACGCCTCTTGGCGGAGCAGGGGCTCCGTTATGCGGCAAGCTGCTGGATGGTGGGGAAGAAGCGCCCTCGGCTGGTTCGGCTCGACTCGGCCTCGGATTCGCAAGCTCTTCCTCACCGGCGAACTCCCTTCGCTCGGCAAGGCTTGCCGCCTCTGCTGCATCTGCCTCCTCCACGGTGTACCCGAAGACGCCAGCGGCAGCAGCTGCTGCCGCCTCCTCCAACCTGGTGGCAATGCGCTGCATCTCGTCGTCGGTGGTGTCGCGGGTGAGCTTCTTCTGCTCGTCGGGGCGGATCGGCATTTCTTCCAAGCTGTCGAAGAACTGCCGCACGACGTCGTCCGCAGGCTCTTGCCAGGTTGGAACGATCCCATGAGAATCGCACAACGGCATCATGGCACGGATGCGGTCGAGCGCAGAATTGTTGCACAATGGGATGACCCCCCTCGGCAACCTAAACCACTCGGGGTGATCGGGGTCATGCTTGAACAGCTCTAGCAGCATCGCATCCAACTCCAAGACAGTGAAATTCCAGTTGAGGCCCGGGCGCAGCCTCATGATGTCCGCTGCGTTTTGGAACTCCCAAGCAGGTCTCCTCCTCTCCTGCAAGGGAGCGGCAGTGGCGAAGGAAATCTGCGCCACCTGCGCCTCTGATGAGTCCGGCAAGCCCGAGGCGCAAGATCCGGTCACAGCAATCTTCAACCTAGCATCTTCCGGCGCCAAGTTGCTCCAATCGCTATGCGGCGCACTATTGGGGTTTGGCGCAGGCAGGTGAAGGGCTGCGGGTTCTCCTCAACGATCCAACACCAATTGGCTCTCCACTCCTCCCATTTGTCATGAGCTCTCCTTCCAGATAAGCTTCTTTCTTGCCGATCCACGGAGATCCAAGCAATCCCTCCGACAGCGGCTCCCCTCTCTCAACGCGGGGCATGAAGAAGTGGCGGAAGAGGGCTACGTTTGGGTGGATCCCGACAAAGTTTTCACAAAGGTGTGCGAAACCGCCATGGTCGAGACAGCATTGGGGGTGAAATCAAGGAGGCGAAGCCCGTAGGTGTTCATGATATCGCAGAAGAATTGAGAAAAGGCGGGCGAGCCCGCAATAGAAGAAAAGCGCAAAGAAAGGGTACCCAGTTGGGGCTAGTTCGAAGCGGTGGCGGGAGTACCTTCGATGCTGAGTGCGCACGCGTCTCCGTCGACCAGAAGAGGTAGTAGCCCTCCTCAGCTCCTTTGCGTCGAGCTGGGGGGAGAAGATGGCCCGCTCCTTCGCGGCGCCATTGAGCAGCTGCGCCTCGGCCGACTTCACGCCTTCCCTTGTCGGCTTTGAGCCATGGCGGAGGCGGTGGAGGAGACCGACGGCGTTGATGGCGCTGTGGCGAAGTGGGGCGGAGCGCTGCTCTCTTCGCACTAGAGAAGAAGGGGGAGCGGCGGTAGTTTTCGAGACGAGACAGCAATGGCGTAGGTGGGCGACCTGCCCCTGTTTCCCCTATTTATAAGGAGGAGAGGGGCGGACGCCCGCTTTTCCTAATAAAGAAACCCCCACGATCTCTCCCACGACGCCACGCTCGACGCTGCGTGCTGTGGGGGACGTGGTGGGTCCAGAGCAAGTTACGGCGTGATCAAGGCCGCGTGTGACCGCTGCCTTGTTTGGGCCCGGCCCAACAGCCGGCACTGCACCGTGTGTCCCAGCCCGGGGCTCTGCCGGTGTACTAGAGTAGGGGTACCCTAGTACCCGAACTTCGTCTGCAGGCAGATTGCAGACACCAGCGGCAAGGCTTACTGGTCACCGCCAAGATCCTCCGTGGTTCCTTTGGAGCCATTCAAGAACAAAGTATTTAACCAAGAAGACAAGGCCCGGCAAGAGGAGCTTGCCGGAAGGCCACTCAAGGCACGCTGGAAGGCAAGACCCGGCAAGAGGAGCTTGCGGGAAGGCTCGAGAGCGACAAGCCTCCGGACGCGACAAGGATTCAGCCGCGGCAAGGCACTTGCCGCAGCAGGCAACCTCTCTTCATCTCCGCTCCAGCTCATCCACCAACGTGTCGCCATGGGACCATTCCATGCGCGCGTGTCAAGAGGCTGTGCAGCCAGCGGGGAGCAGCGATAAGCGGCGCTGACAAGCTTGCCATCGTGGCGAACGGTGGCGCTCTTGACGGTCCCTGTTGCCTTTGTTTAGGCGACAGGGGACGGGCATTTAATGCTTTTGTCCCTTGCCGTCGGTGGTTAGGTAGAGTACACTGCATAATCGTACAAGTAGGTGTACCAACTACTGTTTTTCCATTTGTACCCCCATCTACGTTGCCACCTGTCGGAGCCCCTTTGTGCATATAAAAGGAGGCCCGTGCGCAACGTAGAGAGGGGTTCGAACATTCTCACGCTAGGTCTCATTAGCAGCTGGAGTATACTGTAGCTCTCAGCGCTCCCTAGCAAGAACACAATACAAATCACACATGCAGCAGTAGGAGTGTTATCTCTCTGGAGAGCTCCGAAGCTGGGTAAAACCTCTCGCGTGCTTCGCCTCGATCTGCTCTTCGTGCGATCTCCGCCCCCCTCCGAACCAAAAGGGACTCGGTCCGCCGGTCCCATAGGTGTTCGTGGGTCCGATCAGCCTCCCCGACAATTTGATTTTTTATTTTTTTGAACATTAAAAGAAATATGAACTGCCGGATATTCTTCGAAACGTTAGCTTTTTTTTTGAAAGCCCGGACAGTTCAAAACAAAGTGAACATTTTTTTCGAAAATTACATATATTTTTTGAAAAACGGAAACAAAATTAGAAACGGGAATATTAATTGAAATCGTATATTTTCTTTGGAAATAATGAACCTTTTATAAAACACAACATTATTGATTTTTTCGAAAACGGGAACATTTAAAACAATTTAAAAATTGTTTTCTTGGATCAAACATTATTTTATTTTCATGAAATTTTCATTACAATAGAAACATTTTTTGAATATGGAACATTTTATAAAATGTTAATTTTATAAAAAAAATCTTGAAAAATTCTTATTTTATTAAATGGCAACATTTTTTAAATGCTGAGGAAATTCCGAAACCAGATATTTTTAAATTTCTAAAAAAATTCGAAACCGGCATAAAAAATTTGACGCTGATTTTTTTGAATATTTTAATAAAAAATGAAATTTTAAATATATTTCGTATATTTTTATTTCACAGAAAAATAAAAATAAAGAAGGGGAAAATGAAAATGAAACAGAAACAGAACACTTAAAAAACGAAAACGGGCCGGCCCAGTCTTGGGCGACCTGTGCGTACATTCAACTATTTGTCACCATGTGCGACAAATAAGGCCCTCCCAACGCATGGGCAGGATAATTACTGGGTTGGCTTTGTTGGGCTGGAGTGCGCCTGGCCCAATTGCGGAATTCTGGATGATTTTTTTGTCTTTTCTAGTGGAGAGACGCACAAAAATTTAGTACCACCTCGGATAGAAAAAATTATTTTCGGCGGTGAACGGATGAAAATATTGGAGAAACGCACCTTGCTTTATTAGTAGGTATAGATACGATATGCATCAAACAATTTCAGATTCATAATACTCAATCCAACACAAAGAACCTCAAAGAGTGCCCCAAGATTTCTACTGGAGAAACAGAGACGAGAACGTGCATCAACCCTATGCATAGATTACCCCAATGTCACCTCGGGAATCTGCGAGTTGAGTGCCAAAACACATATCAAGTGAATCAATATGATACCCCATTGTCACCGCGAGTATTCATAGAAAGACATACATCAAGTGTTCTCAAATCCATAAAAGTATTCAATCCGATAAAACAAAATCTCAAAGCGAAACTCAATTCACAACAAGATAGAGAGGGGAAAACACCATATGATCAGACTATACTAACAAAGCCCGCGATACATCAAGATCATGACATCTCAAGAACACGAGAGAGAGAGAGAGAGAGAGAGAGAGAGAGAGAGATTAAACACATAGCTACTGGTACAAACCCTCATCCCCGAGGGTGGATAATGACCCACAAGTATCGGGGATCTATTGTACTCCTTTCGATAAGTAAGAGTGTCGAACCCAACGAGGAGCAGAAGGAAATGATAAGCGGTTTTCAGTAAGGTTTTCTCTGCAAGCACTGAAATAGTAGGTGATAGATAGTTTTTTGATAAGATAAATAGTAACGAGCAAAAAGTAAATAAAATAAATAAAGTGCAGCAAGGTGGCCCAATCCTTTATGTAGCAAAGGATAAGCCTGGACAAGTTCTAATAATGAAGAAGGAGCTCCCGAGGACACATTGGGAATTATCATCAAGCTAGGTTTCATCACGTCCATATGATTCGCGTTCGGTACTTTGATAATTTGATATGTGGGTGGACCGGCACTTGGGTGCTGCCCTAACATGGACAAGCATCCCACTTATGATTAACCCCTAATGCAAGCATCTGCAACTACAAAAAGGAGTATTAAGGTAAACCTAACCACATCATTAAACATATGGATCCATATCAACCCCTAACGAAGCAACGCATAAACTAGGATTTAAGCTTCTGTCACTCTAGCAACCCATCATCTACTTATTACTTCCCTATGCCTTCCTCTAGGCCCAAATAATGGTGAAGTGTCATGTAGTCGACGTTCACATAACACCACTAGAGGAAAGACAACATACATCTCATCAAAATATCGAGCGAATACAAAATTCACATGACTACTAATAGCAAGACTTCACCCATGTCCTCGGGAACAAACGTAACTACTCACAAAGCATATTCATGTTCATAATCGGAGGAGTAATAATATGCATAAAGGATCTGAACATATGATCTTCCACCAAGTAAACCAATTAGCATCAACTACAAGGAGTAATCAACACTACTAGCAACCCATGGTACCAATTTGTGGTTTTGATACAAGATTGGATACAAGAGATGAACTAGGGTTTTGAGAGGAGATGGTGCTGGTGAAGATGTTGATGGAGATTGACCCCCTCTCGATGAGAGGATTGTTGGTGATGATGTTGGTGATGATTTCCCCCTCCCCGAGGGAAGTGTCCCCGGCAAAACAGCTCCGCCACAGCCCTAGATTGATTCCGCCAAGGTTCCGCCTCGTGGCGGCGGAGTTTCGTCCCGTAAGCTTGCCCCTGATTTTTTCAAGGGTAAAAGTGATGATATAGCAGAAGATGGACTGGAGGCCCACCAGGCCCAGGGACATAGGGGCCGCGCCCTCTGTGGGGGCGCGCCTCCCTGCCTCTGGACAGGGTGTGGGCCCCCTGGCCTATTTCTTTTGCTCATAAATTCTTGTTAAATCCAAAAAGTTGTTTTGTGGAGTTTGAGGACTTTTGGAGTTGTGCAGAATAGGTTTCCAACGTTTGCTCCTTTTCCAGCCAGAATTCCAGCTGCCGGCATTCCCCCTCTTCATGGTAAACCTTGTAAAATAAGAGAGAATAGCCATAAGTATTGAGATATAATGTGTAAAAACAGCCCATAATGCAATAAATATTGATATAAAAGCATGATGCAAAATGGACGTATCAACTCCCCCAAGCTTAGACCTCGCTTGTCCTCAAGCGGAAGCCAAAATCGAAAAATATGTCAACATGTTTAGAGATAGAGGTGGCGATAAAAATAAAATACGGACATGAGGGCATCATGATCATTCTAATAACAGCAACATATATAGATTTTGTCATATGATTTCCTATGTTCAAGTAACAAGCAATTCACAATGTCAAGTATGGTTCAAAAACTAACAAACTATAATCTCAGTCATTGAAGCAATTGCAATTTATCGTAACACCGGAAAGAGTGAATAATAGAGCTTTTCAGCAAGCTCACATACTCAACTATCGCGTAGTCCCCTATAATTGTTAACACTCACGCAATACTTGTGGTTATAGAGTTTCACCGGACACTTTGAGAAAGATAGGGGCTTATTGTGTTGCCTCCCAACGTATTCACCTTTAGGTGATGTCAACAATAATAGCCTATGCCAACTTACATCCAGTTGGATATATGTATCATGATCTTTCAAACACGAGGAGCTTGCCAAAGGATAAAAATAAAAGGAAAGGTGAGCATCACCTTGACTCAAGCATAAAGTAAAACATAAAGTAAAAGATAGGCCCTTCGCAGAGGGAAGCAGAGGTTGTCATGCGCGTTTAGGGTTGATGCACGAAGTCTTAGTGCAAAAGAACGTCACTTTATATTGCCCCTTGTATGTGGACCTTTATTATGCAGTCTGTCGCTTTTATTACTTCCACAACAAGTTCGTACAAAGCTTATTTTCTCTGCACTAATAATTCATACATATTTAGAGAGCAATTTTTATTGCTTGCACCGATGACAACTTACTTGAAGGATCTTATTCAATCCATAGGTAGGTATGGTGGACTCTCATGGCAAACCGGGTTTAAGGATATTTGGAAGCACAAGTAGTATCTCTACTTGGTGCAAGAATTTTAGCTAGCATGAGGGGGAAAGGCAAGCTCAACACGTTTGGAGGGTCAATGACAATATACTTTAACTGAGATGTCGGAAAACATAAACCATTACGTTGTCTTCCTTGTCCAACATCAACTCTTTTAGCATGTCATACTTAATGAGTGCTTCACAATCATAGTCCAAGATAATATATTTATATGTGAAACCCTCTTTCCTTATTACTTCCTATTAATTGCAACGATGACCAAGGCTACGTTCATCAACTCTCAACAATTTTTATGCCTCATACTTTCTATGTGTGAAGTTATCACTATCCGTAAGATCAATATGAACTCTTTTGTTCTTTCTACTTTCACAAGATCATAGCAACATGGAAAAGCCCTTGACTCAACACTAATCTTTATTATAGATAGCACACGGACTCGCTTACATAAAGAGATCACGATGCAAAACTCAAAACTACTTGATATCAAAACTTCAATCTACTAGATCAAGATACTACTAAAAGGATCGAACTAAATAAAGCGGTAAAGATAGGAGTGTGATGGTGATACGATACCGGGGCACCTCCCCCAAGCTTGGCAGTTGCCAAGGGGAGTGCCCATACCCATGTGATTATTTCTTCGGAGGTGGTGAAGTAGGAGTTGTTGCATTTTTCTTCTCTAGCTTGCGTCTGAGGCTAAAATTTTCCTCCCTCAGATCCTCATTCTCGAGCTCAAGTTTCATTATCCTTTTGCATAGTGCTGCCTTGCTGTCCTGCAAAAAACATGGTGGGATAGATTGGACCTTAGGGAGGCTTGACTTCTTGAATTCCACATGCATATCACCAGGTTGAGGTAGTGGATCGTCCTCTTCATCGGAGCTTGTCTCCTCCTTCCTCTTTGGATCATAGTCTTCTTCTTCCTTTGTGGTCCAGCCATAATGTTCCACATCACCATATACTTTCGGGTTTGCAATATAATCAGCCATGTAGCTCTCTCCCTCCGAATCTTGGGACGACATCTTGTTCCAAATCTACAACAGGAACAGCTCGAAACAAAAACAGAGGATATTTGCGTGATACGGTGGTCAAAACCTTCGGGAGTATATATAATGAATTTTTACTGACCAAAATATGTAACATACAAGAAAACAGAGTCCGGGAGACACACGAGGTGCTCACGAGACAAGGGGCGCGCCCTACAGGGGGGGCGCGGCCTCCTCTCTCGTGGGAGCCTCGTGTCCCTTTCGGACTACATCTTTCTTACTAAAATTCTTAAATAATCCAAAACTGATAAAAATTGCCATTAGAGTTGTTTTGGAGTCGGTTTACTTAGCGTACCACGTACCTATGCCTTTTCGAGTCTGGAACGCTCGGAAAGTGTCCCTTATGTATTCCTCGGGGTTATGGTTTCAATAATATTAGTTTCAACATTGATAGGATTACCTGAAATATAATGTTTAATTCTTTGACCGTTTACCACCCTCGGATTTGTGCCTTGAAGTTGTTGATTTTTATAGCACCGAGCGATAGACCTCCTCGATAACGTAGGGACCTTCCCATTTTGAGAGAAGTTTTCCTGCAAAAATCTTAAACGAGAGTTGAACAATAACACATAATCTCCTACGTTAAACTCACGCTTTTGTATCCTCTTATCGTGCAGCGTTTGACTTTTCTTTGAAAAGCTTGGCATTCTCATATGCTTGGGTTCTCCATTCATCAAGTGAGCTAATATCAAACAACCTCTTCTCACCGGCAAGTTTGAAGTCATAATTGAGCTCTTTAATAGCCCAATATGCCTTATGTTCAAGTTCAAGAGGTAAATGACATGCTTTTCCATAAACCATCTTGTATGGAGACATACCCATAGGATTTTTATATGCAGTTCTATAGGCCCATAATGCATCATCAAGTTTTTTGGACCAATTCTTCCTAGATCTATTCACAGTCTTTTGCAAAATTAATTTGAGCTCTCTATTGCTCAACTCTACCGGACCACTAGACTGCCGGTGATAAGGAGATGCGATTCTATGATTGACATCATACTTAGCAAGCATCTTACGGAAAGCACCATGAATAAAGTGTGAATCACCATCAGTCATAAGATATCTAAGGACTCCAAACCTCGGAAAAGTAACTTCTTTAAGAATTTTAATAGAAGTGTTATGTTCAGCACTACTAGTTGGAATAGCTTCTACCCACTTAGTAACATAATCAACATCAACTAAAATATGTGTATAACCATTGGAGGCAGGAAAAGGTCCCATATAATCAAAGCCCCAAACATCAAACGGTTCAATAACAAGAGAATAATTCATAGGCATTTCTTGACGTCTACTAATGTTACCTATTCTTTGACATTCATCACAAGATATGACAAACTTACGAGCATCTTTGAAAAGAGTAGGCCAATAAAAACCAGATTGTAGTACCTTGTGTGCAGTTCTATCTCCAGCGTGTTGTCCTCCATAGGATTCAGAGTGACACTTGCGTAGGATTTGTTCCTGTTCATGCTCAGGCACACAACGTCTAATAATACCGTCTACTCCTTCTTTATAAAGGTGTGGATCATCCCAGAAATAATGTCCTAGATCATAGAAGAACTTTTTCTTTTGCTGGTATGTGAAACTAGGCGGTATATATTTAGCAACAATGTAATTAGCATAATCAGCATACCAAGGAAGCGATCTGAAGCATTGACAACCGCTAATTGTTCATCAGGAAAACTATCATTAATAGGCAGTGGGTCATCAAGAACATTCCCTAACCTAGACAAGTTGTCTGCAACGGGGTTCTCAGCTCCCTTCCTATCAATAATATGCAAGTCAAATTCTTGGAGCAAGAGAACCCATCTAATGAGTCTAGGCTTAGCATCTTTCTTTTCCATAAGATATTTAATAGCAGCATGATCAGTGTGAATAGTAACTTTGGAATCAACAATATAAGGTCTAAACTAATCACATGCAAACACAACTGCTAAGAACTCTTTTTCGATAGTAGCATAATTTCTCCGGGCGGTATCAAGAGTCTTACTAGCATCTTTGGATAACATTCAATTTTTATCGACTCTTTGCCCTAAAACAGCGCCTTACAAAGATAATCACTAGCATCGCACATAATTTCAAAAGGTAAATTCCAATCAGGTGGCTGAACAATAGGTGCGATGATCAAGGCTTTCTTAAGTGTTTCAAATGCTTCTACACAATCATCATCAAAGACAAAAGGAATATCTTTTTGCAATAAATTAGTCAGAGGCCTAGAGATTTTAGAAAAGTCCTTAATGAACCTCCTATAAAAGCCGGCATGACCAAGGAAACTTCTAATACCTTTTATGTCCTTGGGACATGGCATCTTTTCGATAGCATCAACTTTGGCTTTATCAACTTCAATACCTCTCTCGGAGATCTTGTGCCCCAAGATAATGCCTTCATTAACCATAAAGTGACACTTTTCCCAATTCAGGGCCGAGACTAGTGTCTTCGCATCTCTGCAAAACTCGATCAAGGTTGCTCAAACAATCATCAAAAGAGGATCCATAGACGGAGAAATCATCCATGAATACCTCACAAATCTTTTCACAAAAATCAGAAAATAGCCATCATGCATCTTTGAAAGGTAGCAGGTGCATTACATAAACCAAAAGGCATACGTCTATAAGCAAAAGTACCAAAAGGGCAAGTAATAGTAGTTTTAGATTGATCATTCGCGGACACAGGTTTTTGAGAGAAACCAGAATAACCATCTCGAAAGCAAAAATGTGTGTGTTTGGATAGCCTTTCTAGCATTTGATCAATAAAAGGCAAAGGGTAATGATCTTTCTTAGTAGCTTTATTTAACTTACGAAAATTAATTACCATCCTATAACCTGTAATAATTCTTTGCGGGATCAATTCATCTTTATCATTAGGAACAACGGTAATACCACCATTTTTAGGGACACAATGGACAAGGCTTACCCATTCACTATCAGCAACGGTATAAATAATACCTGCCTCAAGGAGCTTTAGTATCTCCTTTCTTACCACTGCCTTCATCTTGGGATTTAATCGTCTTTGAGGATCCCTAACTGGTTTGGCATCTTTCTCCACTGAAATCTTGTGTTGACATAATGTGGGACTAATGCCCTTAAGATCATCCAGAGTATATCCAATAGCAGCTCGGTGCTTCTTGTAGTTTTCAATAATCTTTCTTCTTCTTTCTCTGAAAGGTTAGCACTAATAATAACAGGATATATTTCTTTTTCATCAAGATAAGCATACTTAAGATTATCGGGTAAAGGTTTGAGTTCAAACACGGTATCACCCTTGGGTGGAGGGTGGTCCCCAAGAATTTCAACGGGAAGGTTATGTTTCAGTATAGGTTCTTGTTTAAGGAACACTTCATCTATTTCTTCCCTTTCCTTCATAAACATATCGTTTTCATGATCTAGCAAATATTGTTCTAACGGATCGGTTGGAGGAACAACAATGGAAGCAAGACCAATAATTTCATCCTTACTAGGTGGTTCTCTTTCACGAGGTTGTCTACTAAACTTAGCGAAATTGAACTCATGAGACATACCATCTATGCCAACAGTGACAATATTCTTTTCACAATTAATCTTAGCACTAGCAGTATTCAAGAAGGGTCTACCAAAAATAATAGGACAAAAATCATCTTGTGGGGAACCAAGAACAAGAAAATCAGCAGGGTATTTAACCTTCCCACACAAAACTTCAACATCTCTAACAATCCCACTAGGTTTAATGGTATCCCTATTAGCGAGCTCAATAGTAACATCAATGTCTTCAAATTCGACGGGTGCAATGTCGAGCATAATTTCTTTATAAAGATCATAAGGTATCGCACTAGCACTAGCACCCATATCACATAAGCCATGATAACAATGATCTCCTATTTTAACAGAAATTACAGGCATGCCTACGACAGGTCTACGTGTCTTAGTATCAGGTCTAGCAATATAAGCAGTCTCACCTAAGAAAGAAATAACATGCCCATCTAAATCCTCATCCAAGAGATCTTTAACCATAGCAATAGTAGGTTCAACATTAATTTGCTCAGGAGGTGTATAGGTCCTAGTATTACTCTTACGAACAACAGCCGAAGCTTTAACATGATCTTTTATCCTAACAGGAAAAGGAGATTTTCGACATAAGCAGTAGGAATAATAGGATCACTATATGTAATAGTCTTTTCTTCGACTGTAATAGGCGCAACTACTTTCACTTCAACAGGAGGATTATATTTAAACCACTTCTCTTTAGGGAGATCAACGTGAGTAGCAAAAGTTTCACAAAAAGTTGCTACTATCTCAGAGTCAAGTCCATACTTAGAGCTAAATCCACCGAAAGCATCGGTATCCATAAAAGATTTAACACAATCGAACTTAGGTGTCATACCTGACTCCTTACCATCCTCGGAACCTCAATCTTCAGAGTTGCGTTTAATTCTTTCCAATAAATCCCATTTGAAATCAATAGTCTTCAGCATATAGGAACCAGATCAGGAAGTATCGAGCAAGTTGCGATTATCAAGAGAAAGCCGAGCATAAAAATTCTGAATAATCATTTCCCGCGAGAGATCATGATTGGGGCATGAATACAACATTGACTTAAGCCTCCCCCAAGCTTGAGCGATGCTTTCTCCTTCGCGAGGCCAGAAACTATATATGTAATTACGATCACGATGAACAAGATGCATAGGGTAGAACTTCTGGTGAAATTCCAACTTCAATCGCTTATAATTCCAAGATCGCGTATCATCACATAGCCCATACCATGTCATTGCATCTCCCTTCAAAGATAAAGGGGAGACTTTACTTTTGACAACATCATCGGGAATACCTGCAAGCTTAAATAATCCACAAACTTCATCCACAAAGATAAGGTGTAAGTCGGGATGCAATGTTCCGTCTCCTGCAAAAGGATTAGCTAGCAGTTTTTCTATCATACCTGAAGGAATCTCAAAGTGAATATTTTCATAAAGTTCAGTAGGTTGAGGAGCATCTCCTTGCTCTTCTGGTTGGGGTGAAGATACCCCAAACAAGCCCCTCAAAGGATTAGTTTCCATAGTGACAAGTAATGTAGAAAATTTCAGCACACTATATAAATGTTTCCTTACCAAGTTCCACTCACCAAGAGCGCTACGCTCCCCGGCAACGGCGCCAGAAAAGAGTCTTGATGACCCACAAGTATAGGGGATCTATCGTAGTCCTTTTGATAAGTAAGAGTGTTGAACCCGACAAGGAGCAGAAGGAAATGATAAGCGGTTTTCAGTAAGGTTTTCTCTGCAAGCACTGAAATAGTAGGTGATAGATAGTTTTTTGATAAGATAAATAGTAACGAGCAAAAAGTAAATAAAATAAATAAAGTGCAGCAAGGTGGCCCAATCCTTTATGTAGCAAAGTATAAGCCTGGACAAATTTTAATAATGAAGAAGGAGCTCCCGAGGACACATTGGGAATTATCGTCAAGCTAGTTTTCATCACGTTCATATGATTCGCGTTTCAAGATTACTTTGATAATTTGATATGTGGGTGGACCGGCACTTGGGTGCTGCCCTAACATGGACAAGCATCCCACTTATGATTAACCCCTATTGCAAGCATCCGCAACTACAAAAAGGAGTATTAAGGTAAACCTAACCACATCATTAAACATATGGGGCCATATCAACCCCTAACGAAGCAACGCATAAACTAGGGTTTAAGCTTCTGTCACTCTAGCAACCCATCACCTACTTATTACTTCCCTATGCCTTCCTCTAGGCCCAAATAATGGTGAAGTGTCATGTAGTCGACGTTCACATAACACCACTAGAGGAAAGACAACATACATCTCATCAAAATATCGAGCGAATACCAAATTCACATGACTACTAATAGCAAGACTTCACCCATGTCCTCGGGAACAAACGTAACTACTCACAAAGCATATTCATGTTCATAATCAGAGGAGTAATAATATGCATAAAGGATCTGAACATATGATCTTCCACCAAGTAAACCAATTAGCATCAACTACAAGGAGTAATCAACACTACTAGCAACCCACGGGTACCAATTTGTGGTTTTGATACAAGATTGGATACAAGAGATGAACTAGGGTTTTGAGAGGAGATTGTGCTGGTGAAGATGTTGATGGAGATTGACCCCCTCTCGATGAGAGGATCGTTGGTGATGACGTTGGTGATGATTTCCCCTCCCGAGGGAAGTGTCCCGGCGAACAGCTTCGCCAGAGCCCTAGATTGATTCCGCCAAGGTTCCGCCTCGTGGCGGCGGAGTTTCGTCCGTAAGCTTGCCCCGATTTTTCCAGGGTAAAAGTGATGATATAGCAGAAGATGGACGCCAGAGGCTCACGGGGGGCCCGGGGAGATAGGGGTCGCGCCCTCTGGGGGGCGCCCTCCTGTCTCCTGGACAGGGTGTGGGCCCCCTGGCCTATTTCTTTTGCTCATAAATTCTTGTTAACTCCAAAAGGTTGTTTCGTGGACTTTCAGGACTTTTGGAGTTGTGCAGAATAGGTTTCAATGTTTGCTCCTTTTCCAAATTGAATTCTCCAAGGCATTCCCCTCTTCATGGTAAACCTTGTAAAATAAGAGAGAATAGCCATAAGTATTGAGATATAATGTGTAATAACAGCCCATAATGCAATAAATATTGATATAAAAGCATGATGCAAAATGGACGTATCAGTGGACTACTCCCTCCTCATCATGGTGGCCGCCGGGGTGGTGAAGATGGCCACCGGCGATGATTTCCCCCTCCGACGGAGTGCCGAAACGGGGTCTAGATTGGTTTTTCGTGGCTACAGAGGCTTGCGGCGGCGAAACTTCTGATCTAGGGTTATTTCTGATGGTTTCTCAATTTATAGGATTTTTTAGCGTCAATTTCACGCGAAGATGGGCCTCGAGGTGAGCACAACCCACCGGGGCAAGCCGGTCCCACCAGGTGCGCCCTGGTGGAGTGTGCCCTCCTTGTGGCTCTTCTGGCCCTTCCACGAAGCTTCGGGGGTCTCTTTTGTTCCAAAACAATCGTCAAAAAGTTTCAGCTCATTTGGAGAACTTTCGTTTATGCACAAAAAACAACACCACGGTAGTTCTGCCGAAAACAACATCAGTCCGGGCTAGTTCCATGCAAATCATACCAAACCCATATAAAATTATTGTAAACATGGCATGAATACTTCATAATTATAGATATGTTGGAGACGTATCAGACCTTTCATTAACCAAGCATAAAACCTCCATGTGCTTTCAGTGCAAATTTAGAATTGTGATGAGGATCTCTAATCTAGCATTTAGCACCGAAGACTTTGAAATAACTCACATTGGGTTTCTTGTCGGTGAGGAGTTCATATGAGGTCTTGTTGAAGAATTTTTGAATATATACCCTGTTGATGATGTGGCACACAGTATCAATTGCCTCAGGCCAGAAGCGAGGAGGCATCTTGTATTCATCAAGCATAGTGCGAGCCATTTCAACAAGAGTGTTGTTCTTGCGCTCCACGATGCCATTCTGCTGAGGAGTGTAAGGGGCAGATAACTCGTGAGTAATACCAAGTTCATCAAGATAGTCATCAAGACCAGTATTCTTGAACTCGGTATTGTCACTCCTAATGTGCTTGATCTTCACACCGAAATTCATCGAAACCCGTGAGGAAAATCGTTTGAAGACATCCTGCACTTCAGTTTTGTAAGTGATGATATGCACCTAGGTGTAACGAGAATAGTCATCAACAATAACAAAGCCATATAGAGTTGCCGCATTTTTGAATGTGGCATAATGAGTAGGGCCGATGAGATCCATGTGAAGCAATTCAAATGGACGAGTGGTAGTCATGATAGTCTTTCAGGGATGCTTGGAATTGGTCATCTTTCCAGCTTCACAAATCCCACACAGATGGTCCTTGAGGAACTTGACACCCTTGATGCCAATGACATGCTTCTTCTTCGAGAGAGTATGTAATTTCCTCATGACAACATGACCTAGTCGACGATGCCATAACAATCCCTCTGAAGCTTTTGCAAGTAGACATGTGGCAGGATGTGGTCCTGTAGAGAAATCAACAATATACAAGTCTTCTCTCCTAAAGCCTTTGAAGACTTTGGATTTTTCAGATTCCATTAGTACTAAGCAATGATATTTGCCAAAGAAGACAACCATATCAAGATCACAAAGCATTGAGACCGAAACGAGGGTGAATCTGAGGGCTCGACAAGCATGACTTTGTCCATGTGTCGATCCTTTGAGATCGCAACCCTACCTAGACCCAATACCTTGCTTTTGCCTTTGTCTGCGTAGGTGATATGCTTCAGATGCGATGGAGATAAAGCAGTGTTCATCAATAGGTTCCTGTCACCAGTCATGTGGTTTGTACATCCACTGTCGAGGACCCACTCAGTGACTTTGGGTTGATCATCATGCAGATGAATTAGTGCAACTTACGAACTCATATACTTCATCAGTGAAGAATATGACATCAAATTCATCAGATTGAATTTCATCAAGCAATACAACAGATATAACAGTATGAGGACGTGAGAAATGATCATTCATTTCTTCATGATTAGCTTGCGTCCTTTCAAGCATATTTAGGTCTCCGGCAAATTCATCAGACGTTTAGGTTCGTCTGGAGACATGACCCTGCATAAGAGATTAGTTCTTTTTCTTCACCACCCACATCTGGAGGGGTGGCAAAGGGTTCATCATCCTACGAGCTCCATATGAGAAAGGTGGCATAGAAGCCAGTCCACTTCGTTTCAAAGAAGAGGGCTTAGAGAAAGCATATCAATAAGCAGAGAAATTCTTCGAGGACTTATGAACATGGTTATTTGAAGAATAATGCTCATATTCATAACCCTTAGACTTTCCCTGCGAAACAGAAGTGTCGGCATAATGATGTTCATATGAGGATTTTGATCCATATGAGGAATTTGATCCATGCATGTGAGAAATTTGGTCCGTATGAGGACTTGGATACATATGAAGACTTTGGTCTGGGGTTCCTATTCTTCATAGGTGGTGTCATGAGGACATTCACCTAAAGACTTCCAAGGCGCCTTTTGGGAACCCAGATTTTCTTCATAGGGGAACCGTTCCGGCAGTTAGTTCCAACATATCTAGAAAATACTTCACCATTCTGATTTTTGAACAGTTTATAGTTGGAGTCAAATGACTCATCAGAAGAATATGAAGATTCACATGTAAAGCGAGATAAAGTGGATGGATCTACCGGAGGTCCTTTCGCAGCAACCCATGAGGTTTTGGGGGTACTGCTCAGGTTTCCAGTAGAACCATCAGCATTGAGTTTCCTCTCAAACGCAATACCCTCTTTCCTAGGGTTTCTGTTGATGATCTGCTTTTTGAGCACATCACAAAGAGCCTGATGCCCTTTGAGGCTTTTGTACATGCCCGTCACATACAATGCCTTCAACCCTGCATTGTCAGTGATACTTGTGGTATCCTCAGATGAGGAATTTGTGACCACAGAGACAGTTGAAGAATTTGCAGCAATAGAAGCATTTGAACTTTCAGATGAAGAATTAGCAAATTCACGTTCAATGCATTTCAAACATGGTGGAATGAATTCTTCCTGAGTGGAACTGATCTGTTGAGAAAGTAATGAATCGTTTTCCTTCTAAAGATCCTCATAACTCACCCTTAGCTTCTCAAGATCTTGCTTTCTTTGAAGAAATTCATAAGAAAGCTTCTCAGTATCAACCAATAGTGTGTCATGACGACTTTGAAGGTTATCAAACTTGTACTAAAGTCGTTTAAGATCATCAGTCAAGGTTTGAGTATGATCCATTTCTTCACCCAACATATCATCGCTTTGGTCTAGCAGATTTTGAACCTCTTCCAAAGCATTTTGTTGTTTAATTGCGATATCAGCAAGTGTGGAATAGTTTGGTTCAAGATCATCATCAGATTCATCCTCACGAGATTCAAATGAGGAATAGTCGGATACTTTTGCACCTTTTCCCATGGAGCAAGGTGCTGAAGATGAAGATGGTTCAGGTTCAGGATCGAAGGTCATCGTTTTGAGTGATTCCTTGAACTCAAGGAACCAGGGATCCTGACATGTTTGATGACCCTCATAGACGTCAGAGATTTGGTCCCAAATGAGCTTCGCATTGCAAAGATGCATAATGCGCCTCAACTCATCTCTGGATAGACATGAGCAGATGATGTCCTTTGACGTAGCGCCTAGTTGAGTGTACTTGCGAATGTCATCAGCATGCGCCATTCTTGCATAGGTCGATAAGACCAATCTTAGTGACGGTCTACAGCTCACTATTCATTGCCATGAGGCGCTTCCTCATCATGGCCTTCCACTTGGGATAATCGTGACCATCAAAGATGGGGCATGATACTTTCTTCTTTCCTGCAATCAACATAACTATAACTCCAGGTGGTTAGACCAAAATCACACAAAACAAGGGAGTACCTTGCTCTGATATCAATTGAAAGTGCGTTAACTCAACTAGAGGGGGGTGAATAGGCGATTTTTACAAATTCGTCACTGAGGAAATTCAAAGTGAGGAATTTCCTTAGTCACGAACTACAAGCGGCGAAATAAGTACTCAAGTGTAAGCATAAAAGAGTAATAGCATAGTCATCATGATGAAATGAAAACAAACATAGAGCATAAGTAGCGTGTAACATGGGATAAGCAGGATGAAGACAAAGTGACTGAAGAATTGGTATTGAGGAAATTGAGAAAGTCTTCAGTCAAAGTGTTCAAACAGTAGCGATCAAGTACATCAACACATGAATGAGGAGATAGAACCAGTAGCTTGGTGAAGACGATGATTTGGTGGACCAGTTCCAACTGATGTGAAAGTTGTATGTTTGGTTGGGATGGCTAAGTATTTAAACCTGAGGACAAACAGTCCTCACCATATTCTCCCTGAGCTAAGATCACACAGACCTTGCCCAATCACTCATGGTAAGTCTTCAGGTGACTTCCAAACCTTCACAGACTTGGTCACTTGGCGATCCACAATTCCTCTTGGATGCTCAGACCATGACGCCTAACAGTCTGGAGGCTGCGCAATCCTCAAAGGTAACAAGCGTCTGTTCCACACAGGAACAATCTCTTCAGTGATACTCAATCACTTTGGTTTTGTAGGTGTTTGGGTTTGGGTTTTTCCTCGCTGATGATTTTCGCTCAAAGTCCTCAGAGGATGGGATGCTCTCAATGACAAGTATCAATATATCTCTCGGATCAGCCAACCAGCTAGTGGTTGTAGGGGGCGGCTATTTATAGCCTAGGGAGCAGCCCGACATGATAAGACATAAATGCCCTTCAATGATATGACCATTAGGTGGGTAGATGTATTGTACAGCTAGCGCATAGCATAGCAACGGTCGGATATTTGAGCTCTCAAATTCCTCAGGGATATCATGTTCCTCACTTGTAGGCAATCCGCACTAGCGAATTCCTAACTCCTCGGTCAGAACAAATTCCTCAGTGAACATAATCTTCGTCTCTTTCACTCAAGAAATTGACTGGACTGTATGAGATTTCCAATGGCTTCACTCGAAAGGATTGGGTAGGTGTAGGATTTTTAGATGAGCATCACTTGGAAACTTTCTCAGTTTTACCTCGACCCCCTTTAACAGTACGGTGTTTCCTATGACTCAAGAAAGAGAAAATGAAACTATGAAAACAAAAGTCTTCACGCTTCATAATCCTCGCATTAATATCAAAGTCCAAGGTCACACCAATTTCCTCAGTTTCAAAGTGTTCAAGAAAACCAAAGTCTTCAACTGAAGACATTCATTTTTAGGGGTCGACTTCACTGTAAGTATCAAACTCCTCATAGACTTATAGTACGTGTGTACACTCACAAACACATTAGTCCCTTAACCTATAAGTCTTCAATACAGCAAAATCACTAAGGGGCACTAGATGCACTTACAAAGATGCATAAGAGATAAACATCACATGCAATGATAATATGTGACATGATATGGCCATCTTAATCTTGTGCTTTTGATCTCCATCTCCAAAGCATCGACATGATCCCCATTAACACCGGCTCGACACCTTGATCTCCATCGTTGTCACTGTAAGTATCATGTCTATATTTGTTTGAAATTTGCAATGGGGATGACAGAACCCCAGCACCCCCTCTTAATCCAACTAGGGTTTACTAAAATCTTTTCCAATGAACCTGAAATAGCCTTATAAAATGTTCATCTTTGCCTTGGTCTAGAACCTCAGACAAAAATGGTGCACACTTTTCTAGGACATCACAAGGTCACTAGATTAAATCATATGCTAATTGCATTTGGACATTTAAATGCTATAAAATATTTTAAATGTCCAAATAATCATAAACTAAAATGTTCTTGTTGGAAATATTGCAAACAAGGTGAGCACGAAGTTTCCTGATTTTTGCGTTAGTTTTAGTATTTTTAATAAATCTCTAAAGTTGCATAAAAATAGAAAACAAAACTATAATTGGAAAGAGAGAGAGAGAAACCCACAGGCCTCACTGTGGCTGGCTCACCCACCTCGGTGCAGTCATCCCTAACCTCTGCCAAGAGGCGAGAGGCGGACAAGACGCTGCCATGAGGCACCACGCCTCCTTGATGACCCACAAGTATAAGGGATCTATCGTAGTCCTTTCGATAAGTAAGAGTGTCGAACCCAACGAGGAGCAGAAGGAAATGATAAGCTGTTTTCAGCAAGGTATTCTCTGCAAGTACTGAAATAAGTGGTAACAGACAATTTTGTGATAGGATAAATTGTAACGAGCAACAAGTAACAAAAGTAAATAAAGTGCTACAAGGTGGCCCAATCATTTTTGTAGCAAAGGACAAGCCTGGAAAAACTCTTATAATAGGAAAAGCGCTCCCAAGGACACATGGGAATATCGTCAAGCTAGTTTTCATCACGTTCATATGATTCGCGTTCGGTACTTTGATAATTTGATATGTGGGTGGACCGGTGCTTGGGTGCTGTTCTTACTTGAACAAGCATCCCACTTATCTATTGCAAGCATCCACAACTACAACAAAAGTATTAAGGTAAGCCTAACCATAGCATGAAACATGTGGATCCAAACTAGGGTTTAAGCTTCTGTCACTCTAGCAACCCATCATCTACTTATTACTTCCCAATGCCTTCCTCTAGGCCCAAATAATGGTGAAGTGTTATGCAGTCGATGTTCACATAACACCACTAGAGGCTAGACAACATACATCTCATCAAAATATCGAACGAATACCAAATTCACATGACTACTAATAGCAAGACTTCTCCCATGTCCTTAGGAACAAACGTAACTACTCATAAAGCATATTCATGTTCATAATCAGAGGGGTAATAATATGCATATAGGATCTGAACATATGATCTTCCACGAAATAAACCAACTAGCATCAACTACGAGGAGTAATCAACACTACTAGCAACCTACTAGTACCAATCCCGGACTTGGAGACAAGAATTGGATACAAGAGATGAACTAGGGTTTTGAGAGGAGATGGTGCTGGTGAAGATGTTGATGGAGATTGCCCTCTCCCAATGAGAGGGGTGTTGGTGATGACGATGGCGATGATTTCCCCCTCACGGACGGAAGTATCCCCGGCAGAACAGCTCTGCCGGAGCCCTAGATTGGTTCCGCCTCGTGGCGGCGGAGTTTCATCCCGAAAGGATCCTTATGATTTTTTCCTCATCGAAAGACCTCATATAGCAGAAGATGGGCATTGGAGATCCAACAGGGGGCCCACGAGGTAGGGGGCGCGCCCAGGGGGTAGGGCGCGCCCCCCACCCTCGTGGAAAGGTGGGCCCCCCTCTGGTGAACTTCTTCTGCTAGATATTTTTTATATTTTCCAAAAATGACTTTTGTGGAGTTTCAGGTCTTTTGGAGTTGTGCATAATAGGCCTCTAATATTTGCTCCTTTTCCAGCCAAAATTCCAACTGCCGGCATTGCCCCTTCTTATGTAAACCTTGTAAAATAAGAGAGATAACCATAAGTATTGTGACATAATGCATAATAACAGCCCATAATGCAATAAATATCGATATAAAAGCATGATGCAAAATGGACGTATCACTCCTCCTGCTTGTCACCGACCGCCTGGAGCTGGCTGGAGATGCCACGCACCCCCCGGGCCCTCTCACTCCTCCCTCCATGCTCATCCCCTCCCATGTCCCTCTTGCGCGCACACCCGAGCGCCGCTGTCGCCGCCGCTCGTCATTGCCATGCCCAACGCCTCCCCCTCGCGTCCCCGACCAGTCCATGAACTCCGTCGCGTCATCCTCGACCTCCTCTCCGAGCTACACAATGTCGGACGCTCCGAAGCCTCGCCAACACCGCCGTTTCCGACCTCGGGTGCTGGAGATCCCCGTCATTGTTTTGCGGACCCGTGTCTCCTGCCGCCAAGTGACACGGAAGAACCGCGGTGAGCCGCTGAACCGTTTCCCCCATGCTCCATCGCCTAATTCGTCCTCTAGCCACCTCTTCCATCGAAGCCGTGAGCTCCTCGCCGCTGGCGATGATGCAGACGAGGCCATGGGCACTGCAGCCCGTATCCGAGCACACCAGTGTGCTCAGCGCGTCTCTGCGAACCAGTAGCCACTAGTAGCTCCCCCTCTGACGCCCTCTAGCACCGAACTCGACTGCTCCTGAAAGCCGGCCGTCGCCACGAGCTCGACTCTGGCGAGCTCGCTCCACCCCAGCCCCTCCCGTTTGCCCTACCAGATGTGCGTGAGCCCAAGCTACGCGTAGGACCAAACCACGGTCGATTTGGTCGACCGAGGGCAAAACCCGAGCCAAGCTAGTGTGCATCCGCCGTGTTTGGGTCGCCGTCGGCGTAACTCCGGCGATCGTGACGTGGCATATTAGTTTAGGGCTAATGACGCAGTTAGTTAACACCTAGTGACACTGACAGCAGGGCCCCACTGCCTAACTAAACTTGGTTTAGTTTCTGCTTAGGATTAACTAACCACAGTGGCCCCACGCGTCAGTTTTGACCATGCTGACGTGGCCGTTGACTGGGCCCACCTGTCAGCGACACAAATGACACTAGGTCACTAACCAATGGGCCCCACTGGTCAGGTTTGACCTGGAACACCCCTATTGACTTGCTGACTCAGACCGACGTCATGCTGACGTAGTAAGGAATTTCTGGGTTTAAAATAATTCAGAAAATTCCAGAAAATAGTCTAAACTTCAAAAATTCATAGAAATTCAACCATAACTCCAAATGAAATAATTTATATATGAAAAATTATTAGAAAAATCCAATCTTTCCATATGTACCATTTTCATGCATGTTTGAACAACATAAGGTTATTGTATATGACAATTTGCATAATTGGCATTTAAATAATCACATATGGAGTTTGAATTTGAACCTTTGATTCAAACCAACTTCATTTAATACGGTTGCTATTTGCATTAGATCAATCAACGGCATATTGCCATGTCATTTTCATGCATCATATTGTTGCATTGCATTGATTGTGCTCTTCCTTGTTTGCCGGTAATTGTCCCCTCTCAGTAGACGACGTTCCGGCGATGAGTTCGATGACACCGATGAAGAACTATACTATCTTCAGAAGTGCCAGGCAAGCAAAACCCCCTTGTTCATTCCGATACAATCCCACTCTCTCGCTCCTGCTCTCTTTATCTGCATTAGGACAACAGCGGTTCAACTGTTACATGCTGTGGTAGTTGAACCCCTTTCCTCTGCATGACCTGTCATTGCCATAGTAAATATATGAAACCCACTAGCATGAGTAGGAGTTGTTTGAGCCCTGATGGGCCTACTCATTCATGCTTGTTTGTCATGCCTGCTACTTCTTAGAGTTGAGTCGGGTCCGATTCATTGCGGATGAATCGGAGGTGTGTGAACATGTCCTACTGTTGAGAGCTAAGTGTGTGAACACGATTTGGTAAAGGTAGTGGTGAGAGGCCATGTAGGAGTACATGGTGGGTTGTCTCATTGCAGCTGTCCTCGGGAACTGAGTTCTGTGTTTGTGATCCATGAACAGCTACTACCACAAATTGGGTTCCGGTAACTCGGCCCCTCTCGACTTATTAATCAACCTGATCTCTGTCCAGGAGTTGCAACTAGTTTCTGGTGTTTGTAGGTAGTGTTAGTAGTCTACCAAGTGGCACCTGGTATAGGTGGGCTTGGGACAGACTAGGCATAGTGGCACGGTGTACCAAGTGGCACCCGGATGGTGGGCTTGGGAACCCTGCTCACATCATTTGGGGCCGTGAGCGACACCCCGGCCGGATCTCCTTGTGGATGGAACCCGAATAGGCGATAAACCTGGGCTAGAGACTTGTGTGGTTAGTCAGGTCATGGCCGACTCCCTCGCCAGGCTTCCGCTTGAAGGTTGTCGAGATACACAACGTGAACATGGTGGTAAGTGGCGAGAGCGTGTGTGAAGAAGTACACCCCTGCAAGGTTAACATCATCTATTCGAATAGCCGTGTCCACGGTAAAGGACTTCTGGTTTGCCTGTATAGTTCATAGACAAGTGAAAGTGGGTACTCTAAAACTCGCAAGATAAGCGTGAGTGCTATGGATGGCGTTCTCGTAGGGAGACGGGAGCGGATCCATAGTGGTGTATTGATATGGTGAATATGTGGACTCAGCGCCACCTCAAAAGAGTTACTTGCAAATGTAGTTTAGTATAGCCACCGAGTGAAAGCTGGCTTGCTGCAGTTAAACTCCACCACCCCCTTTGTTGATACCGATGCATATGTAGCTAGTTCTGATGTAAGTCGTGCTGGGTACATTTGTACTCACGTTTGCTTAATTTATGTTTTTGCATAGAGACTTCAGTCTCGCTAGTAGTTCCGCATGGACTTTGACGTTTAGCTTGTTACCTCAGCTATGATCTTTTGCCCTCGGCAGGGTCTTGTAGATAGTCAGGCTTCTCAGCCTTTTTCATTTGCAGTTGTCTATACTCAGACAAGTTAATCTTCCGCATGTGCTTGTTGCTTGTATGCTCTGTATGTGGGGTCATGAGACCCATGTTTGTAATACTTGGCTCCTCGGAGCCTAATGAATAAATACTTGACTTTTAGAGTTTTGTTGTGATGCCATGTTGTATTTACACATATCGGGCATACTGTGTGTATGATTGAAATGCTTGGTATGTGTGGGATCCGACAACCTAGTTGTTTATCCTTGCTAGCCTCTCTTATGGCGAAATGTAGTCTAGTTCTTCAACTGAGCCATGGTAGTCTGCTACAGCCCGGTTTACCTGACTCATGTTAGCCCAGTTGCTACTGCTCCGGAACACTTAGACTGGCCGGCATGTGTCCTTCTTCGATCATGTGTCTGTCCCTTCAGGGAAATGTCACGGGATGTCTTTCGGAGTCTTGTTAGCCTGCTACAGCCCGGAATCACGGAGTCCTGCTAGCCCAGTTGCTGTAGCCCGGATTCACTCGCTGATGACCGACACGTTCGTTGTTGGTTCATGTATGCCTGTCCCTGTAAGTTAGTGCCACTTTGGGTTCACGGCTAGTCATGTCGGCCCGGGTTCTCTGTCATATGGATGCTAGCAACACTATCATATACGTGAGCCAAAAGGCGCAAACGGTCCCGGGCCAGGTAAGGTGGCACCCGTGGGAATACCGTGTGTGAGGCCGCAAAGCAATATGATGTGTTACATGCTAGATCGATGTGGCTTAGGATCGGGGTCTTGACAGCTTTGGTATCAGAGCCTGACTACCTGTAGGATTACCAAGCCAAACTGGTCGAAGTCGTGTCTAGAAATGGTTTAGTTATGTAAGGGAATTGATTGTGGAAGGGAACGTAAGGATCTTTTTACTCCTTTACCTTGTGCCCTTCTGATCTGAGTCATCCTCTTCTCTTATACGGGGTTTAAGAACTAGGCTTCTCATCTTTCTATCAGGTTCATGTGTTATGTGTTACTAATCAGTAGAATCTTACGATTGTTGGTTCCAGGCTTCAGTTCAGTTTCTACTACTTTTAGTATGTTTTCAGTTGAACCAGAACCTTGTTATGATGTTGTTAAGTGACTATGCAAATCCTTGTGAATGTCTCAAATCTTTTTCTGAGCATTTACAGCCGTTATGATGTCCGAGTCATCCCAGGTTTCTAAATAGTCTGATGCATTTGCAAATCCCTACTTTCCATTCTCGATGTTCCTTTGGGCCAGATTAACCACACTAATCATCGAGTTGAGGTACTCCGTTGCCTCGGCGTATATGTTGAAGCCATTATTATGACCATAGGCGTCTTAGGGAACCACTCAGTAATCTAGCAATGCTTCGTATCCCCAGTGTGATGATTCTGTCCATTATTCTCGAAAACATCCCGTGATGCCATTTAGTTAGTAGGCATTCTATTTCTGGGTTCTTGAACACGAGATTCGCTCTACTTACCTCGCGTTGATAGTGTTTGCTAGTTCCTTTATGGTATTAGTAACCTTTGCATAGTTCTCAAGGTCCGTGGTATCTCATTCTTCCAATACCATGAACCATCATGGTAGAAGTTCTTTTGAATCAAAAGATCACAACCAGGGTGCTCTTGAGGAGTACTCCATTCATATTGTGAATCTGCTAGCTCTACCTTTTTGCATGGGTTATCCGGAAGAAATATGTTGAACTCGTTCGACATCCTAATCTATGCATCCACAACTCTGAAAATCGTATGTTCCTTTGAGTTGTCCCTCTTTAGTTGTTTTCTGACCTTCCTCTATCAATTGATAGTCAAGAGTATGCGTGCATTCGTTCATTGATGCCTATTATTCTTGTGGTCTGTCAAGCCATTCTATTCTGGAATGACTAGGAGAAACAAACTCCAGTACCTTATCCATTTCTAGGATTGGGTCAAAGTAGTTGTATTCCGCAGATCAAATGTCAAACCAGCTTTTGTTCTGTTCTACCTTGGATTATTACCCTATTTATGTCAAGAATATCATAGGAATTGCACCATCACTTATGAATTCTTGATGCAATGATACTTCTCACCTTCATCATTCACTCCTCGGTCCTCGTGTTGTTGTAGCCGGGATGCCGACAAGTGAACCGTGATGTGTGAAATCAATACTCCTAGCAACCATGTTGCTTAGTGATTGATGGAAGATAATCTCATTCTTAGTGTGTTGGTTATAGAATCATCATTCTAAGATAGATTGTGCTACCTAGACCATTTCCCTTGCTTATTTGATCACATCATTTTGCCCTGAAAAGCAAGATTGTTCTCGAGCTTAATAACATATTGGTGGTTCGTGATTTTCCGAATATCTTCTCAGAAGTATCACCAGGTTGTCCCCTAACTGTTATGTTGAGCTCGTGATTAAGTTGGTTTCTTATAAACCACCCCTTCTCCAAGAATCCGTGTTGGATACCCCTGAGCTAGTTGGTTAAGCCAAACAACAACTTGGAGAGTTGGAAGATAAAAGCTTGTCCGACTTAGTTCATCTTAAGGGATATCTTGTATGTGTGTTGAAGAAAGATGGTATTTTCATCGATTGACCCTCGTGATCAGTTAATGGACCTATCACCTTATCCAATCTTTGATTTGAGTATGGGCTATTCTCAAATAAAATTAGAACCAACGATTTTTGTAATTTTGTCTTACTCGTGGTTGATCCCTCGAGCATACACCATTATATATTTTGGGTCTGGCCAATGCTATCACCTTGTTCACATAGTTGTGGAATTCCACTTATATGGAAACCTGGATGAATTGTTGTTGAGCCCAGCGGCAACATAATTTTCATCTCCATGATTTTGTTGAACATTAAGCTAGTGTTGGAAACTTTGTAAACAATGCCTTCGTGTTCCATCCATGAGGTATATGTTTGGATGAGAGAAGTCACTTCCTCTAATTGACGTGTATTTGATGTAAGTTGCCACCATGAATTTCAGAAAGTTTGTTTCGCTTCCTTTGGAATCATCCCAAGTCAGTCATGCCCGTGCGAAGTATTCTATGGTTTGATAGACTGATCATCTTCATTCCATATGTAATTCCTATCACACCAAGCCACTGATTGATTTGTTCAAGGATAAGAAGTTCTTCGATAAGTGCACAAGGACTTTGATATCCTCGATGATGGTTCCCAACCGGAACTAGGTAGTGTTTTGTTGTAAGACTACTATGTGGTCATGCTTGTCTTGGACAACGTGTTCACATGTATGTAGCAGAACCAGCTCATGTTTTGGAGCTTGCTATTGTAGTTCAATTCCCGAGAATTTCGCAATGTCATCTCGTTAATTGTGTTGCAAAGTTTCATTTTTCTTTCTAGACTTGATGAGTCTGGAATATCCTGACACTAACCAGATCTGAATCTCAGAGTAGAGTCCACATCATCCATTCTAACCCGAGTATGCCGTTCTCTCGAACTCCATCAAATGACCGATTGTGATTGCCTTAGGCTGGTATAAAGAGTCTCAATGATCTCTATATCAAAAGTAATTCTTTTGCCACTTAAAGGAATAATTCTATGAGTCACCTTCCCTAAGGTGCCCCGTTATGGAATCATGGCAGTTATTTCCTCGCTATCTTGAAACCATGCACCATCATCTTAAGCATGGATTTTTTTGCCTACCCAATCGAACCATTGTCATATACCACTTGCCATTGCTCTCGATGTGTGTTTTCTGTCTCAGCTCGAGAGATGTTTCAATGTCTCACTCCATGAGTCGATCTTGAATTGCTCGATCTTTGAGAAGATCGACTCAAGTAGAGTTTCTATCTTTCATTGTCGTGTTCGCTGAGCTCTCAGAGCAAGACGACGAGAAAAAGATGGTGATCTAATCAACATTCTTATGAAGTGCCACCTGGATCATGAAGATTGTGTTAGTTGTGTTCCCCCTTCGTCTTACCCCACGCATGAATCTCAGGACAAGATTCTTGTTTAGTGGGGGTGAGTTGTCACAGCCCGAGACGAACTTGATTGCAACTAGTTGCATAAGCATCCATGTATCATGTCTATATTTGTTTGAAATTTGAAATGGGGATGACAGAACCCCAGCACCCCCCCTTAATCCAACTAGGGTTTACTAAAATCTTTTCCAATGAACCTGAAATGCCCTTCTAAAATGTTCATCATCTTTGCCTTGGTCTAGGATCTCTGACAAAAATGGTGCACAGTTTTCTAGGACATCACAAGGTCCCTGGATTAAATCATATGTTAATTGCATTTGGACATTTAAATGCCATAAAATATTTTAAATGTCGAAATAATCATAAACTAAAATGTTTACTGTAGGAAATATTCCAAACAGTGGGCACGAGAAGTTTCATGATTTTTGCGTTAGTTTTAGTATTTTTAATAAAGCTCTAAAGTTGCATAAAAATAGAAAGCAGAACTAGAATTGGAAAGAGAGAGAGAGAGAAACCCACCTGCGCCTCACCTGTGCTGGCCCAGTCCACCTGGCCTAGTGCTAGTCATCCCTAACCTCTGCCAGTAGGCAGAGACAGGACAGCGCACGCGCGCGCGTGATACGTCCATTTTGCATCATGATTTTATATCGATATTTATTGCATTATGGGCTGTTACTACACGTTATGTTACAATACTTATGCCTAATCTCTCTTATTTTAGAAGGTTTATATAAGGAGGGAGAATGCGGCATTTGGAATTACAGGCTGGAATAGGAGCAAATATTAGAGACCTATTGCACAACTCCAAAAGTCCTGAAACTCCACGAAAGTCATTTTGGAAATAATAAAAAATATTGAGCGGAAGAAGTTCACGGAGGGGACCCACACAGCCACGAGGGTGGGGGCACGCCCTACCCCAGGCGCCCCTACCTCGTGGGCCCCCCGTTGGCTCTCCGATGGCCATCTTCTGCTATATGAGGTCTTTCGTCGAGGAAAAAATCATAAGCAACCTTTCGGGACGAAACTCCATTGCCACGAGGCGGAACCTTGGCGGAACCAATCTAGGGCTCCGGCAGAGCTGTTCTGCCAGGGACACTTCCCTCCAGGAGGGGGAAATCATCGCCATCTTCATCACCAACGGTCCTCTCATTGGGAGAGGGCAATCTCCATCAACATCTTCACCAGCACCATCTCCTCTCAAAACCCTAGTTCATCTCTTGTATCCAATTCTTGTCTCCAAGTCCTGGATTGGTACTAGTAGGTTGCTAGTAGTGTTGATTACTCCTTGTAGATGATGCTAGTTGGTTTAATTGGTGGAAGATCATATGTTCAGATCCTTTATGCATATTATTACCCCTCTGATTATGAACATGAATATGCTTTGTGAGTAGTTACGTTTGTTCCTGAGGACATGGGAGAAGTCTTGCTATTAGTAGTCATGTGAATTTGGTATTCGTTCGATATTTTGATGAGATGTATGTTGTCTAGCCTCTAGTGGTGTTATGTGAATGTCGGCCACATGACACTTCGCCATTATTTGGGCCTAGAGGAAGGCATTGGGAAGTAATAAGTAGATGATGGGTTTCTAGAGTGACAGAAGCTCAAACCCTAGTTTATGTGTTGCTTCGTAAGGGGTTGATTTGGATCCATATGTTTAATGCTATGGTTAGGTTTACCTTAATACTTTTGTTGTAGTTGCGGATGCTTGCAATAGAGGTTAATCATAAGTGGGATGCTTGCTCAAGTAAGAACAGCACCCAAGCACCGGTCCACCCACATATCAAATTATCAAAGTACCGAACGCGAATCATATGAACGTGATGAAAACTAGGTTGACGATATTCCCATGTGTCCTCGGGAGCGCTTTTCCTTATATAAGAGTTTGTCCAGGCTTGTCCTTTGCTACAAAAAGGATTGGGCCACCTTGCTGCACTTTATTTAATATTGTTACTTGTTGCTCGTTACAAATTATCTTATCACAAAACTATTCGTTACCACTTATTTCAGTACTTGCAGAGAATACCTTGCTGAAAACCGCTTATCATTTCCTTCTGCTCCTCGTTGGGTTCGACAATCTTACTTATCAAAAGGACTACGATAGATCCCCTATACTTGTGGGTCATCAAGACTCTTTTCTGGCGCCGTTGCCGGGGAGTGAACCGCCTTTGGTAGGTGGAATTTTGTAAGACAAATTTATATAGTGTGCTGAGATTTACTGTCACTTGTTACTATGGAAAGTAATCCTCTAACGGGCTTGTTCGGGGTATCTTCACCCCGACCAGTAGAGCATAGAATTGCTCCTCAACCTACTGAACCTACTGAAAATGAAATTATTCCCTTTGAAGTTCCTTCGGGTATGTTAGAAAAACTGCTAGATAATCCTTTTACAGGAGATGGAACAAAGCATCCTGATGAACATCTACTCTATGTTGATAAAGTTTGTGGATTATTTAAGCTTGCAGGTATACGCGATGATGTTGTTAAGAAGAAGGTCTTCCCTTTATCTTTGAAGGGAGATGCATCAACATGGTATAGGCTATGTGATGATTCGGGATCATGGAACTATAAACAAATGAAATTGGAATTCCATCAGAAGTATTATCCTATGCATCTTGTTCATCGTGATCGCAATTATATATAAAATTTTTGGCCTCGTGAAGGAGAAAGCATCGCTCAAGTTTGGGGGAGGCTTAAATCAATGTTATATTCATGCCCCAATCATGAGCTCTCAAGACAAATAATTCTTCAAAAAATTTATGCTCGGCTTCTGAAAACAATCGCATCATGCTCGATACTTCTTGTGCTGGCTCTTTTATGATGAAGACTATTGATTTCAATCGGAATTTATTGGATAGAATTAAACGCAACTCTGAAGATTGGGTTCTTGACGAAGGTAAGGAGTCAGGTATGACACCTAAGTTTGATTGTGTTAAATCTTTTATGGATACTGTTGAGGATATAGCTACTGAGTATAAACCGGCCAGGAGGGCCCGGTTCACCTTAGACTGTGCTGAAGCCCATGGAGGTCTTGAAGATGGCGTTCAACTAGTAAAGCTTGGAAGCCCACGGCCCAAGGGCGGATTAGGGCCCGTAGTAGTAAACCGCCATGATTATGTAAACTTGTAATATAAGTTAGAAAGGAGAGACCGAGCCGGACACTTTGTATAGGTCGGCTCAGGACTCTGTAGACCGGCCGGGCGTCAACCTGTGTATATAAAGGGACGACCCGGCGGCGGTTCAAGACAGACAACAACAACTCGAGGCCTAGGCGAAGCTTATTTGCTCCCTAGTCATCGAAACCACATCAATCCCATCACAACTAGGCGTAGGCTTTTACCTTCATCGAAGGGGCCGAACTAGTATAAACTCTCGTGCCTTTGCGTCCGCTTTAACCCCTTCAAGTTAACCCGTAGCGATGGCTCCACGACTAAGTCCTTTCACAAGGACATCTGCCGTGACAAAACCACGACAGTTGGCACCCACCGTGGGGCTATCGCACGATGGTTTGATGATCTTGGAGGGCAAGTTCGAAGGACTCGAAGGCTATGCTGTGGGCCGGATGACCAAGAGTCATCGCGGCAAGCTCTACATCGACGACGCAGGATGGGGCCCCGACGCCGGCTCAATCGAGTATGGATACCGGGTCCCCTTTGGTGGCATACACGTTTTCATCGGCAAGATTGGTGAGCGAGGGCTGAGCGGACATCTGCACCGACCTTGTCGAGACGGCTCAGCGTACGAGATCTGCCCAGGTTAAACCGGCCGTGAAGCGCGCCTTCGTGGGAGTCATCCACGGAGGAAACCATGAGGACGAATCGGGATATGGTAGCAAGACCGTCGTCTATTCCGGTGACGAGTCCTCGGCCGGAGAAACCGAATCGTTGTACCGGTTGCAAGACGACCAGATGAGGGGCTGTTCGATGGCGATAGTATTCCGGACCCTCCGATCAGCCCAACCGGGTTGGAATATTTATGGCGGTACACTGGCGGCGCTTCACTCTTCGACTGCGGCGGCGATGCTCTCTGGACCATCGTGGCGGCGGCGCAAAGGCGAGAGGTCCTGTGCACCCGCCGGCTCAAGTTTTATCTCGACTTTGTTCGACGCACTAGGCTGTGCTTATGGCGAGGCCAATCCGGCGGATCAAGATGCCCACAACGCAGAAGTTGCAAAGGTGAGAGAGCAGATCGCGCGAGCCAAAGCAGACACTGGCGGTGAGAACAGCAGGATGGTCGCAGAGCGGGCCGCTTTGGATGCCCAGGCCTATAAGCTTATGTTGGACGAGCAGCGTCGCATGAGGTCTTAAAGCGGAAACACAGGTCCCGTTTGCTTTCAGTTTTCGACACTAGAAACCTCTTTCACACCCTGTATGGAACGATGAATCGATCGGAGGTAAACCGGGCTGGCGCCCGAGCAGGCGCGCCGATCCAACCCCGCCTCATGGAACCCCCTCGGCAGAACAATATGATGCCTCCACCGGTCCAGACACCTCCGGGTCATTATTCTAATCCTATGGACAATCTTGTCGCTGCCGCTTCACAATTGGAGGCCATCCTGATCGAAGGAGATTCTCTGCAGGCAGTAGAGACACGCCGGGTTAAGGAGCTTCTTCGAACCGCTTTGATCCAACAGGAAGCATACTCATACAGCCGTGACCGGATTCATTCCACCCCACGTCCGAGCAGGAGCTACGAGGGCGTATGGATGAACCGGCTGTATCGAGCAACGCACGGCACCGTGAAGCGGCCCATGGCCATAACCCGGCGGCGGTATTCGCAATGCTCGGAAGTGGTGGACGGGCGAACGGCGAAGGAGTCGAGTTAGCAGCCTGAGCGAGGCGTCCGCTTACGCCGGTTCGCCCCACCACCTCGGTCGAGCCAGGGTCGCTTCTAGCTTGGGGTGCCTGTTTGATCCCGCTTTCATAGCGTCGCTTGCCCAAAGACTTCAAGGGTCCGCGCAAGGTGCCGAATTACACTGGTGATTTACCTCCAGAAGCATGGATAGAGAGCTATGAGATGGCCATGGAGATGCTAGATATGGATGAGGCCGCGTGTGCAAAGTATTTTACCATGATGCTTGAAGGGACGGCCCGTACTTGGTTAAAGAGCTTGCCGCCAAATTCTATCAGTTCATGGGCCCAGTTGCGAACCCAGTTTAAACAGAATTTCAAAGATACCTGTAAACAGCCCATGTCCGTAGTGGACTTGGTGGCTTGTGTCCAGGGGGAAGGGGAGTCAACAACCCATTGGGTACGCCGCGTTTCGGAAATCTTGCACTCGTCAGACCAGATCAACACTGACTTTGCGATCTTAACCCTGGAGGGCAACTGCCGGTTTCAGCCTCTGAAGTTAAAGTTGGGGCGCATGAAGCGATTTTGTAATGACATGGGAACTCTCGTGGGCGCTTTAGTGAAGTATGCTGATTCTGATAGTACCAAGGATCCCGAGTCCGACGATGACAAGACAGGGAAGGAAGGAAGAACAGCAACTCCAAGGGCCAAAGAACATCACTTTCGGCAGGTAATGGCAAGCGTAAAGCGGATGGCAACATGGACTTTGTAGCTAATACCAACGCGCAGGACAAGGGCCAGCGGCGCAAGGGTAAACAGCCGAATCAAAGTGCAGCGCCTAATCCCAATCCGGACCGCTTGAACTATCTATTGAATCAACCCTGTCCGAAGCATGGGACGAAGGAAACGCCAGCAAACCACCTCTGGAAGGATTGCTACATTATGCAGGAGTTCAAGAGTTCTAATGCTTTCCCGTATGATCACGGCTCTGGCGGCGGTTCAGGATTCGGGCCGGGTTACGGTGGAGGAAATTCTGGTTCATGATTTAATGGTAATCCGGGCGGACATAACAATCAGAACAATCAGAATAACCAAGGTGGTTACAACCAGCAGCAGCAACAGTCAGGTTATCAGAGTAACCCAAAGCAGTTGAATAGTGGGCAGTACCATGTCTTCACCACTAGCTTAGACAAGCGAGACCGGAAGGTTCAGAAGCGGGCAGTCAACGGTGTTGAACCGGTCGTGCCCCGTTACTTATGCTGTTGGAGCAGCCCATTATATGGAGTAGAGAGGATCATCCTCCCGGTCGACAATACTGGGTGACTAGCCACAGTGGTGGCGCCTCGAGCGGAGGTTATAAGTTCACCAAGGTACTCATGGATGGAGGGAGCAGCATTAATATCACGTACTATGAGACCTTCCGTCGTATGGGACTAATGGATAAACATCTCAAACCGTCCAATACGGTGTTCCATGGTGTGGTACCGCAAGTCGGCATATCCTGTTGGTAAAATAGCTCGAAGTGGCTTTTGGTGATGATTATGACTCGGATCGGAAACATTAACGTTTGAAGTGGTAAAAATCCAGAGTCCATATCATGCCCTGTTCGGGCGACCGGCTTACGCCAAATTTATGGCACGGCCCTGTTATGTGTATTTACAGCTCAAGATGCCGGGTCACAAGGGGACCATAACGGTTCATGGAAGCCGTTAGGTCGCTTTGGAGTTTGAGGAAGGTGATGCGGCCTATGCAGAGTCGGTTTGTGCTACAGAGGAGTTGAAATATTATAAGGACAATGTTGATCCAGCAGACATGACCCCTTTGAAGAAGCCGACTACAGAGCATGATCCGGATTTAAAGTTCAAATCGGCGGCGGAGACTAAGCTTGTTGACTTCGTGCCTGGCGATTCGTCCAAACAGTTCACTATCAGCGCTAACTTGGACCCGAAATAGGAAAGCGCGCTCATCGAGTTCATCCGTGAGAATCGGGACATTTTTGCATGGAAGCCTTCTGACATGCCAGGTGTACCGAGGGAACTCGCTGAGCACACTCTTAATGTTGATCCCAAGTACAAACGGTGAAGCAGTTTCTCCGCCGGTTTAACGAAGAAAGGCGCAAGGCTATTGGAGAAGAGGTGGCTGTGCTCTTAGCGGCTGGTTTTATCATTGAAGTCTTCCATCTAGAGTGGCTTGCTAATCCGATGCTGGTCCTTAAGAAGAACGGCACTTGGCGCATGTGCGTGGATTACACAGATCTTAACAAAGCTTGTCCAGCAGATCCTTTTGCCCTCCCCCGCATTGACCAGATTATTGATGCCACTGCGGGTTGTGAACGGTTGAGTTTTTTTGGATGCATATTCGGGTATCATCGGATCAAAATGGCGGTTAAGGACCAGGAGAAAGCGGCATTTATCACCCCTTTGGAGCCTTCGCTATGTATCCATGCCCTTTGGGCTTAAAAGCGCCAGCAACTTATCAACGATGTGTACAGAATTTCCTGCACAAGCAGATCGGCCGTAATGTGCACGCCTATGTAGATGACATTGTGGTCAAGTCAAAGGAGAAAGAGACACTGATTGACGATTTGAAGGAAACCTTGGACAACCTACGGGTTTACAAGATGATGCTCAACCCGCCCAAAAGTGTTTTTGGTGTTCCGGCAGGCAAGTTATTGGGTTTTCTCATGTCCAACAGGGGAATTGAAGCTAATCCGGAAAAGATTACGGCTATTACCTCCCTGGCTAAATCGAAGTGTATTAACGATGTTGAGCGTTTGGCAGGCCGGATTGCCGCATTGAGCCGGTTTATCAGCCGCCTCGGAGAGAAGGCCATCCCTTTGTACCAGATACTGAAAAAGACAGATCAGTTTGTCAGGAGTCCAGCCGCCGATGAAGCGTTGGAGGACTTAAAGCGGCAGTTAGCCAATCTGCCCGTTCTTGCAGCTCCAATCGACAAAGAACTGTTACTACTATACGTAGCGGCTAATGCTCAAATGCGATTAGCGTGGCTATTGTGGTAGAGCGCAAAGAAGCAGGCAAGGAATATCCGGTTCAGCGGTCGGTTTACTATATTAGCGAAGTGCTTATTGAATCCAAGCAACGGTACCCGGATTGGCAAAAGCTAGTATATGGAGTTTTTATGGCGAGCCGGAAGCTTAAGCAATACTTCCAGGGCCATCCGATCACAGTGGTCAGCTCTACTCCTTTGGGCGATATAATTCAGAACAGGGAAGCGACTGGCTGGATTGCTAAGTGGGCTACAGAGCTTGGGTCGCACGGATTGAAGTATGTGCCTCGAACGGCGATCAAATCTCAAGCACTTGTGGATTTCATCAATGATTGGACGGAGTTACAGGCGCCTGAAGAGAAGCCGGATCACACTTATTGGACTATTCATTTTGATGGATCCAGGCAATTGGAGGGCTCGGGGGCTGGGTATTAACTTCCCCACGAGGTGACAAGTTCTGTTACGTTCTCCGCTTAATGTTCCCTTGTACTAACAATGCGGCTGAGTATGAAGCTTTGCTCCATGGTCTTCGGATGGCGAAGGAGATGAATCTTAGCCGGGTTAAGTGCTTCGATGACTCGGACCTGGTGGCTCAACAGGTGTCTGGCACTTGGGATTCCAAGGATCCACTCATGGCAGCCTATCGTCGTGAGCTGGACATTGTTGCAGGTCACTTTAAGGGTTATCAGGTGGATCACGTGGATAGACGGAAGAACGAAGCGGCGGACGCTTTAAGCCGGCTGGGCTCTCAGCGTAAACCGGTCCCGCCTAACGTCTTTTTGGATGTTCTGCATAACCCGTCAGTAAAGCTCCCTGGTGAAGCGGATTTGGCTATTCCTGATTCGGAGGCGCAGTTGGTGGCAGCCCTGCATGTCATACCGGATTGGACAGTTCCTTATCTTGCGTACATGAACCGGGGCGAGTTGCCAGAGGATGAGACTCTGGCCAGGCAGATAGTCCGGCGATCCAAGTCCATGACCATTATCAATGGCGAGTTGCATCATTGCAGTGTATCAGGCGCGTTTCAACGCTGTGTGTCCCCTGAGGAAGGCTATGAAATTTTACGCGAAATCCACAAAGGGGATTGTGGTCACCACGCCGGTTCAAAGTCTCTGGTAGCTAAGGTGTTTCGTAACGGTTTCTACTAGTTGACGGCTCATGCTGATGCGGAGGATTTAGTTAGACGATGTGATGACTGTCAGAAATTTTCAAGGCGTGCTCATGTGCCGGCTCAAGAATTGAGGATGATTCCAATTACTTGGCCGTTTGCGACTTGGGGCTGGATATGGTCGGGCCTTTTAAAAGGTCCAAGGACAAGAAGACCCACCTCTTGGTGGCGGTTGATAAATTTACCAAGTGGGTAGAGGCAGAACCTGTTAGCAAGTGTGACGCGGCCACGGCGGTTCAGTTCATCAAAAAGGTGATTTTCCGGTTTGGCTTTCCACACGGTATCATCACAGATAATGGTACCAATTTGTCCAAAGGTGCCATGAAAGAGTTCTGCGAACGTGAACACATCCGGCTTGACGTTTCTTCCGTAGCCCACCCACAGTCCAATGGTCAAGCGGAAAGGGCTAATCAAGAGATCGTAAGAGGCATCAAGCCCCGGCTTATGGTCCCTTTGCAGAGGACACCGGGTTGTTGGGTAGAAGAACTACCATCTGTGTTATGGAGTATCAACACTTTTCATGCAGATCCACAGGATACACACCGTTCTTTATGGTCTATGGAGCGGAGGCGGTTCTCCCCGATGACATCCGTCATGACTCACCTCGTGTGGCAGCTTATGTTGAAGCGGACAACGAGACGGCACGGCAAGACGCTTTGGACCTGTTGAATGAGGAGCGTGACATAGCAGCTGCCCGCTCGGCGATTTACCAACAGGATCTTCGTCATTACCATAGTCGCCGGGTCAGAACCAGAACTTTTCAAGAAGGAGATTTGGTGCTTCGGCTCATCCAAGACCAGACTGATATGCACAAGTTATCCCCACCTTGGGAGGGACCTTTCGTGGTCAGCAAGAATCTGCACTGTGGGTCATACTATCTGATCGATATTCGAGAGCATAAAGACTCACGTACATCGGAGGAGGAGACCAACATGCCGTGGAACATAGCTCATCTTTGGCCTTATTATACCTGAGCCATCGGCTCTACTCATGTACATATTATGACAGTGTATATATTATGAATAAAGTAATAAACCGGAGCCTCAGCTAAAGCGGGGTATCTGTTATGTTACATCATGCGTGGTTACATGGAGTTGTTCTGTCTTAAAGCGGCCTCTGGTTTACCCCTTGAGTTTGCTTTTCAAAAGCTTTATGATATCACTTGGGGGCTTGGTCGTGTCCGAACCAATGCAACACCTTTTGATAGGCGAAAGCCACTGATCACTTGGGGACATGGTCAAGTCTGAACCAGTCACGCCTCTTGATTGGCCTAAGGCCATAGAGTCACTTGGGGGCTTGGTCGAACCCGAACCATTGCCACACCACTTAATCGACATAATGACACAGTTTCAGTTGGGGACCTGGCTGACTTGAACCATAGCTAGACCTTATTGGGAGCTTGGTCGTGTCCGACCATGGTAACACCATCTGATCGGCTCAGTAAAGCCTCTTTTTGCAAACAGTTTTATCATTGCCTTTGCTTCCATATTTTTTCATAATCATTATTTGATTTTGTTGCGTTTTTAAACCGATAACATTTTTAAACCGGTTCAAACTGTCAATTGACGGAATTCGGTCCATTTTAATCCGGAGATAATTTTTCCAGTTTGATTTTTTCATTAACATCCCATTATGGAGTAACAGGGGCTTGTCATGATTCGCACGGTTTACATGGTAAACCGGCATTATAAACACAGGAGCTGTTTTCTCCTTTGACGGTAATGGTTTATACAACCTCCGCTCCAAGATTGGCTAAGACAACTTCATGCCCAGCGATGGCAGGTATTTTGTATCACAAATTTTGATCATATACCTCAATATTTCATTGCATATATATATGAATGTCACAAGCCGGCTGGCGGCACAAACCGCCGTGGCAGTTTAAGATTTTGTGACTGCAGGCAATATAGATTGAAGGTTTCGATCATTCACTCAAAAGTATCAGCACTTATGCATGAAGGCATATTAAAAGCAAAAGTGTTGGCTATCCTATTACAAGGCAACATGGTGCCCAAATAAGATCATTGTTTTTTTTGGCGGAATATAATAAAGCAGCTATTTAAACCGGCTTCCGGTTCATGCTTGCTCGCCGCCCCAGTCTGACGGTTGTGGGTCGTCCTGCACCGCTTCAACTTCTTCCTCCTCACCATCCAATGGCCGAAAATCATTGGTGGTCCAGTCAATCCGGGTTAGAGCCTGAAAGACAGCCTCTTAACTTATAAGCTCAGCGGGATCAACGTCAGGGGCGTAAGTGTGCTTACGGGTTGGTGGAACAAGGTTCTGCACTTCCGGAATAACAGCTTCAACCCGACATTGTTCGCGTCGTAGAAGGAGCGGTAAACCGTCAGGTTGGCCTCTTCTGCCAGTTGACTCGCCAGAGGACGCATCTCCCTTGTTACCCGTTTGAGAGCATCATTATCAAATACTTTGCCGTTTTCTTGAGCACTGGGGAAGCCCTTGTCTATGTCAGCCGGATCAAGGTCAGCTATCCATGCTTTGGCGCGAGTTAGTGCCAATAAGGTGCCAGCCCGGGCAGCGGATCATTTCAATTCTTCTATCTGTGCTGGTATCATAGATAGCCGGTCCAGTGTGTCCTTGATCAGTGTTGGAGTCGCATTATCATAAGAACTGGCACAAATAACCCGCTGGGCGCCGGTATACAGCTGCTCAATCAATGTATATGCGGCCTTGAGTTTTTCCGCATGTCGAGCCCGGATGAGCAATGCGCCTACCTATAGCGGTTTAAGAAGTTTACGTCAAACCGCATGCAATTTCAAAGCGGAATATTCATAAAGCTTGGTAAACATTGCTTACCAAATATTGCGAAGTCATGGCATTGATTTGGCGCTTTAATCCGATGAGCTCTTCCGTCACCGGTTTAAGAGCTGCTTGACATCTTCCGCCCGCTTTAGCAAGCCCGCCTTTTCAAGATCCCAGCTGGCCCGCTCAGACTTGAACCACTCCTTGAGCTGCTCCATGGTAGTCAAGGCGGTTTTCAGCTCATCCTTGGCCTTGGAGGTTTACGCTTGTTGAGATTTCAGATTTTCTTGAAGATCATTGATTTGTGAGACTTGTTGGCATATCTCACTCGCAACAAAAAGAGAGCATGTTAATATCTTCATTAGAAGTCCCAAGCGCATAACCAGTCATACACTTGGCACTTGGGGGCTAATGCGGATCATTTTTATATCGATTATTGAAGTCCCATGGATTAATACAAGTGTTAATCATGGCACTTGGGGGCTAATGTGTGTTTGATCGAAATATATAAGACAAAGTACTATGAACTACATAAAGTCCCGGGTTTGACTTTCTAGGGACAAACCGGCCCTTGGGGCTACTATGCAATGAAGGTACAAGAGAAGGGCACAACTATTTACCTCATAGCGCTCTTTCATAAGATTTACTAAATCGGCTTCATAATCACGGCTTGTGTAGAGCCGGTTCAGAAGCTTGAGTGAAGGTCTTGGCGAGAGATTGTTATAAGTCGACAGATCAGTTTTTTCCTTCCCTTTGCTCATGGCAGCAAATTCTTCCTTGGCAGTGTGCTTTGATAGAGCAACCGGATTGCGAGGGCAGTATATGCGGTGCCCGTGAATTCACGACATCATCATATTTGGTCGGATGGCGGATTAGCATTTTCAACAGGGCTTGGTGCTTTCATACCCGGGCTTGGCGGATCAGCAGTTGAGTCCCGTTGTTCTGCTGCAGGACTCGGAGGAGCAGGAGGATGTGAAGTCTCAACTTGGACATCTGGTTCAACCTCTGGCGGATTAGCATTGGCATCTTGATTTCTCCCAGCAGAATTGTCTTTAGCAACTTCGGGATTTTCACCATGATGCTCTGGAGTCTTCTCTGGATCAACATCCACAGTAGGGTCGAGGGTCTTGGCCTTTTTACTAAGTCGAGCCTTGGTGCTACAACATCAAGGGTTAGAATATGATAAACCGACAAATACAAGGAACAAATTAAGGAGTAATATACTTACCCAGCAGCAACTTTGAGAGGAGGCAGCTGAGTGGTTGATGAACCGCCAGACGAGTTGGAAGAAGCCTAGTAATTCGGGTCAGACGGATTGAGAGGGCATCGGAAGAAACCTTTCAAAGGATAACTCTTTTCGGAGAACAAGTCACCTCGGACGACGTTTCCGGGTTGGTGTGTCGGCTAAACCGGACGACATAATTTGTTGACCGCTATGCCGGGTCGTCTGGCGTTCTTGATTTGTTGTGTCTTCAAAGAAAATTTTGGATCCAAATGAGCATAGGAGTGAGATTGTTTCACTTTCCGGATCAGGCGCGAATTTTTAACGGTACAAGATCGAATCAAGAAAGAAGGATTACCTCAACAGTTACGCATGGATGGCCTCGGCGTCATCACAGGAATTGTAATCATCAATAAAATGAATGAAAAAAGAACCAAGTGAGTCAAGCTCTACCTCTCATCGATTCTTCATCTACTAGCGGTTCAGAAGACTCGGCGGTTTTCCTCTTGCCAGTTTTCTTGGTGGTCTTGGTCTTTGCACGAGGAACCCGGGCCGGTTTAGTTCGTTTCCAAAAGGAGCTGTTAGCCTGAAAGTTTATACAGAGGGATTAATACAATCAATATGGAATCAAAGTCAGTAGAGTAATGAGAGAAACCTTACAGTTGGCGGTTTGTTGGAGATGCAGAACGGAGCCAACCCGGTTTGGCTGCATGCGGAGATCGGTTCATCGAGCATTCTCTTCACTGTTTTGGTAACTTCAAGCTCAGTTATTGATAGTTCGTGATGTCGTTGAGGATCTTTGACGTCACCAGTATATTCGTGCATCAATCCGGAGCGGCGGCTTAATGGCAACATGCCCCAAGAAACCCAGCAGCGGACAGGGTCAATACCAGTTAAACCGTTGGCCATCAGAGCCCGAAGCTTGGTAATTTGAGGTGCAAAATTCTTCCGTTCTGCGGCGGTCAAGCGTGAAGGCAATGGGTGGCTGTTGCTAAGCCGGTGAGGGCGATAACCCGGCAAGGGATTTTCTCCGTTAGGAGCAGTGTTCAACAATAGAACCAGGTTTGATTCCAATCTTTAGGATGGCTATGATGTTTGGCGTGAGGGAAGTCCACTTCCTTCCTTTTACGGATTGAAACGCCGCCAAGTTACGTGTTAGGACCGTCCGAGAATTCTGTACGCGGTTCAAATGAAAGAAATCTCGAAATAACTCCACGGTTGGTTCTTCTTGAAGATAGACTTCGAGAATACTTGAAAGTTGCATATATTGGACACAGAGTTCGGACCAATATCTTGTGGATGGAGTTGGAAGCTTGCGAGGACATCCTGGAAGAATTTTGATCCGGGCGGGCTGAATCCCCGGTCTAGGTGTTGCATAAAAACAATCACCTCTCCTTCTTGAGGTTCAGGTGGACATTCCGATTCCGGAACTCGCTAGTGGAGAACATTTTTTGAGGCTAAAACGCCAGTCGTGACGTAGTCGTTGAGTTGTGTTTCCATGATCCGGGACGGAACCCAATTACAAGCAGCAAATTGTTTCGCCATTCCGGAAGGGGGGGGGCTGAAAGAAAATCAAACAGGTGCCGGTTTACTATCTACGGTTTGTAAGTGAAAAATTCAGTGTTAAACCGGTGAAAATACAATGCAAGGTCCAGTTGGCGGTTTAAGAGAGGGCTAATGACATATGGCGGATTGGACATCAAGGATTAAACCGCCCATAGGAAGAAAGGCCCAGATTCAAAATTTCGGCTAAGTGTTGATGTAAACAGATTTTACACAATGTTCAAATCTATTTGGATCTACCGCACATCTATAAAGCAGTTTTTACTGCGTTCTTTAAAAGGCGTTCAAGTAGAACAGAGAAGGATGCATACTTTACAAGAAGAAAAGGAAGGGCTGCTAGTATTAAAAACAGATGCGGAATGACTACCGCAGGAGATCTATACCGTTTTTGGATCAAAACTACCGCGGCAGAAGGTAGGATGAAGAGGAAAAATGGAGAACTGTGCGGACAAGCTTGCAAAAACTTAATGCAGATCTAAGGACGAAGAACAGAAGAAGTTTACCGCTGCAGATTACGGAGGAGGGGAGCGATGAGCCTCTGATCTAACTCAGGTTGATGCAACGGCCTTGGTTGGTGCAGTTCTCGAAAGTCGCGGACGGCGGCGGAGCTTCAGAGCTGAGGGCGTCGCGAGGAAGAAGAAGATGCAAAAAGAGGAAGAGACAAAGGAGCCCTCGGTCTTTGTTTATAAGGGAAAGAGTAAATGGCAGGCGCGAGAATCAAGGCGTCCGAAGCGGCCGAGTGGGCGCGCCTGTCGCCTCGATTTTCGAGATAATCATTAATGAGAAGGGAATCTTTTTAATCCTTTTATGCAGAGATGATGTCATGACGGACCGTTGCGGTGCTCAAGATAACGCCACGGCGGTTTACAAAAATTCACAGGAGAAGTCAATATGGCGGTTTACGAAAAATACAAGAGGATGTTTACAAGATATTTTTAGTGTTGAAGATTGACATGAATAAATTCAAATCAATCCGGGGCCTAATGTTGAGGATAGAGCTATCGAGTATAAACCGGCCAGAGGGCCCGGTTCACCTTAGATCTTTGAAGCCCATGAAGGTCTTGAAGATGGCGTTCAACTAGTAAAGCTTGGAAGCCCACGGCCCAAGGGCGGATTAGGGCCCGTAGTGGTAAACCGCCATGATTGTGTAAACTTGTAATATAAGTTAGAAAGGAGAGAGACCGAGCCGGACACTTTGTATAGGTCGGCTCGGGACTTTGTAGACCGGCCGGGCATCAACCTATGTATATAAAGGGACGACCCGGCGGCGGTTCAAGACAGACAACAACAACTCGAGGCCTAGGCAAAGCTTATTTGCTCCCTAGTCATCGAAACCACATCAATCCCATCACAACTAGACGTAGGCTTTTACCTTCATCGAAGGGGCCGAACTAGTATAAACTCTCGTGCCTTTGCGTCCGCTTTAACCCCTTCAAGTTAACCCGTAGGGATGGCTCCACGACTAAGTCCTTTCACGAGGACATCTGCCGTGACAAAACCACGACAGATACCGATGTTTTCTGTAAATTTAGCACTAAATATGGACTTGACACTGAGATAGTAGCTTCATTTTGTGAATCTTTTGCTACTTATGTTGATCTCCCCAAGAAGAAGTGGTTTAAATATCATCCTCCCATAGAAGTAAAAGTAGATGCACCTGCTAAAGTTGAAGAAAAGATTGTCACTTATAATGATCCTATTGTTCCTACTTCTTATGTTGAGAAACCACCTTTCCCTGTTAGAATAAAGGATCCTGCTAAAGCTTCAACTGTGGTTCGTAAAAGCAATATTAGAACTTATACACCTCCTGAGCAAGTCAAAGTTGAACCTAATATTGCTATTGTTAAAGATCTCTTGGTTGATAATATTGATGCGCATGTTATTCATTTCTGCGGTGAAACTGCTAGAATTGCTAAACCTTGTGCTAAAGATAAACATAGACCTGTGGTAGGCGTGCCTGTTATTTCTGTTAAAATAGGAGATCATTGTTATCATGGCTTATGTGATATTTGTCCTAGTGCTAGTGTTATACCTATTGCCTTATACAAAGAAATTAAGCATGAAATTGCACCTGCTGAGTTAGAAGATATTGATGTCACAATTAAGCTTGCCGATAGAGATACTATTTCACCAATGGGAGAGATGTTGAAGTCTTGTGTGGGAAAACTAAATATCCTACTGATTTTCTTGTTCTTGGTTCCCCACAAGATAGCTTTTGTCCCATTATTTTTGGTAGACCCTTCTTGAACACCGTTAATGCTAAGATAGACTGCAAAAAAAATGTTGTTACTATTGGTTTGGATGATGTGATTCATGAGTTTAGTTTCTCTAAATTTAGTAGACAACATCGTGAAGAAGAATTGCCTAGTAAGGATGATATTATTGGTCTTGCTTCTATTGCCGTACCTCCTAGTGATCCTTTAGAACAATATTTGCTACCATGAAAATCATATGTTTATGAATGAAAGAAGGGAAATAGATGAAGTATTGTTTAAACAGGAACCTATTCTGAAACACAATTTGCCAGTTGAAACTTAGGATCCTCCTCCACCCAAGGGTGATCCCGTGTTTGAGCTTAAACCGTTGTTCGATAATCTTAAATATGCTTATCTTGATGAAAAGAAGATATATCTTGTTATTATTAGTGCTAACCTTTCAGAACATGAAGAAGAGAGATTATTGAAAACTCTAAAGAAGCACCGTGCTGCTATTGGATATACTCTTGATGATCTTAAGGGCATTAGTCCCACTCTATGTCAACATAAAATAAATTTGGAAGAAGATGCCAAACCAGTTCGTGATCATCAACGAAGGCTGAATCCTAAGATGAAAGAAGTGGTAAGGAAAGAAATATTAAAGCTTCTGGAGGCAGGTATAATTTATCCCGTTGCTGACAGTCAGTGGGTAAGTCCTATCCATTGTGTCCCTAAGAAGGGAGGTATTACTGTTGTTCCTAATGATAAAGATGAATTGATTCCACAAAGAATTATTACAGGTTATAGGATGGTAATTGATTTCCGTAAATTAAATAAGGCTACTAAAAAGGATCATTACCCCTTACCTTTTATCAATCAAATGCTAGAAAGACTATGCAAACATACACATTATTGCTTTCTAGATGGTTATTCTGGTTTCTCTCAAATACATGTGTCAGCTAAAGATCAATCAAAGACTACTTTTACATGCCCTTTTGGTACTTTTGCTTATAGACGTATGCCTTTTGGTTTATGTAATGCACCTGCTACCTTTCAAAGATGCATGATGGCTATATTCTCTGACTTTTGTGAAAAGATTTGTGAGGTTTCCATGGACGACTTTTCTGTCTATGGATCTTCTTTTGATGATTGCTTGAGAAATCTTGATCGAGTTTTGCAGAGATGTGAAGAAACTAACCTTGTCTTGAATTGGGAAAAGTGCCACTTTATGGTTAATGAGGATATTGTCTTGGGGCATAAAGTTTCTGAAAGAGGTATTGAAGTTGATAAGGCCAAGGTTGATGCTATTGAAAAGATGCCATGTCCCAAGGACATCAAAGGTATAAGAAGTTTCCTTGGTCACGCCCGTATTTTATAGGAGGTGCATTAAGGACTTCTCAAAAATTTCTCGACCTGACTAATTTATTAGAAAAAGATATACCATTTGTCTTTGATGATGATTGTGTAGAAGCATTTGAAATACTTAAGAAAGCATTGATCTCTGCACCTATTGTTCAGCCACCTGATTGGAATTTACCCTTTGCAATTATGTGTGATGCTAGTAATTATGTTGTAGGTGTTGTTCTAGGGTAAAGAGTTGATAATAAATTAAATGTTATCCATTATGCTAGTAAAAATCTAGACAATGCTCAAAGAAATTATACTACTACTGAAAAAGAACTCTTAGCAGTTGTATTTGCTTGTGATAAGTTCAGACCTTATATTGTTGATTCTAAAGTAACTATTCACACTGATCATGCTGCTATTAAATATCTTATGGAAAAGAAAGATGCTAAAAATAGACTTATTAGATGGGTTCTCTTGTTACAAGAATTTGATTTGCATATTGTTGATAGAAAGGGAGCTGAGAACCCCGTTGCAGACAACTTGTCTAGGTTAGAAAATGTTCTTGATGACCCACTACCTATTGATGATAGCTTTCCTGATGAGCAATTAATTGTCATAAATACTTCTTGTAGTACTCCATGGTATGCTGATTATGCTAATTACATTGTTGCTAAATTTATACCACCAAGTTTCACATACCAACAAAAGAAAAAGTTTTTCTATGATTTGAAACATTACTTTTGGGATGACCCACATCTTTATAAGGAAGGAGTAGATGGTGTTATTAGACGTTGTGTACCTGAGCATGAACAGGAACAGATCCTACGCAAGTGTCTCTCTTAAGCTTATGGAGAACACCACGCGGGAGATAGAACTGCACATAAGGTATTGCAATCTGGTTTTTATTGGCCTACTCTCTTCAAGGATGCCCGTAAGTTTGTCTTGTCATGTGATGAATGCCAAAGAATTGGTAATATTAGTAGACGTCAAGAAATGCCTATGAATTATTCACTTGTTATTGAACCATTTGATGTTTGGGGCTTTGATTATATGGGACCTTTTCCTGCCTCTAATGGATATACACATATTTCAGTTGCTATTGATTACGTTACTAAGTGGGTAGAAGCTATTCCAACTAGTAGTGTTGATCATAACACTTCTATTAAGATGCTTAAAGAAGTTATTTTTCCAAGGTTTGGAGTCCCTAGATATTTAATGACTGATGGTGGTTCACATTTTATTCATGGTGCTTTCCGTAAAATGCTTGCTAAGTATGATGTTAATCATATAATTCCATCTCCTTATCACCCACAATCTAGTGGTCAAGTAGAATTGAGTAATAGAGAGCTCAAATTAATTATGCAAAAAGACTGTCAATAGGTCTAGAAAGAATTGGTCCAAGAAACTTGATGATGCACTATGGGCCTATAGAACTGCATATAAAAATCCTATGGGTATGTCTCCATATAAAATGGTTTATGGAAAAGCATGTCATTTACCTCTCGAACTAGAACATAAGGCATATTGGGCTATTAAAGAGCTCAACTATGATTTCAAACTTGCTTGGGTGAGAAGAGGTTATTTGATATTAGCTCACTTGATGAATGGAGAACCCAAGCTTATGAAAATGCCAAGTTGTTTAAAGAAAAAGTTAAAAGATGGCATGACAAAAGGATACAAAAGTGTGAGTTTAATGTAGGTTATTATGTATTTCTATACAACTCTCGTTTACGATTCTTTGCAGGAAAACTTCTCTCTAAATGGGAAGGCCCTTATGTTATCGAGGAGGTTTATCGTTCCGGTGCCATAAAAATCAACAACTTCGAAGGCACAAATCCGAAGGTGGTAAACGGTGAAAGAATCAAACATTATATCTCAGATAATCCCATAAATGTTGAAACCAATGTTATTGAAACCCTAACCCCAGAGGAATACATAAGGGACACTTTCCAGGACATTTCAGACTCCGAAAAGGAATAGGTATGTGATACGTCTCCAACGTATCTATAATTTTTGATTGCTCCATGCTATATTATCTACTGTTTTGGACCATATTGGGCTTTATTTTCCACTTTTATATTACTTTTGGGACTAACCTATTAACCGGAGGCCCAGCCCAGAATTGTTGTTTTTTGCCTATTTCAGTGTTTCGAAGAAACAGAATATCAAACGGAGTCCAAACGGAATGAAACCTTCGGGAACGTGATTTTCTCACCGAATATGATCCAGGAGACTTGGACCCTCCGTCAAGAAAGAAAGGAGGTGGCCACGAGGGTGGAGGGCGCGCCCCCTGCCTCGTGGGCCCCCCTTTGCTCCACCGACGTACTCCTTCCTCCTATATATACCTACGTACCCCCAAATGATCAGATACGGACCCAAAAACCTAATTCCACCGCCGCAACCTTCTATATCCACGAGATCCCATCTTGGGGCCTGTTCCGGAGCTCATGGGAAGGAATCCACCACGGAGGGGTTCTACATCATCATCATAGCCTCTCCGATGAAGTGTGAATAGTTTACCTCAGACCTTCGGGTCCATAGTTAGTAGCTAGATGGCTTCTTCTCTCCTTTTGGATCTCAATACAATGTTCTCCCCTCTCGTGGAGATCTATTCGATGTAATCTTCCTTGGCGGTGTGTTTGTTGAGACCGATGAATTGTGGGTTTATGATCAAGATTATCTATGAACAATATTTGAATCTTCTCTGAATTCTTTTATGTATGATTGGTTATCTTTGCAAGTCTCTTGAATTATCAGTTTGGTTTGGCCTACTAGATTGGTTTTTCTTGCAATGGGAGAAGTGCTTAGCTTTGGGTTCAATCTTGTGGTGTCCTTTCCCAAAGGATGTGGGGGGCAGCAAGGCACGTATTATATTGTTGCCATCGAGGATAACAAGATGGGGTATTTATCATATTGCATGAATTTATCCCTCTACATCATGTCATCTTGCTTAAGGCATTACTCTGTTTTCTTGAACTTAATACGCTAGATGCATCTTTGGATAGCGGTCGATGAGTGGAGTAATAGTAGTAGATGCAGGTGAGTCGGTCTACTTGTCTCGGACGTGATGCCTATATACATGATCATACCTAGATATTCTCATAACTATGCTCAATTCTGTCAATTGCTCAACAGTAATTTGTTCACCCACCGTAGAATACTTATGCTCTTGAGAGAAGCCACTAGTGAAATCTATGGCCCCCGGGTCTATTCTCATCATATCAATCTTCTATCACTTAATTATTGCTTTGCTTTTTACTTTGCCCTTTTATTTTACTTTGCATCTTTCTACCAAAAATACCAAAAATATTATCTATCATCTCTATCAGATCTCACTCTCGTAAGTGACCGTGAAGGGATTGACAACACCTAATCGTGTTGGTTGCGTGGAGCTATTTGTTTTGTGTAGGTACGAGGGACTTGCGTGTAGCCTCCTACTGGATTGATACCTTGGTTCTCAAAAACTGAGGGAAATACTTACTCTACTCTGCTGCATCACCCTTTCCTCTTCAAGGAAATCCAACACAGTGCTCAAGAGGTAGCGGGAAGATTTCTGGCGCCGTTGTCGGGGAGTCTACGCAAAAGTCAACATACCAAGTACCCCATCACAATCCCTTATCTCTCGCATTACATTATTTGCCATTTGCCTCTCGTTTTCCTCTCCCCCTCTTCACCCTTGCCGTTTTATTCGCCCTCTCTTTTTCGTTCGCCTTGATGTCTTTCTTGGCTCGTTTTCTCGCTTGGTTGAAATAGTTGAGTATTTATTCCTAAACAGAGAAGCTAATATCTATGGATCCTCATCCGCTTGACAATCTTTTAAGAGATCCAATTATGATGAACCAATTCCTAGTGATTTGGATGCACTAGATTATCTTTATAAGCTTTTGCCTGAAATCCGTAAATCTGAAAATTGTGATGAAGTGCTTCATGATAGATCTTTGAATAAAAAGCATGATTGCAATGATTTTGTTATAAATTCTATTGATGTAAATTATGTTTATAATATGCAAAACCCTAAGCTTGGGGATGCTAGTTTTGCTATGTCCAATAGTCATGATTGGGGAGATTCTTCTTATGATCTTGAAAATTTATTTAAGCCCCATGATGAATATAAGATTGATGATAGTGTTTGCAATAATATTGAAAGTGGGTTTGGAAGAGTGTCAACTTTAGATCCCACATATTTGGATAACATTCAATCTTATGAATTTTTTTATAAAAGTGGGCTTGGAGAAATCATGACTTTAGTTAATGATAATCCCACTATTTTGGAAGAGTGTCAACTTCGCATGCATGTGGATAGTGTTGAGAATATGTTATGTGATAGCTATTTTTTGAATTTTCTTATGATCCTACATATAATTATTATGAGAGAGCGAAATATGGTTGTAGAAATTTTCATGTTACTATATTACCTCTCGTTATGTTGAGATTGCTATTGTTTCTTTCCGCTTCCTTGCATATGCTAGTTTTTGCTTGCATTGATAATTTGTTTTCCTATAAGATGCATATTCATAGGAAGTATGTTAGACTTATATGTGTTTGTCACGTGTTTTATGATGTTCTCTTTGTGCCTCAATTCTTTTCTTTCTTGTGAGCATCATTGAAATCTCAATGCCTAGCTAGGTGCGTCAAACGAAAGCGCTTGTTGGGAGACAACCCAATATTATTCCTTGCTGCTTAGTAATAAATAATCCATATACCTTTTGTTTGGATGTGGTTTTATGTTTTAATTAGTGTTTGTGCCAAGTTAAACCTATAGGATCTTCTTGGATGGTAGTTATTTGATCTTGCTGTAATTTCCAGAAATTTTATGTTCACGAAAACAATTATTAAAAATCACCAGAACGTGACAAAATAGTGATTCAAATTGCTGCTGATCAATAAAAAAATTGCCTAGGTCTTCCTATTTTGGCAGATTTTTTTTGGAGTTCTAGAAGTTTGCGTTAGTTACAGATTACTATAGACTGTTCTGTTTTTACAGATTCTGTTTTTCGTGTGTTGTTCGCTTATTTTGATGAATCTATGGCTAGTAAAATAGTTTATAAACCATAGAGAAGTTGGAATAAAGTAGGTTTAACACCAATATAAATAAAGAATGAGTTCATTACAGTACCTTGAAGTGGTCTTTTGTTTTCTTTCGCTAACGGAGCTCACGAGATTTCTGTTGAGTTTTGTGTTGTGAAGTTTTCATGTTTTGGGTGAAATCTTTTGATGGATTATGGAACAAGGAGTGGCAAGAGCCTAAGCTTGGGGATGCCCATGGAACCCCCAAGATAATACAAGGACACCAAAAAGTCAAAGCTTGGGGATGCCGGAAGGCATCCCTCTTTAAATCTACTTCCATCGGTAATTTTACTTGGAGCTATATTTTTATTCACCACATAATATGTGTTTTGCTTGGAGCGTTTTGTATGATTTGAGTCTTTGCTTTTTAGTTTACCACAATCATCCTTGTTGTACACACCTTGTGAGAGAGCCACACATGAATTGGAATTTGATAGAATACTCTATGTGCTTCACTTATATCTTTCCGGACTCCGTTTTCTTGCATGATACGTATTTTGGTCAGTAAAAATTCATTATATATTCTCCCGAAGGTTTTGACTCCCGTATCACGCAAATATCCTCTGTTTTTGTTTCGAGCTGTTGCTGCTGCAGATTAGAGCAACATGTCTTCTCAAGAGTCAGTCGGGGAGAGCTGGGTGTCTCATCCGGCATCAGAACCAAGGGCAAACAGCGACGCTAACCACTTTGGGCCAGTAATGGAGGAAGAGATGGAGGTTGACTTGATGAGGGTAGATGCCATGGAGGATCAAGAAGTCACTTCTCGCTTCCGAGCTGGGTTCACGATGGGGGAACTACAGAGCTCAGCTATTCCAAACTCGGTTATCCCTTCCAATGTTAGATTTCTTTCTTATGAAAATATGAAGAGGAGTGTCACTTGTTCTCCTACAGCTATGCAACACCCTTGGGTGCAAGGAGCCTTAGCAGTTACAGGAAAGCTTCATAAGGAAATAATGGACCTCAAGCAGCAAGTCAATAAGCTAGAGGAGGAGAATCGTATCCTGAGGGGCATTATCGCCAAGAATATTTCACTAACAACAAAGAAGGAGACATAATCACAGGGGTTTGGGCACTCCCCTTGGCATCTGCCAAGCTTGGGGGAGGTGCCCCGGTATCGTATCACCATCACACTCCTATCTTTACCTTTTTTTCTTAGTTCGATCCTATTAGTAGTATCTTGATCTAGTAGAATAAAGTTTATGGCATGTTCTAGTTTTGAGTTTTGCTTTATCATCTCTCTATGTATCTTGATCTAGTAGAATAAAGTTTATGGCATGTTCTATGTTCTAGTTTTGAGTTTTGAGTGACAGAAGCTTAAACCCTAGTTTATGCGTTGCTTCGTAAGGGGCTGATTTGGATCCATATGTTTCATGCTATGGTTAGGTTTACCTTAATACTTTTGTTGTAGTTGCGGATGCTTGCAATAGAGGTTAATCATAAGTGGGATGCTTGTTCAAGTAAGAACAACACCCAAGAACCGTCCACCCACATATCAAATTATCAAAGTACGTAACGCGAATCATATGAACGTGATGAAAACTAGCTTGACGATATTCCCATGTGTCCTCGGAGCGCTTTTCCTTATATAAGAGTTTGTCCAGGCTTGTCCTTTGCTACAAAAAGGATTGGGCCACCTTGCTGCACTTTATTTACTTTTGTTACTTGTTGCTCGTTACAAATTATCTTATCACAAAACTATCTGTTACCACTTATTTCAGTACTTGCAGACAATACCTTGCTTAAAACCGCTTATCATTTCCTTCTGCTCCTTGTTGGGTTCGACACTCTTACTTATCAAAAGGACTACGATAGATCCCCTATACTTGTGGGTCATCAGCGCGAGGCGCCACGCCTCCTCCTGCTTGCCGCTGACCGCCTGGAGCTGGCTGGAGACGCCACGCACCCCCCGGGCCCTCTCACTCCTCCCCCCATGCTCATCCCTTCCTATCTCCCTCTCGCGCGCACACCCGAGCACCGCTGTCGCCGCCGCTCATCATTGCCATGTCCACCGCCTCCCCCTCGCGTCCCCGACCAGTCCATGAGCTCCGCCGCGTCATCCTCGACCTCCTCGCTGAGCTACACAACGCCGGACTCTCCGAAGCCTCGCCAATGCCGCTGTTTCCGACCTCAGGTGCCGGAGATCCCCGTCGTCATTTTGCTGGACCCCGTGTCTCCCTTGCCTTGCCAACAGCACCAGAAGAACCGCGGTGAGCCGCTAAATCGTTTCCCCCATGCTCCGTCGCCTAATTCGTCCTCTAGCCGCCTCTTCCATCGAAGCCGTGAGCTCCTCGCCGCCGGCGATGATGCAAACGAGGCCATGGGAACTGCAGCCCGTGTCCGAGCACACCAGCGTGCTCAGTGCGTCTCCGCGAACCAGTAGCCACTAGTAGCTCCCCTTCCGACGCTGTCTAGCACTGAACTCGACTACTCCCGAAAGCCGGCCGTCGCCACGAGCTCGACTCCGGCGAGCTCTCTCCACCCCATCCCCTCCCGTTTGCCCTACCAGATGCGCGCGAGCCCCAGCTACGCGTAGTACCAAACCACGGTCGATTTGGTCGACCGTGGGCAAAACCTGAGCCAACCCAGTGGGCCTCCGCCGTGTTTTGGTCGCCGCCGGCGTAACTCCGGCGATGGTGACGTGGCAGATTAGTTTAGGGCTAATGATGCAGTTAGTTAACACCTAGTGACACTGACAGCAGGGCCTCACTGCCTAACTAAACTTGGTTTAGTTTCTGCTTAGGATTAACTAACCAGAGTGGCCCCACGTGTCAGTTTGACCGTGCTGACATGGCCGTTGACTGGGCCCACCTGTCAGCGACACAAATGACACTGCGTCACTGACCAATGGGCCCCACTGGTCAGGTTTGACCTGGAACGCCCCTGTTGACTTGCTGACGTGAGACTGACGCCATGCTGACGCAGTAAGGAATTTCTGGATTTAAAATAATTCAGAAAATTCCAGAAAATAGTCTAAACTTAAAAATTCATAGAAATTCAACCATATCTCCAAATGAAATAATTTATATATGAAAAATTATCAGAAAAATCCAATCTTTCCATCTGTACCATTTTCATGCATGTTTGAACAACCTAACGTTGCTGTATATGACAATTTGCATAATTGGCATTTAAATAATCACATATGGAGTTTGAATTTGAACCTTTGATTCAAACCAACTTCATTTAATACGGTTGCTATTTGCATTAGATCAATCAACGGCATATTGCCATGTCATTGTCATGCATCATATTGTTGCATTGCATTGATTGTGTTCTTTCTTGTTTGCCGGTAATTGTCCCCTCTCAGTAGACGACGTTCCGGCGATGAGTTCGATGACACCGATGAAGAACTATACTATCTTCAGAAGTGCCAGGCAAGCAAAACCCCCTTGTTCATTCCGATACAATCCCACTCTCTCGCTCCTGCTCTCTTTTACTGCATTAGGACAACAGCGGTTCAACTGTTACATGCTGTGGTAGTTGAACCCCTTTCCTCTGCATGACCTGTCATTGCCATAGTAAATATATGAAACCCACTAGCATGAGTAGGAGTTGTTTGAGCCCTGATGGGCCTACTCATTCATGCTTGTTTGTCATGCCTGCTACTTCTTAGAGTTGAGTCGGGTCCGATTCATCACGGATGAATCGGAGGTGTGTGAACATGTCCTACTGTTGAGAGCTAAGTGTGTGAACACGATTTGGTAAAGGTAGCGGTGAGAGGCCATGTAGGAGTACATGGTGGGTTGTATCATTGCAGCCATCCTCAGGAACTGAGTTCTGTGTTTGTGATCCATGAACAGCTACTACCACACATTGGGTTCCGGTAACTCGGCCCCTCTCGACTTATTAATCAACCTGGTCTCTGTCCAGGAGTTGCAACTAGTTTCTGGTGTTTGTAGGTAGTGTTAGTAGTCTACCAAGTGGCACCCGGTACAGGTGGGCTTGGGACAGACTAGGCATAGTGGCACGGTGTACCAAGTGGCACCCGGATGGTGGGCTTGGGAACCCTGCTCACATCGTTTGGGGCCGTGAGCGACACCCCGGCCGGATCTCCTTGCGGATGGAACCTGAATAAGCGATAAACCTGGACTAGAGACTTGTGTGGTTAGTCAGGTCGTGGCCGACTCCATCGCCAGGCTTCTGCTTGAAGGTTGCCGAGATACATGACGTGTACATGGTGGTAAGTGGCAAGAGCGTGTGTGAAGAAGTACACCCCTGCAGGGTTAACATCATCTATTCGAATAGCCGTGTCCACGGTAAAGGACTTCTGGTTTGCCTATATAGTTCATAGACAAGTGAAAGTGGATACTCTAAAACTCGCAAGATAAGCATGAGTGCTATGGATGGCATTCTCGTAGCGAGACGGGAGCGGATCCATAGTGGTGTATTGATATGGTGAATATGTGGACTCGTGTGCACCACCTCAAAAGAGTTACTTGCAGTCGTAGTTTAGGATAGCCACCAAGTCAAAGCTGGTGTCGGTGTCAAAACCGGCGGATCTCGGGTAGGGGGTCCCGATCCGTGCGTCTAAGGCGGATAGTAACAGGAGGCAGGGGACACAATGTTTACCCAGGTTCGGGCCCTCTCTATGGAGGTAATACCCTACTTCCTGCTTGATTGATCTTGATGATATGAGTATTACAAGAGTTGATCTACCACGAGATCTTTGAGGCTAAACCCTAGAAGCTAGCCTATGGTATGATTGTTGTTGTCCTACAGACTAAACCCTCCGGTTTATATAGACACCGGAGGGGGCTAGGGTTACATAGAGTCGGTTACAATGGGAGGAGATCTACATATCCGTATCATCAAGCTTGCCTTCCACGCCAAGGAGAGTCCCATCCGGACACGAGACGAAGTCTTCAATCTTGTATCTTCATAGTCCAACAATCCGGCCAAAGGATATAGTCCGGCTGTCCGGATACCCCCTAATCCAGGACTCCCTCAGTAGCCCCCGAACTAGGCTTCAATGACAATGAGTCCGGCGCGCAGATTGTCTTCAGCATTGCAAGGCGGGTTCTTCTCCAAATTCCGAATACCTGTTAAATAGTGTCCGGCTTCTCATAAATGTTGTGCTTCTTGGCTTCCGCGTCCAATAATGGCCATCTCCCACGTGTCGAACGAATGCGAGCGGCCAGGGCATTTTTACATTTACCACCCTAGCTGCATGAACAGGCCATCTATTTAAAGAGACGGGGATTCTCAGATCCAAATCACACCATCTTCTCTAAGTGAGCATTCATTGGAGCGCGCCCGAAAAAATCCATTCCAACATGGCCGGCCAGCGCGGCTCCTCATCTCGCTCCCGTAGCCCTAAGCCCGGAGATTGGAAGAAGTGTTTCGTCCTGCACAGTCAACTAGTGGAGCTACAGACCCAGGGATTTCTCCCTCCAGCATACATGGTCCCTGTTCGAGCCGGGCTTGCCACCTATAATGGCGGGGAGCAGGAGGAGAGCTTTCCTAACCCCTCCAAGGGGGAGCGGGTATGCCATGTTCCATATTTATTAAGGGGGGTCGGATTTCTCATCCATCCATTCCTCCGAGGGCTCCTGGAGTTTTACGGCCTCCAGCTGCATAATCTTACCCCTGCCTCCATACTACACATCGATGGTTATGTAGCCCTTTGCGAGCTATTTCTGGGCTGTGAAGCGCACTTCGCGTTGTGGAAGAAGCTATTCTACCTCGTGCCCCGTACCCAGGGGGATCAATATATCAAGTGGACGGGGCCGAAAAATGGCGCATCGCTGGGACCGGATAACTATCCGCACTTCAAGAAGACGTCCAAGACCGGCCTTCGTGAGTGGTTTTATATGGAGGACGTCCCCCTCCCGGATCCTATTCGGATCGGCCTTCCTGAGTTTGACAATGCTCCTTTGAAGAAGCGCCTAAGTTGGCGACCAAGGAGCCCTCAGGAGGAAGACGATAGAGACGTTTCTTACCAGATGAGCCGGATAAAGACGCTGGCTCTATCAGGACTGACTACAACCGAGGTTATGTCAATATGCATTATGCGAGGGGTGCAGCCGCTTCAATATCGAGGTCACCCTATGTGGCATTTCAACGGGGAAGATGATGCCACCCGCTGCGGCCGTAAGGGGCAAGACTCCGCTGCCGCTCTGGCAAAAATTATGTCCGATCTGTACAAGGGAGAGGAAGAGGAGTTCCTCCGCATCAAGCCGCGGGACGGATTCTCCATGTACAATCCTCCGAGCTGGGTGAGCTGCCATTTTTTATACCCTTCCCTTTCGCACTTTTGCAACAAATATCTTACTTTGCCCGTTCACCGTAGGAGCTGTGTAAGGCAGTAAGGGAGATCAACAGGCCACCTCCACAACCAGAGGATCCTGAACGGTCCCTCGACCCCGGCCTTCAAGAGGATCCGGACATATTCGTGGAGCTGATTGACAGGATATTTTATCAATTAAGCCGCAATGAGGCCATGGTGGCTATTATAGCCGACTATCCGGGGCTACTCCCTGCCTCGCAGGTAAGTGAGACCAGGGTCCCAACCTTTGAGAAGCATCCCTTTTCACGCACTTCACCTACCGTATCTGTACGATGTTCTACAGGGAAGGTCCTCGGGACACCACGCTGAGCCCGTGGTGAATCGCCAATGAGGGGCGCCGAAGCTGGGCAGGCTGAAAAGGAAGACGGTCCGGACGGAGATGCCGGCACAGAGGTATTTTACAAAACCTCACTCCGTGATCATCATATTTAAAACTTAGTAATGCCCATGTTTCGATGAAGGAAAAGCGCTCGCCAGACTGTATCCTGAGAGATCGCCGATCACGCCTCTACTAGCCGGGCTCCGGGGCCGGACACTGAGGCGGAAGCTAACACGGAGCGTCCGTCCGTTGATCCTCCGATAGAGGATGCGGATAAAATATCCGCCACAAATTCTGAAGTGGAGAGCACCATGAATCACAGGCATCGTCGGGCCGTACTCCGCGACGCTTGTTTCTCCCAAGAGGCTTTTGATGCCTTCAACTCAGGAGACGCGTACATCCATGCTGCTCAAAATGGTCTTGCCAGAGCCACGGATCAGTATGTAAAGGATATACGGGTAAGAAAATTTTATGATTATGTATAGCAGTAGCCCTTGAGACTTGAAATAGTTGGCACAACTGATTTAAGGATCATTATTTGTGCAGGTTCTTATAGAGAAGAATACCCAATTGTCTCATGAGCTCGAAGAGTGCAAGACCCAGCTACGGGCCGCAGATGCCGCATTGAAGGAGTCCGAGAAGGCCTCCTCTGGTAACACTTATTTCAAAGAATGATATGTACCACATAGAGTGCGGTATGCCTACAAATCTGACAATAAATATTGCAGATGACGTCGGAGTGAATCCGGATGAGCAACATGCCATACGGTAGCTAAAGGCTGGCGAGCGCGTGCTTACAAAAGTTAGGCAGGAGAAAAACGATCTCATGGATGCCAATACCCAGCTGAGCGTGGAACTAAAGGATGTTCGATCCCAGCTGTTGGACTCCGTGAAGGAGAATAAGCGGCTTTGACGCGGCATTTTCAATAAGTGCTTGAACAAACTTTAAAAAGAGTTCGGCGAAGAAGCCAGCTAACAGAGTTATGTCTGTAGGTATGCTGACGGGTCGTCCCGCAGATGAGATGCCCGGGTCTGTGGGTGATCCTCTACCAGAGCTCTCACAGCTGCACGAACAAGTCCGGCAGGTGATGCAAGGTATTGCCCAGGCCTTGTGGCCATCCGTCTCCCTGCCCGAGGGCCTTGGAGAGCTTGCGGAGAAGCTCAAGGGAGCGTGGCGGCGCTTCCGATTATGGATGATATCAGCCTGCCATCAAGGTGCCAGGGAAGGCTGGGCCATGGTGAAGACGTGGTATACCAAGTCTGACCCAAACCACATGGCCGAGGTCGGACCTGTGGGGCCCGATGGGAAAGAACTACCCTGTTAGTTTGGTGTATCACCAAGTAGAATTAGCAGCCAAGTATTCCCAATAGAATTGTAGGCTAGAAAGCTTGTTGGATGGTATAGAAGAAGAATTTAACCAGTCTAAGTGACTATGTAATTTAAATGACATGCAGAATGTCCCTAGCCGGATTGTAAATCATTTGTCATGGCGGACCTTTTCGCTTCGACCTCTGGACCCGACAGTCCGGAGTGTATCCGAATACCCGCTCAGTTATGTAAAAACCAGGGTATGCGTGGAGACCAGGCGTAGGGGTCATAAGTGCTTGAAGAGACAAGTACCCAGCTAGTTATGTTATATTACATGGGTAGTAAGAAACATCTTCCAGGGAGAATAGTTCCGTTAAGGGTTCCTTTTCCTAGGTACGCATGCCCTAATGTGCATGTCCGAACTGCGAGAAGAGACGCAGGCAAAAAACATCTGGGGGCAAGTGGAAAAAATAAAAAGTCATCTTTTATTCACCGACCGAATATTCCCTTAAGAACGCTAGCTTTCGGCTTCACCCAGTCTGAGGTACACATCCGGCTGACCCGGCAGTAACAATCGCAGAGGTGCTCCCCTTATGCCCTAGCCAAATTAACGGGAACGTAGGGCATAAATACAAGAGCCAGGCAACCCAGCTTGGCCAAAACTTAAGTCATATCAATGCATATAATGGCGAAAAAAGGTACATACGGAAGAGTAACACATGTGCGGGGCATGAAGCCCATAAAATAATTAAGCTTCTGTAAAAGAAGCCCCCAGGTATAATGAGCACGGCTAGCGTGTTTTATCCATGTGTAAGCAAGACACAAGCTGGCCCTTAAAGGCCTCGAGGAGAAGGAAAAATAAGAAAGAAAGAGAGAGAGAAGATAGATAATGTATAAGCAAAAAATGGACAAGAGTAAGGAGACGAACATAGAGTCTGGCGCTAGGCATAGAATCTTCAGAGTCTGGCTGCGTTCCATGGGTTCGGCTCGAGTCGATTATCTGATGCATCCCGCAGACGGTACGGTCCACCGGTCAGAACTTGGTCGATAATGAAGGGACCCTCCCATTTGGGCTTGAGTTTGTCCTTTTTCTTCTCCGCCAGACGTAGAACTAACTCGCCAACATTGAGTTTTGGCCCGTACTTCTCTGCTTTGGTATCTTCGAGCCTGTTGTTGATAGAATGCAGAACGGGCTTTTGCCACGTCACGCTCCTCCTCCAGGGCGTCCAAACTGTCCTGCCGATCAAGCTCAGCCTCTCTTTCTTCATACATGCGCACTCGAGGTGAGTCATGAATTATGTCGCAGGGCAGAACCGCCTCTACGCTATACACCATGAAGAATGGTGTGAATCCGGTAGTGCGATTTGGCGTGGTCCGCAGCCCCCAGAGTACGGAGTCGAGCTCCTCTACCCACTGCGTACTAGATTCCTTTAAGGACCGCACTAGTCTGGGTTTGATGCCGCTCATGATAATACCATTTGCTCGCTCGACCTGACCGTTAGTTTCTGGATGATAGACAGAAGCATAATCGAGCTTGATGCCCATGTTGCTGCACCATAGTTTTACCTCGTCGGCAGTGAAGTTCGTGCCGTTGTCAGTGATGATGCTGTGGGGGATACCATAACAGTGTACAACCCCGGATATGAAGTCTATCACTGGTCCGGATTCGGCCGTTTTAACAGGTTTGGCTTCTATCCATTTGGTGAATTTATCCACCATTACTAGTAAGTATTTTTTTTCTCATGGGTTCCCCCTTTGAGGGGTCCAACCATGTCAAGTCCCCAGACCGTGAAAGGCCAGGTAATGGGGATTGTTTGTAGGGCGACAGGCGGCATATGGCTTTTGTTTGCAAAAAGCTGGCAACCGACGCAGCGTTGGACAAAGTCCTATGCATCTGCCTGGGCCGTCGGCCAATAGAATCCTGTACGGAAGACCTAACTTACGAGGGCCCGGGCTGCGGCGTGGCGGCCACCGAGTCCGGTATGTATGTATTTCTGCCAGAAGCTTCCTCCCTTCCTCTTCGGAGATGCACCTTTGAAGGACTCCGGTGGTGCTTTTCTTATAAAGCTCTCCCGCGTGGACTTTGTAAGCTTTTAGATCGCCGCACAATGCAGCGTGCCTCATTTTGGTCCTCGGGCAGTTCCTGCCTGGTTAGGTAGGCCAGGAATGGTTCAGTCCATGGGGCGATAACGGCCATTATTAAGTGGGCTGAAGGTGTTATTTTGGTGGCGGAGCCACCGATTATGTCAGTGTTTGGTATCTGGTGTTGTAGCCGGGTCTAGACTGTTGTTGCTCATTTCCCCTTCCCATACCATGGATGGCTTAAATAGCCTTTCCAAGAATATGTCGGGTGGGACCGGATCGCGCTTAGCGCTGATACGGGCGAGGATATCCGCCGCCTGATTGTTTTCCCGGGCCACATGGTGGAATTCGAGCCCCTCGAACCGAGCTGACATCTTGAGGACGGCATTGCGATAAGCCGCCATTTTCGGATCTTTGGCGTCGAAGTCTCCATTTATTTGGGATATTGCGAGGTTGGAGTCCTCACGCACCACCAAGCGTTGAATGCCCATGGAAACTGCCATCCGGAGACCATGTGAAAGGGCCTCGTATTTGGCTGCATTGTTGGAGTCTGTGTACAGTATTTGGAGTACATACTGGACTGTATCTCCGGTAGGAGACGTCAGGACGACGCTTGACCTGCACCGCCAACATTTTAGAGCCGTCGAAGTGCATAATCCAATTGGAGTATGCGCCATACTCTTTAGGGAGTTCGGCTTCTGTCCCTTCGGCGACAAAATCGGCCAATACCTGTGACTTAATAGCTCGCCGAGGTTTATATGTTATGTCGAACAAAAGGAGCTCAATGGCCCATTTGGCAATCTGGCCTGTGGCGTCGTGATTGTTTATTATGTCGTTGAGTGGTACTTCCGAGGCCACTGTAATTAAACACTCTTGAAAGTAGTGTCGTAGTTTCCGGGATGCCATGAATACCACATACGCTATCTTTTGATAATGCGGGTACCGTGATTTGCATGGAGTGAGGACAGTGGATACATAATATACTGGCTTTTGAAGGGGAATTTATGTCCATCCGCTTCCCGTTCGACGACGAGCACTGCACTTACGACTTGATGAGTCGCCTCTATATATAGTAGCATTGGTTCGCCGATGTTTGGCGCGGCCAGGATTGGGTTGGTGGCCAGTATGGCTTTTATTTCTTCCAATCCGGCCGTGGCGGCATCCGTCCACTCGAAGTATTCGGTGCACCGAAGAAGGCGATAAAGCGGTAGTGCCTTTTCTCCTAATCGGGAGATAAAGCGGCTTAAGGCCGCAACGCATCCAATTAATTTCTGGATTTGCTTGAGGTCTGTTGGGATAGCCAACTGTGACAGGGCTCGAATTTTGGCCGGATTTGCTTCAATTCCTCTACTGGAGATGATGAAACCCAGGAGCTTTCCGGCGGGCACGCAGAAAACGCATTTTTCCGGATTGAGCTTGATGTCGTATATTCGGAGATTGTCGAACGTGAGCCTCAAGTCGTCTATTAGAGAGTCGACGTGTCTGGTTTTAACGACCACATCGTCTACGTATGCTTCCACTGTTTTGCCGATCTGCTTTTCCAGACATGTTTGAATCATGCGTTGATACGTTGCACCGGCGTTCTTAAGCCCAAAAGGCATTGTGTTGAAACAGAAGGGGCCGTATGGCGTGATAAACGCCGTTGCGGCTTGGTCGGACTCCGCCATCTTGATTTGGTGGTAGCCGGAGTATGCGTCGAGGAAGCACAATGAGTCGTGTCCCGTGGTGGCGTCAATAATTTGATCGATGCGGGGGAGGGGGAAGGGATCCTTTGGGCAAGCCTTATTGAGGTCTTTGAAATCGGTGCATAGGCGCCAGGATATGTCCTTCTTGGGTACCATTACCAGGTTTGCTAGCCAGTCCGGGTGTTTTAGATGAATCCAGCCTCCAATAACTTGGCTAGCTCTTCTCCCATAGCTTGTCGCTTAGGTTCAGAGAAGCGCCGAAGAGTCTGCTTGACCGGCTTGAATCCTTTTAGAATGTCAAGGCTATGCTCGGGCAGCCTGCGTGGGATTCCTGGCATATCTGATGGGTGCCAGGCGAATATATCCCAGTTCTCGCGCAGGAACTCCCGTAGTGCGGCGTCCACAGCGGGGTTTAACTGTGCCCCAATTGAGGTTGTTTTGGTAGGGTCCATTGAGCCATCCCTCCAATACGGTTCCATGCCCTGTAGTGGGCTTTTGCTTTTTTGCAATTGAATCGGGTGACTTACGAGGGTGCACCCTTTTAATTCGGACTGGGTGTTTAGCCAGAGCTAGATTGTCCCAAAAATTTGTTTCGGTTTTCCAGGCACTTTCCATCACGCCGTACTTCCGTACTATGGCCGCCAAGTCAGCGAAGTGTGCTATATTGCGGCGACTTATGGCGTTAAGGATTCCCTTGTCCGTGCAATTATTGCAGAAGAGTAAAATTGCGTCTTCCTCGCGACCGTCCTTGACCTTGTTCATCACAAGGAGGAATCTGGCCCAATAGTGATGTACTGTTTCCTGGGGCTCTTGTCTGATGTGGGAGAGATCGCTTGTATCTGGGTGGGTGGGCAGATCTAAGTCCGGATCCTGGTCCGATCTGAGACCCAGGGGCATGGGAGTTTTCGATCTTGGAAGTTCGGGCTTCGGGATGTTGCCCGATAGGTCTGGCCCACCGCCTGATTCTAGGCTCAAGCCTTGGGCGATGTCCTTCCGTGGACTGGTATCCAGCTCAGAGAGCTCTGGAATCCGGACATAGTTTGTCCTTGAGATAGAGGAAGAATTGCCGCATTGTTCCTCCACCACCGCTACCTGATGGGTGACCGGCGGAGAGTTAATCTCCCTTTGGTTGGGTTTAAGCCCGATCCGATCATAGTCCATAGCGACTCCCAAAGCAGCGATGCGATCCAAGAGCTCATTTAGGGAGGAGAGCTCTATTGGACCTATCTGCTCGGCAAGTTCCGAGTTGACGTGGAGGTTGTTTTCGATGACCCAAGGAGTCATCGTCGGCGCAGCAGCCGAACGGGAGGTCATGAAGAAACCGCCTAGCCAGAGAGTCTGGCCAACAGCCAGGGCTCCCCCAGAGGTGACGCTGTCCTTGACAACGAGACAAGGCATCCTTCCTTACGGTGACGGCATAGTGGAAATCTCAATGAAAGCACCAATGTCGGTGTCAAAACCGGCGGATCTCGGGTAGGGGGTCCCGAACTGTGCGTATAAGGCAGATGGTAACAGGAGGCAGGGGACACGATTTACCCAGGTTCGGGCCCTCTCTATGGAGGTAATACCCTACTTCCTGCTTGATTGATCTTGATGATATGAGTATTACAAGAGTTGATCTACCACGAGATCTTTGAGGCTAAACCCTAGAAGCTAGCCTATGGTATGATTGTTGTTGTCCTACGGACTAAACCCTCCGATTTATATAGACACCGGAGGGGGCTAGGGTTACATAGAGCCGGTTACAATGGGAGGAGATCTACATATCTGTATCGCCAAGCTTGCCTTCCACGCCAAGGAGAGTCCCATCCGGACACGAGATGAAGTCTTCAATCTTGTATCTTCACAGTCCAACAGTCCGACCAAAGGATATAGTCCGGCTATCCGGATACCCCCTAATCCAGGACTCCCTTAGCTGGCTTGCTGCAGTTAAACTCCACCACCCCATTTGTTGATACCGATGCATATGTAGCTAGTTCTGATGTAAGTCTTGCTGGGTACATTTGTACTCACGTTTGCTTAATTTATGTTTTTGTTGAGAGACTTCAGTCTCGCTAGTAGTTCCGCGTGGACTTTGATGTTTAGCTTGTTACCTCAGCTACGATCTTGTGCCCTCGGCAAGGTCTTGTAGATAGTCAGGCTTCTCAGCCTTTTTCATTTGTAGTTGTTTGTACTCAGACAAGTTAATCTTCTGCATGTGCTTGTTGCTTGAATGCTCTGTATGTGGGGTCATGAGACCCATGTTTGTAATACTTGGCTCCTCGAAGCCTAATGAATAAATACTTGAGTTGTAGAGTTTTGTTGTGATGTCATGTTGTATTTACACATATCGGGCATATTGTGTGTATGATTGAAATGCTTGGTATGTGTGGGATCCGACAACCTAGTTGTTTATCCTTGGTAGCCTCTCTTATGGGGAAATGTAGTCTAGTGCTTCCACTGAGACATGGTAGTCTGCTACAGCCCGGTTTACCGGAGTCCTGTTAGCTCAGTTGATACTGCTCCGGAACACTTAGACTGGCCGGCATGTGTCCTTCTTCGATCCTGTGTCTGTCCCTTCGGGGAAATGTCACGGGGTGTCTTTTGGAGTCTTGTTAGCCTGCTATAGCCCGTAATCCCGAAGTCCTACTAGCCCAGTTGCTACAGCCCGAATTCACTCGCTAATGACCGACACATTCGTTGCTGGGTCATGTATGTTTGTTCCTGTAAGTTAGTGCCACTTTGGGTTCATGACTAGTCATGTCGTCCCGGGTTCTCTGTCATATGGATATGCTAGAGACACTATCATATGCGTGAGCCAAAAGGCGCAAACGGTCCCAGGCCAGGTAAGGTGGCACCCGTGGGAATACCGTGCGTGAGGCCGCAAAGCGATATGATGTGTTACATGCTAGATCGATGTGGCTTAGGATCGAGGTCCTGACAATCGTTGCGTCGTGGTCGTCTCGCCAACTATTGCTTCTACAACTATCGCTAATGCATAGTGATAAAGTAAAGCAATTACATGGCGTATGCATTTCATACAATAAAGAGACAACCATAAGGCTCCTACCGGTTGCCGATAACTTTTACAGAACATGATCATCTCATACAATAACGTATATCACATCATATCTTCACCATATCACAGCACAACATGCCCTGCAAAAACAAGTTAGATGTCCTCTAGTTTGTTGTTGCAAGTTTTACGTGGCTGCTACGGGCTTCTAGCAAGAACCATTCTTACCTACGCACAAAACCACAATTGTGTTTCGTCAAGTTTGTTGTTTTAACCTTATTCAAGAACCGGCCGTAGACAAATTCGATTCAACTAAAGTAGGAGAAACAGACACCCGCCAGCCACCTTTATGCAAAACTAGTTGCATGTCTGTCGGTGGAACAGGTCTCATGTACGTGGACATGTAAGGTTGGTCTTGGCTGCTTCATCGCACAATACCACCGAATCAAAATAAGACATTGGTGGTAAGCAGTATTACTATCACCGCCCACAACTCTTTGTGTTGTACTCGTGCATATCATCTACGCATAGACCTGGCTCATGATGCCACTGTTGGGAAACGTAGCATGCAATTTCAAAAATTCCTATGCTCATGCAAGATCTATCTAGGAGATGCATAGCAACAAGAGGGGAGAGTGTGTCTACGTACCCTCGTAGACCGTAAGCGGAAGTGTTTTACAACGTGGTTGATGTAGTCAAACTTTCTTCGCGCTCCATCGATCGAGTACCGAACGTACGGCACCTTCGAGTTCTGCACACGTTCAGCTCGGTGACGTTCCTTGCCTTCTTGATACAGCAAGACGTCGAGGTAGTAGATGAGTTTCGTCAGCACGAAGGCATGGCGACGGTGATGGTGAAGTGATCCTCATAGGGCTTCCCCTAAGCACTACGAAAATATGACCGGGGTTGTAAACGGTGGAGGGGGCCGCCGCACACGGCTAACAATTGATGTTGTGCATTCTAGGCGCCCCCTCCCTAGATATATATAGGTGGGAGGGAGGGAGGAGCATCCATAGGAGGCGCACAAGTAGGAGGAATCCTACTTGGAGTCCCTCCCAAGCCGTGCACACCCTCTGCCATATATAACCGAGGGGGAAGGAAAGAGGGGGGAGAGGGAAGGAAGTAGGAATCCTAATCCACACTTTCCTTGCCCTTCCCTCTTTCCTTCTCCTCCTCATAGGGCTGGCCTCTATAGGGGCGCACAAGGGCTGGTGTGTTCCCTCACTTGGCCCATAAGGCCCATATCTTTGCCGGGGGTGCCCGAAACTCCTTTCCGGTGACCCGATAAGTACCCGGTACCCTCCGGAACACTTCCGGTGTCCGAATACCATCATCCCATATATCAATATTTACCTCTCGACCATTTCGAGTCTTCTCATCATGTTCGTGATCTCATTCGGGACTCCGAACAACATTCGGTCACCAAATCACATAGCTCATATAATATTATATCGTCAACGAACGTTAAGCGTGCGGAACCTACGGGTTCGAGAACTATGTAGACATGACCGAGACACCTCTCCGGTCAATAACCAATAGCGGAACCTGGATGCTCCTATTGGCTCCTACATATTCTACGAAGATCTTTATCGGTCGAACCGTTATGACAACATACGTAATTCCCTTTGTCCATCGGTATGTTACTTGCCCGAGATTCGATCGTCGGTATCTTCATACCTAGTTCAATCTCGTTACCGGCAAGTCTCTTTACTCGTTCCATAATACATCACCTCGTGACTAACTCCTTAGTCGTTTGCTTGCAAGCTTATGATGTGTATTACCGAGAGGGCCCAGAGATACCTCTCCGATACTCGGAGTGACAAATCCTAATCTCGATCTATGCCAACTCAACAAACACCTTCGGAGATACCTTTAGAGCATCTTTATAATCACCCAGTTACGTTGTGACGTTTGATAGCACACAAGGCTTCCTTCAGTATCCGGGAGTTGCATAATCTCGTACTCGAAGGAATATGTATATGACATGAAGAAAGCAATAGCAATAAAACTGAACGATCATTATGCTAAGCTAACGGATGGGTCTTTTCCATCACATCATTCTCCTAATGATGTGATCCCGTTATCAAATGACAACACATGTCTATGGTTAGGAAACCTTAACCATCTTTGATCAACGAGCTAGTCTAGTAGAGGCTCACTAGGGACATGGTATTTGTTTATGTATTCACACATGTATTTAGGTTTCCGATCAATACAATGCTAGCATGAATAATAAACCTTTATCATGAATAAGGAAATATAAAATAACAACTTTATTATTGCCTCTAGGGCATATTTCCTTAACAAACCATGTCCATAGTTAAGTTCCCATATCTCCTCTATGTAACCATAATATGTGTCCTTTCCCCTATTGGTTGTTGCATCAAAGCAGACACCACTGTTTTGGTTGGTGCTCTTTTTATCTTGGGCGATCGTGTAAAATGTATTCCCATTTATCTCGTACCCTTTGAAAGTCATTATAATTGAAGATGGTAACTGGGACAGCAAGTACATGTCATCTTCAACAGCTTCGTCATGCATGGCACGTGTTTGCAACTAACCAGCGAAAGTCCCCGTTTGTTCATGTGTAATCTAGTCGTCAGACTGCTCCGGGTGTTTGGAGCATAGAATATTCTTGTGTTCCTCGATATACGGAGCCATCAAGGCGGAATTTTGTACAACTGTGTAGTGTGCTTGAGTGAGAGAACGCATGTCCATACATATTATTTGTTTCGGTCCTAGTGTGCCATTTCCACCCAGTCTGCCCTTATGTCGCGATTCAGGAACACCAATCGGCTTAAGGTCAAGAATAAAGTCATCACAAAACTCAAAGACCTCTCATTTTCATGGCCCTTGGAGATGCTTCCTTCTGGCCTAGCACGGTTATGAACATATTTCTTTAAGACTCCCATGAACCTCTCATAGGGGAACATATTGTGTAGAAATACAGGACCTAGAACGGCAATCTCTTCGCATAGGTGAACTAGGACGTGCGTCATGATATTGAAGAAGGATGGTGGGAACACCAACTCGAACCTGACAAGACATTGCACCAAATCATTCTCTAACCTTGGTATAATTTCTGGATCGGTTACCTTCTGAGAGATTACATTGAGGAATGCACATAGCTTCACAATGGCTAATCGAACGTTTTTCGGTCGAAGCCCCCTAAATGCAACCGGAAGCAATTGCGTCATAATCACGTGGCAGTCATGAGACTTTAGGTTCTGGAACTTTTTCTATACCATATTTATTATTCCCTTTATATTCGACGAGAAGGCAGATGGGACCTTCATACTTAGCAGGCATTCAAGGAAGATTTCCTTCTCTTCTTTGGTAAGAGCGTAGCTGGCATGACCCTGATGTATGTCGTCTTTTCCGTGCATATGGTTCTGGTCCTCCCGTGCCTCTGGTGTATCTTTTGTCTTCCCATACACGCCCAAGAAGCCAAGCAGGGTCACACAAAGATTCTTCGTCGCATGCATCACGTCGATTGCAGAGCGGACCTCTAGGTCTTTCCAATAGGGTAGGTCCCAAAATATAGATTTCTTCTTCCACATGGGTGCGCGTCTGTCAGCGTCATTCAGAACAGATTGTGCGCCAGGACTGTCAATGTCAAAACCGGCGGATCTCGGGTAGGGGGTCCCGAACTGTGCGCCTAGGTGGATGGTAACAGGAGACAAGGGACACGATGTTTTTACCCAGGTTCGGGCCCTCTCGATGGAAGTAATACCCTACTCCTGCTTGATTAATATTGATGATATGGGTAGTACAAGAGTAGATCTACCATGATATCAAGGAGGCTAAACCCTAGAAGCTAGCCTATGGTATGATTGTTGTTCGTCCTACGGACTAAAACCCTTCGGTTTATATAGACACCAAATAGGGTTAGGGTTACACGGAGTCGGTTACAATGGTAGGAGATCTACATATCCGTATCGCCAAGCTTGCCTTCCACGCCAAGGAAAGTCCTATCCGTACACGGGACGAAGTCTTCAATCTTGTATCTTCATAGTCCAGGAGTCCGGCCAACGGTGATAGTTCGGCTATCCGGACACCCCCTAATCCAGGACTCCCTCAAGGACCCTTTCCAAAGATTACCTTTAAATCCTTGACCATATCATGTACATCAGCACCAGTACGGTGGCGAGGCTTCGTCAAGTGATCTGCCTCACCTTTGAAATGCTTGCCTTTCTTTCTTACGGGATGCCTGCTCAAAAGAAATGGACGATGTCCCAGGTACATATTCTTCATACAATTATCCAAATATATAATGTTGGTATCATCCAAACAGTGCGTGCATGCACCGTATCCCTTGTTTGTCTGTCCTGAAAGGTTACTGAGAGCAGGCCAATCATTGATGGTCACAAAAAGCAACACATGTAGGTCAAATTATTCCTGATTGTCCTCATCCCACGCACGTACACCTTTTTCATTCCACGGCTGTAAGAGTTCTTCAACTAATGGCCTTAGGTACACATCAATGTCGTTGCCGGGTTGCTTAGGGCCTTGGATGAGCACTGGCATCATAATGTACTCCCTCTTCATGCATAACTAAGGAGGAAGGTTATACATACATAGAGTCACAGGACAGGTGCTTTGATTGCTGCTCTGCTCCCCAAAATAATTAATGCCATCTGCGCTGAGACCAAACCATACATTCCTTGCGTCATCTGCAAAGTCCCTCCACTTCCTCTTGATTTTTCTCCACTACGACTTGTCAGCGGGTACTCTCAACTTCCCATCTTTCTTATGGTTTTCTTTGTGCCATCGCATCAACTTGGCATTGCTACGTCTTGAGCTTGCGTTGGTTTTCCTCAAAGAGGAGAGGGTGATGCAGCAAAGTGTAGCGTAAGTATTTCCCTCAGTTTTGAGAACCAAGGTATCAATCCAGAGGAGGCTTCCTCAAAAGTCCCACGCACCTACACAAACAAGCGAGAACTCGCAACCAACGCAATAAAGGGGTTGTCAATCCCTTCACGGCCACTTGCAAAAGTGAGATCTAATAAAGATAGTATGATAAGATAGATATATTTTTGGTATTTTATAATATAGATGCAAAAAAAGTAAAGATGCAAATAAAAGTAGATTGGAAGCAAATATGATAAGAGATAGACCCGGGGGCCATAGGTTTCACTAGTGGCTTCTCTCAAGATAGCATAAGTATTACGGTGGGTGAACAAATTACTGTCGAGCAATTGATAGAAAAGCGCATAGTTATGAGATTATCTAGGCATGATCATGTATATAGGCATCACGTCCATAACAAGTAGACCGACTCCTACCGCATCTACTACTATTACTCCACACATCGACCGCTATCCAAAGATGCATCTAGTGTATTAAGTTCATAAGAACAGAGCAACACATTAAGCAAGATGACATGATGTAGAGGGATAAACTCATGCAATATGATATAAACCCCATCTTGTTATCCTCGATGGCAACAATACAATACGTGCCTTGCAACCCTTTCTGTCACTGGGTAAGGACACCGCAAGATTGATCCCAAAGCTAAGCACTTCTCCCATGGCAAGAAAGATCAATCTAGTAGGCCAAACTAAACCGATAATTCGAAGAGACTTGCAAAGATAACTTAATCATACATAAAAGAACTCAGAGAAGATTCAAATATTATTCATAGATAAACTTGATCATAAACCCACAATTCATCGGATCTCGACAAACACACCGCAAAATGAGATTACATCGAATAGATCTCCACAAGAGAGGGGGAGAACATTGTATTGAGATCCAAAAAGAGAGAAGAAACCATCTAGCTAATAACTATGAACCCGTAGGTCTGTGGTAAACTATTCACAACTCATCGGAGGGGAAAGGATGTTGATGTAGAGGCCCCCTGTGCTTGATTCCCCCTCCGACAGAGTGCCGACGAAGGCTCCAAGATGGGATCTCGCGGATCTGAGAAGGATTCTGGCGGTGGGAATTGTGTTTCGTGGTGCCCTGGATGTTTTCGGGTATGTAGGTATATATAGGAAGAAGAAGTACGCCGGTGGTCATTGAGGGGCCCACGAGACGGTAGCGCCCTCCTATCTCGTGGAGGCTCGGTTGCTTCTTGACTTGCACTCCAAGTTCTCTGGATCACGTTCGTTCCAAAAATCACGTTTCGAAGGTTTCATTCCGTTTGGACTCCGTTTGATATTCCTTTTCTTCGAAATACTGAAATAGGCAAAAAACAGCAATATGGGCTGGGCCTCCGGTTAGTAGGTTAGTCCCAAAAATGATATAATTGTGTAAAATAAAGCCCATAAACATCCAAAAGGGGTAATATAATAGCATGGAACAATCAAAAATTATAGATACGTTGAAGACGTATCAGGCATGCTCTTTGTTTTGGAACAAACGTTTCAACCGTGGTATTATAGGAGCATACCGCATCACCTAGGCAGTAATCTTCTTCCTGGGGCGCTCTCCCTCGACATCACCAGGGTCATCGCGGTTGATCTTATAGCGCAATGCACTGCATACCGGGCATGCATTCCAATCCTCGTACTCACCGCAGTAGAGGATGCAGTCATTAGGGCATGCATGTATCTTCTGCACCTCTAATCCTAGAGGGTAGATAGCCTTCTTTGCTTCGTGCGTACTCTCGGGCAATTCATTGTCCTTTGGAAGCATCTTCTTTAACATTATCAGCAACTTTCAAAATCCCTTGTCAGATACACCATTCTCTGCCTTCCATTGCAACAATTTCAGTGTGGTGCCCAACTTTTTCTTGTCATCTTCGCAATTTGGATACAACGATTTCTTGTGATCCTCTAACATGAACTGCAACTTCTTCTTCTCCTTTTCACTTGTGCAGTTTCTCTTTGCATCGGCAATGGCCCGACCAAGATCATCAGCGGGCTCATCTGATGCCTCTTCTTTAGCTTCTTCCCGCATTGCTGGCTCAGCTTCTTCCTTCATTGTTGTACCATCGTATTCAGGGAACCCATGGCCAGGATAGCTGTCGTCGTCCTCTTCTTCTTCATTGTCTTCCATCATAACCCCTCTTTCTCCGTGCTTGGTCCAAACATTATAGTGGGGCATGAAACCAGACTCAAACAAGTGGACGTGAATGGTTTTTTGACTTAGAGTAATTCCGATCATTCTTACAACCAGCACATGGACAACACACAAAACCATCCGCCCGCTTGTTTGCCTCAGCAGCAAGCAGAAAAGTATGCGCGCCATTAACGAACTGAGGAGAGCATCGGCCATCGTACATCCATTGCCGGCTCATCTTCATTCCACAGCACCAAAAAGACCAAATTAATACAAGTTCATACGTAAATTTCATACACACTTATTCTCATAAAACAACATACAAACTCTCTAGCTAAAGCATTTAAATGCAACAAAAAATGCGATCAAGATCGCAACTAAGGTAACAATTGATCCAACAGCATAATGATACCAAGCCTCACTATCAATGGCATATTTTCTAATCTTTCTAATCTTCAAGCGCATTTTGTCCATCTTGATCTTGTGATCATCGACGACATCGGCAACATACAACTCCAGTTTCATCTTAGATTCTCCAAATCTTTTTAATTTTTCTTTCAAATACTCATTTTCTTTTTCAACTAAATTTAACCTCTCGACAAGAGGGTCGGTTGGAATTTCCGGTTCACATACCTCCTAGAAAAATATATCTATGTCAACTCGATGGGCATAATTTGTCATAAATATGAAATGCAAGAAATAGTTATAAAAGAGAATATACCACATCTGAATCATAAACCGGGCGAGGGCCGACGGGGACGGATATCAAAACCATGGCACTATGTATAACAAGCAACGTACGGGTAAGAAAATTATACAAGTAACTATATATCTAAATCACACAAACATGATTTTTTATATAAAAAGGTAAGAACAAGAGGCTCACCAAGGTGGTGCCGGCGACGGACGGTGCGGGTGATCGACGGTGGTTAGGACGGGGACGGGTAGGCACTAAGTAGACCACACCTACATATGCAAACTAAGAGTTAATTTGAGCTCAAATTGCATATAAATCAAATAAACTACCACATATAATTACTCCCAAACTAAAACCCACAAATCACTATACTTATAGAGCATTGTAAGAGCTAATCTAGCAATGAGAGATGAAAGGACAAAGTTGCTAACCTTTGTGATCACTTGGATGGATGGGAGGCCTTCAAATCTTGAAAATATTTGGGCAAAATGAAGGACGAGTTCGAGCAAGAGGGGAAGAACAGAGAGGAGAGGAAAGGCGAAGAATAGAGAGGTCGGACTCGACGAAGGGTTTATATAGGAACATCTTTAGTCCCGGTCCATGATACAAACTGGGATTAAGACTAAAGGGGTTGGTGGGGGCCCAGCCTAACACCAGCCTGCCACAACCTCTTTAGTCCCGGTTCGTGTCACGAACCGGTACTAGAGGTTCAACACGAACCGGGACTAATGAGTGCCGCCCCCCTAGCCGTTGGAACCGGCACTAATGGTCACATTAGTGTCGGTCCGTAATTGAATCGGGACTAATGAGGTGAACATTAGGTCGTTTCTCTACTAGTGGTGTGGGAGAGGGAACGTAGAGAGAGCAGGTGGCGTGCATGGGGAAGAAACGGATGTGGGTGTGGGGCTCGATGTGCCCAATCCCCAAGTTGAATGACACGGCCAATCGCCTTGGGCAGGTGTTAGAGCATCTCTAGAAGACCCTGTATAATGCACCGGCCCGCAAAATAACCGCCAAAATATGGGTCCACGCGAAAAAAGCCGCCCATCAGACAATGTAAACGCGTGAGACCCGTAAAAAAATTTGAGGGGCGCGGTAAAATCCCACCTCCAACCCGCGAAAACACAAGTTTCCCCCTCGACCCGATGATGCCCTGTATATCAGAAAAGCGATTGGCGGGAGGGACATTTCAGCCCGCGCGCATTCCCCACCCCCTTCCGCAGCCGGCCGCCATCGGTTCCGCCCATCCGTCGTCGGTGATTTCGGCCATATCTGCGGATGGAATCATGCCGCCGGGGCGCCCCTCACCCGGTTCCACCTAGCCGCTTCACCGGCTCCCCGGATCCTCCGAACCGAGCCACCCCGAGTCGCCATCGCCGCCCTTGGATCGACCGCCACAGAGCCACCGCCCGGAGCCACCAGTGAATACTTGTTCTTGTGCTTTCGAATGCGATATGCATAGTTCACTTGTGCGTGTCGGTCCTAAACAAACGGTTTTTTACCCCTTTCCGCGACGGCATTTGGAACCGTCGCCAAGTGAGTGTGGGTAATAGGGGGTCCTTCCCACACGACCCACAAACCGTCGGGGATATGGAGCCTTGATGCATATAGTTGTCCCTATATAACCGTTTCTGATATCTCGAATATCCCAAACGCTTCATCCTTGCCACTTGTTTGTGCTCGCATTGCCATCGCACTGCCTAAAACCAGGCAGATTCCAGGCACGGGAGTTTTCGTTTTTTTATGCCTGGCACATCACAAACATTTCATGCTTATAAACCGTGTACGATGGGTAGACAATCACACACATTTAGTTTTCCCGCACCGTATGTGATAGTGTCTGACATCACACACGCTTTGCAAACGGCAACTGTGTGCATGCTTGCACACGTTTCCTCTCTGTGAACTGTCTCGGATTATGGTGTATATCACAAACGATTGTGTTTTAGCAACCGTGTGTGCCGTAATGACCTGCACAATGTAATTTCGTCCTCATTTAACTGCTGCTATTTAAAATTGTACCTAATTTAAACTTGAAAGTAGGCTATAGCTTTATTCATATCCATCAGGTTCAAACAACCAATGCATTATTCGATTCACGGGTACATATGTTTAAGAATTAGATAAGCACCAAATAAAGAATGATGTACCAGGTTCTATACTTGTACTATTGTAGATGGTAAAGAAAGAGGCGACAGACATTCTAGTTGGTAAACAAGGTGAAGCGGAATGGCCCTATTGTGCTCTCCTGGATGCAGAAGGCATGCAGGACTCTAGTCCAACCCCTTGTGATGGCCGGCCGCCAATCATGTAGTTTGAGAGGTAATCTTGAGGAAACTGCTTCAGGATCCACTGCAAAAGAAAAAAGATTCAGATATTGTCATCTAACACAACTCATTACGGGCAGTAAAAAGAAGGCTACAAGGTTCTTACTTACCATCCTGTAGTTCATTGTTGTCTTGCATAAAGTGTAAACAAATAGTTCGATTGACATCTTTTGACCCATTTTAATAACAATCTTTATCAGTTTCCTCACTTGATGCTGGTTCATGAATTTCTCATTGCCCCATACGCAGAAAGGGTCGAAGTGTGGATCTTTGGCAATGATATATGTACCTAAAAGAACCAAGTTAATATTAGAAGCTAAACAAAAATTGAAAAATGATGTAGTACAACACTCCATCCATCCCATTATATAAGATTTTATTACATGTATATCTAGACATTATCAGAACATTAAGGTAACACTCTTCCTTGTTGCTATGTAGCTTGGGATTGCATATTTAGTCATTCAGTACAATGCATGTTGCTAAACAACAATTGAAAAACGAAAAGGCATGTTAACTGCAATATCCTTAACAGCGACCAAATATCGTAATTCATAGTGGTATTGTTGAAACTGTTATTGATGAAATTGAACTGCACGGCAAATAGCTGCACATATAGAGCATCACATTGTGAAGAACTGAAATAAACAACTCATAAGGACATCTCTAGGCGATCCTTAAAAAGTTAAAGGACTAAAACCCCTAGTGGATATATATATACTCTAGCAATTTTTGGCCTTTTCTAGTCGATCCCCTAAACTTAAGGTTGTAAACTTCAATTTGATCAAGTTCAAAGCAGGTTCAACTTAAAGTAGCATGCATTCAAACATAAACATAGATAGTTTTGCATAACCAAACATAAAACATAAATTTAAACTAAGCTAAACTACTTTCGGTCGAAGTAGAGGTCGAGCCAATCCTTCCTTGTCATGTACGGTGTGCCGCGAGCCGGGTCCGGGCCAGTACCGTCGTCAGGGTCGTTGAGGAAGGCACTCCTCCACTCGTAGACATCGATCTCCTCGTCCTCGGGTCCCACCTCGACACCCTCCGCGCCGCCGTTGCCGCCGCCTTCGACCTCGTCATCGGAGGAGAGCGTGATAACCTCGCTACCCTCCGCGCCGGCAAAGGTCGTCCGCTCCGCCTCCACGAGCTCCGGGTGCGGCCGGCGGAGCTCTTGCATGTAGGCCTCATCGGCGGCCTCGGCCTCGAGGCGCTCCCATGCCTCGCGGTCCTCCCGTGCCATAGCCGAGCTCACCACCCCTGACTCCGGCGGAACGAGGTGGAACGGACGTGTGCCGAAGGGGAAATTGAGCCTAGCCACCGCGCCGCGGTAGCGGACCTGCCCGCGGTCGTACTCCATGGCCGCGAGCTCGGCCGTGTGGAAGCTACCGAGCCACCGGCGGGTGTGGGTCTCTCAATCTGTAATCTCGGTGACCCACATCCCCCACCGCCGCTGCCGGACCCCGAGGTAGGACTTCGTCGATTGCCGGGTCCGAGGGAGGACGGGGAAGTCCTCGAACCAGCGTAGGGGCGCGGCGGCGGGCGGATCGGGGGATCAGCGACGGTGGATCGGGCCCGCGGAGGACAACGGCGACACCTCGGTGTCCACCTCCAAGGCGTCGGGCGAAAAGGCCGCGATAAACCTCTTTTTGTCCATTGGCTCCTTGAGCTCCCCGGCACACGGGCAGAGGTTGAGGATGGAGGCGCCGACGATGGCGACGACCTACCAATGGTTTCGAGGGTTTTGTGTATCTGTGTGAGCGGAGGTTTTGGGGTGTGTGTGTGGAGGGGGGAGCAAGGTTGTGTTTGAGGAAATACTGCGGCAACTGAAAATTTTACTAGGCGGGAGTAACAAAGGCGGGCTCTTGAAAATTTGGATCAAGGGCGAGCAGAAATTTTTGAGATTGCGAGGGATGCAGAGGCGGGAGTAAAATGTCGGGGCTACTGAAAATTTGAATCAAGGGACTGAAGCAGAGCGGGAAACAGACATCGCACATAGTTCGCACATACTAATCGTGTGCTATCAAACATCCAAGCGGTAGATATTTTCGAGATTGCGAGGGATGTAGAGGCGGGAGTTTTGGGGGAGTGAGCTAGTGTGCTTGACACACCGGCTGTGGACTGTAGCCGACGCACCTTCTCGCGTAAGCCATAGGCGTACTATACACCGACGGTGCTCCAAGATATTTTGTACTACATCTCACACGGTTGGTGATAATAAACTGTGTGGGATCTACTTGATTTGAATTACAAAATGGGGTCATAGCGGCAATGGACGCTGTTTGAATTGCTAGACCTTTTATCTGCAGTGAACATGCAGCTATATGTGTGTCGTAAAAGAAGTGGAATTATTCAGGGTTCGTTTGGACATTTTATACAATAAACTGGTTTTCTAGCCATTTCACGTGCACAATTCAAAATTAAACTACATGCACATGCTCTGGTGCATACAAATTGGTTGAAAAATCAAATATGTGTCCTTCAGTGCATGCTTAGGTCCCATGTAACAAACGGGAGTGAATTTTTTGGGGTTCATTTGGCCTTTTTTATACATTAACTGGGTTTTCTAGGCATTTTATGTGCATAATTCAAATTTGAATTACAAACACATGCTCCAATGCACCAAAGTTGGTTGAAAAATCACATGTGTGTCCTTGAGTGAATTTCTAGGTCCCATGCAAGAGATGGGAATGAATTTCAAACACCGAGCCTTTGATTGATTGCCGGCAAAACGTTGAGATACCCGGTTTTTAAATTCTAGTAAATCCAAAACTCGTCTGAAATTCATGAAACTTGGCATGCTATGATGGAGCGGCATCAACATGGCGTGGTGAAAATTTTGTCCCATTTGGGGCAGGTTTGGGTATAAGCTTCTCACAAACCAGAGCTTCTCACAACAAGCATGATGGTTTCGATAGGGAACGTACCACCTTTGGGGATGGGACGATATCCATTGCCTCTTATTGCTTTCATAAAATTTCTAGTGTCAACATAGAACAACAGGAGTGTTGTGTTTAATCTTGGAATTTTTCAGGGTTCGTTTGGCCTTTTTTATACATTAACTGGATTTTGTAGGCATTTTATGTGCATAATTCAAATTTTAACTACAAGCACATGCTCCAATGCACTAAAGTTGGTTGAAAAACCACATGTGTGTCCTTGGGTGAATTTCTAGGTCCCATGCAAGAGATTGGAATGAAATTCAAACACCAGGGCATTATTGATTGCCGGCAAAACATTGAGATGCCTGGTTTTTAAATTCTAGTAAATACAAAACTCATCTGAAATTCATGAAACTTGGCATACTATCATGGAGCGGCATCCACATGCCGTGGTAAAAAATTTGTCCCATTTGGGGCAGGTTCGGGTATATGCCTCTCACAAACCAGAGCTTCTCACAACAAGCATGATGGTTTTCATAGGGAATGTCCCCCCTTTGGGGACGAAACGATATCCATTGCCTCTTATTGCTTTCAATTTTTTTCTCGTGTCAACATAGAACAACATGAGTGTTGTGTCAATTTTTGGGATTTTTCGGGGTTCGTTTGGACATTTTTATGCATTAACTGAGTTTTCAATGCATTTAGGTGCATAATTCAAATTTGAACTACATGCACATGCTCCAGTGCATATAAATTGGTTGAAAAATCAAATATGTGTCCTTGGGTGCATGCTTAGGTACCATGCAAGAAATGGGAATGAATTGCAAACACCAGGGCACCGTTGATTACCGGCAAAACATTGAGATGCCTGGTTTTTAAATTCTAGTAAATCCAAAACTCGTCTGAAATTCATGAAACTTGGCATGCTATCATGGAGCGGCATAAACATGTCGTAGCAAAAAAATTGTCCCATTTGGGCAGGTTTGGGTATATGCTTCTCACAAACCAGAGCTTCTCACAACAAGCCTGATGGTTTCGGTAGGGAACGTACGTCCCACCTTTGGGGACGAAACGATATCCATTGCCTCTTATTGCTTTCAAAAAATTTCTTGTGTCAACATAGAACAACAGGAGTGTTGTGTCAATTTTTGGGATTTTTCGGGGTTCGTATGGACATTTTTATGCATTAACTGAGTTTTCTAGGCATTTTATGTGCATAATTAAAAATTGAACTACATGCACAAGCTCCAGTGCATATAAATTGGTTGAAAAATTCACATGTGTGTCCTTGGGTGCATGCTTAGGTCCCATGCAAGAGACGGGAATGAATTTCAAACACCAGGGCGCTGTTGATTGTCGGCAAAACGTTGAGATACCTGGTTTTTAAATTCTGGTAAATCCAAAACTCGTTTGAAATTCATGAAACTTGGCATGCTATCATTGAGCGGCATCAACATGCCGTGGTAAAAAATTTGTCCCATTTGGGACAGGTTTGGGTATATGCTTCTCACAAACCATAGCTTCTCACAACAAGCATGATGGTTTCGATAGGGAACGTCCCACCTTGGGGACGAAACGATATCCATTGCCTCTTATTGCTTTCAAATTTTTTCTCGTGTCAACATAGAACAACAGGAGTGTTGTGTCAATTTTTGGGATTTTTTGGGGTTCGTTTGGAAATTTTTATGCATTAACTGAGTTTTCAATGCATTTATGTGCATAATTCAAATTTGAACTACATGCACATGCTCCAGTGCATATAAATTGGTTGGAAAATCAAATATGTGTCCTTGGGTGCATGCTTAGGTCCCATGCAAGAAATGGGAATGAATTTCAAACACCAGGGCACCGTTGATTGCCGGCAAAACATTGAGATGCCTGGTTTTTAAATTCTAGTAAATCCAAAACTCGTCTGAAATTCATGAAACTTGGCATACTATCATGGAGTGGCATAAACATGCCGTGGTTGAAAAATCACATGTGTGTCCTAGGGTGAATTTCTAGGTCCCATGCAAGAGATTGGAATGAAATTCAAACACCAGGGCAGTCTTTATTGCCGGCAAAACGTTAGATGCCTGGTTTTTAAATTCTAGTAAATCCAAAACTCGTCTGAAATTCATGAAACTTGGCATGCTATCATGGAATGGCACCCGACATGCTGTGGCATTTTTCGTGTCCATTTTGAGAGAAGGCGCACTCGAATAATGACAACCAACAAAGGCATTTTGAGAAAATAGCTGCCACTTTAATATCTCAAACGTTTGTAGAATTCAAACCGTGTGCATTCTTTTAACCATTCACGTGACACCACGTGTCTTGGTTTTAATGGCTGTAGGAGGTGCCGTGCGGACAGCTGCTTGACCTTACTGAGCAGGAGGCGTCGGCCTTGATCCGGTCTGTGGCTGACCGAGAGATGTGCAAGCTGTCATCCAATGCGCAGGCTCACCGGGAAGCATGCGAGTTGTACGCTGCGCAGGCTCGCTGGGAAGCGATCCCTTTGACTTCCATGGCCGCCCGCCTTCCTGTCCATTAATGGCGCCTGAGCCGTTGTTTAAGACGGGCGGCCTTACTATTCGCCTCCCATTCCCCTCCCTCCCGCAGCCGTAGTCCTCCACCAACGCCATGCCGCAGAACGATCATCTGCCACTAGTCTTCAAGTTTGGTGAAGTCGACTCCGAGCCAGAGGAGATAGAAAATAAGGAGGAATTGGGCCTCATGGACATGGCCCAGAACGAGCTGGCCGCGACGGTTGTTGCCCCCGCTCCCGTCCCCGCTCCCATCCCCGCGCCCGCGCCAGCGACCATCCCCGTAGCATTAACGGGCTGGCCGCCGAGCACTATCACGGAGCTGGAAGCCGTGGGCATCAGCAAGGTCTCCGCGGACCCGCGCGAGCTCGTGTACATGCCAGCACCAGCGCTCATGCCCGTGCTCGTGCGCGCCCCTCCACCCACCGTGGCGCCGGCCCCCGTGCGTTTGGCTGCACCCGCTGCGCTCGTGCCCGTGCGCGCGCCCCCCTCAGTGGCATGGGACACTGCCGTCGACCGCTACCTCTCAGCTCTGCCAGTTGCCGTCCTCCTGCGCCCCACCCGTCGATCGCGCGACGACATGATGTTTGATTTACAAGTGAAGAACATTTTGTGTTGCCTTGAAGACTTCAACAACGGCGTCCCAGAGGACGACAACGACGGCGTGGCACGCCACCTCCGCCGCCGCCAAAAATAGTTTTTTTGGGTTTAATACCGTATCTCGAATTCTCGATCATATGAATATAAATTCGCAGTGTGACTGAATGAAAGATATGTTTTGAACGAACTTGCGTTTTTCTCTCTTAATGTACAGACTTATCAAACGATTTTCTTTTGAAAAAAACATCAATGGTTTTTAAATATAAAACACTCATTGCAAACGTTTTAGTTAGTACACCCGGATGCAAACCGACAGCTTCCCCAGGAAGCCAAGGGAAAATATGCCGAGCAGGATTTCTGCATCCCTTCAACGCAAACGGTTGTTTTGCATGACCCATGTGCAACCACGTACAAACAATTGGGTAAGATTTGCATATCTGTCATTTTGGGTATGTTGCCTTTTGTCAAACTGGAAAGATTGACATTTGTTTATCTAGTAATATTGCCATTTGTCAACCTTGTAACACTGCGATTTGTAAAAATATGCAGCTAAAAATCACTAGCACTATCTAATTTTGCCAACTAAAATCACTAGCACTATTCATATGGACACCACTAGCAGGCGTGAGTTGATGGACGCATATGCAAATGTACCATTGATTACATACAACAAGGCATCAGCCCACAACGACAACGAGGATACACGTTAGATTATAGATCATTTCCAACAAAACATTCTAGTAAAGTTTTTCTCACACAACAAATAACAAAGCGATGAAATGAACTTCAGCTCAACCACTCGTCAGCGTTGGAAACGCTTGCTTTGAACCAGAAGTGATTCTCTAGGAAGGGCCAGCTACTGTCAATCTCGAGACCAACGCAGGACTGATCATCCAGGCTGAAGCGGCCTATGTCAGTACCCATATTGGGACGGTAGGGAAGCATATCAATGTCCGAGGTATAGATATAGTTGCTTCTCATAAATGGTAGTAATGTTGTGTCAACAGCATCTGGATCGCCTTCCACCATCATTGGATAGTTTTGTCCAAGGAAGAGCGAGTTTCCTCTAAGACTTTCAATACTAAACCAGGGAGAAGGTGTTGGCGCTAGCACACTAGTGTCCATCCCGAATACCCTGCAATGGATGTTGGAATAGGTCCGAAGAGTGCGACCATGCGAGACAACACCTGCTTCCTTAGTAACATCGGCGATTGCCACATGTCTGAGACAAGAAGAGGTGATCCATCGGAATAAGTTGCCGGGCGCCACTGAGTATATGGGTCCAGCTCGTCCTCATGCTCATGATCATTAGCATCGTCATCTCCCCCTTGGTTATAAATTTTTTCAATTATAGGTGGTCGAATGTTCACAGGACATTGGAAACACAAGAGGTTAATTAATTAGTAAAGGGAACTAGCTAACCCGCATGCATGTGGATGAAACAATTATAATTATGGTGGAAGATAAACGTACCGAAAGCATCAAGTTTCTATGCAAAACAGTGCCACGAGTGGTGGCAGCAAACACAAGACCCTCGTATTGAATTGCATCGCAGTACTCATCCGTGTACAGAAATTGATTTTTGAGCAATATCCATCGAGGCGTGGAAGTAAGGACGGCAACAAGCTTGTCGAAGATAGCAACAACTTCATAGTTCGTGTAATCCCAAGAGCGGTTGGGAACTCGACAAATTGCTATCTTCCGTAGACGACAGTCACCATGATCGTATTTGAACTCACGTAGAATACCGGTGTACTCAACCTCTGGGCAGCAGTCTGAGATTTTTGGAAGTGGAACCCGGTGACGAGTTCACAAGTTCCCACTCGCAGTTGTACCCAATATAAACAACCCAATCTCCATTTGCGCCTGCCCAAGCCTTGCCCTCAAGTGATGGCATCTTAACATCATACGTATCATTATCAAGCGGCATCAACTTGCACAAGGCGAGGCTTCCCTCGTCCCTGCGCCAGTCAGCAGGGTCACGGCGAAGAAGATAGGGGAGATCAAACCGCTCCTGGACCCTTGGGTTCCTTGTAATGATGTTATTAGTTGAGTCGAGAATGGTTTTTAACGAACCTGCCATGCTAGCCAAGGTGATGATGTCGCCCCGATCAATGAGTTCCTCCACCACGTCATCATTCAGATCGGGGCAAGAATAACGGGGTCGTTTCCGGCCTGTTCCCTCCATGGAGAAGATGATCAAACAATGGCGGAAGGAAGGGTGAAGGCAAATGGAGGGAGGAAGAGCGTGCGACAGCAGTTCCAAATCGAGAGGGAAAGGCGAAGAGGCGGTGGACGGTTGCCACGCTTACATGAAGAGGCGCATGGGGAGCGAACGGTTGCCACAGAGGTCACACACTGACGATAAGGGCCGAGTGAACCGCATGCGTATATCGCACACACCTTGATCTGGCTGACCGTTTCTTTTGTGTTACCTAATCACAAACAGTTCATCCGAGTGAACCGTATGTTGTATATCGCACACACCTTCATCTGGCTGCCCGTTTATTTTGTGTTGCCTAATCACAAACAGTTCATCCGAGTGAACTGTATGTTGTGTATCGCACTCGCCTTCATCTGGCTGCCCGTTTCTTTTGTTCCTCCTCATCGCAAACAGTTAATTGAACTGAATCGTATGACCTTCATCGCACACGCAACTAAAACCTGAACCGTGTTTGATGCATTCGTCATCGCAAACGTTTTATACATTTCGGACGGTTTTCATACAGCACCGTTTGTGATTATTGCATCGCATAGTTTCTCGAAGGGTCTCTGATCGTAGTGTCGCGTTAGCAGCATCCTGCAGTAGTAGTTGAATCATGCGGCGTTCGTATTTGTGATTTTAGATGGAATTGAGCTTCGTGATGGCCCTCACCGTGAAGGAGCACGACGATGAGGACCGAAAGAGACGGCGAGGATTGACCGTCGGTCGTCTTTGCATTCCTCGCAATCGCCAAGATGTTGATGCAAGACTACTTCGCGAAAAATCCAACAAACCAGCTAGAGACTCTAACCGCATTAGAGAATTTCTTCAAAACTACCGTGAGATTGAAGATGCAAACACCCACTTTTAGCTTCAGGAGGATTTCATTGAGCACCATTGGCAAAGAGCTGGGCGGTAACACATTCCATTTTTGCATTCATTTCATTTAATTCACGTGTGATTTGTATTCGGGACAAGTTTTGTATTTAATTATTTAGTTTGCTTCAGTGATTTCAATAATTATTGTAATTTGGATGGTTGTTGTATTGTATATTGACATTTTATCTTATATTGAATTAATAATTCTGAATATGTGGCATATATGTTAAATTCAGATAAAAACCCATCTGATTTTCGGGTTGGCGCGGTACGTGGCCGAAAGCGGACTCGTGATAGCGAATCAGAAACGGAATATCCACGGGGTCTGCTCGGCCGCCGCCCGTGCCGGCCCGCAAAGCCATTTTTCCTCGAACTGTAAACGAGTTTTATGGGTCTGCGATATACGGGGTCTGGTAGAGATGCTCTAAATTGAGAGGCACAATCCGAATCCCTGTCTTCCTTTCTTTTCTCTCGCGTTTTTTCTTTCAGCACAGTAAAATCCACGTGGCTATCGCCAGGGTCGCCCCAAACATTGCCTCTTGGGAGTTATTTACCCAAAACCACCACAGTTGGGGCTAGGGTAACAACTTGATACCATATTTGAGTCAGGGCACAAAAAAACACCACATCTGCGCCTAACCAATAACGCGGAGCACTGATGGTCTCATAAACTCGCAAAAATAGTCGGTCTGACCTCTTGGGCCCACTTGTCAGGCTGAGGTGGCGAAGACCAAAACTATGACCAACTCATGTGGCAAATGAGATGAGGGCCCCACCTATCAATGAGTAAATGGTCATCTTCTTCCCATCTCTATTTCTCTGAGGCATTTCATCAAACAGCTTCAGGACAACCGTCAGGGAGCTTTTTCTTGCAGCCATGGTGATGAGCTTGAGGCAGATGGACGGACCACTCCGTCGCGGCTAGCACGAGACGAGCTGGCAGCTCTTGCTCCCGAGCTATGCGCCAGCTTGCATGTCCAAGGACCGAGCACGGCATGGACCGTGGCTGCCAGCGCGAGCATGCACGCGGAAGTGAGGCAGCGGCGGCCAGAGCACACGGTGGCGTGCGGTGATCAGGGGAGGCTGCACGGAGGAGCTGGGTGACCTTGAGCCGCCCGCGTACGCAGCACCCGCCGTGCACTGCGCCCATCACGCGCCCACAGCCTCTCTGCCGCAGATGGCCGCCAGACATACCCTCCACGGCACGCGCCAGCACGGGCGCAGCCAGGGCCTCCCGGCGCACCACCGCGGCATCGCCGGCTGGGTGCACAGCACTTCCGGCATCACCAGCGCGCTCCGCCGTGGACGCCGGGACGTCCTTCCTGCGCCGCATCTGGTCGTCGGGGAGGAGCGTGCTGCTCTCCACGATGGCACCAGCCGCTGTACGTGGATGCCGGAGTCGAGGAAGAACGGTGCAGCGGTCGGCTGCTCGGGAACGGGGTCCGACGAAGGGAGGTGAGGATCTATAGGTCGATTAAGTGGGGAAGGAGGCGGCCGACGGGATCCGTTGACCGGAGGCAGATGCGGGGACGCGCCGCGACGACCCTCACTGGATCAGGCGGCGTACTGTGGAAAAGGGGCTCGTGGAAGAGATAGATTAGGAGGAAGGAGAAAAGAGATGGGAGGCTGACAGGTTGGACCCATGTCCAGCTTGGCATATTTGTCCACGTATGCATGCCAACTCAGCCTGACAGGTGGATGCAACCTGTCAGGTTCCCTGTTTTCACGAGCTCAACCGACGATTAGTGCTCCACGTTATTGGTTAGGCGCGGATGTGATGGTTTTTTGTGCCCTGACTCAAATGTGGTATCAAATTGTTATCCTAACCTTAACTGCGATGGTTTTAAGTAAATAACTCGCCTCTTGGAGAGTGTAATGTGGCTCCTCCTACATAATTCTGGTGGAGCTTTCAATTTCATCGTGCACTCATGTGTCCTCACAATACCTATGATGTTGATGGAGCATTGCGATGATAATGGTACGATTTTCCTCCCACGCCTAGAGGCGATGGTAATGGTAATGGAGCTTGCTTGTCTACGCTGCGTACTATGCACATAATTCAACTGGATAGACCCTTTGAAGTTTTTTTATCCTTTGTTTCCTCTCCAGACGTATCAAACAGAGCATATCTATCTGTATTTTCGTTCTTATAGTCCGGTTTACACTTCAGAAACAGTAACCATGTATCTAAAATTATTTTCCACGGATTGCTTCAGGGAAGATTGAATCCATAATCGGGAGCTCAGCCTCTTTTTTTGTGCATTTTTCATGGTCGTAGTGCAACGGACTTAGAAGTGTTGGTATTTTCTTGTGTCAATCTTTTTTTTGCTGGTGAGTGTCAATCAAGGAGATATATCAAAATAATAGCCTATATAGTCCAGTATTCGTTTGTAAAACATAATATAACTAAAAATTAATTCCAGTTCAGAGGAACATAAAGCTGAGCATGCAGCGATTACAACTTTTTTTATTCCAAGATATTCATGGCAATACTTATCATTGCAACAATCTGACATGGTGTCTTAAGGCAAAGGGAGGGGATGAGGGGAGGTTGTGATAAGAAAATAGGCAGTTTTTCGATTAAATTAATCCATGAATAAATCATGAGCATGACATGGACAACATTGATAACATATTGATTACGATTTAACAAAGTATGTACTACGCATATAGTAAAAACATCTACTCATATCGCTAGTACTGCTACAACAGAAAGGAACACGAGAGGGATAAGCGATGTATACCCTCCAATCGGCCACGCGGTGGCGGTGGCGGTGACAGCAGCCGCGGCATCCTCGGCGGCCTTCTTGTTGGCCTCGGCCTTCTCAGCGACGGTCGGCGTCGGTCGACATGGTGATGACGAAGGTGGTGCGGACGTAGATGAGCGAAGCGGCGATCGGCGTAGAGTCGCTACCCAAAAACCTAAACGCCTCTCCCGCACGGGATCCGGAGAGGCGTGGTTTCGAGGCCTGCTCTCCGTCCACGGTACGCGATGAACGGGGCGGAGCGCCGGCGGCAGCAGCAGCAGAGGAACGACGTGGGCGTGGAGGCGGAGATGCGTTCTGTTTCGTGGCGGCTAGGGTTGGCAGTGCCCCACATATATATATGCGGCGGCGCGTGGAGAGACGTGGGCTGAACCCGCGTCCAAGTCGGTAGCCCATGATCCGACGTCTCAGATCGTGGCCCCACCTGTCAAAGACTCTCCGTTCCTGACCGGCAAAAAGAAGCGCATAGGAGTGAGCTCGGCTCGGCTCAATCCCGCGACGCGGCGCGTCGTGACGAGGCGTGGCGTGGTGTGGTGAGGCGAGCGGAGGAGGAGGAGGAGTGCGCGAGGGCTTCTTTCCTTCTCAAGCTCCAATAGCATGAGGGAGAGAATCCCTTATAAACCACTCCAACTCTCCTTCCACTTCCAGGGTGGGACTAAACTTCCCACCACCTTGTCATGCCACCTACATGGGCCCTTAGAGATTAAATCTGAAATTGTCATATGGGCTCTAGGCCCATCTCATATTTCAACAATCCCCCACTTGATCTCAGGGGCCCAGTTTGTCCTTTGTTCCAAACGCTGTTTTGATATACCAGCATCTTAGTGGAGACCGATTAAGGTTGAGCTCCACCTAGATCAAGTAGTTACACTCCTTCAAAACTGAACAATGGACTATGCCTTGAATTGTCAGTTTGGCATCAAGAAGTTTCACCACAAGTCTCGCTGATACGAGGCTGCCGAAGACCGACCCCTCGGGTGGAGCATATTAGTCACACTCCTGGCCTGTTCATGAGCTTGCTAGAGATCACCCCAATATCACAGACTGTGCCAGCAGTCGGGCTCATATAGGTGTGTTCCTCCAAAGATCGCTCTCTAGGATAGCATCTTGCTTATGCATATAAGCCTTGGAACATATTAAGACAGTAGTCATCCTTCCATACAGTTTCCGAGAGTATTGCATCTCTAACGGAGTGGGTTAGTAAAATTACTCTCCTCAGTTCACCACTGGATTGTTTTCCCAGGTCCTACTTCACGGGATCTCCGATCACATAGGTTGGGTTACTACCATGGCAACTCATGTGGGTCTCATACCCATCTCCCTTGATGCGCTATCTATCACAACACGTGATAGCCCTTTAGTAAAGGGATTTGCCAGATTCTTAGCCGTTTGAATATAATCCAACGCTATCACTCCGGAGTTCCTCAATTTTCTGATAGCTTTCAATCTCATTCTTATGCGTTTGTTGGACTTCATGTTGTCCTTTGAACTCTTCACCTTGACAATAACTGTTTGATTGTCACAGTTCGTAAGGATGGCCGGAACCGGCTTCTCAACCACTGGCAAGTCCATCAACAGATCTCGAAGCCATTCTGCTTCGCCACCCGATGTGTCTAATGTTGTTAATTCTGCTTCCATTGTCGATCTGGTTAAGATCGTTTGCTTGCAAGACTTCCAAGAAACAGCACCACCTCCAAGAGTAAAAATATACCCAGTTGTGGCCTTCATCTCATCAGCATCAGAGATCCAATTCGCATCACTATACCCTTCAAGTATCGACGGGTATCCGGTATAGTGAAGTCCATAGTTCATAGTACCTTTCAGATAGCGCATAACTCTCTCAAGAGCACGCCAATGTACATCACCCGGTTTGCAAACAAATCGGCTCAGTTTGCTAATAGAAAATGCGATGTCAGGCCTCGCTACGCTCGCTAGATACTGGAGTGAACCAACAATCTGAGAGTATCTCAATTGATCTATAGCTGTGCCTTTTGACTTTCGAATCAGCACACTAGAATCATATGGTGTTTGAGATGGTTTGCAGTCCGAATATCCAAAACGACTCAACACCTTCTCAACATAATGGGATTGCAGAAGTGTAATCCCACCCTCATCATCTCCCAATAGCTTGATGTTCAAGATAACATCAGCCACTCCAAGGTCCTTCATCTCAAAGTTCTAAGATAGGAAAGACTTAACCTCCTCGATCAACTTGAGATTAGTCCCAAATATCAGTATGTCATCAACATACAAACACAGTATAACTCCTTCGCCCCCACCATAGCGATAGTATACACATTTGTCGGCCTCATTAACAACAAAGCCAACAGATGTCAACGTTTCATTAAACTTGTCATGCCATTGCTTAGGCGCTTGTCTCAGGCCATACAAAGATTTCACCAACTTACACACCTTTCCTTCCTGACCATCCATCACAAAGCCATCAGGTTGTTGCATATAGATTTCCTCCTTTAGCTCTCCGTTCAGGAAAGCCGTCTTAACATCCATCTGATGAATGAGAAGACCATGCGAGGCCGCGAACGAGAGTAATACTCGAATGGTGGTCAGTCTGGCCACAGATGAATAAGTGTCGAAGAAATCTTCTTCTTCTATCTGGGCGTAGCCCTTGGCCACAAGCCTAGCCTTGTACTTTTCTATCGTACCGTCGGGCCTAAGCTTCTTCTTGAACACCCACTTGCGTCCCAATGGTTTGCAACCATAAGGACGTTCAGTAAGCTCCCAAGTCCCATTAGCCATGATGGAATCCATCTCGCTTCTGGACCGCATCCTTCCAAAGAGTCGACACGGAGATGCATACGCTTCGTAAATAGAAGTGGGATTATCCTCCACGAGGTATATGAAGAAATCATCACCAAAGGTCTTTACAGTCCTTTGTCTCTTGCCCCTACCAAGGGTTTCCTCATTATCCTCCTCAGGATTTTCATCATGTGTTTGATGATAATATTCCATCGGAATGGCAGGTTCAGGAGTCTCCTCAAATTCTTGTCTAGAAGTGCTTTGTACATCTCTCATGGGGAAAATGTCCTCAAAGAATGTAGCATCTTTAGACTCCATAATTGTACCGACCTTCATGTCAGGTACCTCAGATTTCACTACTAGAAATCTATAGCCAACACTATTCATAGCGTAGCCCAAATTAACACGATCCACGGTCTTTGGTCCAAGCTTACGCTTTTTGGGGATCGGCACATTAACTTTCGCCAAGCAGCCCCAAAATGCGTAAGTACGAGAGTGTTGTCCTTCTCTTGGTCCACTTCTAATAAGGAGTGATCTCGTTATCCTTTGTCGGAACTTTATTCAGGACATGACACGATGTCATTATAGCCTCCCCCCACCATGCCTTGGATAAACCCGACGTATCTAACATGGCGTTAACCAAATCAGTTAGAGTACGGTTTTTCCGCTCAGCAACCCCGTTTGACTGGGGTGAGTAGGGAGGCGTCCTCTCGTGAATAATACCGTGTTCCCCACAGAAGGCATCAAACTCTTTCGAGAAGTACTCTCCACCACGATCTGACTGGACTCGTTTAATTTTCTTTTCGAGTTGATTCTCAACTTCTGCCTTATAGATTTTAAAGTAGTGTAGAGCCTCATCTTTAGTATTTAACAGATACACATAGCAATATCTAGTGGAATCATCTATCAAAGTCATGAAATATTTCTTTCCACCTTTAGTAAACACACCATTCATCTCACAAAGATCAGAATGTATGAGTTCCAGTGGCACCAAGTGTCTCTCCTCTGCTGCCTTGTGAGGCTTGCGAGGTTGCTTAGATTGCACACACGAATGGCACTTAGAACCTTTGGCTAAAGTGAAACTCGGGATTAAATTCGATTTTGCTAGCCGCGTCATAACACCAAAACTAATATGACAAAGATGTGAATGTCAGACTTCAGATTCATTAACACTCAAATGAATATTGTTCACGACTTTATTACATAGATCTGCAAGAGAAAGGCGGAACATGCCTCCGCATTCATAACCCTTTCCAACAAATAGTCCATATTTCGTAACAACTAATTTATTAGACTCGAATACCAACTTAAACCCTTCTCTACATAGAAGGGAGCCACTAACGAGGTTCTTCTTGATGGCGGGGACATGTCAGACGTTCTTCACTGCATGATCCTTCCCAAGTAAACTTCAGATCGACCGTGCCAACACCAAGAACATAAGCACTCGCGCCATTCCCCATCAAGACAGACCCGTGACACGTGGCCTGGTAAGAAGAAAACAATGAAATGTCAAGACACACATGAACACTGCACCTGTGTCGACCCACCAATCGGTGGACGGCCAAACTGAAAATACAGCAAATAAATTACCGTACCCAGATGCACCACTCTCATTGTTGCTCACAATCATATTGACAGACTTGGAGTCCTTCCCTTGCTTCTTGTACTTGTTTGGGCACTTGTTGGCCCAATGTTCAACTGAACCACAAGTAAAGCAGCCCTCATCCTTCTTGTTCTTCTTGAAGGTCTTCTTACACTTCTTCTTAAAGTCGGCACTCTGTTGGACACCGTTCTTTCCCTTGGGCTTGTGGGAATTGGAGTTCTTCTGATGCACCATATTGGCCACGAAGTTCCTTGACCCCTTTTTCCGTGCGAGTCCTTTGCCCTTGAATTCTGCTCAACACTCGGATGGCCAATGACATCCTCCACAGAGAATTCACGCCTCGATGTTTCAGAGTGGTGGCAAAGTTCCTCCAGAATTGGGGAGCTTAGCGATTATGCAGCCCGCGACAAACTTGCCCGGTAACTCGTGACTTAAGAACCTCAAGCTCCTTAACAATGCATATTATCTCATGAGCCTGCTCCAATACAGGACGGTTTTCAACCATCTTGTAATCGTGGAACTGCTCTATAATATACATCTCGCTCCTGCATCGGCAGCCCGAACTTAGATTCGGCGCCTCCCACAAGTCCTTGGCAGACCGCACATGTAAATATCGTCAACCAGCTTATCTCCAATCACGCTCGAACTGCCCCGAGGAACACCACAATGGCCTCCTTAAACGCCTTTCTCCTGTTCAGAGCGATCGTTCTGTGAGGAGTCACACCGGCGACCAGAACACGTTCATGGCGGTGAGCCATAAGGTGGTTTTAGTCTACCAACGCTTAAATGCGTCCCCGTAAACGGGGACGGTTTCAGTGCAGCAACAAAACCAGAATTCAAAAAACTCCTACACACATTAGGTTTTTGGATTGATAAGAAAATAGGCAGTTTTTCGATTAAATTAATCCATAAATAAATCATGAGCATGACATTTACAGCATTGATAACATACTGATTACGATCTAACAGAGCATGTACTACGCATATAGTAAAAACATCTACGCATATCGCTACAACAGAAAGGAACACGAGAGGTATACCCTCCAATCGGCCATGGTGATGACGTAGATGAACAGAAGCGAGCAGTCGCATAGTCGCTACCCAAAAACCTAATCGCCCCCTCTCCCGTCAACCGTGTACGCGGTGAACAGGACGGAGTCGCCGGCGGCAGCAGCAGCAGAGATGCGTTCTGTTTCGTGGCGGCGCGGCGCGGCGCGGCGAGGCGGCGAGGCGAGCGGAGGACGAGGAGTGCGCGAGGGCTTCTTTCCTTCTCAAGCTCCAATAGCATGAGGGAGAGAATCCCTTATAAATCACTCCAACTCTCCTTCCACTTCCGGGGTGGGACTAAACTTCCCACCACCTTGTCATGCCACCTACATGGGCCCTTAGAGATTAAATCTGAAATTGTCATATGAGCTCTAGGCCCATCTCATATTTCAACAGGTTGCTTCTACAGGAGGGCAAGCAGAACCACAAATGCATTCTTGGCTGGTTCTAAAGCATTTGTCTTGCTCCAATGCACAACAGAAGCACAACCCATTTGGGCATGGTGGAGGATTCTTGTGGCACAAGCAAATTTCGATCTTGCTGCTATCCATATCATCAGGTTTTTGAGCTGCATGCAAATAAGTGTCCACATTAAACTAGGTAATTTGTAAAATTATGCACAAATTCACATAAAATAGTAATGGTTCTTAACTAGATCGCCAAAAGTAATATATAGAACTAACAAATATCTTTACGAGAAGTTCACCTAATTGCTGTTGTGTACTCACCCTGAGAAAATGTTATGAGACACGGAAGGATGATCATCACGAGCATAATCATCTTGCTTCTCTCCATGGCAATATAAGCCTTCAGATATGAGTAGTATCTTCTGCGGAGTACTTGCTAATTGCTACATGTTTCACACATATATATATCCAACCAATCTGATCTATGTTTAAATAACAATTAATTGCGCCGATCTGTGCTTATCCATATTAATTACCAGAAATAAAATGCTCTATATTTGGTGAGTAGTAAATGCGGCCATATCCTTCAGATTTTGCAGTGTTGATTATTCAACCCTTGAAATAAAAGGGAATCCCTAGGGCCTACCATTGGATGGCATCCCAGTGAATGGTGGATGATTCACACACATGTGGGAAGAAATAATACATCTCGTTAGCTTAGTGCGTGTACAAGGTGTTACCTTAGAAAAATAAATATTGCGTGGAGAAGAGAGAACCCAAAAAAAAAAAAGGTTTGCCTTCTCTAAATTTATTTTTGACGTGATGCCTTCTCTAAATTAGGACACGATCTATTATCAACAATATCTCTCACCACATATATAGGTATATAAGTATCTCTCTACAATATACATAGTAATATACTCACTCCGTTCCTAAATATAAGTCTTTTTAGGGAGTTGATGAATATAGACGTATTTTAGAGTTTAGATTTATAATATCTCTCACATATATAGCTATATAATATCTCGTCGCGCCTTCCCACCCGCCGGCCGCCGCGCGCTGCTCGCCGTGCCTCCCCACCCGCCGGGCACCTCGCACTGCTCGTCGTGCCTCCCGACCCGCCGGTTGCTGCGCCCTGCTCCTGCACGGGGTGTGGGGGTGGAAAGAAAAATGGAGGGAGAGTGGCAATGTGGGTGACAAGTGGGTCCAGCCCGGTAACGGACGCGAGCGGCGCACAAAGCCTCCGTCTTTTGTCCGCTCGGCCTCAAATCCAGATCAACTTTGGGCTGGGAATGGAGCGGAACTGACACGGACTGGACGAAAAAAATGAGGATGCTCCCACGCGTTGGGCCGTTCGTCCTATCCGTTGACCCCAAACTGGCACATCCGAACGATTTGGGGTCGTGCATTGGAGTTGGCCTTATCATCAACTGCTTGTGTTGCTTCGATCACATTGGCCGAACAGATGTCGCCTCGCGGCGTGACGGCAGGGCCCATCTACCCCTGCCCCGTTCCGTCGTGGCTCGTCCGGGGCAGCGAAAACCTGTTACGCGGTGCTCGCGGCCTCGACATGTGGCGGCAAGCCCTGCCGCGTTCGCGTGTGGTGGCATGTGCTGGTCTTTTGTGCCATTTTGACTCAGAGATGGTCTTTTTTATCAATTGCATTCGTCATGTGATCCTTTTAGACAAAAATTCGAGCCAGGCTCCTCTGTCCTCGTCGGAGTCGTGGCGCGACAGAGACGAGGCGGGCGGTGGCGGGGAGGAGCTCCACCGAACCAAGCATCGGGGCGTCGCGTGGTGAAGACGAGGCGGGCAACGGTGGGGGGAGATCCATTGCCCGCGCCGACCGCCCCGCCTCCCGCTCGTCCATGGCATACTGCTTTCGTCGCGCGCTGCTTCGCCGACCGTCGCACCCCCACACGCCAACCGCCGCGCTTTGCTCGTTCTTGTCGCACCCGCCGGCCACCGCGCGCCTCACCCGCATCCGGCGTGCCCTGCTCCTGCACGAGGCGTGGGGAGAGAGAAAAAGGGGTGTGGGGAGAGAGAGAAAGGGAGAGAGTGGCAGTGTAGGTGACAAGTGGGTCTAGCACGATGATGCGCGGACGCGAGCGGCGCACGGAGCGTCTGCCTTCTGTCCGCTCGTCTTCAATCCAGATCAACTTTGGGCTGGGAATGGAGCAGAACGGACATGGACCGGACGAAAAATGAGGATGCTCACGTGCGGCCGTTCATCCTATCCCAGACGATTTGGGGTCGTGCGTTGGAGTTAGCCTTATCAATAACTGCTTGTGCTGCTTCGATCACATCGGCCGAAACAGATGCTGCCTCGCGGCGTGGTGGTAGGCCTATATGCCCTACCCCGTTCCGCTGTGGCTCACCCGGGGCAGCGAAGACCTGTTACGCGGTGCTCGCCACCTCGGCATGTGGCGGCAACCTCTGTCGCCTCCGCGCGTGGCGGCATGTGTTGGTCTTTTGTGCCATTTTATCTAAAAGATGGTCTTTTTTGTCAATTGCATTCGTCTGGTGATCCTTTTAGACAAAAATTCAAGGCGGGCTCCTCTGTCCTCGTTGGAGTCGTGGCGCGACAGAGATGAGGCGGGCGGCGGGGAGGAGCTCCACCGGACCAAGCATTGGGGCGTCACGCAATGAAGACGAGGCGGACAGCGGTGGGGAGGAGCTCCACCGGACCAGCATTGGGACGTCGCGCGGCAGAGACGGGGCGGGCTGCTCTGTCCTCACCAAAGTCGCAGCGCAGCGGAAACGTGGCTGGCGGCAGCAGGAATGAGCTCTACCGGACCCAACATCGGACGTCACGCGGCGGAGACAGGGCAGGGTGCTTTGTCCACGCCGGAGTCACGGCTTGCGTCACGCCTTCCAAACTCTCCGGCGCTGAGCCTCGAGCTTAGGCTCAGCAACCTCGTCTCGTCGCTGACAGCTCGTCGTGCGGGCAGAGACTGAACCACGATGTGATGGTGGTCGGCTACGGGCCGAACGGCGACGGGCAGGTGTACTGGTTTCCACTGATACAAGCGACCGCGTGAGGGAGGCTACCTTGACGGCTACATGGGGGCGACCAATTGAATGGCGTGGCGCACAGCCTCTAGACGCGCGTGGTGTGATGGCTGGTCGTGCGGCCTTATAGCAGAGCCGGGATTGAGCGGGCGTCTAGCTCATCGCTTTTGCCCGTGGTGTGTCTCCATTTTTCTACTACTAGTACAATTCATGTTTTCTTCAGTTCTGATGTTTGCTAGTACTATGTTATCTCCCAGTTTTGATTTGTTTTAGCTGAAAGCACCATTTTGTAATTCCTTTTTTTGTTATGGCAACTTAACATGTTTCCCCGTTGCAATTATTTGGTCATGTTTGATGTCATTTTAGTTCTGTTCCACTAATAGTTATATGGTAGTGAGGTGATCATTGCGTTTAGTAACTACCCCCTTCGTTTCTAAATATATGTTCTTTTAGAGCTTTTTAGATATTTTAATACGGACTACATACAAATGTATATAGACATATTTTAGAGTGTAGATTCATTTTGCTTGGTATGTAGTCCATATTGAAATCTCTAAAGGGTCTTATATTTAGGAACGGAGGAAGCATCATTTTCATGAATAAGGTGATCCATAAATGAAAACATTTTTGCCATGGTAAACTTATCATGTGTTGATGATACGTCATTTTTACGGTGTTTTTGACATGAAAAGTAAAATATTCTTTTTGCCATGGCAACTTAAGATGTGTTGTTTTGCCATGGCAATTTGGAGTTATATTCACACGCCAATTAACACTTGCCATGGCAACTTAACATGTGTTGCCATGGCAAGTGTAGATGTTTTCCCCACACATCGACCATGGCAAATTGGCAATTATAGCCATATTACAACTTAAGTTGTTTTTCCATGGCAACTTTTATATTTATTTTTTATACACGACATGTGTTTTAAAGATGAATTTTTGCCATAGCAAAGTTGTATTTTCTGACCATGGCATTTTTTTGTTTGACCCATGGCAAATTCTTTTTTGAACCATGGCAAATTTACTTCACACTTCACCTTTCTTTAACCATGACAAAGTTATTATTTGTGACCATGGCAATTTTGTTAGAGACCATCGCAAATTTAGTATCTTTGGCCATGGCAAATTTACTCATTTTTAATTGTGGATAAAGTTTCTCCTATGACCATGGTAACTTTACTTTTTGAAACACGACAATTTACTTTCATATCTTAGGGAAATTTTGCTTTTTATGAACTATGGCGATTTTCACTAACCGATCCAAATTAGCAGGGCCGTACCCCGAAAATCTAGGCCCCGGAGCAAAATCACAATTTATGCCCCATGTATAATAAAGCCAATAAAATAATTTTCTATTAATCACTGCATATTTGTGGTAGTGATATACATTTTGTTAGCAATGTGGTAGTAGTAGTATAGATATTTCAAAGGATTACATCACACCAAAAGAAAAATCATTGAGCTATTAGGATACCAGAGGGTGCACGGACTCAAGAAAGAATGATGAGAAGTTAATTTCCAGGGAATTAATTCGGGGGATTTGATTTCCCACTGAGCACTGAGGTCTTGAGGAAGACAGAGAAAAGCAGCACTGTAGAACTTTTTTTTTGAGCTAAAGCACTGTAGAACTTGATAAGTAATCTGCTTCAAGAGTTCTCCTTGTGTTATGAACAGAGAGACAGGTTTGGTTGTGGGGCCTCGGTCGGTGGTGGTTCCACAGTTGACTGCTATTTTTTTTCTCTTTACAATTTCATTTCATGGTTTATTAGTTTGTGGTCCACTTATTATTAGTATGTGCTTAGAAAAATTAGGGGCCCCATGGTTTTGGGGCCCGTGTGCGGCTGCTCCATTTGCACATGCAGAGATACGGCCCTGCAAATTAGTTAACAAGACCATTGTAGTTTGTAAGTAACACGGCAATTTTAATTACATTTTTAGACCATGGAAAATTAAGCAATTGACTATGGGAAAATTTGTTTCGATGAACCATGGCAAATTAAGCAATTGACCATGGAAATTTTAGTTTATGGATTATGGCGAATTTTAGTAATTGACCATGGAAAATTTAGTTTATGGATCATGGCAAACTTAGTTTCATGTATGTATCATGGCAAATTAAGTTTATTGCCCATGGCAATTTTATTGTTCTCATGACAATATTAAAAAAATCAAAACCTTTTGGCAATTTAGTTGTTGCTTTCTTATTTGAGCATCATGGCAAATTATTGTTATAAATCATGGCATTTTTAGTGTATAGACCATGGCAATTTTTTGGATAATTTTCATTTTTTAATTTAAACATTGGCAAATTTATTTATTTTTAGCACAAAAAATGTTTTTGGGTTATTTTTCCATACGCGGAAATTTTCTCATACGAAACATGAAAATTAAAATTAAAATACCATAGGAATTTTTATTTATGAATCTGCCATGGCAATTTTTTGTTCGAATTTTTTATTTTTCTTTTGCTCATTCTATATTTTTCCATGGTAATTTTTGCCATGTCATTTTTCTGAACTTATTTTTTACCATGGCAATTCTAGAAATTTGCCATGTGATCATTATCGGTGTTGTTATTAGAATATTACTTTTTATATAGCTTGGCATTTTGTTTGGCTGACAACATAACAAATTTCCCCTGGTGAATTTTGGCTCAGTTTTGTCTAGTTTTTTGCTTAGGTAATTTGTGAGAGAACTCCACAATATAAATCAGAGTGCACAAAAGTCTCGGTTTTTTGTGTAGCTAGCTATTCAAAATGAGGTAAGTTTTTTGTTTGGACCTTCTTTTGCAGTATAAATTAGAATTGAGCAAAATATGTCATACAATTTTGTTGGATTTTGGTCTAGCTATTAAAAATGAGGTCCAAACAAGAATTTGTAAGTGTTGAGGTGTGACAAAAAAATACTGGGCCATTTTGGCCTAATTGGAGGCTGTTAAGGCTCAGTCGGAGTCTGTTTTTGTCTTGCAGGGGGACTGTTCGCGCGGGAGCCTGTGGCGATTTCGTGGGTCCCATGTAGTTGTCATGTCAGGGGTTCGTGCTACAAGTAGATCGTATGGAACGATTTCGTTCAATTGTTCGCTCCTCCCCTGGCGAACCTTTCGTTCGGTCCGGGAGATCTCCAAACCGAACGTCATGTGGACATCGGGTCCCTTTTTTGCGGGGATTTTCTGTTACAGGTATTGGCCTCTCTTTCCCTTAAAAAGGTGTATTAGGGCATCTTCAGCCGTTCGGCCCCCCAGGGTGCCTAAATAGAACGGCCTGGAGGCGTGCCGGCGCTAGTTCGGCCCCTGGGGACGACCTAGCTCCCAGTCACGCCCCCACGCGTCGGTCCCAGGATGCGGAAATTTAAATTTGGTCGTTTCCGTTCTCAAAAGACGCCGCAAATCCGGCGATCGGACGTAGTCTGGCGTTACAAAAAACAGAGCGCCGCCGCCGCAAGTTCGCGTGCGCAACGATTCACTCGGCGGGGTCGGCTCCAGGCGTTGGCGGAGTCGGCGTGCGTGGGCTCGTCGGTGTCGGAGCTGCTTCGGTCTTTGGGCTGCGTCGGTAGCAACCGGCCTTCTTTGGCGGCAATGTAGAGACGTCGTTCGGGCTTGGCGTCCGTGTGGTCGTGGCGTCGTCGGCGTTGCTGGCCGGCAGCTCGTTCGAGATGAGGCCGCGCTGCACGGTGTACCACGCCTTGAGCTTCTCGTCGTTGCTCTGGAGCATGTCCGCCCCGCCCATCAGAAAAGCCATGTCGGTGTTCCTCTTCTTCGCGGCGACGTTCGTTCAGAGCAGGTCGAGCTTGATGGCGTTGCTCTTCATTAGCGACGATCTCTGCGCCTCGGTCTTCTATTCGCGTAGGACGGCCCGGGCCTGGGCGTCTGCAAGGCAATGCTCGATGGACTCCTGCAATCGCGCGGTTCCGCGTCGGCGCTTTTCCCCTTCTTTGCCAATTTGTGGTCGTCCGGCCGCCCCTTTGACGCGCCCGGAGTCATCGCGTCCGGCTTGTATGTCTCCTTGGCCTTGTCGAGGGCACGTCGGACTTCCGCCCACTTCTCGCACTTGTCAATGCGCTTGTAGACGTGGAGGTGCTTGAAGTCGGCGTCTTGGTTGTCGCCCCGATACATGGCGAACATACGTAGCTGCAGCGGAGGGGACGAAACAGTTGGCGGGCGGCGGGCGAGGGGCGAAGATATGTGGGCGAACGGCGTATGCACGATCCTCAAGGCTGGCGCCGCTCTCCGGCGAGCCGCGACCTCCTCGACGATTCCATGCCATTTGTTGCACGCCAACTGGATACGCCCCCAATGGTTCGCCATCGCCTTGGAGCCGCGCTGCATGTAGACGCCTTTGAAGTAGGGGTCGACGAGCTTCCGTCGTCGAACTCGGCCTTGATGCGGTCCCAGTATGTCTCCAAGCTCTGGTTCGTGCCGGTGGTCGTGTCGAGGCAGACGACTTTCCATGCTTCGGCGAGGCATTCCTCCTCCTTGGACGTCCACTTGGTGCGCGGTTCGCCTGACCTAGCCGCCCGCTTCTTCTTCTGGCACCCCTTCGTCGGAATAGGAGCCGGCTCCTCCTACACCTCCTACACCTAGTCCTCCACCTCCACCTAGGGTTCCTGCGCGACGTCGCCGAAGACGTAGCCGAGCACGGCCTCCATGTCGCGGCTGAGGTCCACTACCTCGCCCCGGTGGCGAACCCGGAGACGCGGGCGTCAGCGGGTCGATCCTGTCGCGATGATGTCGTCCATGTCGGCTCCCGTGTCGTTGGCGTCGCCGAGGTGCGAGAAGGGTAGCGGTCCACGGTAGAGATGGGGCGTCGGTGTGAATGCGTAGGCGGCGGGCGGCGAGTAGTTGTATGGAGGGTACTGCACGCCGACGGCGAAGGCGAGGGCGTCTTGCGCAGAAGCGGGTGACCATGAGGGAAGGTCACGTTTGGGTTGAACCCATCAGGCGTCGCCGTCGGCGTGGCCGGCGAAGATGAACCCTATGGAGATCCGGCGCCTTGCTGTCCCTGTAGCGTCGGGCGTGGTGACGACGGGTGGATTCATCCCCGCCTGGTCGACCCATGAGGAAGCCGCCGCCGCGCGCGCCGCGTTGTCGCGGGCCTTCTTGACTATGGCCCTGTTCCGCCTGTCGGCGGTGACTGCTTCGCGCCGCTGAACTTCCACCCTCCGCTCGGCGTTCGACAGGCCCGGTGACTTCGATGGCGGCGCCCTCGGCTTCCTCTGCTTCGGCTGGGCCACGGCGCCAGTCGCGGTTGCCGCCGCGCGCGGCATGGCGTACTTCTTCGGCGGCATGGCGTACTTCTTCGCGGCGAGCGGGAGGGGGTTTGGCGGGAGAAATGGAGAGAATGGCAGGAGGAAGGCGAGCGAGCGGGAGAGATGCGAGGGAAAAGCATCAAGAAACGGCGGGAAAAGGCCCTCGGGTCGCCTCCAGGGCGGGCCCACGCGCCTTTTTCACTTGTGCCGGCTCCCCAAGCGCCTCCCAGGGCGTCGGGTTCGGCCTGGATCCGCCGACACCTGTTTTGGCCCGAGCCGACGAAAAACGGGCTTCTGAAGGTGTGACTGGGGCCTTTTTTTGGCGCAGGCGCGGCAAAATCGCCTAGGAAGATGCCCTTATCGGCTTCTCTTTCACTACATTGCTTATGTATGCATGCATGACTGATATGTTATACTGGAATGGCGCGGTGCTGTAGTTGACAACGTCCATCGCATAAAAGTAGAGCCAAGGCGGGACATGCTCTGTTATACTGGAATGGCGCGGTGCTGTAGTTGACAGCGTCCATCGCATTAAAGTAGAGCCAAGGCGGGACATGCTCTGTTATATCGGAATTGCGCACGGGTGCGGGAGGACGACCAATATGTACCATGCAAAATACTCCTTCCATTTCTAAATATAAGTATTTTTAAAGATTCCACTATAAAGCACTTCTACATACGAAGCAAAATAAATGAATCTACACTTTAAAATATAATTATATATATCTGTATATAATTTGTAGTGGAATCTGTAAAAAGACTTACATTTAGAAACGGAGGGAGTACATGTCTGGTACATAAACGTCGCTCTGGATAATTTGTTCAACCGATATTTAACTTTTTGGTTCAGAGCACTTTGATCCTTTGGCCACATGGCTTGTGTACGTGATGCCTTTCTATGTGATGTTTTTTGTTCAGAAGAGTGTGGAAACTTAATTCATTCTGAAGAACCACTAAGTGCTCATTTCAACCATTCAGTACTCTTTATATATACTCACTCGTCCCAAATTACATGTCTTAGATTTGTCTAATACAGATATATGGATGTAAATACATCCGTATCTAGACAAATCTAATACAAGTAATTTGAGACAGAGGTAACACTATCCAAAAGCTTTTAGGAAGATGGATTTTTCTTCGATTCCTGTAGTACCACCTGCCATATATAGATCATCTTTCTCTACTATCTGATTCTTCCCATGTAGATGTTGGGGAGAATTTTCCTTGCATCGTCGAACAATTATAAACTACGTAGTGTAATCTTCTTCCCATGTAGTGTAATCTCAATCTCTGAATGATGCTGGTTTAAGATGAGACGATAATCTACGTTGAACAATGATGCTAGTCTAAATCCAACATTGTGTAATCTCTGAATCTTCCCACGTAGATACATAGATATCATTGTGCATGGCTCATCTAGGTTGTGACTGTTACATAATGAATTTCATCCAAATATCCATCACTACTCCATGCCTATGCTTTCATAATATTGTCTTTGCTCAAGTTACTATTACTGTTGATGTTACACTTGTTACAAAGCTGCTACTTTTACTAGTACTATTGCTCTATTGTTTCCACTGCTATCATATTACTGTGCTATTAATAAATTGCTGCAAGGGAAGTGATTTCTCAGTTATGGTTGAATTGACAACTCAACTACTAAGGCTTATAAATATTTTTTGGCTCCCCTATATGGAATCAATAAATTTGGATGAAATACTACCCTCGAAGACTGCTGCGACCCCATGTACTTGTGGGTCATCACACTTGAAAGGATCGAGAAGAGGTGTCTAGAGGGGGGGGGGGTGAATAGACTCTAAGCAAGAAAAGTTACAGTTTTTAATTTCTTTGATTTGAAGTGGAGCTTTAGCACAAGTTTAAACATTCACAATACATATCAAGCAAGCATGACAAGAGTATATGAGCAGCGGAAAGTAAAGCATGCAAGTTGCAACAAATGTAAAGAGATGGAATTGGAGTGTGCAAACACAATTGGAGACACGGAGATTTTTGGCGTGGTTCCGACAGATGGTGCTATTGTACATCCACGTTGATGGAGACTTCAACCCATGAAGGGTAACAGTTGCGCGAGTCCACGGAGGGCTCCACCCACGAAGGGTCCACGAAGAAGCAACCTTATCTATCCCACCATGGCCATCGCCCACGAAGGACTTGCCTCACTAGGGTCGATCTTCACGAAGTAGACGATCTCCTTGCCCGTACAAACTCCTTGGTTCAACTCCACAATCTTGACGGAGGCTCCCAAGTGACACCTAACCAATCTAGAAGACACCACTCTCCAAAAGGTAATAGATGATGTGTTGATGATGGACTCCTTGCTCTTGTGCTTCAAATGATAGTCTCCCCAACACTCATCTCTCTCTCACAGATTTGGATTTGGTGGAAAGATTATTTGAGTGGAAAGCAAGTTGGAGAAGGCTAGAGATTAAGATTTATGTGGTTGGAATGGAATATCTTGACCTCAACACATGAGTAGGTGGTTCTTTCTCAGAAAATGTATGCTAGAAGTGTAGGCATGTTCTGATGGCTCTCCTCACGAATGAAGAGTGGGTGGAGGGGTATATATAGCCTCCACACAAAATCTAACCGTTACACACAAATCACCAAACTCGGTGGGACCGAATCAGAAAACTCGGTCAGACCTATTCTGTTCATAATGTGACTGTTAGGCATTTCGGTGGGACTGATGTGCTAGGGTTAGGGTAAAACCTCATCTCGGTTTGACCGATTACACAAACTCAGTGGGATCGATTTTGGTAATAGGCTAACCAGAGAGTTGGTCAGGCAAACTCGGTGGGACTGATTACAAAACTCGGTAAGGCCGAATTTGATGCAACAGGATCTAGAGAGTTTGCAAGCCCATCTCGGTGAGACCGGGATCCCATCGATGACACCGAATTGATTAGGGTTTTGTGGCAGTGGCTATGACAAGTGAACTCGGTGGCGCTGGATAGAAAGTTTTGGTGGGGCCGAGTTTGAATTTTGGTTTGGGAAACATGTGGATATGATAAAGTGGTTGAGGGTTTTGGAGCATATCACTAAGCACTTTTGAGCAAGCAAGCCATTAAGCAACACCTCATCCCCTTTAAATAGTATTGGCTTTCCTATGGACTCAATGTGATCTTGGATCACTAAAAGTGATGTAGAGTCTTGGGCTTTTGACTTGAGCCAATCTTTTGTCCTTAGCATCTTGAAGGGGTTCCACATCCTCTTCTTCATGCCACTCCACCTGTTGAACTTGTCTGAAATACACTAGATGAAAACATTAGTCCAACAAGAGATATGTTGACATTAATTACCAAAACCACCCGGGGAGCACTTGTTCTTTCAATCTCCCCCTTTTTGGTAATTGGTGACAACATACATCAAAGCTTTAGGTAAAGATAGGGAGAATAGCAAGTAAAGCTTTGGAAGGACATGTAACATGCATAGGCTCCCCCTACATGTATGCAATCATGTAAATAAGGAATATAAGAGCATGTGAAAGCATAGAAATGACAGAGCAAGCAATAAGTTATATGTATCCTGGCTATGTGCATCAGAGCAAATAATATGAATATGTGAAGTGTAACCTCATGTTCATGATTCCTTCTTGCAAACAATATGTACATTAGCAAGAAATCTTCATGCACATGAGTGTGATGCATATACTTACCTTGTGGTCTTGAGCTGGCTTAGGAAGGGATGAATCTGAGTAAACAAGGTTAGATAACACAGATACATCTACTAGACGGAGCAAACAAAAGAGCCACAAGAGTACCAAGATTGGGATAACATGTAGAGTGTGAGTACTGGTTACTCTATTGAATACAAACATGTCCCCAAAGGTAAAAGATATGCAATGAATCCAAAGACTTCCTTCCCTAGCAGTCTTTCTCCCCCTGAATCTTATATTGGATAATGGGAGAAGGTAGGGAAACAAAATCAGAGCAAAACAGAAACAAACCAGATCACAGAGACATAACATAGACATGTCTTTCCCCTCTTAAAGACATGTGACTTCTCTCCTCTTGAACACCAAGCATCTGGGGTATATGATTCCTCTCTCTCCCTGTTTGAAGCATTTTCTCCCCTTTTGAAGGATTAAGCTTTGATGGGAACTCTCTCTCCCCCTTTGACATCAATTTCCAAGAAGGGATCTTCTAGAGTGTGAGTCAAAATAGGTTTGGTCCTTGAGTCACAAAGCAAAGCAGCATATAAAGCGTGATGCTGGTAGAGGACAAGAATCATTGAGTGGAGCTGGAACAGAAGTGCAGGAACAAGTGGCAAACTGTCTTCTCTGTAGGGAAATCGTGTTGCGGAACGTTGCAGAAAATTAAAATTTTTCCTACAGTTTCACCAAGATCCATCTATGAGTTCATCTAAGAAACGAGTCATGGGAGAGAGATTGCATCTACATACCACTTGTAGATCGCGTGCGGAAGCGTTCAAGGGAACGGGGATGATGGAGTCGTACTCGCCGTGATTCAAATCACCGATGACCAAGTGGCGAACGGACAGCACCTCCGTGTTCAACACACGTACGGAACGGACGACGTCTCCTCCTTCTTGATCCAGCAAGGGGAAAGGAGAGGTTGAGGAAAAAGGCTCCAAGAAAGACGACGGGCGTGATGATGGTGGAGAGGCAAGATCTCGAGCAGTGGCTTCGCCAAGCACTCAACGGAGGAGGAGAGGTGTTGGGGAGGGGAGGGGCTGCGCCTTGGATGTGTGTTGCAGCCCTCCGAGAGGGGTGGCCCCTCCCGGTGGACCCCCGGAACCTCTCCGGTGGCCCCGGTACAATACCGATATGCCCCCGAAACTTTCCGGTGTCCGTTTGACAACTTCCATATATAAATCTTTACCTCCGGACCATTCCGGAAACTCCTCATGACGTCCGGGATCTCATCCGGGACTCCGAACAACATTCGGTAATCACATACAAGTCTTCCTAATAACCCTAGCGTCACCGAACCTTAAGTGTGTAGACCCTACGGGTTCGGGAGACATGCAGAGATGACCGAGATGACTCTCCGGTCAATAACCAACAGCGGGATCTGGATACCCATGTTGGCTCCCACATACTCCTCGATGATCTCATCGGATGAACTAAGATGTCGAGGATTCAAGCAACCCCGTATACTATTCCTTTTGTCAGACGGTATGTTACTTGCCCGAGATTCGATCGTCGGTATCCCAATACCTCGTTCAATCTCGTTACCGGCAAGTCACTTTACTAGAACCGTAATGAATGATCCGTTACTGCACACTTGGTCACTTTGAGCTCATTATGATGATGCACTACCGAGTGGGCGGTGATACCTCTCCGTAACACGGAGTGACAAATCCAGCCTCGATCCGTGTCAACCCAATGTACACTTTCGGAGATACCTGTAGTGTACCTTTATAGTCACCCGATTACGTTGTGACGTTTGGTACACCCAAAGCACTCCCTACGGTATCCGGGAGTTACGCGATCTCATGGTCTAAGGAAAAGATACTTGACATTGGAAAAGCTCTAGCAAAGCGAACTACACGATCTTGTGCTATGCTTAGGATTGGGTCTTGTCCATCACATCATTCTCCTAATGATGTGATCCCGTTGTCAACGACATCTAATGTCCATAGTCAGGAAACCATGACTATCTTTTGACCAACGAGCTAGTAAACTAGAGGCTTACTAGGGACGTATTGTGTTCTATGTATTCACACGTGTATTACGATTTCCGGATAATACAATTATAGCATGAATAAAAGACAATTATCATGAACAAGGAAATATAATAATAATCCTTTTATTATTGCCTCTAGTGCATATTTACAACAGTCTCACACTTGCGAGAGTCAATAATCTAGTTACATTGTGATGAATCGAACACCCATAGAGTTCTGGTGTTGATCATGTTTTGCCCGTGGAAGAGGTTTAGTCAACGGATCTGCGACATTCAGATCTGTATGCACTTTGCAAATTTCTATGTCTCCATATTGAACATTTTCACGGATGGAGTTGAAGCGACGCTTGATGTGCCTGGTCTTCTTGTGAAACCTGGGCTCCTTGGCAAGGGCAATAGCTCCAGTGTTGTTACAGAAGAGTTTGATCGGCCCCGACGCATTGGGTATGACTCCTAGGTCGGTGATGAACTCCTTCACCCAAATTGCTTCATGTGCTGCCTCCGAGGCTGCCATGTACTCCGCTTCACATGTAGATCCCGCCACGACGCTTCGCTTGGTACCTGCACCAGCTTATTGCCCCACCATTCAACATATACACGTATCCAGTTTGTGACTTAGAGTCATCCAGATCTGTGACGAAGCTAGCGTCGACGTAACCCTTTACGACGAGCTCTTCGTCACCTCCATAAACGAGAAACATGTCCATTGTCCTTTTCAGGTACTTCAGGATATTCTTGACCGCTGTCCAGTGTTCCTTGCCGGGATTACTTTGGTACCTTCCTACCAAACTTACGGCAAGGTTTACATCAGTCGGTACACAAAGATGGCATACATAATAGAACCTATGGCTTATGCATAGGGGATGACACTCATCTCTTCTTTATCTTTTGCCATGGTCGGGTATTGAGCCGAGCTCAATCTCACACCTTGCAAAGAGGCAAGAACCCTTTCTTGGACTGATCCATTTTGAACTTCTTCAAAATCTTATCAAGGTATGTGCTTTGTGAAAGACCTATGAGGCGTCTCGATCTATCCCTATAGATCTTGATGCCTAATATGTAAGCACTTTCTCCAAGGTACTTCATTGAAAAACTTTTATTCAAGTAGGCCTTAATGTTGTCCAAGAGTTCTATATCATTTCCCATCAAAAGTATGTCATCTACATATAATATGAGAAATGCTACAGAGCTCCCACTCACTTTCTTGTAAACGCAGGCTTCTCCATAAGTCCACATAAAACCAAACGCTTTGATCATCTCATCAAAGCGAATGTTCCAACTCCGAGATGCTTGCACCAGCCCATAAATGGATCATTGGAGCTTGCATACTTTGTTAGCATTCTTAGGATCGACAAAACCTTCCGGATGCATCATATACAACTCTTCCTTAAGATAACCGTTAAGGAATGCTGTTTTGACGTCCATCTGCCATATCTCATAATCATAGTATGCAACAATTGCTAACATGATTCGGACGGACTTAAGCTTCGCTACGGGAGAGAAAGTCTCATCGTAGTCAATCCCTTGGACTTGCCGATAACCCTTAGCGACAAGTCGAGCTTTATAGATGGTGACATTACCATCCGCGTCGCCTTCTTCTTCTTAAAGATCCATTTGTTTTCTATCGTCGCCGATCATCGGGCAAGTCATCCAAAGTCCATACTTTGTTTTCATACATGGATCCTATCTCGGATTGCATGTCTTCAAGCCATTTGTTGGAATCTGGGCCCGCCATCGCTACTTCATAGTTCGAAGGTTCACCGTTGTCCAACAACATGATTTCCAGGACAGGGTTGCCATACCACTCTGGTGTGGAACGTGTCCTTGTGGACCTACGAAGTTCAGTAGCAACTTGATCCGAAGTGCCTTGATCATCATCATTAATTTCCTCTCCAGTAGGTGTAGGCACCACAGGAACATTTTCCTGAGCTGCACTACTTTTCGGTTCAAGAGGTAGTACTTCATCGAGTTCTACTTTCCTCCCACTTACTCCTTTCGAGAGAAACTCTTTTTCCGTAAAGGATCCGTTCTGGCAACAAAGATCTTGCCTTCGGATCTAAGGTAGAAGGTATACCCAATGGTTTCCTTAGGGTATCCTATGAAGACGCATTTTTCCGACTTGGGTTCGAGATTTTCAGGTTGAAGTCTCTTGACATAAGCATCGCATCCCCAAACTTTTAGAAACGACAGCTTAGGTTTCTTCCCAAACCATAATTCATACGGTGCCGTCTCAACGGATTTAGACGGTGCCCTATTTAAAGTGAATGTAGCTGTCTCTTGAGCGTATCCCCAAAATGATAGCGGTAAATCAGTAAGAGACATCATAGATCGCACCATATCCAATAGAGTGCGACACGACGTTCGGACACACCGTTATTACCGAGGTGTTCCAGCGGCGTGAGTTGTGAAACGATTCCACATTTCCTTAAGTGTGTACCAAATTCGTGACTTAAATATTCTCCTCCACGATCTGATCGTAAGAACTTTATTTTTGACCACGTTGATTCTCTACCTCATTCTGAAATTCCTTGAACTTTTCAAAGGTCTCGGACTTGTGTTTCATCAAGTAGACATACCCATATCTACTCAAGTCATCGGTGAGAGTGAGAACATAACGATATCCTCCATGAGCCTCAACGCTCATTGGACCGCAGACATCAAGATGTATGATTTCCAATAAGTTGGTTGCTCGCTCCATTGTTCCGAGAACGGAGTCTTGGTCATTTTGCCCATGAGGCATGGTTCGCATGTGTCAAATGATTCATAATCGAGAGACTCTAAAAGTCCATCGAATGGAGCTTCTTCATGCGCTTGACACCAATGTGACCAAGACGGCGATTACCACAAGAATGTGGGACTATCGTTATCAACTTTACATCTTTTGGTATTCACACTATGAATATGTGTAATATTACGTTCGAGATTCATTAAGAATAAACCATTGACCCTCGGAGCATGACCATAAAACATATCTCTCATATAAATAGAACAACCATTATTCTTGGATTTAAATGAGTAGCCATCTCGTATTAAACGAGATCCTGATACAATGTTCACGCTCAAACTTGGCACTAAATAACAATTATTGAGGTTTAAAACTAATCCTGTAGGTAAATGTAGAGGTAGCGTCGACGGCGATCACATCGACCTTGGAACCATTCCCGACGCCAAGATCGTCACCTCGCCCTTCGCCGGTCTCCGTTTATTCCGCAGCTCTGCCGTGAGTTACAAATATGAGCAACGGCACCGTATCAAATACCCAGGAGTTACTACAGTAATCGGTAAGGTACACATCAATTACATGTATATCAAATATACCTTTAGTGTTGCCGGCCTTCTTGTCCGCTAAGTATTTGGGGCAGTTCCGCTTCCAAAGGCCCTTCCCTTTGCAATAAAAGCACTCTGTCTCGTGCTTGGGTCCATTCTTTGACTTCTTCCGGCAACTTGCTTATCGGGCGCGGCAACATCTTTGCCGCCCTTCTTGAAGTTCTTCTTACCCTTGCCCTTTTTGCACTTAGTGGTTTTATTGACCATCAACACTTGATGTTCTTTCTTGATTTCAACCTCACGACTTCAAAGATTGAGAATACTTCAGAATGGTCTTCACCATCCCCTGCATATTGTAGTTCATCACAAAGCTCTTGTAGCTTGGTGGGAGGATTGAAAGGATTACTCAATGACCGCCTCGTCCGGGAGGTTGATCTCCAGCTGGGACAGGCGGTTGTGCAACCCAGACATTTTGAGTATGTGCTCACTAACAGAACTGTTTTCCTCCGTCTTACAACTATAGAACTTGTCGGAGACTTCATATCTCTCGACCCTGGCATGAGCTTGGAAAACCATTTTCAGCTCCTCGAACATCTCATATGCTCCGTGTTGCTCAAAACGCTTTTGGAGCCCCGGTTTTAAGCTATAAAGCATGCCGCACTGAACGAGGGAGTAATCATCAGCACGAGACTGCCAAGCATTCATAATGTCTTGGTTCTCTGGGATGGGTGCTTCACCTAGCGGTGCTTCTAGGACATATTGTTTCTTGGCTGCTATGAGGATGATCCTCGGGTTAGGACCCAGTCCGAATAGTTGCTGCCATCATCTTTCAGCTTGGTTTTCTCTAGGAACGCGTTGAAGTTCATGTTGACATGAGTGTTGGCCATTTGATCTACAAGACATATTTTGCAAAGACTTTAGACTAAGTTCATGATAATTAAGTTCATCTAATCAAATTATTTAATGAACTCCCACTCAGATTTGACATCCTCTAGTCATCTAAGTGTTACATGATCCGAGTCGACTAGGTCGGTGTCCGATCATCACGTGAGACGGACTAGTCATCGTTGGTGAACATCCCCATGTTGATCGTATCTTCCATACGACTCATGTTCGACCTTTCGGTCTCTTGTGTTCGAGGCCATGTCTGTACATGCTAGGCTCGTCAAGTTAACCCTAAGTGTTTATGCATGTGTAAAATTGTCTTACACCCGTTGTATGTGAACGTAAGGATCTATCACACCCGATCATCACGTGGTGCTCAAAGCATTTAACTTTAGCAACAAAGGTACGATTAGGGGGAACACTTTCTTGAAATTATTCTAAGGGATCATCTTATTTACTACCGTCGTTCTAAGTAAACAATATGCAAAAACCATAATAAACATCACATGCAATTATATAAAGTAGTGACATGATATGGCCAATATCATATAGCTCCTTTGATCTTCATCTTCAGGGCTCCATGATCATCTTGTCACCGGCATGACACCATGATCTCCATCATCATGATCTCCATCATCGTGTCTCCATGAAGTTGCTTCGCCAACTATTACTTCTACTACTATGGCTAACACGTTTAGCAATAAAGTAAAGTAATTTACATGGCGTTGAATCAATGACACGCAGGTCATACAATAATTAAGACAACTCCTATGGCTCCTGCCGGTTTTCATACTCATCGACATGCAAGTCGTGATTCCTATTACAAGAACATGATCTCATACATCACAATATATCATTCATCATTCATTACAACTTCTGGCCATATCACATCACGTGACAATTGTTGCAAAAACAAGTTAGACGTCCTTTAATTGTTGTTGCATCTTTTACGTGGCTGCAATTGGGTTCTAGCAAGAACGTTTTCTTACCTACGAATAACCACAACGTGATTTTGTCAACTTCTATTTACCCTTCATAAGGACCCTTTTCATCTAATCCGCTCCAACTAAAGTAGGAGAGACAGACACCCGCTAGCCACCGTATGCAACTAGTGCATGTCAGTCGGTGGAACCTGTCTCGAGTAAGCGTCACGTGTAAGGTCGGTCCGGGCCGCTTCATCCCACAATACCGCTGAAGCAAGAAAAGACTAGTAGCGGCAAGCAAGTTGACAAGATCTACGCCCACAAAGAAATTGTGTTCTACTCGTGCAATAGAGAACTACGCATAGACCTAGCTCATGATGCCACTATTGGGGAACGTTGCAGAAAATTAAAAAATTTCCTACGGTTTCACCAAGATCCATCTATGAGTTCATCTAAGAAACGAGTCATGGGAGAGAGATTGCATCTACATACCACTTGTAGATCGCGTGCGGAAGCGTTCAAGGGAACGGGGATGATGGAGTCGTACTTCGCCGTGATTCAAATCACCGATGACCAAGTGCCGAACGGACAGCACCTCCGCGTTCAACACACGTGACGTAGCAGACGACGTCTCCTCCTTCTTGATCCAGCAAGGGAAAGGAGAGGTTGAGGAAGAAGGCTCCAGCAGCAAAGACGACGGCGTGATGATGGTGGAGAGGCAAGATCTCACAGGGGCTTCGCCAAGCACTCAGCGGAGGAGGAGAGGTGTTGGGAGGGAGGGCTGCGCCTGGGATGTGTGTTGCAGCCCTCCTCTCACCCCTCTATTTATAGGGGAAGGGGCAAGGGGGGCCGGCCCCTCTAGATGAGATCTAGAGGGGGGGCGGCGGCCAGGGAGGGGGGCTTGCCCCCCAAGCAAAGGGGGGCGCCCCCACTAGGGTTCCCCCCCCCCAACCCTAGGCGCATGGGCCCAAGGGGGGGGGCGCCCAGCCCTCCAGGGGCTGGTTCCCTGCCCCGTGTGGCCCATGAGGCCCACCGAGAGGGGTGGCCCTCGGTGGACCCGGAACCTCTCCGGTGGCCCTGGTACAATACCAATATGCCCCCGAAACTTTCCGGTGTCCGTTTGACAACTTCCCATATATAAATCTTTACCTCCGGACCATTCCGGAACTCCTCGTGACGTCCGGGATCTCATCCGGGACTCCAAACAACATTCGGTAATCACATACAAGTCTTCCTAATAACCCTAGCGTCACCGAACCTTAAGTGTGTAGACCCTACGGGTTCGGGAGACATTCAGACAAGACAGAGACACCTCGTCGGTCAATAACCAACAGCGGGCTCTGGATACCCATGTTGGCTCCCACATACTCCTCGATGATCTCATCGGATGAACCACGATGTCGAGGATTCAAGCAACCCGTATACTATTCCTTTTGTCGACGGTATGTTACTTGCGAGATTCGATCGTCGGTATCCCAATACCTCGTTCAATCTCGTTCACGGCAAGTCACTTTACTCATCAGTAATGCATGATCCCGTGACGGACACTTGGTCACTTTGAGCTCATTATGATGATGCACTACCGAGTGGGCGGTGATACCTCTCCGTAACACGGAGTGACAAATCGATCTCGATCCGTGTCAACCCAGACACTTTCGGAGATACCCGTAGTGTACCTTTATAGTCACCCGATTCACGTTGTGACGCTTTGGTACACCCAAAGCACTCCTACGGTATCCGGGAGTTACACGATCTCATGGTCTAAGGAAAAGATACTTAACATTGGAAAATCTCTAGCAAGACGAACTACACGATCTTGTGCTATGCTTAGGATTGGGTCTTGTCCATTACATCATTCTCCTAATGATGTGATCCCGTTGTCAACGACATCTAATGTCCATAGTCAGGAAACCATGACTATCTGTTGACCAACGAGCTAGTCAACTAGAGGCTTACTAGGGACATATTGTGTTCTATGTATTCACACGTGTATTACGATTTCCGGATAATACAATTATAGCATGAATAAAAGACAATTATCATGAACAAGGAAATATAATAATAATCCTTTTATTATTGCCTCTAGGGCATATTTCCAACAAATCGGTGACACCGAGTTGTGTTCTTCGGTGGCACCGAACAAGTTCGGATGGACCAAAAGTGACAAACTGGTGGGACCGAGTTCAACACAGAAGAGGAGCAGTAGTCACCTCAGCTCACTAGGCAAATAAGATCTCGCAAAGATTTGCAAGGAATTAACTGAAGGATTTGCAATGAATTGGATGCAAGAAATGCAGAACAAAACAGAAAAAAGAAAATCTAGATGAAGTTTTTTTTAATAAAGGGAAAGGGAACAAAAATGCAGGGAACAAATGCAGGAACTCAGAGAAACACTAGAGGACTTCATCTAGAATTGGGCGGTGACGAAGTCACCTATGTTAGAGTATATTGACTAAGGAGTCAAGTGAGACCACTTGATCATAAGTCATACTCATCGTTTAAGCTTAAAATGGGGTTACCATTTTTCGTTTAAGCATTTGATGTATTCTCATCTTGTTGAGTTACTTTGACCCATATCTTGGGGTAAAGCTCCTCTAAGATGGAATATCATACCTTGGGTGGTGGTGTTGTAGTTGAACTTGTGTGAGTTGCTCAAGGTTAATGTAGCTCATCAAGAATTGGGAGCACCACTTGGATTTGAGTTCATCTACCTACATGGGTTAGTCTTGCAAGGAAGAGCACTTGTGTATCCAAAATGACAATCATGAGATTTGATACCAAATGAAATTTGATATATAGAATTCATCAAAAGGATATGTTGAAGGGTTTCATGCTTCCTTGTTTTCAACCACCATGGTGTAGTGACTTGGTGATGTAGAGATTGCTCAAGATGTGAGTGAGTTGCAATCCCATGGATTTAGTCACAAGGGTTAGATAGCATGCAAGGGTACAAATGTATCCAAGACATATGATCATCATCATAAGAGAAAAAGTCAAGGATTAGTCATAGGCTCATGCCTTGCATGTATCCAAATGGAGTTCCTACTCCAAGTTTGAAGCATCAATGATGTTCAATTCACCTCTCAAACGGCAAAAGACTTTCTCATCAAGCGGTTTGGTGAATATATCCGCCAATTGCTTATCGGTACGAACATGCTTAAGATCAATGTCCCCTTTAGCAACATGATCTCGAATGAAATGATGACGAACTTCAATATGCTTAGTTCAAGAATGTTGCACGGGATTGTGAGTAATCTTAATAGCACTTTCATTGTCACACAGCAATGGAACATGTTTCACATAGATCCCATAGTCCTTAAGAGTTTGGGTCATCAAAAGTAATTGAGCACGACATGAACCGGCGGCAATGTATTCCGCTTCAGCGGTGGATAAGGATACCGAGTTTTATTTCTTGGAGGACCAAGACACAAGAGATCTACTAAGAAATTGACAAGTACCCGAAGTGGACTTTCTATCAATCTTGTCTCCGTCATAGTCTGAATCGGAATAGCCAACAAGATCAAAAGAGGACCTCTTAGGATACCAAATGCCAAAATTTGGTGTATGTATTAAGTATCTCACTATCCTTTTCACAGCCTTGAGATGACATTCTTTGGGGGCCGCTTGATATCGTGCACACATGCACACGCTTAGCATAATGTCGGGACGGGAGGCACATAGATATAACAATGAACCAATCATAGATCGGTAAACCTTTTGGTCAACCGATTTGCCATCCTTGGTCAAGTCAAGATGTCCGCTAGTAGGCATGGGAGTTTTCATACCTTTGCTTTCTTGCATGTTGAACTTTTTGAATAAGTCCTTGGTGTACTTTGTTTGAGAAACAAAGGTGCCTTCCTTAGTTTGCTTGATTTGCAAACCAAGAAATAACTTGAGTTCACTCATCATAGACATCTCAAACTTCTTCGACATTAGCTTCCCAAACTTTTCACTAAAATGAGGGTTAGTCAAACCAAATATGATATCATCAACATAAATTTGGCACACAAATAATTCACCATTAACCCTTTTAGTAAAAAGAGTAGAATCTATTTTTCCAATCTCAAAGCCTTTTTCAATAAGGAACTTGGTCAAGCATTTATACCATGCTCTAGGAGCTTGTTTAAGACCATAAAGGGCTTTGTGAAGTTTGTAAACATGGTCGGGTTTCTTAGAATTGACAAAGCCGGGAGGTTGTTTAACATAAACTTCCTCCTCAATCTCACCATTTAGAAAAGCACTTTTAATATCCATTTGGTACAAGGTGATATCATGGTGATTAGCATAGGCAAGTAAGATGCGGATGGACTCAAGTCTAGCAACGGGGCGGTATGTCTCACCGTAGTCCATACCTTTGACTTGAGTGTAGCCTTGGGCGACGAGACGTGCTTTGTTGCGGACGACTTGACCATCTTCGTCTTGCTTGTTGCGAAACACCCATTTGGTACCAATGATGTTGTGGTTGTTGTCGGGCTTCTCGACCAATGTCCACACTTGATTTCTTTCAAAGTTGTGTAGCTCTTCATGCATGGCGTTTATCCAATCCGGATCTTCCAATGCTTCTTCAACCTTCATAGGTTCAATGCTAGAGATGAATGAATAATGTTCACAAAAATTAGCCAAACGAGTTTTAGAGCGAGTGATTCTCCCGGTTTGGATATCATTGAAGACTTGTTCGACGGGATGGTCTCTTGAAACTCTTGCTCGAAATCGTTAGAGCTTTTGCTTGGGTTGGGGTGGAACATCTTCATCGTCATCTTGTCCTTCTTCTTGGCCTTCTTCATTGTCGACATTGTCGTTCTCTTGTCGTGGTGGAGAAGGAGGTTGATGTGGTTCATCTTGATGCATTTCCTCGTTTTCTTCATCTTGATGTGTCCCACTTGTGGATGCTTCCATATCAGTTCTTGGTTCACCTTGTCGTGAGGTCGAAGCTTCCACTTGGACGGACGAGGTACTCTCCTTCACCTCCGTTGGACGAATCTTGCCAATAGAAAAGTCTTGGATTGCTTCCGAAAGGTCTTTGTTTCCTACATCAATTGGCAATTGCTCTACTTGCGAGCCATTAGATTCATCAAACTTCACATCTACCGTCTCTTCAACCTTTCGGGTGAAATTTTTGTAGACACGGTAAGTGTGAGAGTTTGATCCATAACCAAGTAGGAAACCCTCATGAGACTTAGGAGCAAATTTAGAACGACGATGCTTATCAAGAATGTAGCACTTTGAGCCAAATACTCGAAAGTATCCAACTTGGGGTTTGTTACCGGTGAGGAGCTCGTATGCCGTCTTGCCGAATAGCTTGTGAAGATACAAGCGATTTGTTGCATGACAAGCCGTCTCAACCGCTTCCGCACAAAAGTGTTTTGGAGTCTTGTACTCATCAAGCATCGTTCTTGCCATCTCAATAAGAGTTCGGTTCTTCCTCTCAACAACTCCATTTTGTTTAGGCGTGTATGTAGCTGAGAACTCATGTGAAATCCCCTCTTCGTCAAGAAAGGTATCCACATTTGTGTTCTTGAACTCTGTTCCGTTGTCGCTGCGAACCTTCTTGATCTTTACTTCAAATTGATTTTGGGCCTTCCTGGCGAAGCTCTTGAAGATCTTTTGAACCTGCAATTTATCATCAAGAAAGAACACCCACGTAAATCTTGAAAAATCATCGACTATAACTAGACCAAATGAGTTTCCACCGAGACTCTTGTAGGCATTGGGACCAAAGAGATCCATATGAAGTAGCTCGAGCGGTCTTCTCGTGGTCATTATGTTCTTCACGGGTGACTTCCTCCAACTTGTTTTCCTGCTTGACAGGCACTGCACAATCTATCCTTGTCAAATATAACATCTTTCACTCCAAGGATATGATTACCTTTAATAAGCTTATCAAGATTTTGCATGCCCACATGACCTAACCTTCTATGCCACAACCAACCTTTTCAAGATTTAGCAATAAAGCAAGTTCTAGGTTGAGCCTTTTTAGTGAAGTCAACAATGTAAAGATCACCTCTCATTATCCGGTAAAGACCATTTTATGATTATCTCTACGAAACACTTGGCAATCTACTTCAGTAAATAGGACATTGAAACCAAAGTCGGCAAGTCTAGATACGGAAAGTAAATAGTAGCTAAGAGATTAAATGAGCATAACATTTTGTATGGAGCTATCATGTGAGATGGCCACCTTACCAAGGCCAACCACCTTACCCTTGAGTTATCACCAAAAGTGACATACTTCCGAGGGCAGTCATTTTCAGCAAGCTCACGAAACATATCTTTGTCTCCGGTCATATGATTAGTACATCCACTATCAAGGACCCATTCCTTTCCTCCGGCCATGTAGCCACACAGATTAGCCATAAGACCAAAGTGTCTCATAGACTCATCGAGATCAAAGTCACTATCATCATCCTCATCATAGTATCCATGTTCAACGCCATCTTTTAATTGATCATTTCCTAAAGAAGGTAATTCATTAGAAGTATGACCGTAACAATGTGCATCTTTATGGATTCTAATGACTTCGGAGATGATGTTGCTAATGATTCCAACATCTCCTTTGGCACGCATGAGGTTAGTAAGCTCAAATAGACAATCACCAAACTTAGGCTCATTGGAATTCATCTTGCTCAAGGCAATAGACTTATGGAGAATCTCATCTAGATTTTTCAAGGAATAATTTGGGAATTGTTCCTCTAGAAATCTCCATATGATGTAAGCACAATCAAGAGCAGGCAAGCTAGCAATCAAATTTTTGGGCAAACCTCTAACAATGAGATTGATAGTTCTAAGATTGTGAATCGTGTCAAGATCCTCATCGGGAGTGGGATGCAAAGGATCACTAGGGGGAATGCAAGGACTAGTAATGTACTTGTTCAAGTGATATTCATTGAAAATCTCAAGCATCTCATTTTTCCGCTCATGAAAGAACTCTCCATCAAGTATAGGCACTCTATGTCTAAGACTCCCCAACGTAGACACATCCATCTTCCTCCCAAGGTGTTTAAACCAAAGCAATGGAGACCAATGCTCTGATACCAATTGAAAGGATCGAGAAGAGGTGTCTAGAGGGGGGTGAATAGACTCTAAGCAAGAAAAGTTGCAGTTTTTAATTTCTTTGAGTTGAAGTGGAGTTTTAGCACAAGTTTAAACATTCACAATACATATCAAGCAAGCATGACAAGAGTATATGAGCAGCGGAAAGTAAAGCATGCAAGTTGCAAGAATGTAAAGAGATGGGATTGGAGTGTGCAAACATAATTGGAGACACGGAGATTTTTGGCGTGGTTCCGATAGGTGGTGCTATCGTACATCCACGTTGATGGAGACTTCAACCCACGAAGGGTAACGGTTGTGCGAGTCCACGGAGGGCTCCACCCACGAAGGGTCCACGAAGACGCAACCTTGTCTATCCCACCATGGTCATCTCCCACGAAGGACTTGCCTCACTAGGGTAGATCTTCACGAAGTAGGCGATCTCCTTGCCCGTACAAACTCCTTGGTTCAACTCCACAATCTTGACGGGGGCTCCCAAGTGACACCCAACCAATCTAGGAGACACCACTCTCCAAAAGGTAATAGATGGTGTTTTGATGATGAACTCCTTGCTCTTATGCTTCAAATGATAGTCTCCCCAACACTCAACTCTCTCTCACAGATTTGGATTTGGTGGAAAGATGATTTGAGTGGAAAGCAAGTTGGAGAAGGCTAGAGATCAAGATTTATGTGGTTGGAATGGAATATCTTGATCACAACACATGAGTAGGTGGTTCTCTCTCAGAAAATATATGCTGGAAGTGTAGGCATGTTCTGATGGCTCTCCTCACGAATGAAGAGTGGGTGGAGGGGTATATATATGTTGGGGAACGTAGTAATTTCAAAAAAAATCCTACGCACACACAAGATCATGGTGATGCATAACAACGAGAGGCGAGAGTGTTGTCCACGTACCCTCGTAAACCGAAAGCGGAAGCGTTAGCACACCGCGGTTGATGTAGTCGTACGTCTTCACGATCCGACCGATCAAGTACCGAACTTACGGCACCTCCGAGTTCAGCACACGTTCAGCCCGATGACATCCCTCGAACTCCGATCCAGCCGAGTGTTGAGGGAGAATTTTGTCAGCACAACGGCGTGTTGACGATGATGATGTTCTAACGACGCAGGGCTTCGCCTAAGCACCGCTACAGTATTATCGAGGTGGACTATGGTGGAGGGGGGCACCGCACACTGCTAAAAGATCAAACGATCAATTGTTGTGTCTCTAGGGTGCTGATAACCCACAAGTATAGGGGATCGCAACAGTTTTTGAGGGTAGAGTATTCAACCCAAATTTATTGATTCGACATAAGGAGAGCCAAAGAATATTCTCAAGTATTAGCAGCTGAGTTGTCAATTCAACCACACCTGGAAACTTAGTATCTACAGCAAAGTGTTTAGTAGCAAAGTAATATGATAGTGGTGGTAACGGTAACAAAAGTAAAGACAACAGAAGTAATGTTTTTGGTATTTTGTAGTGATTGTAATAGTAGCAGCGGAAAAGTAAATAAGTGTAGACCAGTATATGGAAAGCTCGTAGGCACTGGATTAGCGATGGATAATTATGCCGGATGTGGTTCGTCATGTAACTGTCATAACATAGGGTGACACAGAACTAGCTCCAATTCATCAATATAATGTAGGCATGTATTCCGTATATAGTCATACGTGCTTATGGAAAAGAACTTGCATGACATCTTTTGTCCTACCCTCCGTGGTAGCGGTCCTATTGAAACTAAGGGATAGTAAGGCCTCCTTTTAATAGAGAACCGGAACAAAGCATTAGCACATAGTGAATACATGAACTCCTCAAACTATGGTCATCACCGAGAAGTATCCCGATTATTGTCACTTCGGGGTTGTCGGATCATAACACATAATAGGTGACTATAGACTTGCAAGATAGGATCTAGAACACACATATATTCAAGAAAACATAATAGGTTCAGATCTGAATTCATGGCACTCGGGCCATAGTGAAAAGCATTAAGCATAGCAAAGTCATAGCAACATCAATCTCAGAACATAGTGGATACTAGGGATCAAACCCTAACAGAACTAACTCGATTACATGATAAATCTCATCCAACCCATCACCGTCCTGCAAGCCTATGATGGAATTACTCACGCACGGCGGTGAGCATCATGAAATTGGTGATGGAGGATGGTTGATGATGACGACGGCAACGAATCCCCCTCTCCGGAGCCCCGAACGGACTCCAGATCAGCCCTCCCGTGGGAGATTAGGGCTTGGCGGCGGCTCCATATCGTAAAACGCGATGATTTCTTCTCTCTGATTTTTTTCTCCCCGAAAGCCAATATATGGAGTTGGAGTTGGCGTTGGAGGGTGTCCAGGGGGCCCATGAGGTAGGGGGCGCGCCCAGGAGGGGGGGCGCGCCCCCCACCCTCGTGAACAGGGTGTGGGCCCCTTGGTCTTCATCTTTGGCGAGGATTTTTTATTATTTATTCTAAGATATTCCGTGGAGTTTCAGGTCATTCCGAGAACTTACATTTTACGCACAAAACACAACATCATGGCAATTCTGCTGAAAACAGCGTCAGTCCGGGTTAGTTCCATTCAAATCATACAAGTTAGAGTCCAAAACAAGGGCAATAGTGTTTGGAAAAGTAGATATGACGGAGACGTATCAACTCCCCCAAGCTTATACCCTTGCTTGTCCTCAAGCAATTCAGTTGACAAACTGAAAGAGAAAAAGAACAACTTTTACAAACTCTGTTTGCTCTTGTTGTTGTAACTATGTCAAGCCAGCATTCAAGTTTTCAGCAAAGATCATAACTAACCACATTTGCAATAACTCATAGGTCTCATGTTTACTCATATCAATAACATAATCAGCTAGCAAGCCATAATAATAAATCTCGGATGACAACACTTTCTCAAAACAATCATAATATGATATAACAAGATGGTATCTCGCTAGCCCTTTACGAGACCATAAAACATAAATGCAGAGCACCTTCAAAGATCAAGGACTGACTAGACATTGTAATTCATGGTAAAAGAGATCCAATCATAGTCATACCCGATATAAATTAACAGTAATGAATGCAAATGACAACTGTGCTCTCCAGCTAGTGCTTTTAATAAAAGGGTGATGACTCAACATAAAAGTAAATAGATAGGCCCTTCGCAAAGGGAAGCAGGGATTTGTAGAGGTGCCAGAGCTCGGTTTTGAAATAGAGATATTTTATATTTTGAGCGGCATACTTTCATTGTCAACATAACAACTAAGAGATGACGATATCTTCCATGCTAAACAAATTATAGGCGGTTCCCAAACAGAATGGTAAAGTTTATACCCCCCTCCTCCACAAGCATCAATCCATGGCTTGCTCGAAACAACGAGTGCCTCCAACATTCAACGGGTCCCAGGGGGAGTTTTGTTTGCAGTTATTTTGATTTATTTTGCATAAAGCATGGGACTGGGCATCCCGGTGACCAGCCATTTTCTCATGAGTGAGGAGCGGAGTCCACTCCTCTTGAGAATAACCCGCCTAACACGGAAGATAAGGGCAGCCCTAGTTGATATATGAGCTATTCGAGCATGCAAAACAGAATGTTCATTTGAAGGTTTAGAGTTTGGCACATACAAATTTATTTGGAACGGCAGGTAGATACCGCATATAGGAAGGTATAGTGGACTCATATGGAATAACTTTGGGGTTTAAGGGATTGGATGCACAAGCAGTATTCCCGCTTAGTACAAGTGAAGGCTAGCAAAAAGGCTGGAAGCGACCAACTAGAGAGCGACAGCAGTCATGAACATGCATTAAAATTAATAAACATTGAATACAAGCATGAGTAGGATATAATCCACCATGAACATAAATATCGTGAAGGCTATGTTGATTTGTTTCAACTACATGCGTGAACATGTGCCAAGTCAAGTCACTTAAATCATTCAAAGGAGGATACCACCCCATCATACCACATCACAACCATTTTAATAGCATGTTGGCACACAAGGTAAACCATTATAACTCATAGCTAATCAAGCATGGCACGAGCAACTATGATCTCTAATTGTCATTGCAAACATGTTTATTCATAATAAAATTTGAATCAAGAACGACGGACTCATCATATTTACAAAAACAAAAGAGGTCGAGTTCATACCAGCTTTTCCCATCTCGGTCAGTCCATCATATATCATCAAAATTGCCTTTCACTTGCACGAGCGAACGATGTGAATAATAATAAGAGTGCACGTGCATTGGACTAAGCTGGAATCTGCGAGCATTCAATAAACAGGAGAAGACAAGGCAATATGGGCTCTTGGTTAAATCAACAATGATGCATATAAGAGCCACTTCAACAATTTAATTATGGTCTTCTCCTACTGACCCCCAAAGAAAAGAAAAGAAATAAAAACTATTTACACGGGAAAGCTCCCAACAAGCAAAAGAAGAACGGGAAATATTTTTGGGTTTTCTTTTTAATTACTACAACAAAGAAATAAACTACTACTAATTTTTTAGGTTTTTCTTAAGGTTTATTAAACACACAAGAAGAAAGCAGGAAAAAGAAAATAAACTAGCATGGATATTACAATGAAAGAGTATGAGCACCGACATCTAGCAATGAGTGTGTGGGAACATAAATGTAATGTCGATTGGGAAATACGTACTCCCCAAGCTTAGGCTTTTGGCCTAAGTTGGTCTATTGCCGAGGATAGTCTGGCGGATACCGTAGGTGTATTTGAGGTCACACTGCTGACGAAGAATAGTTGGGATCATAATGTGATGAAGAGGACTTTGGCGCCTTTGGTGGCAACCACCTCCGGATCCCAAGAATAAGCAGTGTCGTGGAGGCTCATCTTGTGGTTCCGGTTCGGGGCTGGTGCAAGATTACGATAGGCTTGAGCGGCCATACGGAACAATGTGAGGACCTGCAGACAAGTTAAACAAAGAAGGAGCAGGCAAAGTAATAGTCTCGGGGTGATGTTTATCAAAGTATAATTTATATTTGAGCTCCCCTTCATGACTCTTAACAAGAAAGTCATGCGCTAGCATACTGTTATAATCTAAATAAGCACGAGGCAACGATGTTTCTTCCTTCTCCAAATGCCTAATAGGTATTTCAAAATATTCAGCTAGGCGTGAAGCATAAATGCCTCCAAAGATGGGGCCCTTAGTACGGTTAATACTTAACCGTCTAGCAACAATTCCACCCATACTAACAGAGTTATTGCGGTATAAACCATGGAACAGAATGATAATATCGGGAACACTAAAGGTTTCCACAGTTCATGACCAATCAAGCAACGACTAGCAAATAAGGCAAAGTAGCATAAAACAGGAAAATGTATGCTAGTAATTCTTGCATCAGAAACCTTCCTGGTTTCTCCCACAGAGATAAGGTTAACAAATGATTCCACCTCCTTGCGGTGTGGTTCATCTAAGCTACCCTCAAAGGGTATTTTGCAAACCTCACAAAATTCAGCTAATGGCATCTTCTTAACAACGTCATATAAATGAAACTCTACTGATGGAGGTGATTCCTTAGGGAAAAAGTAGAAGTTTTGCACAAAATTATTTGTGAGTAAGAGATACTGATGACGTTGGTCGCAGAGGAAGTCGGTGAGGCCAGCATTCTTGATCAATAAATAAAAATCCTCATAGATTCCAGCCCTCCTCAAGAAGTCATCGGAAGGCCATTCACACGGCCGGACCTCCGCGATGCGAGGCAAATTATATTTGGGCTTCTGCTCTTCTTCCTTTTGTTTTTCCTTCGAGCTTCGGCTCGACGAGCCCCTCAAAAGTCTTATCATTATTTTCTGAAATAAACTGAAATTTTTAGTAACTTCAAATAAAAGTGAACCAACTTCAATAAAATTGATAGCAACTACTCGTACAAGTGCCTAGAGCCTATATCAAGCATTAGAACTACTTGGAACCATATAAATTTGACATGCAAGCTCAAGAACATGGTCACCTATGCAGCACAAATTTGCAATGAGTAAAGCACTAGTACAAAAACTAATTGGACCAATGGAGGAGTCACATACCAAGGAACAATCTCCCCAAGCAGTTTTGCGAGAGATGCTTTGAGCAAGGAGATCAAAAATCACAGCAAAAGTGATTTGGAACTCGTGCTTGAGTTGGTTTTTCGGGTTTGTGTGAGGCGGAGGAAGAAGATGGGTGCAGGGATAAGTGGAGGAGGGCCACCGTGGGCCCACGAGGCGGCGCGCCAGGGGGTAGGCGCGCCCTCCACCTCGTGGCAGTGGCAGCTCCCATGTAATATTTGCACTATAAATCCTCAAATATTCCTGAAAAAATCATATTAAGTTGGCATGGCATTCTGAGGACTTTTATTTTCGGGATATTTTTATATTGCACGTATAAGTCAGGAGACAGACAGAAAAATACTATTTTACTTTATTTCTACTAAAGAACAGAAAATATAAAGAGATGCAGGAAGGTTGTGCTTCTAGTTTCATCCATCTCATGCTCATCAAAAGGATCCACTAACAAGGTTGATCAGGTCTTGTTAACAAACTCATTCCGATAGTCATGAAACTGGAGAAATTTCGAATAACACTAGGTTACCTCAACGGGGATATGGACATCCCCAATAACAAGTATATCATATTTCTTCTTGACAGTAGGGAGAGGAAATTCAAAACCTCCAAATATAATCGATGGAATTTTTCCAATAGAGTTGATACTATGAACTTGAGGTTGTTTCCTCGGAAAGTGTACCGTATGCTCATTTCCATTAACATGAAAAGTGACATGCCTTTGTTGCAATCAATAACAGCCCCTGCAGTATTAAGAAAAGGTCTTCCAAGAATAATAGACATACTATCATCCTCGGGAATATCAAGAATAACAAAGTCCGTTAAAATAGTAACATTTGCAACCACAACAGGCATATCCTCACAAATACCGGCAGGTATAGCAGTTGATTTATCAGCCATTTGCAAAGATATTTCAGTAGGTGTCAACTTATTCAAGTCAAGTCTACGATATAAAGAGAGAGGCATAACACTAACACCGGCTCCAACATCACATAAAGCAGTTTTAACATAATTTCTCTTAATGGAGCATGGTATAGTAGGTAATCCTGGATCTCCAAGTTTCTTAGGTATTCCACCCTTAAAAGTATAATTAGCAAGCATGGTGGAAATTTCAGCTTCAGGTATCTTTCTCTTATTGGTAATGACATCCTTCATATACTTAGCATAATGATTTGTTTTGAGCACATCAGTTAATCGCATACGCAAAAAGATGGGTCTAATCATTTCAGCAAAGCGCTCAAAATCTTCATCATCCTTTTTTTTTGGATGGTTCCCTTTCTTTACCATGTTTCCTAGCAACGAAGTCCCTTTTATCATAACGTTGATTCTTTGATTGTGGGTTATCAAGATCAACAACAGGTTCAATTTCTACATCATTATCATTACTAGGTTGAGCATCATTTCCAGATTGTGTTTCAGCATCAGACATAGAGATATCATTTGGATTATCAGTTGGTTCAGCAATAGGTTCACTAGAAGTTTGCAAAGTCCTATAATTTTTCTTTTTCTTCTTTTTAGAAGAACTAGGTGCATCAATATTATTTCTCTGAGAATCTTGCTCGATTCTCTTAGGCTGGCCTTCAGGATACAAAGGTTCCTGAGTCATTCTACCAGTTCTAGTAGCCACTCTAACAGCATAATCATTTTTCTTACTATTCATTTCATTAAGCAATTCTTTTTGAGCTTTAAGTACTTGTTCCATTTGCATGGTAACCATAGAAGCATGTTTGCTAACAAGTTTGAGTTCACCTCTAATATTAGCCATATAATCACCCAAGCGTTTAATCATATAAGCATCTTGTTTTAATTGTCTACCAAAATAAGCATTAAAGTCATCTTGCTTAAACATAAAGTTATCAAACTCATCCAAGCAGCGACTAGCAATTTTAGTAGGAGGGACTTGACTTTATCATATCTATAGAGAGAATTTACCTTTACTACCGTAGCCGGGATATCGGGATCAGGAGGTTCTTCAGTGAATAAAGAATTGAGATCATATACTTCTTCAACACGCGGTAAATTAAGACCATGTATTTCTTCAATAGGAGGTAAATTCTTAACATCTTCAGCTTTAATACCTTTTTCTTTCATAGATTTCTTCGCCTCTTGCATATCTTCGGGACTGAGAAATAGAACACCTCTCTTCTTCGGAGTTGGTTTAGGAATAGGCTTAGTAATTGGAGCAGAAGCTGGCTCAGGGGCTGGCTCAGGAGGTGCCCAATTATTTTCATTTGTCAACATATTATTCAATAGAATTTCAGCTTCATTCGGCGTTCTTTCCCTGAAAAGAGAACCAGCACAACTATCCAGGTAATCTCTGGAAGCATCGGTTAGTCCATTATAAAAGATATAAAGTATTTCAGGTTTCTTAAGAGGATGATTAGGCAAATCATTAAGTAACTTGAGAAGCCTCCCCCAAGCTTGTGGGAGACTCTCTTCTTTAATTTGCATGAAGTTGTATATTTCCCTCAAGGCAGCTTGTTTCTTATGAGCAGGGAAATATTTAGCAGAGAAGTAATAAATCATATCACGGGGACTACGACACAACCAGGATCAAGAGAATTAAACCATATCTTAGCATCACCCTTTAATGAGAGCGGAAATATTTTGAGTAAATAAAGGTAGCGCGATCTCTCATCAGTAGTAAACAGGGCAGCTATATCATTTAACTTAGTAAGATGTGCCACAACAGTTTCAGATTCATAGCCATAAAAAGGATCAGATTCAACCAAAGTAATTATATCAGGATCAACAGAAAATTCATAATCCTTATCGGGAACACAAATAGGTGAAGTAGCAAAAGCGGTCGGGTTTCATTCTGTCTCTAAGGGATTCTTTACTCCATTTAACTAGCAGCCTCTTAAGTTCATATCTATCCTTACAAGAAAAAATAGCTACAGAAGATTCGGCATCAAAAAGATAACCCTCAGGAATAATAGGCATATTTTCATCATCGTATTCAGATTCAATAATTTCTTTTTCTCCAACCCTAGCAATTTGTTCATCTAGAAATTCACCAAGGGGCACAGTAGTATCAAGCATAGAAGTAGTTTCATCATAAGTATCATGCATAGCAGAAGTGGCATCATCAATAACATGTGACATATCGGAACGAATAGCAGAAGCAGGTTTAGGTGTCGCTAGCTTACTCATAACATAAGGTGAATCAAGTGCGAGCTAGATGGCAGTTCCTGACCTCCCCTCATAGTTGAGGGATAAATTCTTGTCTTAGCGTCTTTCAAGTTCTTCATAGTGTCCAGCAGATATAAATCCCAAGTGACTCAAAGAATAGAGCTATGCTCCCCGGCAACGGCGCCAGAAAAACGTCTTGATAACCCACAAGTATAGGGGATCGCAACAGTTTTCGAGGGTAGAGTATTCAACCCAAATTTATTGATTCGACACAAGGGGGGCCAAAGAATATTCTCAAGTATTAGCAGCTGAGTTGTCAATTCAACCACACCTGGAAACTTAGTACCTATAGCAAAGTGTTTAGTAGCAAAGTAATATGATAGTGGTGGTAACGGTAACAAAATTAAAGACAACAAAAGTAATGTTTTTGGTATTTTGTAGTGATTGTAACAGTAGCAGCGGAAAAGTAAATAAGCATAGACCAGTATATGGAAAGCTCGTAGGCACCGGATTAGCGATGGATAATTATGCCGGATGCGGTTCGTCATGTAACAGTCATAACATAGGGTGACACAGAACTAGCTCCAATTCATCAATATAATGTATGCATGTATTCCGTATATAGTCATACGTGCTTATGGAAAAGAACTTGCATGACATTTTTTGTCCTACCCTCCCGTGGCAGCGGGGTCCCATTGGAAACTAAGGGATATTAAGGCCTCCTTTTAATAGAGAACCGGAACAAAGCATTAGCACATAGTGAATACATGAACTCCTCAAACTATGGTCATCACCGAAGTATCCCGATTATTGTCACTTGAGGTTGTCGGATCATAACACATAATAGGTGACTATAGACTTGCAAGATAGGATCTAGAACACACATATATTCAAGAAAACATAATAGGTTCAGATCTGAATTCATGGCACTCGGGCCCTAGTGACAAGCATTAAGCATAGCAAAGTCATAGCAACATCAATCTCGAACATAGTGGATACTAGGGATCAAACCCTAACAGAACTAACTCGATTACATGATAAATCTCATCCAACCCATCACCGTCCGGCAAGCCTACGATGGAATTACTCACGCCTGGCGGTGAGCATCATGAAATTGGTGATGGAGGATGGTTGATGATGATGATGGTGACGAATCCCCTCTCGGAGCCCGAGCGGACTCCGGATCAGCCCTCCGAGAGAGATTAGGGCTTGGCGGCGGCTCCGTGTCGTAAGCGTGATGATTTCTTCTCTTTGATTTTTTTTCTCCCCGAAAGCCAATATATGGAGTTGGAGTTGGCGTCGGAGGGTGTCCAGGGGGCCCACGAGGTAGGGGGCACGCCCAGGAGGGGGGGCGCCCCCCACCCTCGTGAACAGGGTGTGGGCCCCCTGGTCTTCATCTTTGGCAAGAATTTTTTATTATTTATTCTAAGATATTCCGTGGTGTTTCAGGTCATTTCGAGAACTTTTGTTTTCTGCACATAAAACAATATCATGGCAATTCTGCTTTGAAAACGTCGATCCGGGTTAGTTCCATTCAAATCATACAAGTTAGAGTCCAAAACAAGGGCAAAAGTGTTTGGAAAAGTAGATACGACGGAGACGTATCAGGTGCCCCCTGCCCCCGTATATAAAGGAGCAAGGGGGGAGGTGCGGCCGGCCAGGATGGGCGCGCCGGGAGGAGTCCTACTCCCACCGGGAGTAGGACTCCCTCCCTTTTCCTTGTTGGATTAGGAGTGGAGGGGGAAAGAGGAGGGAGAGAGGACGGAAAGGGGGGGCGCCGCCCCCCTCTCCTTGTCCTATTCGGACTACGGGGGAGGGGCGCGCGGCCCTGCCCTGACCGCCTCTCCTCTTCTCCAAAAAGGCCCACTATGGCCCATTAAGCCCCCGGGGGGTTCGGGTAACCCCTCCGTACTCCGGTAAAATCCTGATTTCACCCGGAACACGTCCGATATCCAAATATAGGCTTCCAATATATCAATCTTCATGTCTCGACCATTTCGAGACTCCTTTTCATGTCTGTGGTCACATCCGGGACTCCGAACAACCTTTGGTACATCAAACTCATAAAGTCATAATATAACCGTCATCGAAACTTTAAGCGTGTGGACCCTACGGGTTTGAGAACTATGTAGACATGATCGAGACACGTCTCCGGTCAATAACCAATAGCGGAACCTGGATGCTCATAGTGGCTACCACATATTCTACAAAGATCTTTATCGGTCAGACCGCATAACAACATACGTTGTTCCCTTTGTCATCGGTATGTTACTTGCAGAGATTCGATCATCGGTATCTCAATACCTAGTTCAATCTCGTTACCGGCAAGTCTCTTTACTCGTTTTGTAATACATCATCTCGCAACTAACTCATTAGTTGCAATGCTTGCAAGGCTTAAGTGATGTGCATTACCGAGAGGGCCCAGAGATACCTCTCCGACAATCGAAGTGGCAAATCCTAATCTCGAAATACGCCAACCCAACAAGTACCATCGGAGACACACAGAGAGCACCTTTATAATCACCCGATTACGTTGTGACGTTTGGTAGCACATAAAGCGTTCCTCCGTAAACGGGAGTTGCATAATCTCATAGTCATAGGAACATGTATAAGTCATGAAGAAAGCAATAGCAACATACTAAACGATCGAAAGTGCTAAGCTAACGGAATGGGTCAAGTCAATCACATCATTCTCCTAATGATATGATCCCGTTAATCAAATGACAACTCATGTCAATGGCTAGGAAACATAACCATCTTTGACCAACGAGCTAGTCAAGTAGAGGCATACTAATGACACTCTTTTTGTCTATGTATTCACACAAGTATTATGTTTCTGGTTAATACATTTCTAGCATGAATAATAAACATTTATCATGATATAAGGAAATAAATAATAACTTTATTATTGCCTCTAGGGCATATTTCCTTCAGTCTCCCACTTGCACTAGAGTCAATAATCTAGATTACACAGTAATGATTCTAACACCCATGGAGCCTTGGTGTTGATCATGTTTTGCTCGTGGAAGAGGCTTAGCCAACGGGTCTACAATATTCAGATCCGTATGTATCTTGCAATTTTCTATGTCTCCCACCTGGACTAGATCCCGGATGGAATTGAAGCGTCTCTTGATGTGCTTGGTTCTCTTGTGAAATCTGGATTCCTTCGCCAAGGCAATTGCACCAGTATTGTCACAAAGATTTTCATTGGACCCGATGCACTAGGTATGACACCTAGATCGGATATGAACTCCTTCATCCAGACTCCTTCATTCGCTGCTTCCGAACCAGCTATGTACTCCACTTCACACGTAGATCCCGCCACGACGCTTTGTTTAGAACTGCACCAACTGACAGCTCCACCGTTCAATGTAAACACGTATCTGGTTTGCGATTTACAATCGTCCGGATCAGTGTCAAAGCTTGCATTGATGTAACCATTTACGACTAGCTCTTTGTCACCTCCATAAACGAGAAACATATCCTTAGTCATTTTCAGGTATTTCAGGATGTTCTTGACCGTTGTCCGATGATCCACTCTGGATTACTTTGGTACCTCCTCGCTAAACTTATAGCAAGGCACACATCAGGTCAGTACACTGACATTGCATACATGATAGAGCCTATGGTTGAAGCATAGAGAACATCTTTCATCTTCTCTCTATCTTCTGCGGTGGTCGGGCATTGAGTCTTACTCAACTTCACACCTTGTAACACTGCAAGAACCCTTTCTTTGCTTGATCCATTTTGAACTTCTTCAAAACTTTGTCAAGGTATGTGCTTTGTAAAAGTCCAATTAAGCGTCTTGATCTATCTCTATAGATCTTGATGCCCAATATATAAGCAGCTTCACCGAGGTCTTTCATTGAAAAACTCTTATTCAAGTATCCCTTTATGCTATCCAGAAATTCTATATCAATTCCAATCAATAATATGTCATCCACATATAATATCAGAAATGCTACAGAGCTCCCACTCACTTTCTTGTAAATACAAGCTTCTCCAAAAGTCTGTATAAAACCAAATGCTTTGATCACACTATCAAAGCGTTTATTCCAACTCCGAGAGGCTTGCACCAATCCATAAATGGATCGCTAGAGCTTGCACACTTTGTTTGCTCCCTTTGGATCGACAAAACCTTCTGGTTGCATCATATACAACTCTTCTTCCAGAAATCCATTCAAAGAATGCAGTTTTGACATCCATTTGCCAAATTTCATAATCATAAAATGCGGCAATTGCTAACATGATTCGGACAGACTTAAGCATCGCTATGGGTGAGAAAGTCTCATCGTAGTCAATCCCTTGAACTTGTCGAAAACCTTTTGCAACAAGTCGAGCTTTATAGACAGTAATATTACCGTCAGCATCAGTCTTCTTCTTGAAGATCCATTTATTCTCAATGGCTTGCCGATCGTTGGGCAAGTCAACCAAAGTCCACACTTTGTTCTCATACATGGATCCCATCTCAGATTTCATGGCCTCAAGCCATTTTGCGGAATCTGGGCTAGCAAATCGCTTCTTCATAGTTCGTAGGTTTGTCATGGTCTAGTAACATAACCTCCAGTTGTGTATTACCGTACCACTCTGGTGCGGATCTTACTCTGGTTGACCTACGAGGTTCAGTAACAACTTGATCTGAAGTTCCATGATCATCATCATTAACTTCCTCATTAATTGGTGTAGGCATCATAGGAACCGGTTTCTGTGATGAACTACTTTCCAATAAGGGAGCAGGTACAGTTACCTCATCAAGTTCTACTTTCCTCCCACTCACTTCTTTCGAGAGAAACTCATTCTCTAGAAAGGATCCATTCTTAGCAACGAATGTCTTGCCTTCGGATCTGTGATAGAAGGTGTTCCCAATGATCTCCTTTGGGTATCCTATGAAGACACATTTCTCCGATTTGGGTTCGAGCTTATCAGGTTGAAGCTTTTTCACATAAGCATCACAGCCCCAAACTTTAAGAAACGACAACTTTGGTTTCTTTCCAAAACACAGTTCATAAGGCATCGTCTCAACGGATTTTGATGGTGCCCTATTTAACGGGAATGCAGCTGTCTCTAAAGCATAACCCCAAAATGATAGTGGTATATCAGTAAGAGACATCATAGATCGTACCATATCTAGTAAAGTACGATTACGACGTTCGGACACACCATTACGCTGTGGTGTTCCGGGTGGCGTGAGTTGTGAAACTATTCCGCATTGTTTCAAATGTAGACCAAACTCGTAACTCAAATATTCTCCTCCACAATCAGATCGTAGAAACTTTATTTTCTTGTTACGATGATTTTCAACTTCACTCTGAAATTGTTTGAACTTTTCAAATGTTTAGGACTTATGTTTCATTAAGTAGATATACCCATATCTCGCTTAAATCATCTGTGAAGGTGAGAAAATAACGATACCCGCCGCGAGCCTCAACATTCATTGGACCACATACATCAGTATGTATGATCTCCAACAAATCAGTTGCTCGCTCCATAGTTCCGGAGAACGGCGTTTTAGTCATCTTGCCCATGAGGCATGGTTCGTAAGTACCAAGTGATTCATAATCAAGTGATTCCAAAAGTCCATCAGTATGGAGTTTCTTCATGCGCTTTACACCAATATGACCCAAATGGCAATGCCACAAATAAGTTGCACTATCATTATCAACTCTGCATTTTTTGGCTTCAACATTATGAATATGTGTATTACTACTATCGAGATTCATCAAAAATAGACCACTCTTCAAGGGTGCATGACCATAAAAGATATTATTCATATAAATAGAACAACCATTATTCTGTGATTTAAATGAATAACCGTCTCGGATCAAACAAGATCCAGATATAATGTTCATGCTCAACGCTGGCACCAAATAAAAATTATTTAGGTCTAATACTAATCCCGAAGGTAGATGTAGAGGAAGCGTGCCGACGGCGAACACATCAACTTTGGAACCATTTCCCACGCGCATCGTCACCTCATCCTTAGCCAGTGTCCGCTTAATCTGTAGTCCCTGTTTCGAGTTGCAAATATTAGCAACAGAACCAGTATCAAATACCAGTGCTCTGCGAGCTCTAGTAAGGTACACATCAATAACATGTATATCACATATACCCTTGTTCACCTTGCCATCCTTCTTATCCGCCAAATACTTGGGGCAGTTCCGCTTATAAAGTGACGGTCTGCTTGAAGTAGAAGCACTCAGTCTCAGGCTTAGGTCCAGACTTGGGTTTCTTCTCTTGTGCAGCAACTTGCTTGCTGTTCTTCTTGAAGTTCCCCTTCTTCTTCCCTTTGCCCTTTTTCTTGAAACTGGTGGTCTTATTGACCATCAACACTTGATGCTCCTTCTTGATTTCTACCTCTGCAGCCTTTAGCATTGCGAAGAGCTCGGGAATCGTCTTATCCATCCCTTGCATGTTATAGTTCATCACGAAGCTCTTGTAGCTTGGTGGAAGTGATTGAAGAATTCTGTCAATGATGCTATTATCTGGAAGATTAACTCCCAGTTGAATCAAGTGATTGCAATACCCAGACATCTTGAGTATATGCTCACTAACAGAACTATTCTCCTCCATTTTGCAGCTGTAGAACTTATTGGAGACTTCATATCTCTCAATCCGGGCATTCTTTTGAAATATTAACTTCAATTCCTGGAACATCTCATATGCTCCATGACGTTCAAAACATCGCCGAAGTCCCGGTTCTAAGCCGTAAAGCATGGCTGCTTGAACTATCGAGTAGTCATCAACACGTGACTGCCAGGCATTCACAATGTCTGCGATTCTTTGGCGGCAGTGGTACACCTAGCGGTGCTTCCAGACGTAACTCTTACGTGTAGCAATGAGGATAATCCTCAAGTTCTGGACCCAGTCCGTGTAATTGCTACCATCATCTTTCAACTTTGCTTTCTCAAGGAGCATTAAAGTTCAACGGAACAACAAAGACGGGCCATCTATCTACAATCAACATAGACAAGCAAGATACTATCAGGTACTAAGTTCATGATAAATTTAAGTTCAATTAATCATATTACTTAAGAACTCCCACTTAGATAGACATCCCTCTAATCATCTAAGTGATCATGTGATCCAAATCAACTAAACCATAACCGATCATCACGTGAAATGGAGTAGTTTTCAATGGTGAACATCACTATGTTGATCATATCTACTATATGATTCACGCTCGACCTTTCGGTCTCAGTGTTGGTCATCTATATTACCATGGAGAGAGGCAAGGTGATTATGCTTGTGTTGGTCATCCTTCCATGCCTCATAATATTTTCTCAGGGTGAGTACCCAACAATAATTAGTTGAACTTCTCGTAAAGATATTGGTTAGTTCTATATGATTTTGAGAAAATCCCATTGAGAACCATCACTAAGTTATTTTGAAATTTTGTATAAATTTTTGTAATACTTAATTGAATGAGAACACACTTATTTGCATATGCAGCTCAAGCAACTGATCAGGTGGATAGCGGCAAGATCGAGTTATGCATATGCCCAGAGAAAGATCCACCATGCCCAAATCGTTTGTGCTTCTGTTGTGCACTGGAGCAAGAACGTTGCTTTAGGACTAGGAAAGAATGCATTTGTGAACCTGGTTGCCACCAACCTCCTTCAGATGGAAGCTACTCCCGTCCCCTCTCTTTGCCTTAAAACACTGTTTCAGATTGTCGCGATGAAAAGTATTGCCATGAATATCTTGAAATAAAAGAAATAAGTTATAATCATTGCATGGTTAGCGTTATGCCAGGGCTATATATGCCATGAACTATTGGGAGTATGAACTTTTTAAGGTATCTTTTCGTGATTGGCACAAAAAAAAAATACTAACCATTCTAGCGGAAGACCGCTGCACTAGGACCATGGAGAATGAGAAAAAGGTTGAGCTCCCGATTGTGGCTTCTCATTTGCAATCCTCCATCATGCCCTCCCTTGGAAAATAAAATTAGATACATGGTTATCTTATACGTTGACTTAGAGCGGTACAGGGCTAAATATTTTCTGAGTGGATAAGAAATGCTCCATCTGTAAAGTATTTCTTATTCATGCATAGTGTACGCATGGAGTTCTTTATCAGCTGACCATCCCGCCCGTCTTGGGGTTAAGCCCAAACATGGGTTCCGACTGGACTTTTCCTTTCCTGGTTTCGTTTGAAGCACTGTTTAAACATCTTGTAAATAGAATTGTCACAGAAGCAAAATTTCCAACAAGGAAGAACTCGTTTGGAATCCTGCATATATTCTCTACGTTCCGAACACACCCTTACACGTTTAACTCTTATTGTGCTACTACCTAGTTCCTGAATCTAGAACACCATCAAAAGAATATATATATATATATATATATATATATATATATATATATATATATATATATATATATATATATTCAGGCTTAGTTCGGTAGTGTTGAATATATGGTTTGTACATGTCTATTGTATAGTCTGGCCCACCTCCTAGTCTTTGTATAGTTGAGGTTGTGGTCCACTTTGTACTTCATATATACGTGCGCTTTGCACCGATCAATACATCGTGAAGCATTGCCAAAACAATCGTTTCAACATGGTATCATACCTACGATCCTAACCCTAACCCGTGCCGCCACCCGCCGCCGCGATCCCATCGCCCGCCGCCCGCATGATCCTCGCCCGCCGTGCCGCCGCCCGTTTGCCGCCGCCGCCAGCGCTTCCGCCAGCCACCGCCCGCGCCGCCCTCTTCCCTGCGCCGCCGCTCCGGCGCCGCCCGCGCCCCTTCGGCCATGGCCTCCCCCGGTTCCACCGGTACCTCCCGCAGCCGCCGCACCAACCCGTTCGAAGGTCTTGATCCCGTCGTCATCCGTGACCTCAACATCCTCGCCCGGGTTCCCGTCGTCCTCGACCACCTCACCTCCACGTACTATGCCTGAAAGATGTACTTCTCCCTCGTGTTCCGTGAGTACAATCTCCGGGATCACATCGATGGCTCCGTGGACTCCCGCTTCATGGAGGACGATGAGGAGTGGACGGCCATCGACGCCACTCTCATCCGTTGGTTCTACACCACCATCTCGAAGGACCTCTTCCACACGGTGGTCTCCGCCGACGATGACGCTCACGCCGTTTGGACCAAGCTCAACGGCCTCTTCACCGACAACGCGCTCCAACGCAAGGTCTTCTTGCACGGCGAGTTTTTTGGGTGCCAGCAGCTTGAGTCGTCTGTTGACGATTATTGCATGCGCCTCAAGAAGCTTGTTGACGAGCTCCGTGACCTCGGCGAGAAGGTCTCCGATGAGCTTCTCCTCAGCACCCTCATCGCCGGCATGAACGATGACTTCGGGAACGCCGCCTCGACATCCCCTCATCACCAACCCGACCTTCCCCAAGATCGTCGCGTGCACGAAGGCTGGAGGAGCGGCGGATGCGGATATCACGCACCCGGGCCACCCACACGGCCCTCGCTGCGGTACCCGTGGCGGTGCGCCCACCGCCTCGGCCCCACCGCTGCTGACCGCCCGGGCCCCTTCCAGCGCCGCGCCCGCCGGTTTCCCTACCGGCGCCGCGAGCCCTCCGCCCCCCTCCGAGCAGCCGCGGCGGGCGGGCGTCGCGGCGCGGAGGCCGCAAGTAGCAACCCGGCTGCCCACGGCGAAGCGTCCGCCCGACGCGACAGCACTGCTGCGCGGCTCTGGCAGCGGCGAACCCTGGACGGGGGTTGTGCCGCGCGTACTCCATGCCTATACCGCGTGCCCCCGTCCCAGGCTCCTTTGGCGCCCGCCCGGCCCCTCATCAGGCCCTGTACGCGGCCCCTCAGGCGTACCAGCCCGCGCCGCTCTACGCCCCTTCGGGCTATGGGTATGTGGCGCCCCCGCCTCAGCCGGCGCCGTCTGCCCGGCCCTCCCGCCGGCGCCTTGGGATCCCGCGCTCCTAGCGGCTCTCCACACCGCCCCCACGCCACAGCAATACACTGACGGTGGCGACTGGTATATGGACACCGGAGCGGCTCATATGGCCGCCAACCCCGGTAACCTTCTTGCCGCTCACCCCGTTCACACCGCTGCTCGCATTACCGTGGGTGACGGTTCTTCCATGCCCATTACTCATGTCGTCCATGCTGTTTTTCCTTCTAACTCCATGCCATTATATCTTTCTAATGTGCTTGTTTCTCTTGACATCATTAAAAATCTTGTTTCCGTTCGTTCTCTTACACGTGAAAACCCTGTTACCGTTGAATTTGACATGTTTGGCTTTTCTGTCAAGGATGCCCGTACCCGGATGGTGCTCCACCGATGTGACAGCCCCGACGAGCTCTAACCGGTCCACTCACCTACCTCATCAGTTGCTGCACCCATGGCGCTTTCCGCCGGAGTGGACCTTTTGCACGCTTCGTCTCGGTCATCCCAACATTGCCACCCTTCGTCATATTCTTCGGAGTTTTTCATTCACGTGTAATAAGATCGACGATCACACTTGTCATGCTTGTCGCCTCGGCAAACATGTTCGTCTACCTTTTAGCAATTCCTCGCATGTCGCATCATACCCGTTTGAGTTAATTCATAGTGATGTTTGGACCTCTCCTGTTGCAAGTAACACGGGCTATCTTTATTATCTTGTCATACTTGATGATTTTTCACACTATGTGTGGACCTTCCCGTTGCGGCGAAAGTCGGACTCTGTTGCCACTCTCACCACCTTCTACTCCTATGTCTCCACGCAGTTTGGACGTCCCATTCATGCGTTGCAAACAGACAACGGGAAGGAGTTCGATAACCTTGCGATCCGCAACCTTCTCGCCACACACGGCACGATCTTTCGTCTCACTTGCCCGTACACTTCACAACAAAACGGCCGCTCTGAGCGCGTGCTACGCACTCTCAATGACTGTGTTCGCACCCTCCTCTTTCACACCAACGTGCCACCACGTTTTTGGCCCGACGCGCTTGCCACCGCATCACTACTCACTAACATTCGTCCCTGTCGCACTCGCGGGAATTTCGCACCTCATCACCTCTTGTTTGGCACGCCACCCTCCTATCTTTGAGCTCCGCATCTTGATTGCCTGTGCTACCCCAAAGATCGCTTCCACCGCTCCTCATAAGCTCGCACCTAGGTCTGTGGCCTGCATCTTTCTCGGCTATCCTCCTAACACCAAAGGCTACCGCTGCTATGATCCTATCTCTCATCGGGTGATCACTTCACGACACGTTTACTTTGATGAGATGGTTTTTCCGTTCCAGCAGGTACCTTCGGATGTTGCGGCCTTGCCCGCTCCCGGTGATGGCCGCCCACGTGCCTCTCTTGGGCCGCCTCCCGGCTTTGAGGGTGCCCCCCGCGCCACGGGTCGAGTCTCTCCCCGATTGGCTGCCCTAGGGGCCGCACCTCCCTCGACGCCCGCGACGCCCTCGGCGTCCCAGCCTCGTCGCCCGCCACGCCGGGCGGCTCGTCGTCATGGAGGCCTCTCCTTGGCGGTCACATCGAGGCGGGCTCGTCTTCGTCCTCGCCGCCTCCCCTCCGGACCCGCTGCCCGCCCGATGACTCGCTCGGGCTGGCACCTTCTCCGAGCACGCGGTACCCCAGCGATGAGTATCTTCGCTGCTTCCGCCTCTGAGCCGTCTCCTCTCCCATAGTCGGTGGAGCCGCCTTGAGATCCTCATTGGCTCGCTGCGCGACGCAGAAGAGTTTGATGCGCTCCGGTGAACCGTGCACAGCGGCTTCGTCCCTCGGCCGCCCGTGCCAACATCATCACAGGCGAGTGGGTCTTTCGGCACAAGACTTCGTCCGGATGGCACTCTCGGCGCTATAAAGCTTCATTGGGTGGTTCGGGGTTTTCGGCAACGCTGGCGTGGACTTCACCGACACATTTGCCCGGTTGTTAAACCGGGCACGATCCGCCGTACTCAGCTAGCCGTGTCCCGAGCATGGCATGTGCATCGATTGGGCGTGTCAACGCCTTCTTCTGCACGCCACTGGCTGAGCGGTGTGTTACGTGAGCAGCCCACCGCTTGCCGACGCCACGCATCCAGATCATGTGTGCTTGCTCTCCCGTTCGCTCTACGGGTTGAAGCGAGCACCTCGAGCTCGGTACCGGCGCATCGCCGCCTTCCCGCAGACGCCGGATTTACATCGACTTCGCTCCGTCGTCCCCTCTTTGTGTATCATCACGGAGCCGACACGGCCTACTTGTCGCTATACATCGGCGACATCATTACGATGGCATCCATCGTCGCGCTCCTCCGGTGCTCACTTTGCTCGTCTTCGTGATGAGTTTGCCTGAAGGATTTGGGTCCTCTGCATTATTTTCTTGGCATTGAGGTGGTTCGACGGCCAGATGGGTTCTTTACGCATCGCCAGCGCTATGCCCATGAGCTTCTTGACGGTGGCATGCTAGCGCAAGCCCGCTCCCACGCCGATCGACACCAAGGCCAAGGTCTCCGCTTTGGAGGGTTCGCTTGCATCCGTCGCGACCTTCTACCACTCTATTGTAGGGCGCCTGCATACTGGCCCCGATGCGCCCGACTTGCGATATGCCGTTCGGCCAGTCTGTCTTCACATGCACGCTCCGCGCGACTCTCGGACTACGGTGAAGCGTATCCTCCGATATACGCGGCACCGATCCTTGGGACTTCTGCCGACGGCCTCCACCTCCACCGACCTCGCCGCCATCAGTGATGCGGACTGGCTGGCTGCGGGACACGCCGCTCCACCTCGGGTGCTGTGTCTACCTTGGGCCGTCCACGATCTCTTGGTCTTCCAAGCGACCCACCGTCTCCGCCGAGTGCCGAGGCTGAGTATCGGCGATGTGGCTAACGCCGTTCTTTGAATGCTCTTGGCTCCCACCGCTGCCGGAGTTGCTTTGTGATGTTCACAAGGCTACGCTCGTCTCTTGCGACAACGTCTCCGCCGTTTACCTCTCCGCCAATCCGGTCCATCATCGTCGAACGAAGCATATTGAGCTCGATATACACTTCGCTCGTGAGCAGGTGGCTCTCGGGCGCATCCGGGTCCTCCACGTCCCGACGGCATGTGATTCGCCCGACGTCATGACGAAGGGACTGCCTACTTCTGTTTTCGAGGAGTTCAGGTCCAGTATTTGCGTCTCCGGCGACGCTTCGACTGCGGGGGGTGTTGAATATATAGTTTGTACATGTCTATTGTATAGTCTGGCCCACCTCCTAGTCTTTGTATAGTTGAGGTTGTGGCCCACTTTATACTCCATATATACGTGCGCTTTGCACCGATCAATACATCGTGAAGCATTGCCAAAACAATCGTTTCCAACAGGTAGCGCTGTATTTAAAATACCATAGTATCTCAAAACTTCAGTGTTGCAACGCGTGGGTGATGAATACTACGGTTTTAAAGAAACTGCAATTTTCTCAGTTTTAGAAAAACTATCGATACGGTTTGGCTGATGTTGTTTTACTATAGTTTTGACCGATAGTCACACAACTTAATCTAACTTATACTACACGTACGGAGCTACACGACCGGATGCGACCGGCTGCATGCAACGCTGTATGGTCTTCTGATCGCTGAGCAGAAGTTGCAGACGTGATCGGCCGTAGCTAATTACAAAGAATAGGAATCAATATCCTATTTTAACTAGTGTGGTGCAAGCCATTGAAAGGATACTGCCGTGTGGTTAGTTATGCTTACAAACCAAGCTGCACGGCAGTCAACCAGCGGATGACACGAGCAACTTTTCCTCAGTTTCAGAAAAAAGAGGTCCAGGCCTCTTTTTTTAATACTCCAAGAAAACCACAGTATCAACAATACCACTGTTTATGAAACTGCAGTTTTTGGTATAGTCAAACGCCTCAAAGTATTCAAAACTACAGTTTTTCAAGAAACTATGGTGTTCTAGTAATACTTTAAAAATACTTTGCATCCAAACAGGGCCTTACTAACTTCCTCACTCTGTCAGACTACCCATCTTGTGTCAACAATGGGTCAATTGAGTACAGTGAGCGAATTTTTATAACTTGGGGGCATTTTTAAATATGTTCTGTCCTATCGAGTCGTACTGAAATTTGAAGCAGCGCATAGGATGGGATATGGAACACAGCAATGTACAGCTTATGACGTGCCTCGATGCAGTCTGATCAATCAGCATCATATACGAGTATTAGACGGCATTAGAGGCAGAAGTGGAGTTCAATATTTCCTCTCAAGTTCGATACTAGAAAGTCATTGAGCAAACACCCAACAGCCTAAACGGGCGCACATAAAGTCGTTCAGCAGTGGACTCTCCCATGGCAGGGTATCAGAGAGTTAAAAGCCATACAGACCATAGGTAGTTCTAGTGGTAATAGTCAATAGGAACAACATGGAGGGTGTCGACTTGGATGCTTGAGCTACAGAATTACACCCGACTTGCAAATGAAATGGACCCTCATCGCAAGGCCTCTCGTGCGCCGCTCTGCCATTTTGAAGAGGCAGATATCTCCCAGCTGCAGGTTATTGTCACAGGCAAACTTTGACCAGCCTCTGTAAATGATCTTCCTACTTCCTTTGATGTGTAATGTCGTGTGCCACTCCTTGTCCTCCAGCTCAAGTATGAGAGTTTGATCTCTGCTTGGAAGAGTTGAAGCATATTCCGCGCAGAATTCCTAGTTTAAAGAGTAGAAGTGTCAATGGCAACTGAAACAATTGACAATTTCATGTTCATGCATAATTCAGTGGATAAGGGGTGGGCTATGCATGCAAGTTTTGCAATGTAATTGTAGAAGTGGGTCTTAAAATTTCATGAACTAGAGACAGAGCCGCATCCATATTTTTTGACAGCTGGGGGTCACATCCATATTAGTAGTTCTGCAAAAGAGTAGGTTTTAAACGTACCAGAGAAAAGAGGTTGCCACCAACACAGCTTTTGGTCATCACTGCCACATAGATAGGAAGTTCAGATCCAATTGCTTGGACTTTCTCCTGAACTTTCTTCTCCACACGGCCGGTTAGAGTTATCCCTCTGGCTAAAATATAGGGAGGCCTAGAAGGCCCCTGAAGATTGGCATTGTTGGAGATGGGACGTTTCAGCTTGTGAGTATCAGATCCTGTAAAATAGGCCATGTCCTCATATGATGAGGATCGCATAACCACAAGTACTTGAAAATGTGATGAGGAAATGCATGGTAATTATACAATGACCTGATTTGTTAGATGGGGATGACGCTGAAGCCATCTTCCGAGCTTTTGCATGAGAACCTGGTACCTGCTTCCGCCTCCCAGATGATCTTCCAGCATCCTCTCTCTCAGTGTGATCATCATCAGAGCTGGTCAGATCAATAATTTCAACTGTACAAGGGCGTGCATCAGTAATCCGAACTGAACCTTCACCGGTCTTGGAGAAATTTTTTGTGTCAAAGCATGATGAGTTTTTCTCACAGCCACTTGGGTCCAGTGTGAGAACTTCGAGGCGAGTTTTTCCCTTGCTATGGAAAATGAGGAGGTCGTTCAACTGTATGTGATTAGCAGCTACAAAAGCATCCAATCAGATTGGAGGACAACTTGATCCTCGCTGTGCTTGCTAGCTCGAACATTGTATATGTTACCATCAGGGGCTTCTAGTTTGATAATAGCACTACCTGCCTCCTCTTTTAAATGGCCCACAAGCCTCAATGGTATGTTCTTCACGAACAGAACAGAAGAAAGGTTAAAAAGATGCAATGCTGACCAACAGAAATGGGTTATGAATTGGAGTAACTAACATAACCAAGAAATGATATGGAAAAGATACACTTACGATAGAGCAGTCCTTCACGTTGACATTAAGTTTCTTCATGATTGCCACATACAAAGGAATCTCAGACCTTATTTTGCGGGCTATATCTACAACTTTTTCATCTTGTGATTTGGTTAGATGGCATCCAGTTGACATGGTATAGTCAAACTCAACTTGCGTCTGAACATGTCTTGGATTAGGTGCAGCTTGTTCTGCACATCAAATTTGGTACAACTGTCACAAATATATTGCAAAAAGATTCAACGTTTAAGAAGAAAATTCATCTAAAAGTCAGTTTGTTTTTCTTTTCTTGTTTGGGACACTGTTAAGACTTAAGACTGCTTCTACTTCATTAGTTAAAAAAGAAAAGAAAAGGAATCTAACCATTCAGCACATGATGATCACAAGGCTCACTGGGAGGAAAGGCTCCAAAGATCTCTGAAGGTGGTTGAAAGCAGGAAGCCATCTTCTCGCAACCGCGTGAATTAAATATATGAATCTCAAAGTTGGAGTTCCCATGGTAGATGAACAAGAATGTGTCATTTTCTTCTATATGGTGTGCAGTAACAAATGCATCCCAGCCAGACCGAAGAACTAGCTCGCCGAATTCCCAGGTCACCACAACATCATATGTCCTACCATTAGGAGCGCTGAGTTTAATGGTGTCAGAGATCCTACTCCTCAAATGGGTTGAAACTTCCTGTGGTATACGCTGTTGTAGGACAAAGAAGATAATAGATTAGAGTTATAAGTTTCACAATTCAAACATTCTGGGACATGAGTTTCAAATATTTGCAGGAAATGCATGCTCCATTTTCACATTTCAGGACTAATCAAATGACAGGGAAAATTAACAAAATTAAACTCATACATTTTTTATAAGAGGATGGCAGTAAATTCATAGATTTGCGACACCACATTACAGGATTAACAAGCAAATTTATGCTTAAGTGACACCAGCTACCAGATTATCATTATGCTGAAATAGGACATTCATGGTCGTTGACCAACAATATACTAAACTGCCAATTATCTCATCCTACGTTCACAAACATTTTTCATCCAACAGTGTTTTCTGTTGCATCTTCTAATATTCTAAACCAATTATATTATCTTGATGCCAAACTATACCAGTAAACTAAAAGTGTATCCAAGAATGCGACATTGCAAGACGAAACTAAGCACATGCCTTTATAGTTCTTTTTGTGAGGAAGAATGTCTAGCCTTTAATCAAGGAAAGAATTGTTCAGCCAGTGCCTCTATTATCTAAAGCAATATCCCAAAAAGAAGTTCTTGTATAGCCACTCCCTTACTCCTTGACTTGTTAGCCAACACTAGTGTTCTTATCTATAATCTCCTCTATTTTACCTTGAAAGATGTTTGAACAACCTCTCATGGACCACAGATATTCAGAGCCCCAAAAACCCTCAAAAAAGGTTCTTGTACATCCATTCCCTTACTCCTTAACTAGTTAGCCAAAACCGGTGTTCTCATCTATAATCTCCTTTCTTTTTCCTATAATCTCATAAAGCCACTGATATTCAGAGCCACCCCCCACCAAAACCCTAGCATAATGGGCAAACCAAAGAGAGGGGAGGATGCAGATCTAGAAGCAACAGTGGTTGAAATTAATTTGCAAACGGAAGGGAAAAACTGACTATGCTGTTCTTGAAATCACCCTTGGCTACAGCAGAAAATTGTTTCTTCTCGTCACCCATGTGTTCCCAGTAGTAATGATCCCTCCAGAAAGCACAGTTCTCACAATCCCCGTTCATCTCGCAGTACCCTGATCGATGATGCACAGTGAAACTGCTCAGAGATGAAATCGCCACTCCGGCGCTAACAGATGAAGAAAAGGAGAGTTGTATCAAGATTCAAGAACGAGGTGAGAACAACATTACCTTATCCCTTCCTTTCACCCTGTTCCTTGTTTCCCCAGTATCCTGATAAATGATGGACAGCGAAATTGCTCAGAGGTGAAATCGCGGCTTCGATGCTAACAGATGAAGAGGAGAGCCATATCAAGATTCAAGAACGAGGTGAGAGCAACATTACCTTGACCCTTCTTTTTCCCTGGTCTTCTGTTGCGTCGCCCCTCACAGTTCGAATCCTTGCTAGAGAGTGGAGGGGAGCGGAGCCTATGCTGGATGGTATGTGTAGAGAGTGGAGGGGAGCGGAGCCTATGCTGTACCCAAATATTCTTTCACCATTTTGGCACTAGCCCATCCCATTGCCCATGGGTGAGGTCAGGGTCTCTGTTTACTGTGTCTGTGTGTGAGCTCTTGGTAAAGTCGCTGCAGGCATTAAACCCCTAGGCCAAAAGAAGAGAGCACGGTAGCTCTAGGCAAGTGAAGAGGACACATCAGTAAAAAAAAAGCTCTAGCGAACAGAAAAAGCACAGTACCACTCTGTAGCAATCAGTTGCTGCTTGAAATTAAACGAAATTCAATCTTTTCCCCTAATCAATGGAATTGGCAGCTCTCCTTCCAACATTCAAAAAAGAAAAGGAAATTCAATAGTTCAGGCAGTTATGCACCAACTGACCAAGATTTTGTCAGAAACCAGTATTGATGATTTTGATATCAAATGGTTATCCATTTAGGACAACAATAAAACTATAAACTACAAAAGTGCTTTGATAACAAGGTAATATCTCGACTGGCAAATTTTATTCATCAAAAGTAGCTTCTCAAGCTAAAGAGTGAGGACAACATTACCGCCCTTCTTTTTCCCTGGTCTCTGTTGCGTCGCCTCTCACAAATGATGTGTGGAGTGTGAAGGGGAGGAGAGCCTTTACTGTACCCAAAGATTCTTTCACCATTTTGGCAAAATCCATCCCACAGCCCATGGGTGAGGTCAGGGTCTCTGTTCTGTGCATGTGCGTGTGCGTGTGTGTGTGTGTCTGTGAGCTCTTGGGTAAAGTTGCTTTGAACTCCCAGGCCAAAAGAAGAAACAGCCATAGTACCTCTAGGCAAGTGAAAAATGGACACAGCAGTAAAAAGGGCTACCCACACGGTAGGTGAAAATATCATCAAAAATTGACATAATTGACTCAAACTCGTTACTGGAGATACTGCTTGTTACTGTAAATCAACAAAGAACTAGTTTCAGTCTTCCTGCTTTTTGCCTTTTCATAATTCATATTCCAGCATATGTGACATGTGAGATTTCAAACACATTGGAGAGTTGGAGTCCTTGGAAAGGCTATATTTTCTTTACATTTCTTTTTGCATTCCTGGGGTCAGCCAAATGTTGTATGTACAAGGCAGACAGTTATACACACAAGATCCCTTTGGGATGCACTACTGGGTAGGAAAACTTCTATTTTTACAAGTAGGAAAGCTCAAGGCACATTACACTGAATGACAGTTATCTAAGCAAAACAAGCTCACAGCACTCAGTAGATTGGCGAACAAACTACCGGTTGAAGCTCATCGCAGTCCAGTGGTGGTTCTATGTTCTTCAAACCTAGGGGCACATCTGACTCTTACATGTAGCATTATAACTGAACCCTAACCCGCAGAAAAACAGGTTGTGGTCAGCCAAAAACTATATGACCACTAACAGCCATAATGGTGTGTGTGTGTGAGTGGTGCGAAGGCGTACATCAAAGAAAATCCCACACCAGTATCGACGACTTGACCCTGATCACCATTCTCATGGTCGGTCTGGGGGTTCATCTGCATGAATTGCAACACATGCATGTCACCACCATAGGCCTGCAGGAGTGTACAATCACTTCAGTAACCATGGCATCAAGAATGGTATGAACCATAGCTGAGTTCAGACTTCAAAATTAAGCAACTACTCACTTCATTAAAGTGGACAAGAAAGGTCAAATGCCTCAAAAAGGCATCAAACATAAGCTTCTCTGCAAGCAGTGGTTTCAAACAACTCACTTAGGTTTGTTGACCATTCCCAGGGAATGGCTGCTGTTGCAGGGTAGGAACTGCAGGAGTCTGCATGCACAAGAACATGAGAAACCTGGTAAATAATCAACATGACTACAAATTGTTATCAAGAGATGAAAACACCATCAATTCGGGAGATATAATTGACTCTATAAAGACTACAAAAATGCTTTGCCTATCAAGGTAATATCTCAACTGTCAACTTTAATTCGTCAAAAGTAGCTCCTCAGGCTAAAGAATGAAGAAATAACCAGATTTTTCCAAATTATGATGGATGAAAAAAAATAGCTTATGTGCAGTAGATGAACAGTACAGTTACCTAGAGCCAACTGGTTCTGCCCAAGGGCAGCAGTAAAAGTGAAGACAAAAGCTTTCCCCTCGGATAAAGATATGCTCAGATTTTGTTTCCAAATTTTTCTGCACTTCAGAAGGCTGTAAAACATGAAGTAATCCTACCATCCATTGATATCATATATACACACAAAAAAGTGAGTTCATAATAATGTTGGATTAGTACCTGACACGAGAACTCTCCTTAGCAGTGGGCGTACAAGGTTGCAAACCAACCCACCGAGATTCGAGTCTCACTTCTACTTTAATTCAAAGTGCGGGAAAATGAGTCGTCTCCTCACATCTCGGAAACAGATTAGTCCTACAAGAGAAGCAACTACCTTAATTCTTCTTCATCTCTTCATGCATCCTGTTCAGCCAATCGAGCCTTCCTTCATTGGTCTCCAAAGCACTGAACATCTCTCTATAATCCACATTCATGAAAAGCTTGGTGGCCGTGAAGAACAGATCGTTGCATTCCTTCGCCCCAGATTGCACAGCCAACTTGATGACGTCTTTAATCCCATGGCCTCTTCAAACATCAGTAGAAGATGTCACAGAAAGACTCCTGAGCCTTAGGGTTCTTTTGTTGCTTCCGTTTCTTCTTTGGACTAGCAGCAATGGCAGTAGCCCTCCGGTTTTCAGCTCCCTTTGCTTTCTGGCCAGATGCCTTGTTAGTTTCCAGATCATTGTTGTCTTCCAGTTCCAGATAAGTTGCCATCCTCAACCTCAAAGACATCGGTGGGGTCTTCTATATGCTCATCTGGGACCGCAGAAGTTGCAACGGTCACATGAGTCTTTTCAAACATGGTGGTAAACTCAGCAAGGTTTTCTGGTGCTCCGGTACGAAACTTTAAATATTCTGGGTGGGCCTAAAATAGGAATAAATTTACTTATTAGCATAAGCATGTTTTGTAAATTACACAAGGCCACGCTTGGCATCGGTGTAATTGAATATGGGTGTATTATTCTTACAAGTTTAACTTACCGGCCAACAGCTATTTCCGGCCGGAAATCAAAACGGCGGGCGGAGGTCTGTAAGTTTTATACGGGTGTATCTGGAATGAAAACGATAATCCAAGCAAAGCCTAAACTTGAAGGAGATACACTCCATTGGGCACACTACACTACCTCGATGAGCTTCACCCATCATTCATTGTCGGCAACTACTGTTCCAAAATTGATATCCCATTGCTGCCCAGTTGCAGCCTGTGTAAAGGTCACCCAATGACCATATTCTGTCTTCAAGAAGTCCCATCGGTTTTTTAACTGCTTCCTCTCATAATTTCTCCCTGTCCTAGCCAAGAACTTATGATGTAGATTCCTGTATCCTGTGGCATTCAGATATGCCTCTGGCCTGTTCCCGGCACTGACCTCCTCTTTACAGATCTCACAGAAAACTTTGTGTGCAAATGAATCCCATTTTTCCTTGACTTTCACACACCTCTCCATCTAATCAATCATAATTTAAATGCTTCATCAATTGGTAAAATAATAAGGTATGCAAAAAAAATATGCATTCATGATACATATATAGGCAATGCATATAAAAGCATGTACACAAAATTCGTTTGTTTATTATCTAAATTCGGTAAATGCATAACATATATGGATAGGTTAATTTTTCTAGTGTAAACACTTCACTCTGAAGGTGACATATATGGCCATTTCAGCCTGCTGGCCATTCATGTGCTACTTCCAGTTCGAAGCTACCCATTTCACTGTGACACCCAACCCAAGGACGCACTTGTGTAGAAAGCGAGTCTAGTTCAGAGTGATTATACATTATGTAATACAAATAAACAATAGAACCTCATGCATTTCTACACCCACGGTATAAAGCACCAATAGACATCGGATTATTACCTATCAGTGCTCGACTTGGGAAGTTGGGGATAATTTTGGGTGGAGTGGGAGCGGTACCTGGAGGGGCGAGGAAGACGGGCGCGCGACGAGGAAGCAGATTGCTGGGAGGCGATGCGTAGGGTGAGAGCCGCCGCCGGCCGTCGGCGTCGGGCCGAGGAGCGTGGGCGACGGCAACCCTAATCACATCCCCTTGCAGCGAGCCTTCTGCACGAGAACTTATTTTCTTTTTCTGGGGAAACATTTGGGGGGACAATCCTAAGTCGACCTCACGGGGGGTTAGAGCAACTCTAACAGTTTTCTTAAAAATATTTTCATAAACTCATCTTTTGGCCTTACCGTAGAAGTTAAGGAAAGTTTCTGAAATATGATTCAAAAAAAGTTTCTGAAATCAACTTTTGTTACTTCCCCTAAACTTCTTCCCCTAAATCCATTTTAATATTTTTAAATTAAACAAAAAATAGATAATTGTTAGGACCCACGAGTCATTGACACTGGCGGGCGGTGCGGTGGCCGGCAACGAGGGGCGTGGCGGCCGGCGCGCACAACGGAGGGGTGCAGGCGCAGGATTGATGAACCGTGTCATAGTGTCAGAAAGAAATACGGGTGATTTAGCTCTGAGTAAGATATGAAATGATTCATCAATGTTTCGAATCGCTCGAAAAAATCAACAATCAAACTGGTTTGACGAATCAGTAACGTATGCTTATCGTGACCAAATCATCTGCATAGGAGAGCATCGAACTATTCCCATGTCATGTCTGTCAATTTCTAATGAATCGACTGCAACCAAATGCTCGTGGAGGCGGAGAAACTGAGGATGGGCACAGGCACCCAGTATAATTCATGCATGGAGAACATCTGAAAGTACTTCTCACAGGTGTCTTCTAGAGATGTTGGTTTTCCTCGGTGAAAATTGGAAACGCCATGGACGGCGGCGATTAACTGAGGCCTGAGGGTGGCTATCACTTGAGATGATACCGAAGCAGGAAACATAGAAGGAGCACGATCATACCCATGACAGGGGTTGCCGCTGGCGACTTGAGGATCGCCGACGCCCCCTCCCTGATGAGAAGCATCGCACCTTGGCTTAACTGCCTGTGGAGGCTGCCTTTTGCGCCGAGAGGGGCGATGGGTTGTGAGGCATTCCACCCGTAATCGGTGTGGCTGCAGGGGATGCCACCTGCAACTGAGAGGCCGAGAGATCTAGCTTGGCGAAGCGCGCTTTGAGCTCTGGTTTCCATGCGGCGAGGGAGTCGATCTGGGCCGTCTGCGTGTTAGGCGCCTTGAGAGTGGAAGCGGAGATGTTGTCCTACTTGTTAGCATGGTCGATCGTGTTGGAGTTCATCTTGCCGAGGTAGGCATGAAGCTCGGGGTCCATGGATGCGACCAAAGCTTCACGGGCAACGTTGATGGTGGCGGAGGCGGTGGAACGGTAGTGGTTGGTCACTGATGCCATGATGTTAAGTTCTAGTTTCCTCTATTGTTGTGACGCCCGGATAATTAGGCTACAGTAAAACTCTGCTAATGATGCCACGTCACCTTTGTTACTGTTGCTAATCTTTCGTTAGTTCAAAACCGATTCAAATTTAAATTTAAAATTAAATCAAACGATAAAAGTTTTCAAACATTAAAACAAAAATGTTCGGTTTGTGCCCAATATTACATAGTTAATTTGGTGAAGAAAACACATGCTTAGAAAATGCATAAATATTTTAAATTGGATTAAAACAGAAAAGGGAAATAAATAAAATAAAAAGGAAAAACAGAGCTAACAAAAAAAAGGAAAAGAAAAGCAATCACCCCCCCCCCACACACTGGGCTCCGACCTAGCAGGCCACCGGCCCAACTGGGCCACGACCCACCACGCCGGCCCAACCGGCCACACCCCCCACTCCCTTATCCCCTCTCACACCCCACCCGAAACCCTATCTACTCCCCACTTCCCCCACGTCGCTCTCCCCTCCCCTTCCCCCGATCCAGATCGGATCGGGGCACGACGCCGCGGCGCCGCCGTCTCGCCGCCGCCAGAGCGCCTCCCACCGCCTCGCTTCTCTCCGCTTGTCGTCCCTGCCGAGCACCCCGACCCACGCCTTCTGCCCTTACGAATCACGGTGAGGCCCTGTGCCTCTTCCTTCTGTCGCCCTCATGGTCACTATGCGCGCCGCTGCCCTGCGTCTGCAGACGCCACGGGTCGCATACCAGGCCGATTCCACCGCGATTTCGCTAAGCAAGACGCGCTTCGCCGCCATCGCCCACGCCCAGAGCCACCGTCTCCACTCCGCTGGCGGTTCGCCCCGCCTTGGTTGCCATGGCGCGCCAAGGCTACTTCTTTCCTCAGACGCCTGCGTTCGAAGCTCCGGACGGGCTCGCGTTTCGCCACAAATTTCAGCCGCTTTTGCTCACAAGACGGCGCCGCCCGTCCCAAGGCCGCCTGTGGTCAAGACTGACGACCTCCCCCGCGTCCTTGTCGTGGCCGAGCCCGCTTGATGACCCACAAGTATAAGGGATCTATCGTAGTCCTTTCGATAAATAAGAGTGTCGAACCCAACGAGGAGCAGAAGGAAATGATAAGCGGTTTTTAGCAAGGTATTCTCTGCAAGTACTGAAATAAGTGGTAACAGATAGTTTTGTGATAAGATAATTTGTAACGAGCAACAAGTAACAAAAGTAAATAAAGTGCAGCAAGGTGGCCCAATCCTTTTTGTAGCAAAGGACAAGCTTGGACAAACTCTTATATAAGGAAAAGCGCTCCCGAGGACACATGGAAATATCGTCAAGCTAGTTTTCATCACATTCATATGATTCGCTCGGTACTTTGATAATTTGATATGTGGGTGGACCGGTGCTTGGGTGCTGTTCTTACTTGAACAAGCATCCCACTTATGATTAACCTCTATTGCAAGCATCATAACTACAACAAAAGTATTAAGGTAAACCTAACCATAGCATGAAACATATGGATCCAAATCGCCCTTTACGAAGCAACGCATAAACTAGGGTTTAAGCTTACATCACTCTAGCAACCCATCATCTACTTATTACTTCCCAATGCCTTCCTCTAGGCCCAAATAATGGTGAAGTGTTATGTAGTCGACGTTCACATAACACCACTAGAGGCTAGACAACATACATCTCATCAAAATATCGAGCGAATACCAAATTCACATGACTACTAATAGCAAGACTTCTCCCATGTCCTCGGGAACAAACGTAACTACTCACAAAGCATATTCATGTTCATAATCAGAGGGTATTAATATGCATAAAGGATCTGAACATATGATCTTCCACCAAATAAACCAACTAGCATCAACTATAAGGAGTAATCAACACTACTAGCAACCTACTAGTACCAATCCGGACTTGGAGACAAGAATTGGATACAAGAGATGAACTAGGGTTTTGAGAGGAGATGGTCTGGTGAAGATGTTGATGGAGATTGCCCTCTCCCGATGAGAGGAGGCGTTGGTGATGACGATGGCGATGATTTCCCTCCCGGAGGGAAGTGTCCCAGCGAACAGCCTCACGGAGCCCTAGATTGGTTCCAAGGTTCCGCCTCGTGGCGGCGTGAGTTTAAATCCCAAAAGGTTGCTTATGATTTTTCCTCATCGAAAGACCTCATATAGCGTAAGATGGCCATCGGAGAGCCAACGGGGCCCACGAGGTAGGGGGCGCGCCTTGGGGGTAGGGCGCCCCACCCTCGTGGGACAGGTGGGCCCCTCCGGTGAACTTCTTACGCTCAATATTTTTATTATTTCCAAAAATGACTTTCGTGGAGTTTGGGACTTTTGGAGTTGTGCGAGAATAGGTCTCTAATATTTGCTCCTTTTCCAAATTTCAGAATTCCACCGACATTCTCCTCCTTATGTAAACCTTGTAAAATAAGAGAGAATAGGCATAAGTATTGTGAGATAACATGTAATAACAGCCCATAATGCAATAAATATCGATATAAAAGCATGATGCAAAATGGACGTATCAACTCCCCGAGCTTAGACCTTGCTTGTCCTCAAGCGGAAGCCGATAACGATAAATATGTCCCCATGTTTAGAGGTAGAGGTGTCGATAAAAATAAAATACGGACATGAAGGCATCATGATTATTCTCATAACAAAGAACATATATAGATATTGTCATATGATTTCTTATGCTCAAGTAATAATCTATTCACAATGCAAAAGTACGAATCATAAACTTTATTGAGAACCAACAAACTATAATCCCAGTCATTGAAGCAATTGCAATTTATCATAACATTAGAAAGAGTCTATGTCAGAGCTTAATAGCAAGTCCACATACTCAACTATCATTTAGTCTTTCATAATTGCTAACACTCACGCGATACTTACAGTTACGGAGTTTTAATGGGACACGAGAGAGAAAGATAGGGGCTTGTAGTTTCGCCTACCAACCTTTTACCTCAAGGGTAATGTCAACAATAATAACTCATGCTCCCCTACATCCAATTAGATATATCTATCAGGATCTTTCCAACATACTGTGCTTGCCAAAGGATAAAATGAAAAAGGAAAGGTGAAGATCACCATGACTCTTGCATGAGGTAGAAGATAATAAATAAAAGATAGGCCCTTCGCAGAGGGAAGCGAGAGGTTGCCATGCACTATTATGGTTGGATGCACAAAATCTTAATGCGAAAGAACGTCACTTTATATTGCCCCTTGTGATATGAACCTTTATTATGCAGTCCGTCGCTTTTATTTCTTCCACATCACAAGATCGTATAAAGTTTATTTTCTCCCGCACTAATAAGTCATACATATTTAGAGAGCAATTTTTATTGCTTTGCACCGATGACAACTTACTTGAAGGATCTTACTCAATCCATAGGTAGGTATGGTGGACTCTCATGGCAAAACTGGTTTAAGGGTTTTTGGAAGCACAAGTAGTATCTCTACTTGGTGCTGAGAATTTGGCTAGCATGAGAGGGAAAGGCAAGCTCAACATGTTGGATGATCCATGACAATATACTTTATCTCAGATATAAGAAAACATAACCCATTACATTGTCTTCCTTGTCCAACATCAACTCTTTAGCATGTCATATTTTAATGAGTGCTCCCAATCATAAAAGATGTCAATGATAATATATTTATATGTGAAACCTCTATTTCCTTATTACTTCCTATTAACTGCAACGATGACCAAAGCTATGTCTGCCAACTCCCAACAACTTTTAATCATCATACTCTTTCTATGTGAAGTCACTACCCTCAATAAGATCAATATGAACTCTTGTTTCTTTTTATTCTTTTTCTTCTTTTCTTTTATTCACTCAAGATCATGGCAAAATAATCAAGCCCTTGACTCAACACTAATCTTTATTATATATATAGCTCACGGACTCGATTACATAGAGAGATCATAAAGCAAAACTCAAAACTAGATCATGCCATAAACTTTATTCTACTAGATCAAGATACTACTAATAGGATCGAACTAAGAAAAACGGTAAAGGTAGGAGATGTGATTGTGATACGATACCGGGGCACCTCCCCCAAGCTTGGCAGTTGCCAAGGGGAGTGCCCATACCCATGTGATTATATATCCTTCTTTGGTGACGGTGTAATATTCTTGGCGATGATGCCCCTCAGGATACGATTCTCCTCCTCGAGCTTATTGACTTGCTGGTTGAGGTCCATTATCTCCTTACGAAGCTTTCACAGAACTGCTAAGGCTCCTTGCACCCAAGGGTGTTGCATAGCTGCGGGAGAACAAGTGACACTCCTCTTCATATTTTCATAAGAAAGAAATCTAACATTGGAAGGGATAACCGAGTTTGGAATAGCTCAGCTCTGTAGTTCCCCCATCGTGAACCCAGCTCTAAGCAGAAGTGACTTCTTGATCCTCCATGGCATCAACCCTCATTAAGTCAGCCTCCATCTCTTCCTCCGTTCTTGGCCCAAAGTGGTCGTCATTGCCGCTCTTGGTTCCGATGCGGATGAGACACTTGGCTCCCCCAATCGACTCTTGAGAAGACATCTTGCTCTAATCTGCAGAAAGAATAACATTTCGAAACAAGAACAGAGGATATTTGCGTGATACGGGAGTCAAAACCTTCGGGAGAATATATAATTAATTTTTACCGACCAAAATACGTATCGTGCAAGAAAACGAGTCCGGAAGGCACACGAGGTGCCCACAAGGTAGGGGGGCGCGCCCTCCACCCTTGTGGAGCCCTCGTGTCCTTCCCGGACTGCTACTCCCTCCGTCCAGGTGCATAGGGCATCTAAGAAGTGACACAGTGAACTAGGCCTGCGTTGATTGGATGCTCACCATGTTTTTCTCCCCCTCTAGTTAATCCAGTATTAAGTGTTGTGATAGTTGGACTAACCATGCGTAGGCCAACGAGTTGTTTCACCCAATTCTTTAGGTCCAGCATGCATGCATGCAAAGAAAAAGTTAATGATGTGGCGCCTAATTACTTTGTACATGAAAGGAAGAGAAATGAGCAGTTGAAAACGCTTCATGCATTGGGTAGGCAGACGAGTTATTAGTGCTAACAAATGAAGGGTGACTAATATATTTGGAAAACCTAAATTCTCTTAGATGCCCTATGCATCTGGACGGAGGGAGTACTTATTTTTCTATTTTTCTAAATATTCCAAAACGGAGAAATATTGCCTTAAAAATGTTTTGGAGTCGGTTTACTTACCGTACCACATACCTATTACTTTTTGGAGTCTGAAACGTTCTGGAAAGTGTCCCTTATGTATTCCTTCGGGGTTACGGTTTCAATAACATTGGTTTCAACATTTATAGGATTACCTGAGATATAGTGTTTGATTCTTTGACCGTTTACCACCTTTGGATTCGTGCCTTGAAGTTATTGATTTTTATGGCACCTAACGATAGACCTCCTCGATAACGTAAGGGCCTTCCCATTTAGAGAGAAGGTTTCCTGCAAAAACCTTAAACGAGAGTTGTATAGCAATACATAATCACCTACATTAAACTCACGCTTTTGTATCCTTTTGTCATGCCATCTTTTAACTTTTTCTTTAAACAACTTGGCATTTTCATAAGCTTGGGTTCTCCATTCATCAAGTGAGCTAATATCAAATAACCTCTTCTCACCGCAAGTTTGAAATCATAGTTGAGCTCTTTAATAGCCCAATATGCCTTATGTTCTAGTTCGAGAGGTAAATGACATGCTTTTCCATAAACCATTTTATATGGAGACATACCCATAGGATTTTTATATGCAGTTCTATAGGCCCATAGTGCATCATCAAGTTTCTTGGACCAATTCTTTCTAGACCTATTGACAGTCTTTTTGCATAATTAATTTGAGCTCTCTATTACTCAATTCTACTTGACCACTAGATTGTGGGTGATAAGGAGATGGAATTATATGATTAACATCATACTTAGCAAGCATTTTACGGAAAGCACCATGAATAAAATGTGAACCACCATCAGTCATTAAATATCTAGGGACTCCAAACCTCAGAAAAATAACTTCCTTAAGCATTTTAATAGAAGTGTTATGATGAGCACTACTAGTTGGAATAGCTTCTACCCACTTAGTAACGTAATCAACAACAACTAAAATATGTGTATAACCATTAGAGGCAGGAAAAGGTCCCATATAATCAAAGCCCCAAACATCAAATGGTTCAATAACAAGTGAATAATTCATAGGCATTTCTTGACGTCTACTAATATTACCAATTCTTTGGCATTCATCACAAGATGAGACGAACTTACGGGCATCCTTGAAGAGAGTAGGCCAATAAAAACCGGATTGCAATACCTTATGTGCAGTTCTATCTCCCGCGTGGTGTCCTCCATAAGCTTCAGAGTGACACTTGCGTAGGATCTGGTCCTGTTCATGCTCAGGTACACAACATCTAATAACACCATCTACTCCTTCTTTATAAAGATGTGGGTCATCCCAAAAGTAATGTCTCAAATCATAGAAAAACTTTTTCTTTTCTTTGGTATGTGAAACTAGGCGGTATAAATTTAGCAACAATGTAATTAGCATAATCAGCATACCATGGAGTACTACGAGAAGTATTTATGACATTTAATTGCTCATCAGGAAAGCTATCATCAATATGTAGTGGGTCATCAAGAACATTTTCTAACCTAGACAAGTTATGCGCAGCGGGGTTCTCAGCTCCTTTCTATCAATAATATGCAAATCAAATTCTTGTAGCAGGAGAACCCATCTAATAAGTCTAGGTTTAGCATCTTTCTTTTCCATAAGATATTTAATAGCAGCACGATCGGTGTGAATAGTTACTTTAGAATCAACAATATGAGGTCTGAACTTATCACAAGCAAATACAAGCGCTAACAGTTCCTTCTCATTAGTAGCATAATTTCTTTGAGCATTGTCTAGAGTCTTACTAGCATAATGGATAACATTTAATTTCTTATCAACTCTTTGCCCTAGAACAACACCTACACAAAGATAATCACTAGCATCACACATAATTTCAAAGGGTAAATTCCAATCGAATTGGTCGACAATAGGTGCAGAGATCAATGCTTTCTTAAGTATTTCAAATGCTTCTACACAATCATCATCAAAGACAAATTGTATATCTTTTGTAATAAATTGGTCGAGGTCGAGAAATTTTTGAGAAGTCCTTAATGAACCTCCTATAAAATCCGGGCGTGACCAAGGAAACTTCTTATACCTTTGATGTCCTTGGGACATGGCATCTTTCAATAGCATCAACCTTGGCTTTATCAACTTCAATACCTCTTAGAAACTTTATGCCCCAAGACAATACCTTCATTAACCATAAAGTGTCACTTTTCCCAATTCAAGACAAGATTAGTTTCTTCACATCTCTGCAAAACTCGATCAAGATTGCTCAAGCAATCATCAAAAGAGGATCCATAAACGGAAAAGTCGTCCATGAAAGCCTCACAAATCTTTTCACAAAGTCACAGAATATAGCCATCATGCATCTTTGAAAGGTAGCATGTGCATTACATAAACCAAAAGGCATACGTCTATAAGCAAAAGTACAAAAAGGGCAAGTAAAAGTAGTTTTTGATTGTTCTTTAGCTGACACAGGTATTTGAGAGAAACCAGAATAACCATCTAGAAAGCAATAGTGTGTATGTTTGCATAACCTTTCTAGCATTTGATCGATAAAAGGTAAGGGGTAATGATCCTTTTTAGTAGCCTTATTTAATTTACGGAAATCAATTACCATCCTATAACCTGTAATAATTCTTTGCGGAATCAATTCATCTTTATCATTAGGAACAACAATAACACCTCCCTTCTTAGGGACACAATGGACAGGACTTACCCACTGACTATCAGCAACGGGATAAATTATACCTGCCTCCAGAAGCTTTAGTATTTCTTTTCTTACCACTTCTTTCATCTTAGGATTCAGCCTTCTTTGATGATCACGGACTGATTTGGCATCTTCTTCCAAATTTATTTTATCTTTGACATAGAGTGGGACTAATGCCCTTAAGATCATCAAGAGTATATCCAATACCAAAGACGGTGCTTCTTGAGTTTTCAATAATCTCTCTTCTTCATGTTCGAAAGGTTAGCACTAATAATAACAGGATATATCTTCTTTTCATCAAGATAAGCATATTTAAGATTATCAGGCAATGGTTTAAGCTCAAACACGGGATCACCCTTGGGTGGAGGAGGATCCCCTAGGATTTCAACAGGCAAATTGTGTTTCAGAATAGGTTCCTTCTTAAAGAATACTTCATCTATTTCCCTTCTTTCATTCATAAACATATCATTTTCATGGTCTAGCAAATATTGTTCTAAAGGATCACTAGGAGGTACGGCAATAGAAGCAAGACCAATAATTTCATCCTTACTAGGCAATTCTTCTTCACGGTGTTGTCTACTAAATTTAGAGAAATTAAACTCATGAGACATATCACCCAAACCAATAGTAACAACATTCTTTTCGCAGTCTATCTTAGCATTAACAGTGTTCAAGAAGTGTCTACCAAATATAATGGGACAAAAGCTATCTTGTGGGGAACCAAGAACAAGAAAATCAGCAGGATATTTAGTTTTCCCACACAAGACTTCAAAATCTCTAACAATTCCCATTGCTGATATAGTATCTCTATTGGCAAGTTTAATTGTAACATCAATTCCTTCTAACTCAGCAGGTGCAATTTCATGCTTAATTTCTTCGTATAAAGTATGCGGTATAACACTAGCACTAGCACCCATATCACATAAGCCATGATAACAATGATCTCCTATTTTAACAGAAATAACAGGCATGCCTACCACATGTCTATGTTTATCTTTAGCACAAGGTTTGGCAATTCTAGCGGTTTCACCGCAGAAATGAATAACATGCCCATCAATATTATCAGACAAGAGATCTTTAACAATAGCAATATTAGGTTCAACTTTGACTTGTTCAGGAGGTGTATAAATTCTAATATTACTTTTACGAACCACAGTTGAAGCTTTAGCATGATCCTTTATTCTAACAGAGAAAGGTGGTTTCTCAACATAAGAAGTAGGAACAATAGGATCATTATAAGTGATAGTCTTTTCTTCAACTTGAATAGGTGCAGCTACTTTTACTTCTATGGGAGGATGATATTTAAACCACTTCTCCTTGGGGAGATCAACATAAGTAGCAAAAGATTCACGAGAAGAAGCTACTATCTCGAGTCAAGTCCATATTTAGTGCTAAATTTATGGAAAACATCGGTATCCATAAAAGACTTAACACAATCAAACTTAGGTGTCATACCTGACTCCTTACCTTCGTCAAGATCCCAATCTTCAGAGTTGCGTTTAATTCTATCCAATAGATTCCATTTGAATTCAATAGTCTTCATCATAAAAGAGCCAGCACAAGAAGTATCGAGCATGATGCGATTATTTTCAGAAAGCCGGGCATAAAATTTTTGAAGAATTATTTCTCTTGAGAGCTCATGATTGGGGCATGAATATAACATTGATTTAAGCCTCCCCCAAGATTGAGCGATGCTTTCTCCTTCGCGAGGCCAAAAATTACATATACAATTGCGATCACGATGAACAAGATGCATAGGATAATACTTACGATGAAATTCCAACTTCATTCGCTTTATAGTTCCATGATCCCGTATCATCACATAGCCTATACCATGTCGATGCATCTCCCTTCAAAGATAAATGGAAGACCTTCTTCTTAACAACATCATCGGGTATACTGCAAGCTTAAATAATCCACAAACTTCATCCACATAGAGTAGATGTTCATCGGGATGCTTTGTTCCATCTCACGTAAAAGGGTTATCAAGCAGTTTTTCTAACATACCAAGCAACTTCAAAGGGAATAATTTCATTTTCAGTAGGTTCAGTAGGTTGAGGAGCAATTCTTTGTTTCTCTTGGTCGGGGTGAAGATACCTTAACAAGCCCCTCGTGAGGATTACTTTCCATAGTAACAAGTGACGATGAAATTTCAGCACACTATATAAATTTTTCCTTACCAAATTCCACCTACCAAAGGCGCTTCACTCCCCGGCAACGGTGCCAGAAAAAATTCTTGATGATCCACAAGTATAGGGAATCTATCGTAGTCCTTTTGATAAGTAAGAGTGTCGAACCCAACGAGGAGCAGAAGGAAATGATAAGCGGTTTTCAGCAAGGTATTCTCTGCAAATCTTGAAATAAGTGGTAACAGATAGTTTTGTGATAAGATAATTTTTAACGAGCAACAGGTAACAAAAGTAAATAAAGTGCAGCAAGGTGGCCCAATCCTTTTTGTAGCAAAGGACAAGCCTGGACAAACTCTTATATAAGGAAAAGCGCTCCCGAGGACACATGGGAATATCGTCAAGCTAGTTTTCATCACGTTTATATGATTCGCGTTCGGTACTTTGATAATTTGATATGTGGGTGGACCGGTGCTTGGGTGCTATTCTTACTTGAACAAGCATCTCACTTATGATTAACCTCTATTGCAAGCATCTGCAACTACAACAAAAGTATTAAGGTAAACCTAACCATAGCATGAAACATATGGATCCAAATCGGCCCCTTACGAAGCAACGCATAAACTAGGGTTAAGCTTCTGTCACTCTAGCAACCCATCATCTACTTTCTACTTCCCAATGCCTTCCTCTAGGCCCAAATAATGGTGAAGTGTTATGTAGTCGACGTTCACATAACACCACTAGAGGCTAGACAACATACATCTATTCAAAATATCGAACGAATACCAAATTCACATGACTACTAATAGCAAGACTTCTCCCGTGTCCTCAGGAACAAACGTAACTACTCACAAAGCATATTCATGTTCATAATCAGAGGGGTATTAATATGCATAAAGGATCTGAACATATGATCTTCCACCAAATAAACCAACTAGCATAAACTACAAGGAGTAATCAACACTACTAGCAACCTACTAGTACCAATCCCGGACATTGAGACAAGAATTGGATACAAGAGATGAACTAGGGTTTTGAGAGGAGATGGTGCTGGTGAAGATGTTGATGGAGATTGCCCTCTTCTGATGAGAGGAGCATTGGTGATGACGATGGCGATGATTTCCCCCTCCCGGAGGGAAGTGTCCCCGGCAGAACAGCTCTGCCGGAGCCCTAGATTGGTTCCGCCAAGGTTCCGCCTCGTGGCGGCGGAGTTTCGTCCCGAAAGGTTGCTTATGATTTTTTCCTCATCGAAAGACCTCATATAGCAGAAGATGGCCATCGGAGAGCCAACGGGGGGCCCACGAGGTAGGGGGCGCGCCACAGGGTTAGGCGCGCCCCCACCCTCGTGGATGTGTGGGCCCCTCCGTGAACTTCTTCCGCTCAATATTTTTATTATTTCCAAAAATGACTTTCGTGGAGTTTCAGGACTTTTGGAGTTGTGCAGAATAGGTCTCTAATATTTGCTCCTTTTCCACAAATGCCTGACCATGGTCGGGTCAGACTTGCGCTTGGTCACAACATGATGTTTATGTCGACCTACTCAATTCCCCTTGGAGGTGAAAAGATACTTATTCATGGGTGGTCTCAAATAATGAAGGCTCGTCCATCTTGGAGAATAGGACAGAAGATTATGTTCATGCTTTTCCATGGCTCTAAAGCGAATATCCTGTTTATTGACCATGTTGCGAGATGAAGCCACTTTCGGAAGGTTGTGGATGCGCGGGGTGGCGCCTGGACCTTGTCCTGGGGCTTGGCGGCCTCACCCTTGGTTAACTGTAGGAAAAGTAGCACTGTTTGAGGCGTGCTTTATGCAGTTGAACCTCGTATAAGTACTCATCTTGCTTTCGACTTTGGTTGTTAAGTGCCCCACTGGTTTCAATTAAAGTTGTTAAGTACTCGCTGCTTTTTACAGCCTGTCGTGTTTCTTGATCTTGTCTTCCTCCGGCCTTAAAACCAAACCAGCGTGGGCCGCCTGCTTCCGCCTCCCACGGCTGGCTGTGCCTTAGCGCACGCATCGCCGCCCCACCGTCTCCTAAATCGTTAACACCGATGTCCTCCGCGCGGTTTGGTGCGCTCGCCGTGGCGCCGCCCTCTCGCGTTGTCAACATGGTCAACAAACAACAAGAATCGGCAGAAGTACGTGGAGAGGATGACAATAGGGGCCCACCACGTCAGCGTATGGAAAATAAAATGCTTCCTCCTAGTGTTTTTCTGACATCTGGGACCCACGACATTGTGAGCGTATATAGTCAATAGACAAGAGAACATCACAAGATCGGCTGACACCTGGGACGTAGCTACTCGAACAGTATTTTTTTTGTTTGGTAGTGTTGAGACGGAGCAGGGTTTGAACTGGGCTGTGGCCCGTCTAGGCCAGGCTTATATTTTATGTTCACCATGTGACCAGCCCAGCTATTTTTTCTTTGTGAAAATGAGCCCAGTTTATTTTTTTCGAAGAATACCCAATCCAGGCCTATTTATTTTTCTCATACGATGGGATGCAACTCTTTCAAGACGCCTGCAAATCTTGAAAGTAATATGAAATGAGTTGTAAATATAAAAACAGATGACAAATTGGCAATTACTTTATAATTTCTGAATTTTTTCACATTTTCAGATTCCTATTTCACCGGGCATTAACCTAATTTAAATATATCTTTAAAGTACTTCAAATCTGGCTCGATATTTCAGTATTAAAAATAGTTTGGAACCCACAGAAATATGCGAAATTGGCCCCGCCAACAGAAACGCATCGCAATAAATTGCAAAAGAAGTTGTCGTGAGCTATATATAAATTATTAGAAAAAGAGGGAGTGGTCTGACTTGTGGGCTTGTTTAGTTGACGCGTATGCAAGATTTTTTTAATTATTATATACGTCAACAAACGATTCTAGCTGACGTAACCGTTGGATGTCAATCCAACGGTCGTCGAGTTTCTTCAATCTCTGATCTTCTTGCTCCGGCCTTAAAGCAGCGCCGGCGGGACCGCCACTCTCCGCCTCCGTGGCGGTTTGTCTTTGCCTTGTGAGCCTCAGCGCTCCCTACTACTCCCACCGCTGGCCAGGGCATCCCTCTACTCACCCACCCCCCTGTTATTCTGCGGCGACGGCAACCTCACACCGCAGCCGAACCGGTGAACGCTCGTACTCCTCTCCGCGTGGGCATCCACTGCCGTGTCTTCCCCGGCTCCGTGTCGTCCCCTTCCTAGGCCTCGCCGTCGTCCACCGCCGTGGTGTTCTCGGCGCGGCGTGGTCAATGTGGTCAACGACCGACTTCCATCGGAAGAAATCAGACGTGGAGAGGTGACAATTTGGGTCCATGGCAGCCGCAAGGAAGTGCCTCCTTATTACGCGGAAAATAATTATTCCTCCACCGACAATGGGACCCATCGGACGGGCCACCAGTATTTTGCGAAAAATCGTTTCCCCATTGCTGGGACCCACCGGACGGGCCATCGTATTCATAAAAAAAACGTTCCACATTGTCGGCTCGGACCCACCGGAAGTGCCTCCTTATTACGCACAAAAATGAATACTCCCGGCTAGTTGGGACCCACCTTGGTGGGAGGCTGACTTAATGGGCCTACTAAGTTGACGGGACGAAGGGCTTTGTCAACTTAGTCAATATGAGCGATTCTAGCTACTGTGACTGTACGATTTCCATTCAACGGCCGTATTGCTTCTTCAACCTCTGGTCTTCTTGCTCCGGCCGCCCAAAGCGGCCGCTCGTGCCGCATGCTCCTGCCTCCCGTGGCGGCTGTGCTTGCGCAGAGGCCTCACCTCCCCTACTATTTCCACTTTGCTTGGCGAGGCCTGCGGCGGCAACTGACCTCACACCGCCGAACGGTGAACCCTCGTACTCCTCTCCGCGGGCTTCCACTGCTAGCGTCTTCCCGGCTCCGTGTTGTCCCCTTCCTAGGCCTCGCCGTCGTCCACCGCCGTGGTGCTTTCTTGTGGCGTGGTCAATGTGGTCAACGACCGACTTTCATCGGAAGAGTAATCTTGGCGTGGAGATGCCGAATTTGGGTCCACGGCCGCAGCAAGGAAGTGCCTCCTTATTACGCGCAAAATAATTATTCTTCACACGATGGCGGGGACCCACCGGAGGGCCACCGATTTCGCGAAAAAACGTTTCCCCGACCATTTGGGACCCACCAGCTACACCTTCGCACACAAGGAAGTGCGTCCGGGCAAAAAAAAACAAAACGATTCGCCCCCCTGATTGCTGGGACCCACCAGCTACATCTTTGCACGCAAGGAAGTGCCTGACAGTCGGGACCCACCTTGTCGAAGCATACGTAGCGTTGTCATTCTGGTCGCGAACGTGTACGTACATATATACTGGTGGATGTAGAGCGGCGCCGCGTGTCGTAGTAGGCGCGCCGTAGCATGTACACGTCGCATACCGCGACCAGGGTGCAAGAAAGAAAATACGTCCACGTATGTGTACATATGGGCGGGGTCTCGAACGCCTACTCACGCATACGTACGGCCAGGGCTCGTTGACATGGCTGGGTCGGAACAGAGAAACGTACTCGTCGTGTTCATGGGGAGGCAACGGAATGCGTCGTGTTCATGGGGAGGCAACGGAATGCCTCGTGTTCATCGGGAGGCAACGGAACGCGTGGGAGCCAACTGGCTGGGTCGGAACGGAATGTGTGGTCGTGTTCATCGGGGCTTGGGCCAGGCGAGCGATGGAAACGAGGCACGGCATACCGCAAAAGCGGAGAAGCGACCTTGTGTTCGACCGCCACGTTCAAAGCGGTATCATGTTCATCGGGAGAAGTGCAGCGTCTTGCAAAGCAGACGAAACAAACCTTCTACGGTCGAAACGGGGGTCCTGTTGATCGGGAGGGGTGTGGCGTACCACAAAACGGACGAAACAGACTTGTGTTGGAGCGCTACGGTCGAAACGGGGTTACATTCGCCGGGGCGGGTGTGGCGTACCGCAAGCAGGACTTCACGGATCTTGTTCATCTCCATCGTCGACCTCCTCCGGCCTCCACGGGCTACCGTCGACCTCCTCCGGCCTCCACGGGCTCCTGTTCATCCAGCCTCCACCGCGCTACTCCACCGCCACTTGTTCAACCACCCTCCACCATATCCTGTTCATCCAGCCCTCCACACCACGGGGTCTGTTCAACCACCCCTCCACGGGCACCCCTTCACCGCTTCATCGCTCATCCAGCCCTCCACACCACGGGATCTGTTCATCCACCCCTCCACGGACACCCCTCCACCGTCTCATCGTTCATCTAGCCTCCCACCACACCACGGGTCCTGTTCATCCAGGTAACGCCACCGCTCACTGTTCATCCAAACCCCGTAACACTCACTTTGTTCATCCAATCGATCGGCTTGATTAGCGGCAGAGCGAAGAATCTCTCGATCGGGTTCGATTAACAGCCATCGATCGATCGCTCGGGTTCGATAACGTGTAGCCTGCGGTGCAATTGCTCGGATTGATTTAGAGCCCAACGCCTCGCTTCGAGTTCGATTAAAGCCAACGCCTACTTTGCAGCGTGCGTGTCTGAGAGAAAGCAGCGCATCGCTTCGGCCCCGACCTCCCACCGTAACCGGGAACTCGCCGAAATTTTCCTCGCCCTCGCTTCTACGACGGTTTTTTCCGATCATGGACGGCCCAAAGAATGTCATGCAGCTGTGTCTTCGGCCCGCCCAGGACGAAAATCCCATTTTATGTCATGATTTTTTGTCATAGAAGTAGGATCCCACCACATCTATGATGATACCGGGTTTTGTCACAATTATCGTCATAGAAGTGTTATATGTATGACAGAAAAAAATTTCGTTCGGCCCAAAATATCACGGATGTGTCTTTTTTTTGTAGTGGTGAGTTGCCATGACAACATTTTTTTTGCTGCCATGGTAGTGTTTCCTTGACCCAGATGTTTTGTCTACATGGCAGTGTCTTTGTCTGGAGTCGTCGAGCTGTCAGTTGGGAGATGACACTAACTTGCTCGTCCGGTAGCTGGAACTGCGGTTGCCTTTGTCCACACGCCTGACCACCGTAGTGCACTAATTCTGACGCAGGATCAGGATGTCGTCGGTGGCCACCACAGACGGCACATGCACCTCCTGATATGTCATCCTCTACTTTTGGTTGGGCACGAATCGTCTTCCTTGTCGTGATATCTAGATTGATCTCCCTCCCTCCTCAAGCGCCTCCTCCTTCTCTGTCATCCTCTACTCCTCACTGGGCACCAATCGTCCCCTGCAGTGATATTTAGATCATAGCTGCCAAACGGCCTGGCGCGGCACGACATGGCCCGGCCCATTGTAATCGTGCCTGGCGTGACACGGCCCGTCAGGGCATGATTATTATATGGGTTGTGCCGTGCCGGCCCGCGTGCTACAACCTGCAGCCTAGGCATGACCCAGTTGCTAATTGGGGCGGCCCACCGGCACGCCAAGCACGTTGGCCTGCCTGCTGTTTGGCCTACTAGGCGTTTTTGGCCTATTTTCACCAACTCGGCTAGTATTAGGCCATATAGAGATATATAAAAAATTAAAAAGATATAAAAAGATAATCGGGCCGTGCCGTGCCAGCCCGCGTGCTCAGCCTAGCAGCCCAAGCACGGCCCCAGGGCGTGCCGCGTGCCGGGCACGACCCATTTAGCCCGTGCCGGCGTGCTCGTGGGCCGGCCTGGTTGGCCCGACCCATTTGGCCGGCTATAATTTAGATTGATCTCCCTCCCTCCTCAAGCGCCTCCTCCTCCACCAGCCTCTGCTCCTCGTAAGGCATCTATCGTATGCAATACCATGATATCTAGATCGATACCCCTCTCTCTCTCTATGTATAAGTGTAGGGAATCAAGCAGACAATCTAGATGGGAATTATGTTCGCTTGATTTCAGGACATAGTCTTGATGGGAATCATGTTTGTTTGCTTGGAGGATCGTATGGACCCCCCCCCCCCCCATTTTTTTGCTCTGGTCTATAATTGATTTTTTTTCTAGCGGTTTTCTTACCACGAGAAGGAGGTGGACGGCAAACCTCGATGTGCGAAACCTAGATGTACAAACAAAAACTTGGCAGAAACAGTTCCCCCCTTTATTATTAGGAATTTCTTTAAGGCAATACATATATTATTACATGACAGTGTAGGGCTCATTTTTTTCAAAAATTTAATTCGGTGCCCGGGTTCATCTACACCCGGAGAACAGTAAATGTTCTTGAAATGTGTGATGTTCTACACCCGAAAAAAAATCAAAAAAATTGAATATTTTTGTTGTGCAAGATGCTCAAATTGAACATATTCTTTTTTCAAGAACATCACGCTTTTGAGCATCTTGCAACACAAAACAATTCAATCTTTTTTAATTTTATTGCTATTTTTTAATTTTACGTTCACACCCGGGTGTAGATGAGCCGAGGTGAAGAATGGTTATTTTCCCTTTTCCCTGCTTTTGCGCATGTTACACAACTCGGCCCAATAGCGGCCAATATTGCTAGCCCATATCTCCATCCGAGCGTCACATTCCCCTAAAATAAAAGTAGAGCGCCACATTGTCTCAAAAAAAAAGTAGAGTGCCACAAGTTTTCACATATAGCCTAAAAAATATAGTAACACACGTATAAAATATGTATTTGATTTGTTTTCCATAGTATTGTATAATTTATAAAGCCGTATTTAAGTTTGTTTCGGATCCCGAACCCTGTAATCCGTCGTCGGCGCAGATTTATAAATTCCTCCATCTTTGTCTCCGCTCAACTCTCTCCTTCCTCCATCTTTTTTTTTGCGAGAAGAAGACGATTTCATTGATGCATTGTTCTTACAGAAAAACCCAGGAAACAAAGGAAATTACAACGAAGACCTCCTGAGCTCGGCTTCGCCGTCGACGAACGAGAGAAAGCAGCGCTGCCTTTGCTCGTCCACGAGCCAAGGATCGACGAAAGCATCCCCAAGGCACGGGAAGTTCATGCTCACCGCCTTTAGGGTAACGCCGACCAACGGCTCCGCCAATGCACCACGCCGCCGTCTTCAGCGGCTTGAAACCCAGATCCGCCGACGGATCTCGGTCAGAAGACCGCACCGCAGATCCACCGATCCGCGGCGGTGAGGAAGCGGCGCTTGACCACGGAGCTCACGAGCGCCGCCGTCGAAGGTCGCGGACTGCACCAAACACTTCACCGGCGACTCCACCACCTCCATGGCTCCGCCCGCAGACACTACAGATCCTACACTATATACAATCACAAACGGGATCCCCGCCCTCCGCCACGGAATGGCCGGGAGGGCGAGAGATCCGGCGAGACTGCGGTGGCGAGGTGGATCGGCGGGGGGATTTCAGAAATCGCCCTCTGTTACTGTGCGGGAGAGGGGAGACGTCCTTGGCTCGTCTGGTGTTCCTTCCTCCATCTTTTCACGTACAATTTTCTCAAAAAAAAAAACACGTACGAAGATGCTGGGGTGACATGCGTCATCCGAGGACTACATAACAAATCCGAGCACTTACCAATTTCTTACGGTAAAAAAATACATATGCGATTTGTTTACGGTAAAAGGATACGTATTCGACTTGTTTCCGGTATAAAATACGCGTATTCGGCTTGTTTACGATACTACCAGTATAAAGCCGTACCCTAACCCGTCGCCCAGATCGATAATTTGATTTCTCCGTCTTTGCCTCGGCTCAAAGTCTCTTCTTGCTCCCGCGCTCTCGCTGCTCCAAGCCAGATTTAGGTTTTCGATTGATTTCCACAGCCGCCGCTATGTCGTCCGTCGAGATCCCGCTGCAGGGCGCGAGCGCCATGCTCGTCATGAACGGGTCTTTCACCTTCGTGGATCCCGTCCAGCCGGCGCAGATGCGCGACCCCGGCGGGAAGAAGAGAGATCGCTGCGGGGATCTCCTTCTCGCCGACGACTCCGAGGCTGCAGGTTGGTCGTCCGCGATCCTGGACCGCAGCCTCGCCCTCCGCCGTCGGCGAGGCCCATCTCCCCCTTCCTTCCACCGCGGCTGCCTCGTCGTGACGGAGGCGCAGAACAGCCGTGACCAGGAGACGGCTCCGGCAGTTGTGGCAGAAGAAATCCTGGATCGGCAAGGGAGTGAAAAGGAGCCGACTGTCGAGGAGCTAGTCTACTGGACAGTCATCTAGTCGTATCAACCAAACCCCCCTGGTCGTGCTGCCCAAATTGCTTGAAGAAGGTTCGATCTTTTACCCTCTCTTTGTGTCTAATTGCAGAGTTTATTTCAGGCTATAAGAGTAACTTGCTTTCTCTTGTTTTTCTGTCAATCAATGTCGAGAACGTACAACCGAATTAAACTCACTGATGGCATTCACGTTGCTGAGTGTTGAGGAGGCAACCAGAAGTAAACGGACTAGAAGTCAAAAACACCCAGCAGGATGTGCTGGAAGCCCAAGGCAGGGAAGAGGAAGCGCTGATTGCTGCCGATGGCGAGGAGTTCTTCAACCTAGTTGTCATCTGCTCTAATCTTCCAAGTTTTGTAGCAAGAGTTCCTCCTCTGGTTGTCTTTCAATGTGTTTATGCCAATTGATGGGCCCTGTTAGGCTGTTACAGAGTCCGGGTCATGTGTTCAAGTCGATAAGTTAGGATGTGTAATCGGCTTGTTTGATAAATAAATTGATCTACTTAAGCTGAGTTGTGATGTGCACTCACATCGGGCTACTGTTCTGTGACCTCTTCAGCAGGCATTGCCTCCACCAACTCTGTTATCTTTCACTTTATTCCTCCTTCCTATTCCTCAGTAACTATTTCACCCCGAGTAACTGCCCTTCATACCTCTGCAGCGGCTGTGGCGCGAGGGTTGGGATGCAGTGCCTAGGTGCTTCTTGGCTAGTGATTTTGGCCTATATGATTATCTCAATATTTTAGATAAACCCACTGCCTTATCAGATTTATATTAATGTCAATTGGTAGGTCATGGTCATATAGTGTTTATTTTATGTATTTTCAGATTTAGAATTTTCAAAACATTAGTTGTTTGACACCTGCAATTTTCTGATGGTTGCGATTAAGATTTCTCTAGTGACAGGCTTGGTGGGATTTATGGAGTGGGTAATGCTCATTTAATATTGTGATCAATTTTCAACTGATTGATGCGCGAGGTACCATTAAGGTCGATCTGCTCTATTGTGAACTGTGATTATTTAGTTTGTATATGATTTAACTGAAACTTATCCAAGCACTAGGCTGTATGTAGCCATGTGTTTTATATGATGCTGTCTGTTGACAAGGACACTTCTCTATTTTCTTTTTTTTTCCGTGAATACGCAGAGCTTGTGTATTATTTCATTGATAGAAAGGAGAGAAATAACAGTAACATACAGGAGAGAAGGCAGGGGCACCACACTAGGTGTGGGAAGAGCAGGATGTCCTATTAGTGCCTGCTAAGCAAATGCTAATTATTTTAGTCTATCTATATCTTTACTTAGCAAATGTTTCATTTTTCTGCTGGAGTTGTAGTAGTTAATTTTTTTTTTGTAGTTTAAAGTTTGCACGGTCAATTTATGAACTGATAATTGTAGTACATATAGGTGTATGCAAAAGTTCTTAATTCAGGTAGGAAAAGCAGTGGAATGGCTTGATCTTTGCATACCTTTTTTGATGTATGATACCTAATTTTCACTTACAATATTGGAATAAACCTCCCCAAATCTGTAGAGAGGTTGCAGAATTCAGAATATCCTTCATAAGTTGTCCAACATTTTCCTTCTTGAACATGTCTTAAGTCATGATTTGTGCTGTTATATTCATATGACTTCAGAATTACGAGCTTCATATTTCTATAATCCCTGATTTCTCTCCTATTTTTTCTTCATTTTGCCCACGTACAGGATTTGAGCTGCTTTTAATTATTTTAGTTCATTTCTTGATATGTTATTTCATGCAAGATAGGGTTGATGGTACAACTACCCACCGATAGCTACGAAATTCATCGCCGCATGCAAAAAGATAAATGTATCTACAGTTCTGTCCTAAATGTTTAGGTGACCTTATATATGTGAAGTGTATGAGTGTTTTGCCATATTAAGCAGTGGCTACATAATATAATATCTTCCTACTATGTAGATTTATAAACTATCACAGGCAACTTCCAAGTTCTATTTTTCTGAATTTTTTTCTTAACCAAAGTATATAGTGGGTTGCGGGTGGTGCAATAACTCACATTACGTAGCCGTTTGCTGCTTGCACCATAAGGCTAGATTAGTGCAAGAGCTTTGCCTTTGTGAGTAAATTTGTCTGAATTAATCTCCAGTCCTTCCATTTTGTATTACTTTTATATCAAATTGCTCTGGTGAACCTGACGGGCAACATGGAGAGCTTAATGACTCAAGTATGATGATATTACTTCAAGGTATGTGGCCCTTTTGCCATATTTGGCATACCATATAGTTCATCTGGTTGTGCCAAATCTGAATTATTAGCAATACCTTCAGAAATAAAAAAGAAATAAAGGATTAAGATCTTCTACTCTTTCCTATAGATGGTGCATTATATGAGGACCCAACATTTGAGGAGATTCTCATCCTCAAACTGTATATAATCTCTTGATCATATAACACTGTTTTACGGACATTTCAGTTTTACGGTACTGAACATTTCAAGGTGGATTTTGAAACTCCTTTTGTGAGGGTCCAATCTACTCGTCAATTCCTTGGTGATCACACTTATAAAAATCATGGAAAAGAAAATATTTGAGTTATATGTGGAAGAAACAGAATTATATTCATAGAGCTAAGTAGTTTCTGTTAGACACATATTTAGTGCATGTCAGCTTCTCTAGTTGTTCTACACGGCTTGATGAGTAATATTATCCATATAAGTAGTGTTTTACCCAAAGTTATTGATTTTTTCATATTTGTACTGAGATATCTGATTCAAATATTAAATTATTATGTAAGCTCAACATTTCAATACACACATGACTTATTTTACATCATGTTTTATTCAGCATTTGTTCTATCCTCATTGCAGTAGGTGTTCACATTTTGCATATTCTCCTATCTGTGTGTAACAATACAACAGTATATGTAACTTCCTATTCTTGTTTCTTTGTTAACACTGGAGACTTTACAACCATATATAATCATGGTGATAGCAGTGGCCGCACCACCTTTGCCAACGTGCAGAACTGACGCGGCGATGGGGCTGTACAAGAAATAACCGGAGAGAATTCAAGATACAAAGCGGACGCGGAAGAGAAAGGCAGGGAAGAGGCACCGGTTGACGCCGACGGTAAATAATTCTTCTCTACCATACCGTATTATGTTGAGTCAGAAGCCCTGTTCTACAGTTCTTGTGGAAACAAACAGTTAGACAGTTCCTTTTTAAAGCAGAGTGATTATGGAATGACTGAATGTGGATTCCAACAGACCTTCACTTCATCCTTCAGACCTTCAAAGTTGCTGTAGCTATCTCTCTACAGAACCAATCCATCGAATCAAACTACATATAGTTTCATGAACAATTATTTATTCATGTTTGATAGAAACACAGGGGAAGTTTGCGATAATGTGCATAGAAAACAATATTGCATTGATTCAATAACCCAACCTAAAATTAGATAACTCCCTGAATACCAGAAGGCCTCTTGAATAATTCCGCAACATAAACATAGGTTTCTCCCTTAGTTTGGAAAGTAGCCACACCACCAGAGTTTACAGATTACAGAACTACCAAAAGCACACACAAAATACCAGCAGAATAGTCACCAGAGATTCACTCTCATGTACTGGAAAAACGCTTCTCATTGTGACGAATGATGTCGACCATCATCGTAAGCTTCCTCTGGTCTGTCATCAGCTGGAACAGACATATGTCTTTGAGTTTCAGATGGTTGTCGTGGGCAAACTCGCGCCAACCTCCCCTGAGCATCTTCGTCGCCAATCCTCGGGTTCACCTTGACTTCCCATGTCTTGCTCTTCTCTGCCCTCAGGAGTGTCACAGTCTGCGCTCCAGCTGGTAGATACTCAGCAGCATACTTCCTGCAAATAGTCTGTTACACAAAATGTTGCATTAAAACAACAGGTTAGCTGAAATCTTACCAGGTTTAAGAATACAATGAATAATAACACATCCCATTGGCAGCTGAAATGTGTAAAGAATAGATCTCGACCGACTTACTACGGCATACAGGCTGTTGTCACCAACACTGCTCTTGTTCATTACTGACGCATAAATGGGAACATCGGACTGAAGGGAGCGAGCTCTCTTGTCGACATACATCTCCTGCTCCCTGGTCAGACATGCAGTGGATGATATTATGTAGGGACGTTTCCGAGGCCCTCTGGATTTATTAGACTCGACAGGCCCCTGACGTGCTTCGTGACCATGGCTGTGAACCGAAGAAGGCTCATTTCCTCCTGGAAACATTTCTAAAACGAATCAGAAAGGAGAGAACTGGAAGTGCACCAATTTGTTTCAGCCTACCAAGGGCATCTTGATGTACCATCACCTGGTTCCTTCCTAACACTGGTTGTCGAAGTTGCCTTTGCCCTGGCTCTACCATCAGTTGTGCGTGCTCTTTTAGGGGTAGCTGAATCAACCCTTGCTTTGCCATGAGTTGAGCTTACTCTTTTAGGACCAGTTCCGCTTGCACCGGAATGCAGCATTGATTTGCGAAGTACATGTACTCTAAGTGATGAGAATGTTCTCCCAGTGCCCTTCTTCATTCTTTCAAAGATGCAGACATCTCCCACCTGTACTCGAGTGTCGCGAACAAAGTCTAACCAACCAGGCCCACAAAGGATGGCCCCGCGTTTATCTTTCCTAATGTGCAATCTGGGATGCCACTTCTTGCTCTTGCCTGGGCGCTGCAGTGTCACAGTTTGACTTTTAGGTGGGAAGTGTTCAACTGCATAGCCTTTGGGAATGACCTAATTCCAGACGGCACAGTATCAGTGACAGATCAACAAATATGACTAGGATCAGTTCATACAGAGAGTAACTCCAGTCTGATGTAAAGTGTTTTATTTGCACAGAAAATTTTCATTCAAGCACATGATTTGTCAAGTAAGTTGACTGCATATCCTTGTTATGACCGGCCAGGTCTATGGCCGCCGTAGGCCCACTGGGCAGGCTTAGGCCCAAGTTATCTTAGGTTTATTTTCAGATTATGGTTATATATACAAGTTGTAAGACTATTTTGAGAATTAAGCAATAAGACTATTCTATTGCCCGACTCCGAGGAGCCGGAACCCTAAACCCTAACCGCCTCCTCCTCCTTGCGCGCCGCTTCAACCGCAAGGACGGCGCCTCGCCGCCGTCAGCGCTCGACCCTCGCCCACCTCCCTCCTTCCAGTATAGTTCACGCCCTCGGCAGGCAAAACCTAGCTCCTAACACCTTGGTATCATCCAGCTCGGGTTCGACTATGTCATCACCACCACCATCGCTGCCGCTGCCTCGCCACCATGGCCGCCTTGGCATCATCACCGCCGCCACGGGCTGGACCTCCTCCCGGCGCGTCCGCCGGCTTTGCCGCCCCCGCCACCCGAATGCCGCCGTCTACATCAACTCTGCCAACTACACCCCGGAGGCCATGGCGGGGTCCTCCACGATTTGGTGCTTGCGGTCCAGGGCATCCGGCTCTTCCTCGCCCGGCCCGTCACGGGCCGCCACCGCCTGACCACGCGCCCTCGGCCCGCGGCGCTCCGTGGTACTTCGGTGCTGCCCTCGCCGGCTACCCGCACTGATCAGTCAGCCAGCGCCCGGCTTAGCCTGGCCGCCCATGGTAGCGGCATCAGCGCGCGGCCGGCCGCTGGCTTCGCCCAGCCGGCAGCAGCGGCATCAGCGCCGCCCGGCCGGGGCTGCCCGCCCGGCCCCCTCCGCGCCGGCCGCACGGCTCACGCCACCGCCGCCTAGCCGGCCCGCGTCGAGGCCCCTACCGGGGCTTCGATCCAAAGACGCGTGCGGTTTCCCGGTCGCCCTCTCCGATTCGGCTTGGCTCGGCACGTCCTCGCGCCGGTCTACACGAGGCCGGAGACCCGTCGGTACCCATCTTTGCAGACGGCGCCGTCCTCGGCTCTCCGCATCGACGAACCGGTGGCCACTGGCGCGTCGACCCCGACACCACCGCGCTTCGCCCGGATCGACTTCGCCACGTATGATGGCTCGGAGGACCCCCTTAACTGGTTAAACCAGTGTGATCAGTTCTTCCGGGGCCAGCGCACACCGGCGTCCGGCGCGCAGCTCGCGTCCTACCACCTTCGGGGTGCCGCCCAGACATGGTACTACGCTCTCGAGCAGGATGAGGGCGGCATGCCCCCTGGGATCGTTTTTGCAAGCTGTGTCTCCTTCGCTTCGGACCACAACGGCGCGGCAGCCGCTTGTCCGAGCTGGGCCGCTTACCCTTCACCTCCACGGTCCAGGATTTCGCCGACCGCTTCCAGGCTCTGGCGTGTCACGCTCCAGGGGTGACGGCACTACAACGGGCGGAGCTCTTCGTCGGCGGCCTTCCCGACCACATCCGCGTGGACGTCGAGATGAAGGGCCCCCAGGACCTACAGACGGCCATGTACTACGCTCGGGCGTTCGAGCAGCGCGCCCAGGCCTTGACACGGCCAGCAGCACCTCGGGGGAGCCGCGTGCCTCCACGACCATCGCCAGCCGTGCCCGCTTCTTCAGCCGTCTCACCGACGACCACACTGGCCGCAACGCGGCCCTTCCGGCGCCTTTCGCGAGCAGCTCGAGCGCTCGGCGCGCCGCTGTGCTTTAACTGTGATGCGCCCTCGCCCGGGCCATGTCTGCCCGCGCCTCTTCTACTTGGAGACCGCCGACGAGACGGAGGACGTTGTCACCGAGGAGGGACTAGGCGACCCAGCCGCCGCCGAGGTCGCGCCGGCACCCGCGCCCGCGCCGGCTACGGCCCTTGTCGTCTCCCTTCACGCGTTGGCCGGCATCCGCAATGAGCGGACTATGCTTATCCCGGTCACGATCCACGGCGAGACTCTGGTGGCTCTTTTGGATACGGGTTCTACACATAACTTCCTCCCGGAGTCTACTATGCGGCGATTTGCACTACAGCCCTGGCGGGAGCAGCTGCGTGTCACCGTCGCTAATGGTGACCGCCTCCGCTGCCATGGGCTCGCTGGGGCGTTCCCATTACTATCGGTGACGAGCACTTCACCATCACTTGTGCCGGCATCGATTTGGGCTGTTTCGACTTCATCCTCGGCGTCGACTTTTTGCGGACTCTCGGTCCCATCCTTTGGGACTTCGACGCCCTGACGATGACCTTCTGGCGCATGGGCTGCCGTATCCGGTGGGATGGCGTTGGAGGCACCGGCGCCGCTTCACTCCAGCTAGCCGCGGCTACCACGGAGGCCGAGCATCCGGCTGCTGGATCACCTCCTGCAGCAAGACGGTGATCTTTTGAGGAACCCGGGGCCTTCCGCTGCCGGGTCTCGACCACCGTATTCATCTCCGCCGGGCGCTCGGCTCCGGTGGCAATCTGACCCTATCGGTACCCTCGATTGCGAAGGACGAGTTGGAGCGGCAGTGCGCACTCATGCTTGCCGCAGGCATTATCCGGATATCGACATCACCCTTTACGACGCCGGTCCTCCTCGTTCGCAAGTCGGACGGCACTTGGCGCTTCTGCATCGACTACCGTGACCTTAATGCTCTCACACTTAAGGATAAGTTTCCTATCCCGGTGGTCGATGAACTCCTGAATGAGCTACATGGGGCGCGCTTCTTCACCAAGCTGGACCTCCGGTCGGGGTATCATCAGGTGCGCATGCATCCCGACGACATCGCCAAGACGGCGTTCCGGACTCATCACGGCCACTTCGAGTTCTTGGTGATGCCCTTTGGCCTCTCCAACGCCCCGGCGACATTCCAGGCCTTGATGAATGATGTCCTCCGGCCCTACTTACGTCGGTTTGTGCTCGTTTTCTTTGATGACATTCTTATCTACAGCGCCTCTTGGGCAGAGCACCTCCAAAGATGTGGCCATCGTCTTCAACGAGCTTGAGCATCATCTTCATCTTAAGCGCTCGAAGTGCTCGTTCGGGACACCTTCGGTCGCTTACCTCGGCCACGTCATCTCGGCCGAGGGTGTGGCCATGGACGCCGACAAGGTGGCGGCCGTCGCCGCTTGGCCGATCCCGCAGTCTCCGCGGGCTCTTCGCGGGTTTCTTGGCCTTGCGGGGTACTACCGGAAGTTCATCCGGGAATTTGGGCTCATCGCGGCCCCACTCACGCGCCTACTCCGTCGCGACGCCTTCTCTTGGGATGAGGAGGCCACGTCAGCATTTGAGGCCCTCAAGGGGGCCCTTACGACGGGACCCGTACTACAGATGCCGGATTTCGACCTCCCCTTCACCGTCGACTGCGACGCCTCCGATGCGGGATTTGGTGCGGTCCTGCATCAGGGCGATGGACCCCTCGCCTTCTTCAGCCGTCCCTTTGCTGCACGCCATCTTAAGTTGGCGGCATATGAGCGTGAGCTCATTGGGTTGGTGCAGGCAGTACGCCACTGGCGGCCCTATCTTTGGGGTCGTTCCTTCCGGATCCGCACGGACCACTACAGCCTCAAGTTCATGCTGGATCAGAGGCTCTCGACGGTCCCTCAGCACCAGTGGATCAGTAAACTCTTTGGCTTTGATTTCACCGTCGAGTACCGGCCGGTCGCTTTAACACCGCCGCCGACGCTTCTGTCCCGGCGTGGACGCCGATGTGGATGACGGAGCGGCAGAGGGGACGGCCTTCGCGTCATCACCGGGCCCTCTTTTCGTCCTTTCACGCCGACATCCGCGCTGCGCGACCGCGATCAGGCCGACGCCTCCTCTTTGCAGCAGCCGGGCGGCGGGCGAGCTGGAGGAGCCGTGGCGACTAGCCGACGGCCTGCTTCTCCATGGGCGCCGCATCTTCGTCCCGGCGCACGACGATCTTCGTCAGCAGGTGCTGCGTCTCGCCCACGCGGCGGGCCATGAGGGAGTGCAGAAGACGCTCCATCGTCTCCGCGCCGACTTCTACATTCCAGGTGATCGTGCCCTGGTCCGTGATTGGGTACGGTCTTGTGTGACGTGCCAGCGTAATAAAACGGAGACGCTGTGACCCGCTGGCATGCTTCAGCCCTTGGAGGTTCCATCTCAGGTTTGGGCAGACATCTCCATGGATTTTATCGAGGGCCTTCCCAAGGTGGGCGGCAAATCCGTCATTCTCACAGTGGTCGACCGCTTCTCCAAGTATGCTCATTTCATCGCCCTTGGCCACCCATATTCAGCGGCATCTGTCGCACGGGCCTTCTTCGATGGCATTGTCCGTCTCCACGGGTTTCCTTCTTCGATCGTCAGTGATCGGGATCCTGTGTTCACGGGCCATGTATGGCGCGACCTTTTCCGGCTGGCGGGCGTGAAGCTCCGCCTGAGCACTACCTTCCACCCTCAGACGGACGGCCAGTCTGAGATCGTTAACAAGGTGATTGCCATGTATTTGCGTATTACAGGTGATCGCCCTCGCGCATGGGTGGACTGGCTCTCGTGGGCGGAGTACTGCTACAACACCTCTTTTCACTCCGCCCTTCGTGCTACGCCCTTTGAGGTGGTTTATGGTCGGCCGCCCCGCCGATCCTGCCGATGGATGCGGCCTCGGCACGGACCGAGGCGGCCGGGGCTCTTCTGAGGAGCCGTGATGAGATGCTCGCGGAGGTCCAGCAACGACTTCTCCAGGCCCAGCAGTTGGCCAAACGATACTATGATGGCCACCATCGCGAGGCGGAGTTCGCGGTGGGAGATTGGGTCTGGCTGCGTCTACTTCACCGCTCTACGCAGTCGTTGGACCCAAGCGCGGAAGAAGCTCGGTCCTCGTTATGTCGGTCCCTTTGCTATCCCGAACGCATTGGGAAAGTGGCGTGCCGTCTTGACTTCCGGCGGCGCGCATTCATGATGTCTTCCATGTCGGGCTGCTCAAGCCATTCCGCTGGGTGATCCACCCGCTGCACCGCTGCCCTTCCGCCGGCCTCGGACGGACGCGTCTCCTTCCTGCACCGGAGAAGGCGCTCAAGGCCCAGCCTGCGCGCGGCTCCCTGCGTGTTGATTCGGTGGGCTGGACTACCAGAGGAGGACGCTACTTGGGAGCAGCGAGGAGTTCCACCAGCACTACTCGACTTTCAGCTCGAGGACGAGCTGTTTGCGCAAGCGGGGAGAGATGTTATGACCGCCAGGTCTATGGTCGCCAGAGGCCCACTGGGCAGGCTTAGGCCCAAGTTATCTTAGGTTTATTTTCAGATTATGGTTATATATACAAGTTGTAAGACTATTTTGAGAATTAAGCAATAAGACTATTCTATTGCCCGGCTCCCAGAGGAGCTGGAACCCTAAACCCTAGCCGCCTCCTCCTCCTTGCGCCGCCGCCCCCAACCGCAAGGACAGCGCCTCGCCGCCGGCCGCCGCGCTCCAGCCCTCGCCCACCTCCCTCCTTCCCGTATAGTCTACGCCCTCGGCAGGGCAAAACCCTAGCTCCTAACAATCCTAGAGCATATATGCTCTCAGAAAAAATGTGATGCTAGTTCCAACAAATTACCAACTTTACAAGACAATCTGAACACATTGCTTACCTGTACATGATAACTTAAACATCTATCTTGTAGAACTTCGGTAACTGCATTTCATGCATATCTAACTTAAAGATGCACAATGTTCCCCGGCTAGATGCTACAATGTACAATATATTTTAGTATCTGAAAATAGAACTGTCTTCATTTTACTGAATTCAAATAATTATCAGTGATTCACACTTTCCTTTTTCTTCACGCAATCAATATAAAAGCACTATTATATCAAATATGCAATGGATCAAAATGCTCATACAGAAATCTAAAAATTAAGTATTTAAACATTATGAACGACAACTTTGGCAAAAGAGAACAGTAAAACATACAAGAGCAGAAGTTTGTGACTTGACAGAGCTCGGCTTCATGACAGCCACGAACACAGGAATTTCAGCTCCAACATCCTGGATAAGCGTAGTTACTTTCTCATCCTGTACTCTGGATAGAGTTCTTCCCCGAGCTAAGACATAATCTTGCCGTGAAGGTGTGTGGCCATCATCTAGCTCAAAGGATGATTAGGTGTTCGAAGGAATGTCCTCAGTGCCTTCTTCTGTACAGATGTCAACAATGAAAACGTCAATAATAAAATCTAATAGAGAATATATTTTGAACACGTAATTCAGAAAGTAATGCTAATGCAGAACAGAATCAAAATATAACCTGAATCCCTAGATGAGGAGTATTCTATGTCTGTATTTGCAGGCTCAGTGTCTTCTCCTGTACATAATCTCGATGGTGAAAATGGTGACAATAGGATATAATATAAATTCTATTGTGAACACATAATTCAGGAAGTAATGTTAATGCAGAAAAGGATCAGAATGTAACCTGATTCCTCAGACGATGAGTATATTGTGTCTGTATTTTCGTTCTCAGTGTCTTCTCCTGTACATAATCTCAATGGTGAAAACGACGACAATATAGTTATAATATAAAATGTAATGTGTACAGATAACTGAGAGAACGTCAGTGCAGAAGAGAATCAAAAGGCAACCTGAATTCTCAGGTGAGGAGTAATTTAAGGCTGTCTTCGCTGCTTTTCTAGGATGGCTTGAGTTACCCCTTCCGCACGTAGCAAACTTTTTGCTTCCTGATGATCTTGTGGCATTATCACGGGAGCCATTTGAAATATTAACATAATCCACACCTCTTTCTTCAGCATTACAAGCAATGTTGATGCCAGGGCAGAAAAAAACCTTTTCGCAATCATCAGAATCAAGGACCAGAACCTCAAAACGGGATTTCTCAATGTGACGAAACAGTAATGAATCATTCTCTTCTATGTGATGTTCATCTATAAATGCCTGCCATCCACGGTGGATGACTGTATTACCCATATGCTTGGAAACTTCAAAGACATACACATTACCATTAGAAGATTCTAATTCGATGGTTCTTGAGATCTTTCCTCCGAAATTATCTATGAACTTCTTTGGTATGATCTGAAGAAAAAAAATATGGAAACATTTGGTATATAGTATAAACACAACAATTTCTTAGTTTCCGACAATGATGACTGCAGCGAAAAATACGATATAGATGCAATGTGAGAACCATGTTCTGATAGACTAGTCAGGAAATAGATTAGATGCCTTAGTATTAATCAAAAGTTCACGATGACACAATGCACATTGAACTTTGAAATTATGAAACACACAATGTTGATTGCAATTTTGAGCTTTGAAGTTCTTTTGCTACAATGTTTCAGCCTTACAGGAATAACTGCTGGACTGTAATCCATGAGTTTAGCTACAAAACTTATTAACAATGGCACAACGCATGATTAGCTTCAGAATCTATGCAACTCTTTCTGTTTGTTCAACACCAACTGAACTGCCATCCAGTTTATCCAACCAGTAGGCAACTATTCAGCATAAACCTAACTAACCCTGGATGTTAAACTGTGAACAAAAGATATCTGGGCACACTTGAGACACTGAAATCATAACAGGCTTACCATGCCATGTCTAAAATCAGCACCCATGTGCCTGCGGAAACACTTCATCTTTTCATCCAAATGGTCCGCATATCTCTTGCAACAGTCACAAAGTTTCTCCATCTCGGTTCTGGGATGCTACCAGCCCTGTGAACCAAAATTTACAGATAATGTCAGCTAACCACAAGCACAAGGGTAATTTCTCCCTCCTAGTATGAGGAGTAAAGCTTGTTCTTGTGTTATGTCACTCTTCACATTCTATTGGAAAGTGTAAATAACACAGAAGAGCTGCCAGTTGCCACTCTGCATTATGTTTCTGCAGCAAGGAGGCTCAGGTGGGAAGTAGAAACACTACCTAGTAAACGATCGAACGAATCAAAGCAAGTAAAGATGCTTTCTGTATGCTGATATTTAACAACTCAGATGTTTTTGCCAGAAAATAAATCAACAACTCAGATTTTTGTTTTAGTGTAAAAGTGATGAGTAGGACACAGGGCAGAGGAGGAAACACCTTACATTTGCAAAGAAGCTCCAAGAGCTAAAAATGGCTGACTACTTATGCTGGTAATCATTCATGTTGGTCGGTCTTGAAGAAAGGCAAAAACATGTATCTTGAAAATGGAGTACTATATGCTTTGGCGCAGCAGAGATGAACAATCTTGAAGAAGAGCAGTGAAACTAGAGAAGTAGAGATCGCAAACAGGTTACCTGGATTCTCAAAGATGTCTGCGCCAGGATTGCATTGCTGCTGCTCTAGAGCCAGAGTGCATCCGGCGTTCTAGTCATTCCGGTCAACAAGCCAACAACAATGCAGCAAGTCAGGTACTCCTAGCTGCACGCGGAGAATAAAAAGGAGCCCAAGCCAACAGTAAGAAGCAATTAAACCTCCAACTGCTAGCCTTCAACTTCCAAGAAGCAAAAGAGCTACTCCCAGCTATAGCTCTGCAGAGTGATGTCGAGTCACTTCAACTGGTCACTGCAACGGTGCATTAAACACTTGCGTGTGGAGAAGAAAAGGGAGCCTCAGAGGCAATTGAGTCTCCAACTTCCAAGAAGGCCAGAAGGGGACAGACAATTAATGAGGGGATACACAAGCATTTGAACTCTGAAATCTCCAAACTGAAAGAAACCTCGTCATGATTTCAAAGAAAAAAGAAAGAAAGAAACCTCGTCATGCAAATGTACTGTACTAGCATATAGTGTTCATTTTTAGTGGATGTACGACTAATACCAACCTTCTGAATATCGAAGAAACGAGCTCCCCTTCCGCCTAGCGTTCCCGCGCCGCCGCTGGCGGCTCTCACAGCTGGTGGCGCTGGTGGCTGGCGGTGCTCGCCCAGCCTATATCTGGGCCCATTTGGGCCCAATCTGGGTTGGGGCTGGTCGGTGGCTCGGTGTTCGGCGGCGTCATTCCCCGGTGATGGCATGGTGGAGGCGGTCTCGGGTGGTGAGGACTTCGTCGGTCGGCGAGTTGCAGCGTGGCGACAGGATTGTCCGGGTCCATGTCCAAGTGGACCCGGCCGGGCCATCGAGGCCCGGCAAGTCCTCGTTGCCGCGTCCGGTCGGCTCCGTTGCGGCGGTGGAGGTTGTCCCCTCCCCGGGGTCGAGTTGTGGTCGCTCAAGTGGCCGGGGTCTCCTTGCCCGCTCTAGGCCTCGTGTTGGCAGCTCCAGTGAGGCGGCGAGGGTTGTCCGGTAACCGTGGTGGCACAGACTGATGGGCAGCTGTTGGGGTGGTGCATCTCGAAGTGCCTAGGGTGATGGTGGTGGTTGTGGATCGGGAAAAATCCTTGTCGGCTTGTCCGGCACCGACGCGGTGACGCTTGTGGGCGCCATCGGACCTTCCTGAGGGGCGTCGGATATATCACTTCCCCACTATCCCTCACGTACCGGGGGAAACCCTAGAACTTGTTCGGGCAACAGCGGCGGCGGCATCGCATTCCTTCTTGAAGGTGTTGCTTGGTGCGAGGCGCTTCGAGATGCTGGGAGCGCGGTGGTACTTCGTCGGAGGGTGCAGCGGTTGCCGGTCTTCCTTTTTTTGTTGATCTGCCGGTGTCGGCATTTATTTCTCTTTCATTTTCTTTTGTTTTCTTTTGGGTTTATCTGTGCTGCGGCCCCAGCGAGCTGAATGTATCGGATGTTTGCTTTATAATATACTTCTTCCGTAAAGAAATATAAGAGCGTTTAGATAACTACTTTAATGATCTAAACACTCTTATATTTGTTTACATAGGGAGTAATAAAGCGAGGAACTTTTATCGTAAGTGTTCATTTTTAGTCCGGCAGGAATTGGTATGAGGTTAGGAGCCAATCGAGCAGTATCTCACCTTAACATCCGAGCAATTTCTTACTTGCTCAAAAAAACTAATTTCCTACGGTAAAAGGATACGTATTCGACTTGTTTCCGGTATAAAATACGCGTATTCGGCTTGTTTACGATACTACCAGTATAAAGCCGTACCCTAACCCGTCGCCCAGATCGATAATTTGATTTCTCCGTCTTTGCCTCGGCTCAAAGTCTCTTCTTGCTCCCGCGCTCTCGCTGCTCCAAGCCAGATTTAGGTTTTCGATTGATTTCCACAGCCGCCGCTATGTCGTCCGTCGAGATCCCGCTGCAGGGCGCGAGCGCCATGCTCGTCATGAACGGGTCTTTCACCTTCGTGGATCCCGTCCAGCCGGCGCAGATGCGCGACCCCGGCGGGAAGAAGAGAGATCGCTGCGGGGATCTCCTTCTCGCCGACGACTCTGAGGCTGCAGGTTGGTCGTCCGCGATCCTGGACCGCAGCCTCGCCCTCCGCCGTCGGCGAGGCCCATCTCCCCCTTCCTTCCACCGCGGCTGCCTCGTCGTGACGGAGGCGCAGAACAGCCGTGACCAGGAGACGGCTCCGGCAGTTGTGGCAGAAGAAATCCTGGATCGGCAAGGAGTGAAAAGGAGCCGACTGTCGAGGAGCTAGTCTACTGGACAGTCATCTAGTCGTATCAACCAAACCCCCTGGTCGTGCTGCCCAAATTGCTTGAAGAAGGTTCGATCTTTACCCTCTCTTTGTGTCTAATTGCAGAGTTTATTTCAGGCTATAAGAGTAACTTGCTTTCTCTTGTTTTTCTGTCAATCAATGTCGAGAACGTACAACCGAATTAAACTCACTGATGGCATTCACGTTGCTGAGTGTTGAGGAGGCAACCAGAAGTAAACGGACTAGAAGTCAAAACACCCAGCAGGATGTGCTGGAAGCCCAAGGCAGGGAAGAGGAAGCGCTGATTGCTGCCGATGGCGAGGAGTTCTTCAACCTAGTTGTCATCTGCTCTAATCTTCCAAGTTTTGTAGCAAGAGTTCCTCCTCTGGTTGTCTTTCAATGTGTTTATGCCAATTGATGGGCCCTGTTAGGCTGTTACAGAGTCCGGGTCATGTGTTCAAGTCGATAAGTTAGGATGTGTAATCGGCTTGTTTGATAAATAAATTGATCTACTTAAGCTGAGTTGTGATGTGCACTCACATCGGGCTACTGTTGTGTGACCTCTTCAGCAGGCATTGCCTCCACCAACTCTGTTATCTTTCACTTTATTCCTCCTTCCTATTCCTCAGTAACTATTTCACCCCGAGTAACTGCCCTTCATACCTCTGCAGCGGCTGTGGCCGCGAGGGTTGGGATGCAGTGCCTAGGTGCTTCTTGGCTAGTGATTTTGGCCTATATGATTATCTCAATATTTTAGATAAACCCACTGCCTTATCAGATTTATATTAATGTCAATTGGTAGGTCATGGTCATATAGTGTTTATTTTATGTATTTTCCGATTTAGAATTTTCAAAGCATTAGTTGTTTGAGACCTGCAATTTTCTGATGGTTGCGATTAAGATTTCTCTAGTGACAGGCTTGGTGGAATTTATGAACTGGGTAATGCTCATTTAATATTGTGATCAACTTTTAACAAATTGCTTCATGAGGTGCCATTAAGGTTCGATCTACTCTATTGTGAACTGTGATGATTTGATGTTTATTCGGTTTGTATGTTTTATTGAAACTTATCCAAGCACTAGGCTGTATGTAGCCATGTGTTTTATATTATGTTGTGTGTTGACAAGGACAGCTCTCTATTTTCTCATGTGTGAGTGATCTGCAGGGTGTCCTAAGCAAATTGACTAAGCAAATGTTTTATTTTTCTGTTGGAGTTGTAGTAAAAGTTTTTGTTGTGCTTTAAAGTTTACGCACCGTCAAATTTACGAAATAATAATTGCAGTACATATAGGTGTATGCAAAAGTTCTAAATTCAGATTGAAAAGGCAGTGGAATGGCTTTTGCATATGTATGATACCTAATTTTCACTTACAAAACTGGAATAAACCTCCCAAAAATCTTAGAGAGGTTTCAGAATTCAGAATATCCTGCATAAGTTGTCCAACATTTTCCTTCTTTTACATGTCTTAAGTCATGATTTGCGCTGCTATATTCATATATGACTTCAGAATTATTTTTAGATGAACAGGGAGGCTCCCCCTCCCCGGTTCCATTACGCAAATGAAACCAAACTCGATCTTCAGTTATACAGCAGCTCACTTAGATGAGCAGTTCAGCCTAAAAAAAGGATACTACGATACTGAAAGAGAAAACCAGGAGTACAGATCTTTGAAAAGATCAAACGGCACGCAGGCCCGAACTAAAGTAATCAGACTAAAGTCTCCAGGGTTGCGTCCACTTCCATCTCCGCAGCTTTCCTGAGCTTGAACGGTGGTGCCGAGGCTGCTTGAGGAGACCAGCAGGCAAGCGTCGATACTGGGCTGCATATCATGTTTTTGCCCTTCAGAGCACTCTGCTTCCTTGGTGAGTGGAAACGCCAGTCATCGTCAGAGATCTTCAGCTTGCCCCATTGATTCACGACCCCATCTTTCGTGCAGCCCTCCAGCATTAGCCACTCATTATTCTCAGTGGCTACGGCAAGAAAGCTGTTAGTGCTGTCAGGAAAGTCTCCAGACGAGCCTTGCCATTTTCTGGCGCCAAGATCGCCCGGAACTTGAGGGTTCTGAGGATCAACCTCCAAACCTGCAAAATCGATGTCCAAACGGTGTTGTTAAAGATAATAGAGTTCCTATACTTCCACAAACACCAGAGGACAACCGACGAGACCATGTTTAGAGCAGAATTCTTCCTATTGGATACCCAAAATCTGGCAACAGATTCATACCCTACTCCTATCCTGACCTGAAAGTGGTCAGCCACAAACGACCAAATGTTTTTTGCTACGATGCATTCAAAAAACAAGTGGGTGTTAGTTTCCTGTTCAGAGCAAAAGACGCAATCCAGAGGTTTAAAGATGTGCCTTTTCCTCAGGTTATCTCTGGTCATCAACCTGTTATACGAGAAGAGCCACAGGAAAACGTGGATTTTCGGGGGCACATAAAGTTTCCACACCGCTGGGATGAAAACTGGTTGCACCCCACGAAAATTGATTACATGATACAGAGAGCTTGAGGAGTACACACCCTTGCTCTCAAGTTGCCATATCAGTGAGTCAATGTCCTCACTAAGAGCAATGCTTCTGGCACATTCTACCAGGTGGTGCCATTGCTCCATGAGTTTATCATCAAAAATCCTTCTGAAGGTCAGCTTGAGAGTTTCCCCATCCCAGACTTCTTTAATAGTTTTAGATTGCTCATTACAGACTATGTACACAGGCCAGAATTGCGTGGCTAGAGGGGAGGTCCCAGACCAAGTATCTTCCCAGAATCTAATCTTCTCACCATTACCCACCTTCCATCTAAATCCAAACTTCAGGTTTTGGATGATGGATTGGAATCCCTTCCAAAACCTAGAGGAGTTTGGAGTAGGGTTAACAGCAAATAGATTAGGTTTCCCAGAGACATACTTTTGATCTATAATGGATTTCCAGGGTTTCTCTCCTTCCTCATAGAATCTTTTGACCCAAGATCCTAAAAGGCATGTGTTTACCTCTTGAAGGTTTGGGATTCCAAGACCTCCAAATTCTTTTTTTATGCATATCAATTTCCAACTAGCCAGGTGAAGTTTCCTATGCCCTTCAAAGTCATTCCATAGGCAGTTAGCCATCTGGGAATTAATCAATTCTATGACTTCAGAATTATGAGCTTCAGATTTCTATGATCCCTGATTTCTCTCCTATTTTCTCTTCATTTTGTCCCCGTACAGGATTTGGGCTGCTTTTAGTTATTTAGTTCATTTCATGATGATAGGAATATGCAACTTGTATAACCATGAGGCCATAGGCCGATATATATATACATATACAGGTGTGGAACATATGCAGGAAATCCCTTATACAACGGGATAAATACAAAGGGGTACATGACTTATATTATAACTCTAACACCCCCCCTCAAACTCATGGTGGATGAACAACACTGAGTTTGGAGAGATAAAGCCATGTTGTGCTCTAGTCTGGGCCTTCGTCAGAAATCCGCCAACCTGTAACTCGGAAGGCACATAATCAAGAGCAATAACCTCGATCTCACACCAGCACAAGCACATAGAAAGCATCAACACCAATATGCTTGGTGAGCTCATGCTTCACAGGATCGCGGCAATGCCGATAGCACTGTCTTTGTCGGATAAGAGCAGAGTCGGTGTAGTGACGTAAAACACCAAAATCCTGAAGTAACCACCGTAACCAAGTCACCTCTGCCGTCAAAAGAGCCATTGCTCGCAACTCAGCCTCGGCACTCGAACGGAAATCGCAAGCTGTTTCTTCGCCTTCCGTGCAATGAGAGAACCACCAAGAAAAACACGATGGCGAGAAAGTGAACGGCGATCCAAGGATCACTAGCCCAATGTAGCATCCGAATAGGCCTCAAGTTGTAAAGAATCGGAGCGAGGAAAGAATAGACGGTGAGAGATCGTGCCGCGAAGATATCGAAGAACACGAAGGAGATGACTATAGTGAACCGAGGTGGGAGTAGAAACAACCGACTCGTAATATGAACCGGATAAGAGATGTCCGGACGAGTGATGCCTAGATAGACAAGACTGCCAACAAGATGACGATATCGCGTCGGGTCGTGGAGAGGATCACCATCAAGAGCACGGAGGTGAACATTGAGCTCCATAGGAGTCTCAACAACGCTCGTCAAGAAGAGCAAAGACGAGCAAGAAGATCCTGGATATACTTTTCCCGGGATATAAAAAAGCCATCGAGGTAGAAGAGACTTCAATCCCAAGAAAGTAGCGAAGAGGTCCAAGATCGGACATAAGAAACTGCTCACTAAGACGGGCCTTTACAAAGGCAATATACTCGGGTCATCCCCGTGATGATCATGTCATCAACATAGAGAAGAAGAAGAGTCCGACCACGAGGAGAAAGGTGAATAAACAATGCCGGATCATCGCGACTTTGAAAAACCAGCAGCAAGTGATCACCGAGGCAAAGCGCTCAAACCAAAGCGGGGGCTTGCTTAAGGCCATAGAGAGAGCGACGAAGACGACATACCATGCCATCGTGAATGTAATACCCGTGTGGTGGCTGCATGTAGACCTCCTCACGCAGCTCACCATTAAGAAAGGCATTCTTAACATCAAGCCGAGATATGGACCAAGATGGCGTGCAGAGGCAACGGCAAGAAGTGTACGAACAGTGGTCATATGGGCCACGGAGCAAAAGTCTCGTCATAATCACGACTGCGTGCTCGCTGAAAACCACGAGCCACAAGACGAGCTTTGTGACGCTAAGAGAACCATCGGAGCGAGTCTTAACCTTGTAGACCCACTTACAAGTGATCGGACGAACTCCGGGAGGAAGAGAAACAAGATCCTGTGTACCAGTATGCTCAAGAGCAGCAATCTCCTCGCCGCCATCGCAAACTGCCATTCAGGATGAACAACAGCGATGATAAGAAGTCGGCTCAAGAACAAAGCAGCACCCGGTGGGAAAACCAAAGCGATCAACAAAGCGGACGAGGATTTAGAACGCAAGCCATAAGTAGGCTGAGAGGAAGATGACGACTGTCCACGAGAGGCATCCACAGGTCGGGAACGACGAGTGTAATGCTGAGGAAAAGATGGAAGAATAGAAGGAGCAATCGCCAAGGTAGAATCGGGGGGTGGCGACGAAGAAGTCACCGGAGATGAAGGTGTAGAATCCGGTGACATGCTAGGCGAGGAGACCGGGAAAGATGGTGGCTGCAAATCGACTAGAGGTGGAGAAGCGGAGGGAGTGGAACGACTAGGCACAGGCTCGACAGGGGTAATAGGTGAGTCAGGAAAAGTGAGGAAAGAGATATCCTCCAATCGAACAATCGAGGAGGATGGGCGGGGTAGAAGGGACGAGACTCACAAAAGTCACGCCTCGAGAGATACGCATCCGACGACCGATAGGATCCCAACAACGATAGCCCTTATGCTCATCATCAGAGCCTAAGAAGACACACTCAACAGATCGAAGCGGTCAGTTTGGTGCGTTCATGAAAGGGCAAGTAGAACATAGCAAACACAACCAAACAAGCGAAGCATCGAATAATCGGGAGAACGATCAAAAGACGCTCGAAAGGAACACCACCAGAGAGCAGCGAGAAGGTTGTATGTTGATAAGATAGGTGGAGGTGGAGACGGCCTCAGCCCAAAAATGAGGCGGAGAGAGGCAGCAATCATCAATGCACGAGCCGTCTCAAGAAGATGTCGATGCTTTCGCCAGCCACACCATTCTCGAGCATGAGCACCGTGACAAGAGAATTGAGAGAGAGTTCCTTGCTCAGCAAGAACACCACGCAACATCTTAGAGATATACTCGCCAAATGAGTCGGCATTTAAAAACACGAATGGGTGAAGAGAACTAAGTATGAACCATGGCAGCAAAACGCTTATAAATAGACAACACCTCACTACGAGAAGTCATGAAATAAAGCCATGTGTAACGAGAGAAATCATCTATGAAAATAATATAGTATTTATGACCACCTTTCGAAGCGAAAGGAGCCGGACCCCATACATCGTAATGGACTAAATCAAAAGGACGCTTAGACACCGACTCACTATGTGAATATGGTAATCGAATCGCTTGCCAAGACGACAACCCTGACACTCTAAAGAGACATCTCCTGAGACAGACCCCAGAAGACCTCGACGAACTAAAGATGATAACCGAGAACCACACAGATGACCAAGCCGATGATGCCACTGCTGGAAGGAACCAGTAACGGAGGCGACTGAAGCGGAGGAACTGGCAATGGTGGTGGCAGCGGAAGGAACATGAAGCCAGTCCAACTCCCAAAGACCCTGAGAATCACGGCGGCGAGGGCCAGCCCCAACCAGAGTGTGTGCGACGGTCCCGGATGTAACAAGAGTCAACGTCAAGGATGACGCGACAACCAGAATCAGTAAGTTGACCAGCAGAAAACAGATTCATGGTAAGTCGAGGAACATGAGCAACATCAGGAACAGAATAAGAAGGAGTGGAAAGATTACCTCTACTAGCAACAGAAAGTGGAGTACCATCGCTAGTGAAGACATGAACAGGAGAATCCAAAGCAATCGAAGAGAGGACAAAGTGGAAGAATGAGAAGACATATGAAAAGAAGCTCCAGAGTCCGTAACCCATGGGGATGTACCGACCGTGTAGAGGGCGGTTGCTCAAAGGCGGGAAGCATCACCACGTAACCAAAGAAGACACATCGAGGAAGAACTCAAGCATGAAAGCAAACGCTTAAGTCTCGTAATATCCTGCTCGGTCAAAGCAATGGTCAAGCTGCCGAGGTAGATGACGAAGTCCTCGAAGATGATGATCGCGCCTTGCGCAGTGTTTCCTCTTTGTGTAGCACTGGGACTCAATATGACCATCATTGTTGCAAGAGCCGCAATGTGGACGGGGCGACATGAGCCTCCGGAAGGAGTGGGCAAAAGCGGAGCACTCGAGCGAGAAGGGTCGGTGCAGCAGGTGGTGTGGAAGAAACCCGAGTAGCGAGCATGAAGGAACCTCCAAAGAACCAGCACCACGTAAGCGAAGTCTCCTCGGCACGAATCTCGTAAAGCGCCTCCATGAGAGAAATACGCCACGAGCAAACAATCGAGCACGCTGGGCTCAAACTCCTTACGGAGCCGAGACAGAACTCGTGACGCGATGAAACTCCAAATTGGCACAGCCCGGGCAACAGGGGCAAGTACGACAACCAGCACTGCTGGAGAGAATCAAGTCGGCGCCAGATAGCGTAACTCGTGCATAGAAGTCATCAATGAGAGTCACCTCTTTGAAGAGCATGCTCTGACGGACCACGTAAAGGTATAAGGCATCACCGGAGGGCTCATAGCGCCGACGAAGACGGGTCCACATCTCAAAGATGAGGAAGACCCGTAAACTCGTAAGCAAACCGAGGCGTAACACTAGCAAGTGAGAACAGGCAAAGACGAGCATCATCATCAAGCCACTGGGTGTAAACAGACAGAGCACCATGATATGTCTGAAGAGCCTCCTCATAAGCCAAAACCCTCTCATCATAAGCACGAACAGCAGCCTCATCAGCAAGTTTAGCCGCATCCTGGGCGGCCTGATTAGCATCCGTAGGAAGAACTGGTGGAGTCGGTGGAATAGGGGCCACCGGAGGAACGGGACGTGGCGGACAGCAGTCCTCGCCAGAAAGAACACCCCAGAGACGGATGCCACGCATGTGAATGCGCATGAAGCCAGTGAACTCGGTGTAATTAGTACCATCAAAGATCACCGGACAGCGAGGGACAACAACATAGCCCGAAGACTGAGACATCGTGCCTTTTTTTTATCATCAATGTATGCGAAGTTCAGGAGTCTCGATCTGCAGCAGCGGCGGGAGGCTCGATCAGTCCGTAGGAATCAGAAGTGGACGAGCCTCGGAAGCAGAATCTCGATCTGGCCTCAAGCGGAAGACAAACGGGTGGCGACTGAGGCGGGAGTCTCGATCGGAAGCAGAGGCGGGAATCTCGATCGGGACCTTCTCTGCTGGATCTGGGCAGGGAAATTGATCGAGGGCGGTCGGGCCGAGCGATCAGGCGCAGCCGGGAGTCTTCGATCGGGGTGGCGGGCGGCGGCCTCACGAGACAGAGGCGGATCGAGCAGATTGATCTGGGCGACAGTGAAGTCTCGATCGAGGTGGGAGGAAGAACAACCAAGATGGCCTGAGGATTTGGCCACCACGGAGAGTCAGCGCAGCCAAGGATGGAGGCGTCGCGGCGGAGGTGGATCAACAGCACGAGTTGCGCGTGCTATAAAATTGACCTAGCTCTAATACCATGATAGGAATATGCAACTTGTATAACCATGAGGCCATAGGCCGATATATATATATACATATACAGGTGTGGAACATATGCAGGAAACCCCTTATACAACGGGATAAATACAAAGGGGTACATGACTTATATTATAACTCTAACACATGATATGTTCTTTGATGCAACATAAGGTTGATGGTGCAACTACCCACCAATAGCTACGAAATTCGTCGCCACATGGAAACAGATTTATAAACTAAGTGTCTTGCCTTATATGTGAAGTGTATTAGTATCTTGCCGTATTGAGCAGTGGCTGCATAGTATAATATCTTCCTACTATGTAGATTTATAAACTATCACATGCAACTTCCAAGTTCTATTGTTCTGAATTATTTTCTTAACCAAAGTATAAAGTGGATTGCGGGTGGTGCAATAACTTACATTGCACAGCTGTTTGCTGCTTGCACCATAAGGTTAGATTAACGCAAGAGCATTATTGCCCTTGTCTGAACTAATCTCTAGTTCTTTCATTTTGTATTACTTTTATATCGAATTGCTCTGGTGAACCTGATGGGAAATATGGAGAGCTTAATGACTCAAATTTCATGATATTACTTCAAGGTATGTGACCCTTTTGCCATATTTGGCATACCATATAGTTCATCTGGTTTTGCCAAATCTGAATTATTAGCAATACCTTTAGAGATAAAAAAGAAAAAAAGATTAAGATCTTCCAGTCTTTCCTATAGATGCTGCATTATATGAGGACCAACATTTGAGGCGATTTTCATCCTCAAACTATATATATGCTTTTGATCATATAACACTGTTTTAAGAACATTTCAGTTTTACGGTACTGAACATTTCAAGGGGATTTTAAAGCTCCTTTCGTGCGGATCCAATCTACTATGTTAATTCACATGTTTGAATTATATGTGAAAAAACATGAATTGGAAATATTAGCTCATATTTGGAAGTATGTAATAGTCTTTCCTTGTTTACCCAAAGGGAAGAAACATAATTATTTTCATAGAGCTAAGTAGATTCTGTTAGACACATATTTAGTGTAATATCCATGTAAGTAATGTTTTACCCCAAGTTATTGATTTTTTCATATTTGTACCGATCTATCAGATTCAAACATTAAATTAGCCTGTAAAATCAATATTTTAATACACACATGACTTATTTTCTGATCATGAATTCTCTAAAACATGGAAATATCAAACATTGAGAGATATTCTGAATAAAATAAACTAAAATTTGAAAATTTTCAAACCATGCAGTTCTAGTTTAAAAAAACTTAAAAATGTTCAAACCACTCAATGGAAATATCAAACTCCTCAATTAGAAGTGAAGACCATGAAAATTTCTGAACAAGAATTTTCTAAAGCATGGAAATATCAAACATTGGGAGATATTCTGAATAAAATAAACTGAAACTTCAAAATTTTCAAACCACTCAATTGTGATTTTTTATAAACTTGAAAATGTTCAAACCACTCAATGGTGAAAAAAAAAGGAATTCAAGACTTTTGAAAATTTAATCATTGAGATAATTTTTTTGAAAGGTTTCTACGTGACAAAAACCAAACAGCCCAACTGTTTTTGCCTCGTTAAGATTGCGAATATTAAAATTTCAAAATAATGGTGTCTGATCCTAATGTAGCTGAAACTGACTGAAATAGTATAAAAAAGAAATATGTATTTATTCTTCAGGTAAATTAATTGTTTCATAATCGTATATGGCATGGCTCTCAGAGCCAATTTCAATGGTGTAAATGTCTAGGCCAAAAAAGGTAACAAAAATAGAAGCCACATTGAAGACAAGATCCATCCATCCAGACGAATTGTCTCGCGATCTTCCACTGATCCTTCTTCTTGAATGCTGTCTCACTAATTCCTGGACATTTTTTGTGGTTGGATTTACCATAGTGAGTAGAGTACATTCTGGCATGCACTGAATTTGCATCAACCAAGGGAAGTACACAATTGAACTAAGAAACTAGGCATCACGAGTTCATTAAACTTCAGAGGATACAAACAATCAAGTGGCTTCCTCATACAAACTTCATCAGCACAACTAGTTTAAACTTCATGACACAGAATAGGGCTGCCACTGAAGAAAGAAATCACAACCTGTTTATGTTTAAAACTAAGTTGCTAGTTTGCCATGCAGATATAGGTTTGTTACTCATTCCAGAGTGGCCATGCCCATAGTTCTACTTCCAAATCACAAAAGCAGCGAAGAGCCCCATCAGCAACATACAAAATGCCAGCACAAAGAGCAGACACCTCTCTGCCTCTTGTCAAGAGCGTGAAACTAGCAACGCTCACGGCGAATGATATAGACCATCATCTTCTTCTGCTCCCCCTCGTTTTTCATCAGCTCGAAGAGGCAGATGTCCCTCTCCCGCAGGTTGTTGTCTCTGGCAAAAGAAGTCCAGCCTCCACTTATCCTCAGGGTACGTTTGGTGTCGTGCAACACAGTATGCCATCGCTGGCTCTTCCCCTCAGCCTGAAGCACCAAACTCCGGCTCCCCTTCTGAAGATACGTTTCAGAGTATTGTGTGGCGAAGGTCTGTTTGTTCAAATACACGCAGAATACTGAATATATTAGAATAAAATGCAAGCTTGCAAATATGTAGATGAGTGGCAGTAGATAACAAGTATGGACTGTTGCTGAAACAACTGTTGTGAAATAACTATGGTTGGTAGTACCATAGTTGCTTATATGGACTGATTTCTCTCAAAAGAAAATAACTGTCAACTCAAAATCAGAAGAATATTATTCTAGACTATGCTTACTAGGGAGACGAGGACACTGCGCCTGGTCATGACTGCGACGTAGATGTGCAGATCTGATGCAACGGCTCCTACTTTCTTTAGAACTTTCTTCTCCTGCACTTGCGTTAGACGGGCACCCATTGGCATCATGCAGGGGTCTGTATCATCATGCTCGGGTGTTAATCGAATGTGTTCAATATCTTCGGATTCAGATGACTCGTGCTCATCTGGACTGTCTTCTCCTGTAAAATAGTTTCATGAGTAAGGGTTGGTAACTGCAGTAAAATGGTACCGTATAATGTGATCAATAGTTACAAGTCAGTTGTAAAGTTAACCTGACGAACCCTCTGAAGGATAAGATATCGCATCTTTCTTTGCTCGTTTTCTACGGTGACCTGAGCTTCCACTCCGGCAATCATCTGATCGTGCTCGTGCTGACGAAGGAGTATTACCATCACTGAAACTGGTCGAAATGTCTGCAGAATTTGTGCTTGGTTCTTGATCACTAATATTGGTCAGTATGCGAGCACAGGACACCACTTTCTCACAACCACTAGAATCAAAGACCACAACCTTGAAGCGACAACTTGCACGGTATCGGAACATCAATGAGTCGTTCTCTACTATATAATTGGCATCGACAAACGCCTCCCACCCAGATCTGAGTAATGTTTTGTTCCTACGCTCAGCAATTTCAACATCGTAAACACTACCATTGGGGGCTTCTAGTTCAATGGTTCCTGACAGCTTCCACCCAAAATAGTTCACAAATCTCTCTGGTATGACCTGCAAAAATGCGAATCGTTAGAACTATTAGTATCGGTTTAAAACATGTTTTATTTCTGCCGATTCAATGACCAAGGCAATCCACTGAGCTTACCATGCTATGCCTAGAGTGACTATCCATCTGCGTGAAGAAACACTTGACCTTTCCATGCAAATGAGTCCAGTATCTGTTGCAGCACTCACAGGAATTGCTCATCTCGCCGCCTACTAATGTCCTGTAAGCAGAAAAACATAGATTATGACTGGCAGCGAAAGAAAATCTTGGTATTCTCTGCAGCATTTTTTACACTGCAACTACTCATCAAGTTTCTTTTTCCCGAATCATGCAGGACAACTGCTTGTGGTATATTAAGATAGAATCAAGAAACGAAGTACATGGAGTTTGTACCATCAACATCAAGCAAAATTACAGGGCGTTTGTACAAACGAGCAGCCAGAGATCAAGCAAAATTAGAAACGCCCAAATGCCTAGCCCCTGCACGCACCCATCAAGCCACCTGATCTCCAACAAGAAAGAACCATGTATAGCTTCTCCCTGTGGTAAATTCTGAAAGTTTGCTTTGTCTAAGCAGGGAGCAGATCTTGTTGGGCCCAACAAAAGGACTGAAAGAAAAGAAGCAAAATGCACATGTAGGGAAGGAGATAAACCAAAGGCTAGGCAGCAACCAAAAGCCAAGGACTCACTGCAATGCAGGCCGGAAGGGAGTAGTACTCAAGGCTCACAACGCTGATGTGTTGCTGGAACTTGAAGAAGCAAGCATGGATACCACGGGAAGGCGGAGGAGGAGAGAAGAAGCAAGCGGAGCCACCGAATGGAACGCCTGTAGGATGCCCTGATTTGCCGTCTCACTCTTTGTCTGCTGCTGTGATTGGACTCTACGGCCCTAGGATGATGGCACTGTATCACACGTCCAGTAGCCCGGTCATAGACTTGTAGGCCCGTCTTGGAGAAGCGCGGAGGTTTGGTCAAAACGTTGGCAAAAGAGAAAGTTGGCACCGTTCGGTGATTACGAGGTACTAGTAGGGTGTTGGATTTCATTTTAGAAGGAAAAAATAAATAAAATTTTTAGGAGTCTTGTTTCATATTTAAGAGCAAAGATCATTATAAAAAAAATCAATTTTGGAGCCAAATTTGAATGGAAAAATAATCAATGCTTTTTTTTTAAATTACACCAAAACGGAGGACTTCATGTGGAAAGATGAAAGCAAAAAAGTTGTCCCCGTCCCCAAGAAAGGCCTCCCAGACGGCATGGACCTTCTGCCTCCCGTCGGAGCCGCCGCCGGTCTGCCTCATCTCCTGTGGCCTTAGGGCCATGGAGGCACGGTGAAGCCCGACCCTTGCCGGTGAGAGGGCTCCTACTCTGTCTTTAGGTGTTTTTTTGAGGTTGATTAATGTTTGTTTCCTCTTCAGGAAGGCAAGGCGGTGGCGACTCCCTGAAGATGGAATAAGGTCCTCCTCACCTAACCTCGTCGCAGCGTTGCATCTAGCATTGTCAAAGGGTGTGTGGAAGTGTGTCTGTGTGGTGGATCTCGTGGGATTCGATCGATGTTCATCTTCGGTGGATCTCTATGGATCTAGTCTTTACTTGTTTGTGTTCATGTTTTTATAGGTTGATAATTATGATCTACACTTCTCTACATTGGTGATGGTTGTTGTTCTGGTACATTGATCCTATGGGGTTTAGCATGACGACTTCCTATTGGTTTGCTACAACAAGGTTTGTCCGACTCTAGTGACGAAGGGGTGATAAAGGTGACGCGTCTTCGGCTTTGACCTAGTGATTGTAGTCGTCGCTAAGTGGTCTACGGGTCAGTATGTAATTTATGTTACTTCTGATGCTTTTTCTACTGTCATGACAATTGATGAATAGATCGGGATTTTTCCGCAAAACAGAACAGAAAAAAAAGGAAATGACTCTCACGGAGACCTTCCCACTGGCGCTCCTGATCCGATACTGTTTGATATTTCTTCATGTTTCTTTTTTTTTGTTCTAAGTGTTTACCCAATTGTGCACAATTTTGACAGAGCATCCTTAACAGTCATTCTCTAAAACTCTAAGCTCCCTGGGAATACCACTCTCTCCGACATTTTCTAAACGGCGCTTCAGGCGCCCGTTTGTAGTGTTTCTACAATCAGGCACACACCCCCGCCTGCACGATGGGCCGACCTGTTTTGCTTCTTTTTTTTGTCTATTTAAACCAAAAAAGGTGTGCGCACAACGGATTCGAACAGAAGATCTCTCTCAACTAAGTGAGAACAGCAGTGGCCACTACGCCAAGCTTGGTGCCCTCTAACTTCTATTCTTTTCCTGTTATTCTTTTTTCCATTCATGTTCTTATTCTTTTCTACTTTCCTTTTTCTTCTTCTTCTTCCTTCTTCTTTCTTTTTTCTTCTTTTTATTTCTCGTTGAATTTGATGAACTTGTTTCATTTTTCGATGGAATTTTTAGAAAATCGATGAACTTTTTTCTATAATTCAATAAACTATTTTTCCAAATAAATGAATTTATAATATTTATTGACGATTTTTTCAAATTCGATGATTTTTTTCAAATTTGATGAACTCCTTTTCAAATTTGAAGTTTTTAAAATCAATAATATCTTCATACTTTTTGAACCTTTTGAAGTTTGTGAAATTTTTTCAAAATCCACGAACATATTTGAATTTATATTTTATTTCGATTTTTTGTTTTTTTTCAAAAGTCAACCATTGATCGATCAACCACGACTAGTCACAAGCGAACCCATGAAACGACCGGGACCCCTATATCTCGCTTCAGCCCACGCACGCAGCCGGCCACAACCTCTATTTTTTATTTTTTCCTTTCTTTTTCTATTTTATTTTTTTCTTCATTTTTGTGCTTTTTTATACTTTAAAATATTCGGAATATATATATATATATTAAAAAACACTCTACAAAAACATTTGAAAAATGTTAAAAAATTATTTGGAAAATATTAATCAAGCATTCGGAAAATTGTTGAATCTGTATAGAAAAATTATATATCATGTATGAAAATAATGATAACTTTTTTTATCATGTATATAAAAATGGTAATCCAGCATTTAAAAAAGTTGACCAAGTATTTGTAAAATGTTAACCAAGCATTTGGGAAATGTTAAATGTGTATAGAAAAAATGTTGACCATGTATTAAGAAATAATATGATCATGGATATAAAAATGTTAATCAAGCATTTGTAAAAAGTGTTGAATAAGTATTTGAAAAATGTTAATAAAGCATTTGGAAAATGGTAAATGTGTATAGAAAAAATGTTTACCATGTATTAAATAATTAGAAAAAAAATTAGATATTGTATATAAATATATTAATCTATCATTTAATAAAATGTTTAACAAGTGTTTGAAAAATGTTAATCAATCATTTGGAAAATTTTAAATGTGTATAGAAAAAATGTTGACCACGTATTAGAAATATCTTAATATTTTTATTTGCGAAGTATCAATCAAATGTTTAGAAAATGTTAAAATTTATATAAAAAGGTTAATTCTGTATTTGTTATTTTTAATCAATAATTTGAAAAATGTGTATAGAAAAAAATGTTGACCATGTGCTACAAAAAGTTTATTTATTCGTATTGGAAACATATTACACATGTATTAAAAAAATGTTGTTGACATATACAAAAGTTGGAGAATAATAACCAAAAGAACAAAAAAAGCGAGAAACAAAATTAACAAAAGAGAAAAGAAAATTAAACACGACGTGGGGGGCAGCCACTCGACTAACATTGTGTTCGTGCTAATACTATGTGCACGTGAATGGGCCGGCCCAATACCACGTGTGGTGGAGTAGCGCCCATGATCTCCTTGGGGACCAGGGATCGATTCCTGCTTCTCCCAAAATCACTAATTAAGGAGTACTCTTTGCAAAGATCATCACCACCTTCTTAGGTTGTGACAAGTGGCGCGCTGCATGTGTGCCACTTGTCGCAACCTAGGACTTTTTCCCTTTTTTTAGATACGTTTATTCAAAACGTTTTATCTCTTAAACCGTGCATCCAAATCTGCAATCATTTTCACCGTTGGATTCCTTATGTCGAGATCTTCAAAACGAGATCCCAGGTTGATAGATTTTAACGAACTTTTTTTCACGAAAAAACTAGACAAAAAAACCGAACCGGGAGCATGGTCGTGCCTCTCGTGGAAGGAAAAAAAACAGAGAACATGATTTTTTTTCCATTTTCAGCGAGGCACGACCATGCATCTCGCGGAAGCACAACCGTGACTCTCGTAAAAGCAAAACCGTGCCTCTCGCGGAAGAAAAAATAAACCAGAAAACACGTTTTTTCCGTTTTCGAGAGGCACGGCCGTGCCTCTCGCGAAAGCACAACCGCGTCTCTCGCAGAAGCAAAACCAAGCCCCTCGCGAAAGAAAAAAATCTCAGAAAACACGTTTCTTTTTTCTGTTTCTGAGAGGCACGACCATGCCTCTCGCCAAAAAATGTGCTTTTTTCGTTTTCGAGAGGTACGGCCGTGCCTTTCGCAGAAGAAAAAAAATGTGTTTTTTCATGATTTTTTTTTCAAAAAATTTGGGTCCAAAAGCTAAGGAAGACCGGTGGAAAACAGAAAAGCCAAAAAACTCCTTAAAAAGCCGAAAACGCGTGCGAAAAAATAGAAAAACAAAATTCAGAGGGAGCGCCCAGAGCGCGACACATGGCGGCGGCTGAGAGCGCGTCCACTTGGCCCACCCGCAAGTGACCGTTACGAGGCTCCCGAAGGAGTGCTCGTCAACTAGTTACTCCCTGCTTCTCCCTTTTTCTTTGCTCTTTTTACTTACTATTATGCGCATGCGAATGGGCCGGCCCAATACGACATGGGGGGCATCCCGCATAGCCACTCGGCTAACATTGCGTTCGTGCTGAGTTTGTTAGGCGTGTCCTTCTTGAGGGAAAAAGAGCTGGTTTTTCATTAGATTTTTCTGTTTTTCTTCATTGACTTTTCTCAAAAAATATTATTTCCTTTCTTTTTTCATTGTTTTTCTTACGATTTCTTCACATCTTTCTCGGTTTTCCCTGTCTTTTTCTTTTTCTTCGGTTTTGTTTCTTTCTCTCTTGTTTTTCATCGGTTTTCTTCAAATAGCAGATTAGCATTTTTTGAATACATGGTTAACATTTTTTCTAGATATGTTTTTTTGAAATTTTTTATTAACATTTTTCATAATACAGTTTCACATTTTTAATACGTGGTTAACATTTTTCCCATAAACATTCAACATTTTCCAAATGCTTGATTCAAAAATTTCAAATACTTGTTCAACGTTTACTCAAATGCTTGATAAAATCTTCATATACATGATAAAAAAATTCATCCTTTTTAAATACACACTCAACATTATTTCTATACACGTTGAACATTTTCAGAATGCTTGATTAACTTTATTCAAATACTTGTTCAGTTTGTTTTAAAAGTATTTTTAAAAACAAATTATATACATGATAAAATAATTGTTCAAAAATTGTTTATATAGACATTTAACAATATATGGTCAACATTTTTTAAATAGACATTTAACAATATATGGTCAAAAAATTGTTCATGTTTTTTTTAAATTGTTAAAAAATTATATACATCATCATTTTTTAATATATGGTCAACATTTTTTCTATAGACATTTAACATTTTCCAAATGCTTTATTAACACTTCTAAAAAATTGTTCAACATTATTTCAAGTTCTTGATTAAAATTTTATATACATGGTAATGCATGATTAACATTTTTATATACATTGTATAGATATTTCACCATTTTTTAATACATGGTCAATAATTTTTCTATACACATTTAATATTTCCAAATGCTTAATTAACAATTTTCACATAATTGTTTAACTTTTTTGAAATGCTTTATTAACTTTTTTATATACATGATAAAAAATCATAATTTTTCAATACATGGTCAACATTTTTCTATACACATTTAACATTCTCAAATATTTTTCAAATGCTTGATTAAGATTTTTTTGAATATTCTACACCCCTGGTAACGCTATATACAAAATCTAATTAAACGGTGTACAAAATGTAGTAACTTGGATAATGTTTTTTTTATCACACAAGTTTGTAATTTACTATATTTGTATGAAAATTACTATATTTTACATAATATGTTATCATATTTTGTATGTACCGTTACTAAGGTGTAGAATAAACTATTCTACACTCACGCTTAGTTTAGCATTACTACACACACACACATATATATATATATATATATATATTATATATATATATATATATGAAAATGCCGTTTGGTGGCCGAGCATCATGCAGGCCGTAATCTGGCTCATCAGTGTTCATACGGATCGGCCGCTGTCCCTTCTGACTCACGCGTATTTGACCTGACATTATTTTTACACCACACCGTATTCTCCATTTTATGCACAGTGTCATCCCATGTTAACGACACTGCCCAACCAGGCTGTTCACATGTTCCACCGTCTCACCCATCATGTACAGGCAGTGCGTTACACTTCCGTGCCACAGGAATATGCAAGCTCTGAGAACATGATCATCCACCACGATACACTAATTCCTTGGTTTTGGGATTAGCAGTACTAGTTCTTAAGGGAAAGTTTTCGCTGCAGGCACCTCAGATTTACCCATGATTGAGAATAATAAACTAATTGCAATTTCTTCTGATGATTACATTCGATTTTCATAATTAAGCCATTAACCATAGTAGATTTGGCCCAACTAGTACAAAATCGTTCAAAAACATACTAAAAACAGCAACAAATGTACAAAATAAATCTTTTTTTCTTGATTGAGAACTAATCATTAGACTGCCCCAAAGAATCATTTCAACAAGCAATGTCAAGTGTCTGTATTTAGTGCACGCATATTTATCATCAGGTACTCACATGCCGTACATGTTCCAATTGGTTAACTCCTTTTTCTTGATGGTTATTGGACTAGTCCTTAATCAACCAGATTGAACAAATATATGTTGCACCTTGTTATTTTTACCACGCGATCACTTCAGTAAAAAAATCGCAATTTTACAATTGATAAAAAAGTTATGCAAACAATTTTGTAGTACCAACAACAACACTTCTAATTTTAAGTACTCTAAGTAAGTACCAAAGTTCGGTCACACGAATCATGTCGCCGCCTCCCAACCCAAGCCGCAGCCTCAGTGCTCCTCATCTTCCCGTCTGGTGGCATCATTGGCGGCAAGAGGAGTTGGGGCCCGTCCGTCTCGTTTTTTTTTTTTTAGGTTTTTGCTTCTCCAATATCATCGACGAGGTGGTGGCGACGATGGCGTGTTAGAATAAGGTCTCTCTGATTTCTTCCTACCTTGATGATGCTTGATCTGGCACCGCCGAAGGGCTTGTGAGGGTTTTTGTCCGCAGATCTTTTGGTTCCCTTCAGATCTTGATAGTTTGCAGGTGTGAGGGTTGATGCTCACTAGTGCAGAATCGGGCATTAGTCCCGGTTCATAAGGACCTTTAGTCCCGGTTCTACAACCGGCACTAAAGGGTGGGGACTAAAGCCCCTCCCCTCTCTTTAGTCTCGGTTCAACACGACCCGGGACCAAAGGCCCACCACGTGGCACGAGCCCACCAAAGGCCCACGTGACCAAAGGATTTTTTTTTTGAAATTTTTTGAAACAAAAAATATATTTTTTTGATTTTCAAATTTCTGAATTATTTGACGATTTAATCTCTAATCACCCCTCATCACTGCTCAAGTGTGGAGCACTCATTCTAAACCATCTAACTTTTCGGCCGGTCATCCATCCTCTCACTACTCCAGCCTGAGCATGCTTAACTTTCGAGTTCTATTCCCCCTAGTTCTCAAGTCTGCACTTGTTGTTTTCCTGACAATAGTAAGCTGTCAATTCTATTAACCTCAGGAGTTTTGCTTGAGCATGAAGTCACATGTTTCACCATTTGAGTTTGCAACTATTATTCTAAAAAACAATAATTATTTAGTAACACTAATATTTCTTGAATAAGTAGTTTGACCATAGTTTGACCAGATTTGACCAAAATTCAAAAAAACTGAAATAATTATTTAGTAACACTAATATTCTTGAATAATTATTTAGTAACACGAATATTTCTTGAATAAGTAGTTTGACCATAGTTTGACCAGATTTAACCAAAATTTAAAAAAAACTGAAATTTGAGCATAATTTTTTTCCTTTCAGAATTTGAGGATTCTAAAACTTTTGCAAAACGGCCTACGGCGGTCGAAACCGGAACCGGATTTTCGTGCTGAACATTTTGATATATTATACATTTTTTTCGACATCGTATGCAAAAGATATAGTCGTTTTACTTTTTCATAACACTTTTTTGCAAAGCATGTCGAAATTTATGTTTTTAAATTTACCTAACTAGTAGATGTAGTAACATAACTACATCTCAAATGATTTTAATTTTTGAAGTTTTTATCATTTTCTTTTGTTTTTTTTTCAAAACTGAAAAGGCGTTACAGGGGGTAGAGTTTGAAAATTGCAGAACCCCTTTAGTCCGGGTTGGAGGCACCAACCGAGACTAAAAGGTTATACCCCTTTAGCTAGTCTCGGTTGGTGCCTCCAACCCGGACTAAGGGTCTATCCTACAGTCCCGGTTTGTGGCATAAACCAGGACTAAAGGGGCTCGTGGGGCCCCGACCTGACGCCAGCCTGCCACCACCCCTTTAGTCCCGGTTTGTGACATAAACCGGGACTATAGGTCACAAATGAACCAGGACTAATGCATAGTTGTTGGAACCGGGACTAATGTTACCATTAGTACCGGGCCGTAACTGAACCGAGACTAATGAGGTGAACGTAAGGTTGTTTTTCTACTAGTGGCTCCAGCGATTAATAGATCTCATCTCAAAGGGTGAGCCGCTATTGCCGTCTTCAAAGCCCGGTATGACGAGGGCGTTTGCAGTAGTTTCCTTTTTTTTGAGCAAATGCAGTAGTTTCCTTTGTTGTTGGTTGAGTGCAATTTTTAAATTTCGGCGGGTGGCATACAATCAGAGGACAGATACTAGCATGCTTTTAATGTAATTTATTTTTATGGTCATTCTACAATCAGAGGAACCGGTCTTTGTTTTCCTCGATATTAATCAGAACTAATACGCCTTTGAGTGTCTTTATTCAGAAAAAAATAACACTTCTAATTCTCATCCAAATATGAAACATAGTTGTAGAAACAATAATAAGAAACATTTTACATGGCCAATAAAATGGTCCTAATCCACGGCCCAGCTCTCATCATCAAAATACCAGCTTGTGTTTGTACTGTTTTGTTTCAAAATAAACTTGAAAATTAGAATGCAACTTTAACCTTCCATCTCCACAAAACTTCAAGAATATTCAACCCCAAAAAAGAGATTTTCTGAGAATAGGTGCACTGGATACTTTCCCCTCGGGGAGTAGATATATCGGCGGCGTCACTAACAAAGTGATAATCACTTTTCTCTAAATTGTTTTTGAATATAGGGTGAATTATTTTAAAATACTAGATGATTCCCCGCGCGTTGCTGCGAAAAATATTGCATAAAATTGGTGTTTTATTCGTCGTATTGGCTCTTAAAAGGATCAAGAGAACAATGATTATGATTTGACAAAAAGATTTAAGAATGATACATGACTATAATGGTATAATGAATATGTGCACATGCATAAATTCTATTGTACTCGGATCAGCTAAATTCAGTATTCTCCAGAGGCCAACAGTTAAACCTTGACTTGACAGCGGTTGTGGCAGCTATACTGTGCATGTCAGTCGTACTTGCGGCAGCTCGAGCCCAAAGGCAGCCAAGAAGAAACCATGCATGTATGGAATGAACGTTTGCAAACAAAAATGAAGCGGCTTAATTCATTCATCGTCAATGTTACATCTCGATAATGGAAGATTGGCACTCATACATCCATGTGACAAATAAACGTGATGTTAGCTCCAGCTAGTTAAAAATATAAAGAATGAAAGGCATGGCAAATAGTTCAACTCAGCTGGTGACCCAAAGGGATAGATCTAAAAGACAATGCAATTTGTATCTACTATATCATCGAAGTTGGGTTTCAACTGAAGATGAAGTCCTTTATTACCTGGCTCTAAAGTCTAGCTATGAAAACTGGACCAATGTAACCAAAGGCAATATGGCTGAAATATATAATGTGTAACATCATAGAAGTAGGGGATGATAATCCACACCAAACGAAGGAGACGCCAGAGCTGTATAAAAAGTGCTAGTTGTAAAGAAAACCACAATTAGTTCCTGATAAGAAAGCTACAGTTAAGTACGAACTTTAAAAAAAATCCATCAAAAATATATAAAAGAACATTAGTGAGCTGATGCCCTGCGGGTATTGTTGTAGGTAAGACAGTTGTCGTCCAAATATGCTAAGCTTGTATGAATAAGCATGGCAGAGAAATGAGGTTAGAGAGCAGCGATGTAGCTCACAAGCTCGCCTGCTCCCGCTAGGCGTACGAATCGAACAAGGACATGTGGTGCGGTGCATTGAATGTGAGCGTAGAGGGTAACAGTGGGCTACTTACAGTGTAACAGTGGTAAACGTTTGAGGCGCCGTTTGATATGACGTTGCCGTCACGGCACAGCGTGCACATGTACCCACTGTACAAGACGCCGACTGTTTAAACCGATCTTTCCACCACTGATTAAAACGTGTGGCTCAGTCACCATGACTTTAGCAGTTTAGCTCTTTGGTCAGCGTCTTGACTTTTAACTCTTTGGATCATTACAGTCAGCTAACACAAGTGTGATAGTACAGAGTCCAAGCATGCATGGTGCAACCAGCAAAATATGATTTGGCCACACTGCAAAAAAGGATGCCATGTAAAAATAGTACTAATATTTATGGTCCGTGGAAAGTCAAGCATTGTATTGCATGTGGTATCACGTCGTTGAATGCCGACAGGTTGTGGAAAGTGGAATATCTAAAAACAAGCTTGGTGAGAAGGTATTAGCTGAAAATGTGACTAATGATAGGTTAAAAATAGAACAAGCTTGGCAAGCATTGTGAAAATATTTTTTAGATGTTTCGAAACATTTTCTTGAATTGTCAACAATTTTGAAATCCGAATATTCATAAAGCAAAAAAACACATTTTCAAATTCCTATTTTTTTGCAAAAATGTGAATAATTTTAGGAATTATGAACATTTTATGAGAAACAAAAACAAAATTTTAAAACGTGAATCATTTTTAAATCCTAAACATTTTTTAAAGTGCTAATGCTTCTCAAAAAACAAGAAATTTTAGACGAACAAGTTTGAAACCTAAACAAAACTTTAAAGTGCTAACAAATTTCAAAATTTGTTCCCATTCTTAAGATTTTCAGAAAGTGTTCACACTTTAACATTTTGTTCAGGTTTCAAAAATTGTTCCCATTTTTTCAAAAAAAATATTTAAAAAAATTCGAGTTCTGAAAATTTGTTCGCACTTTAACATTTTGCTCAGGTTTCAAAATTTGTTCCCATTTTTTCAGAAAAAGTTTATGTTTAAAAAAATCGAGTTCTGAAAATTCGTTCCCACTTTAAAATTTTGTTCAGGTTTCAAAATTTGTTCCCATTTTTTCACAAAAATGTTTATGTTTCACATATGTTCGTGTTTGGAAAAATTGTTCGCACATTAAAACTTGTTCTTGCAAAATAACTATATGGAAGTTGCACCGGAATCACGTTCCTTCTGTTATAAGTTAGCAATTTTGATTATTCACAACCAAGGTGAACACTACAACCCAAGCAATAATATAACATATTTACGGCTCAGCCACTTCTCGAAATAGGCTCGCGCCCCACTTTATATATAAAGCATAAATCAGAATACACTTTGCATCATGTCTTCAAGAATTTTGTTGACACTCATGTTTGCAACTACCATCAACTTTCATGTACCCTCAAATTCTAGACATATGGTTTGACAACAAAGGTGATTAGCTTGATAATACAACATCACTATAACTATATATGTCATTATTATTATTTTTGGAAATCTATGGAACATTGGAACTTGCCGATCAACAATCACAACAGTGCTAGGTGAGTTGGTGGATTAGCGCAAATGAATATCTCTCTGTTATGTTCATCTTTGAACACCCCAAATGCCCCTGCCTCATTATTTTGGCTTTCGAATTTAAAACTTTGGTATTGTGAACATTGGAACGCCGGTGCGGTGCGTTAGGTTGCTCGCAAAGTCTTGGTATTGTGATCCTTCGGCGACACCCTACATCTACTTGTGTCTCTCGTGGTGATGGTCTTTTTCGCCTGCTAGCTAGGTCCTGCCTTATCTTGGGCGTCATGTTCTTCTCATCCTTTTGTAATCTTGTTACCTGTACGGTTTTCGGCCCGATTTCCCTTATAAACGGGGTCCACTTGTTCAGATTTTCAATCCAGTTTCCCTTATAAACTGGATCACTCTCTTGGCATAATGGCCACTTTGAGTAATATATTCAGGTGGAGGGACTCCTCCCCCGGTGATTTCTCAAAAAAAAAAATTAAAACTTTTATATGTTTTTAACCAAAATTTAAATTAAGTTTCATTTTCAGATTCATATTGCTTGTGACAAGGGCTTTCAAATAAGATCCGTTTTATATATGTTTTGTCGATTTGTTGTAAAAAAAATGTTAATTTTCAATCGTTGAAACTTAGTGCGAGCAAACAATAAAATCGCAAGTTTGAAAAATTCATGTGCCAAAATTTGGGGTCCATAAAATCGCCAGCGTGGTGACCCTAAAAAAAATCGCCAGCGTGGCTGTCTTGTGGTGTTAAAAAAAGCGTGGCCATCTTGCTCGTGGTGTTAAAAAAAAGCGTGGCGCTTGTAGTGTTAAAAAAAAGCGTGGCCATCCTGCAGTGGCGGAGGGCGGCAGCGGCAACAACAACTATGGCCGAGGGCCGGCAGCGACGGAGAGCGGAAGCGGCAACAGCGACTATAACCGCCTGCTCGTCTAACACCACCGTCCGCTCTCACGGCGTGTCAGGCCGTCACGTACGCACAATAAATATCCCCTAACCACCACAGCTAATACCGCGTACGTCCCACATCCCGAGCCGAACGAACGCACGACGATACAGAGAGCGCACGAGCTCGTCCACGCCAAGCAATTTTCGGACCAGATTCCTTTATAACTATTCAATATCAGAAATAGAGAGGACATTAGCTGAAATATTTTTGTATCAATTCAAGATACCGATAAAAGAAATGTCAAGAACATGCTTTAACAGATTTTTTTACTGTCGGCCAGCAGGCAGAGTTTTTCAGGCTTGTCACTTTGGCAAGATATATAGCGAGCTCCTCAAAATAACAACTATCCAAGTCTCAAAAGGTTGATAGGTTGATTAGTTAGATCCACATCGAGGCATGCACAAATATCCGGGGTAGTACAGAAGCACTGAACAGGACAAACAATAGTCCACGCGCTGAAATTAATAATTATTATACAATGAGATGGACAAACTATACTCCCATGCTCTGAAAACATATATAGTGAGATAGTACTTTAGTGTTCTATTTTTCGGAAGACTGATATAAGATGTAATAGAGATGAACTGATATATAAAGTTGTCGCTGCAGGCGAGAGAAAAGTGTGTACCTACAGCCTGAGGAAGAGGCAAAGGTGTCTCAAAAATTGGGAGTCCGGCCGTGGTCCGCCACTGCGCCGTTCCACTTTATCCGAACAGACCGACCAGTCAAGCTCCGACTACTTCGTCCAGCTCGCCGCCGCCGAAGAGGGATTCTTCTACGTCACCAGTTCTGGAGGTTAGATGCGTCTGTTGCAAGTCGATTTGTGGCAACCAATCTACTGTTGGGTGATTATCACCAAATGAATCAGCATAGACACACATCGCTAGACTAATCGAAAGGAAATAAGATGCAGAAATCGAAAATCCAAATCTGACTCCTCAGATTTGGAGCAGCTCCTCCCACACATTTAACACAATCGGTGGAGAGAAGATGGCGGCATGGCCAGCCACTTCTCCAGGCAGGGCACGGCGGCGCGCTTAGGATCCGCTCCACAACGGTAGATCGTCGGCATCCATGTGCCCCGCGGCAAGGCACACAGAGGCGGTAGAAGGAGGAGAGGGTGAAGGCGCGTTGCGCCGCGAGGCAGCCGGCGGTGTCAGCGGATAAGGTTGCTGGGAGAGAGAGAGAGAGAGAGAGAGAGAGTGGAGATGCGCCTGGTGCGTGGTGGTGGATTTTTATGGTTCATGATGAGGAGTAAAACCATGGTGCATGGAAGAGGAATGCTAGACTCATTCTTCAGTTACGGAAGGAGAAAGAGCAATCCTTTCGGTGACCAGGGACAGCAACGCGCGGACGAAAGGATAATTGCATCACGGGATTTTCTTTTTGTTAAAGATTTGGTGACATGGCGATTGCTGATGTGGATGTGCTGCATGTCAAGAGAAATCATGTAGTTGGGATGAACTATTTAGGTATTATAGAAGCGGTGAACATATTTTGAATACAAGATGAATATTTTGTATACATGTCATGGACTTATCCAAATACGTAATGAAAATATTTTCAAATATGCGATAAACTTTTTCGCATACACGACGAATATTATTCCAATACGCTATGGACATATTTTAAATACATGCTTTCACTTTCAAAATTGGTGAATATTTTTTAAATACGTGGTGAACAATTTTCATATATGTGACAAACATTTTCTTTCTGAATATGTGTTGGACTTGTTTTGAATATGCGGTGATTATTTTAAATACATGATGCACTTTTTTCAAATACACTATCAAGATTGTTTGCAATATGAGTAGAATAATTTAGCAGTGCCTTCAAAATACTTTTCACTCTTCTATTTTTTTTATAAATGAATGAAATATAAAACCAAACATAACTTTTACAGAATATGTACGGCTGAAGAAAAAAGAAGAAGAATAAAAAGGAATAACAACCAGCTTTGCATGTGCGGACGTCCGCTGTGAGCAACTACAGATGAGGGATAGCAGCACCAAAATTCAAATTCAGCCAACAAGGCACATCATGTTTCTGCAGCATTGCCCACAACGGCGGCTGACGTACAAATACAGAAGATGAGAGAATGGCACCCCTATATTAACATCTGTATATAACTAAAAGGTAAGAAGGCACGGATCCCAATCCCTCAACGTCCGCCCGGGATAGAGGCCTCCAGGCAGCTCCCTCCAAAATACTTATTATATATATATATATATATATATATATATATATATATATATATATATATATATATATATATATATATATATATAGCTTATTCTACACCCCAGTAATATTACATACAAAATATAGTAATACACTATGTAAAATATAGTAATTTTCATAAAAATATAGTAAATTACAAACATAGATGATAAAAAATATTTTCCGAATTACTACATTTTGTACATCGTTTTACTAGATTTTATACATAGTGTTACTAGGGGGTGTAGAATAAGTTATTCTACACTCACGCTTAGAGAGAGAGAGAGAGAGGGAGAAAATGCGTCTTACTACCGGATGTAGCTATACCCATTTCTCATATACTGGCATGTGGTAGTATATACTCTACTTTATTATTTTTAATATATTCATATACTATATCTAAGATATTCTAAAGTGAGTTATATGAAAAAATTACAAGTAAACTCATAGTTTTATTGTATTTGTGAAATACGTACATATTTGTATGCGAAAGAGAGTATGCACAAAATATGATACATATTATAAAAAAAGTAGTATATATACTAGATAAACATTCTTATGTACTACATACTACATGTACATACTCTTCGATACGATAGATACTACCTAAAACGTATGAAACAAAAGTGGGAGTAACTACACCCGATAGTAGGAAAAATTTGTCATATATATATATATATATATATATATATATATATATATATATATATATATATATATATATATATATATATATATATATATAGGGATTGTCTATTCGTCACCCTGGGTGAGGAATAGTTATTCTTCACCCCCTTTATTTTACCATCAATACACCGTAATTTTACGTTTCGTAAGTTTTGTCTTATTTTCGACATAAAAAGAGACCGTAAGAAAATATATAATCGTCGTAAAAAATATTTTATGTTATGTAAAATTACAAACGTAAAAATATAGTGTAAAATACACATAAACTGCAAAATTTTCTTGTCTTATGACCTATATTTTTATTTTCTTATGTCAAATATTACGTAGTGAATGAATAGGAATGTAACTCTTTGAATTACAAACGTAATTTAATTATGAAATGATCGTAAGATTACCTCGGGTGAAGAATAAGTTATTCTGCACCCTGGGTGATGAATAGCATCACTATATATATATATATATATATATATATATATATATATATACATCTGGGCTATTCTGTTACCCTACTTGAACTGATGAATTCAAGCGGTTGAACTGATGAAAATCGAGCGGTTGAACTGATGCTTTCTGTTGTTGTTAAAAATCGTCTTCTTTAGTTCAAATTTTTTCGCAATTTTTTTTGTCGAAACGGGGCGTGTAATATATTGTTGGAAAGCTCTTGACATCTACATTACAATCTTATAATTTGTTTTTGCAAAAAAAATTATGATTTAAGAGCAGTTTTGGAAAAACCGTTTTTTTCAAAACCGAAAACGTGAACCCTATTTTGGACTTCATTTTCAAACGATTTGTCAGAATTGAGCAAATGAGGTGGCGTTGGAAAGCTTGTGAAAATCCGCATCTTCCATATATCTACTATTTTTTTCAAATTCTATATAATTTAAAAGTAATTTGAAAAACAATGAAATTATAGGCGAAATGTTTTTTCACTGTTTTTTGCAAACGTTTTGTCGGATTGACGCAAATGATACAGCGTTGGAAAGCTATGAAAAATGCGCAACTTTTGCGTATAGAAAGTTTTTTCTAATTCCTTACGGTTTAAATACGAATTCAAATACAGTTAAAATTGGTTTTGAATGCGGTTTTTTTTAAAAAGTTTATCGAAATGGGGCAAATAATATAGCGTTGGATAGCTATCGAAAATGCGAAACTTAGTCATGTTGAACATTCTCTACTTCGCAACCGTTTAATAGTAATTTGGAATACGACATGACAGATCCTGATGTTTTCTCGTCTACAAAACAGAGTAGTCATACTGATATATGTGTATGTTTGTACTGAGCTATTTTTTTAGAGTAATTTTAAATGGTTCCGAAAAAGGGTACTTGTACTGATGTTTGCATGGGTTTGTACTAAACGTGTTTTCACTAACTAGACTTTGCTCTGTTTTGATCGTAAGTTTTCAATGATTTATTGTATCGTCGCCCCTGTACTTGCATGGTTTATATCATGGAACTGAATCATATTTTTTTCAAAAAGAAAATGTCTTTTTATTCTTGTTTAAACTAAATTTTTTTTACAATGATGTTCTGGACTTCTCTTATTTTACGACTTGTACTTTTCTCATTTGAATTTCATGGGGTATCTTTTTGCTTGAACTTTTACAAGTTGAATTTCTGTCATTTCTTTTATTCCGAACGGACCTCCATTTTTAACTTGTACTGATCAATATTTTTAATTCAACCATTTTTCTTTCTAGAACGGATGAATATATGTTCGAGAAAAAGAGTACTTGAACGATTGTATGTATGGTTTTGTACTGAGCGTGTTTTCACATACTGAGCGTGTTTTGTGACGATATTCTAGACTTCTCTCATTTTGAACTTAGCTCCTTGAGCGACCAACCACAAAACAAGAAGTTGTACTGTTAAGCACAGCTCCTTGAGCGACCGGCCACAAAACAAGAAGTTAAGTTGTACCGTTGAGCAGGAGGTCCTCTACCCCGACCGCGTAAGTACTTAGTATGACGATGTATTTGTACTGCCCAAAAACATACACGGAAGCACAAAGTAAACATTTAAGTACATTACGCCACGGGAATAATCACACGCACAAAAACTTTTTCTTTGATTTGTTAACGAACTGATGATATAAATACATAGTGAACTGCTACACTTAGTGTATGTTTTCTTGTACAAGTCATATACTGAAGCAAGGGATCTAGCTCCCCTGATTTGTAGAAACGAGGTGAGGGGCTTAATTTAACTCTGTCCACAATCCAGTAGCATCGAACGTCCCTGCTTGCCTGTAGTATTCTACTAGGTAGTTGTATCCACTACTCTGCATTCTGTACTAGCTGCTGTGGATGTACTACTTGAATGAAAACTTCAGTTTAAAAGAGGACGAAGCTGCCAGCTGAAATAAAGCTGCAAAGAAAAAAAGCTTCAAAGAAAAAGAATGAGGAACAGAGACTTATGCTAGACTTATGCTACTGATACTTGAGAGAAAAAAGAGAGCAGAGCTTTTACTATTTTTTTGGCACCAAACGAAGCCGGTATTGTTTAAACAAATATGCATGCTATCACAGTATGGAAGGCTCAAACATGATTAAACAACTCCGATGAGAGATGAAACAACTAGTACTTCACCGGACTGAATATGATCTAAAATTTTGACACTAAAAACAAAGTCTCCAGCATTTCTAAAAAAAGTCGGTGCAATGAAGACACAAGCGGCATTTTTCTGAACGAAGCAACCTAAGAAATGAAATACGACAAGAGCTCCAACATCAGTATTTTAGAACTCATGGTGCCAATATATATCTTCGGCCAAATATGTCTTCAATAGTTTGAATTCTTGATTGTTGACAAAGTTAATTAGCGTACAACTTTAGTGCTAGAAATGTTTCAAAACACAAAAGAGAAGGAGTGCCGTCAGTCGGTCCTTATAACTTCTGAAGATTCTTAGTGCCATCAGAAACTAAACACCAGCTTGTAATTGAACTAACCTAAATTAAACCGAAACTATAACTATTAAACGGATCTGTAACTATAACAAGAATTGTACTGAACTAAATTTAGTAATTGAACTGAACCAAAAAAAATATTTAGTAATTTAGTAATTGAACAGATGGTCTTTTGTCGAATCGCACACTGAAGAACTGCTGCAGATCATATGGAAAATATACCAACGAGAAACCAGAGGTGTGGCGGCACCGCTGCAGCACCTATGTCTTTTATAACATTTTTTCAAGAGAATCTGACCATACACTTGCTGGAAAAATGGAACTTCTAATAAATCTATTCGGCAAGAGGCATCATAGGGTATCCTTTCTTTGCCCTATTATACCAAATACCAAACAACAAAAATTGGTTCTCATAAGCATTTCAACAAGCACCTAGACCATCAATTATTTTCATATAAGTAGCATGGAATCGAATGGAGCAACAGTAGGGCATGAGAAGAAAGAAGTAGCAGCAACACCTCAAGATCCTACCATTTTTTGTACATGATGCATCTCCCCTGTCGTTCAGATACAGGAGATCACTGAGTTCACTTACTGGAGATCATTCAGTTCAATTTGTGCACATGCTCGCAAGCAGCATCAGGCACCAGGCATGCACCAGCACACACGCCACAGCACACATGCAAGTTCTAGTAGGCAACATGGATTATTTTGTTGCATCCATTGAACTGAAGGGAGCTCCTTCGACCTGTAAGATGAACGGAAAAAAGAAAATGAAATTTGTGAAGGTCGAAATGACCATAATAATCATGTAAAACATGTAAAAATAACGACAAGTTCATGCACAGTAACATGAGAAGTACACAAAAGAAACCTAAAATAGAAGTTCTGTACTTTGAAATACTTCGTTTTAGTTCCCAAGTACTTCATTTGTTTCAAAATATGAACTTCTATATTTATGTTCTTAGAACTTATTACGTTTTCCCTGCAAATTACATGGGTGAGAGCATGGTGCTCTAATTCAATTGCATATATCTGAAACTCCACATGCGACCTGAACTTATGCATAACAGTATGAGTGCAGAATACTTGTAAGCATAAGAAAAAGACATAGAGTGCACATATAATTTTCAAGATTTCCTTGATGTTCTGCATATTAAAGTTGATTTACTGAAAAGAATGCAATTTTTGAACTGAAAATCAAGTAAAAGCTGAACTCATATAAATTTCAAGGTCAAAAGAACCTCCACATCCATCAAACTTCATATCCTGTAGTTCAACTTCTGGAAAAATAGAACTTGTGGTATCCCTCATAAATCAACAAGAAAACCTGCAGAAAAATGTACATGTTCTCATTGGCATATCAACAAGCACCTTCAGAGAACAGAGTGTCATATGCCCTTATCTACAGAGAAGCCATCCGTCCATGGCAGAGAAAGCATTGTTCAGAGAAAGATCAATGACACATCACACATACGACCCTGATTCTTCTTAAATTTATCACCCTCTCATCAAGCTCAAGTTGTACTGCAACTCACATTTTGAGTGATCGGCGGCGGGGCAAGAAGTTGGACTGATGACATGTAGATCTTCCAGTTGACTAGCTTGTGGGTGAGGATAGCAGGAGGGAGCGGCAGTGCAGGGGTGGAGGAGTGGGAAGGTCAAGTACAAGGCAGCGAGCGGAGCACCTCGAAGAGATGAGGGGGCTGGGAGGAACGACAGAAGGAGGGAGGCCTGTGGCGTTGACCTGATATGCGATGGGATCGGAGATGTGTTGCAGAGTCGAGGGTAGTGCTGGTCTCGCCGGACCAGAGGAGCGACGGTGGCGGGTGGGGTAGTGAACCTTTTGCCTGAACAACTACAATTCTACCATATAGTAAACTGCTGTATAATTAGAAAACAGTCTGAATTTTTTGCACAAACACCGTACTGTTTTATATGTTTTCCAAGAACTTGAGATAGCTCACGTACTGAACTGAGAACACCTACTTTGTGTTTCAGGAAATAAAATAGACATCCTCTGTTTTTTGTGATAAAACTAGTGTGGAGTTGGGAGGAGAGGCAGTGTGGACGGACAATTAACCTCTCATTTTTCTTGCTCCTGAATGCATGCAGCTGGGAACTCAGGGCGACAGAGGTGGTCGCCGCGCGGCTGGGAGGAGCAGGAGGGCGGAGGTGGTTGTTGCCGATGCTCCGCTTTCCCACCGGTGGCCGCCCCTGCGGAGGCAGATCCATGGTCCGCCGCCGGAGGTGGGAGGCAAGGGCGTGGCGCATTGCCGGAGGTGGGAGGCGGGGACGTTCGCCTCACGGAGGTTGGTCAGTCCACTAATTATTTGGTGGCGACGGTTCATCACACTAACTCAGTAACAGATACTGCACTACCTATATTCATCGGACTTAAGACACTTTTATTTTTATAAGAGAACTAATGTTGTTTATCAGATACTACCTATATAACTAAATGCAAGACATTTTTGCAGTACTTCCCTAAATCCTATAAGTGCAGACCAAATACAGTTACAGAAATACTACACTAGGAGGTATCAATCAATCTAATCTATAGCACATTTTGCTAATATGTGTGTGTGATCCGTAGCCCATAGCCTATGTGTGATTTGTTCCAATTAATCCATGCATTTTTTTATCCTCTGCTGCCTGCAGCTATGGCTAGACACGTTGGAGAGGTGGGGTGTTTCAAGTTAATGGCTTGCTTTTAGAAACTTGAGACAAGAGCGGAGTAAAGGCTGGAAGGTAAAACTACTGTTAGCATGTGTACCTTTTTTGTAGCATCTCATCTCCTTTGCTTCAACTTTGGGCACTTTGATATGGTCAGCCTCTTTGATTTTGCAAGTGCCGGTAGTCCACGAATTGAAACTAGTTCTAGAAAATGGTCAAGTGACAATACCTCTAGCAATGGACGATTACTGAGCCAAATGCCCATTTCTTGTCTACAGAAAATACTGGGTTTTTTCACTTTACTTAGTGGTGCAACTACCTTCAGATTAAAAGGATCTAGATAACACTCATCCATTAAACTGCACATATTTGACATCATTTACACGCCTGATAATACATCCATCAAAGTATCAGCTATCTACTCACAAAGTATAAAATACCACAAGAACTTGAAAAAGAATTTTTACCTCACAAAACTATCAGCTATGAGTTCACCGAGTCGAGATGGACAACTCTTCGAGGTCTCAACTATCAGTTCACATAAACTACAAAGCATGGAGTTTATCGAGTCTTAACTACCAGTTCATACAAACTACAAAGCATGGAATTCATAGTCTCAACTATCAGTACACACAAACTACAAACAACGGATTTCATCAAGTCTAAGCTATCAGTTCACACAAACTACAAATGATGAGGAGAGAGAGCATGAGAGAGAGAATCTTACCCATCAGCTCATCCAAACTAGAGATCAGAACAAAAATTATCCATAATCATTTTTTGGATCCATCAGCTAGCCTGTGACCATGTTGTAGCTACGAGAGAGGGAGCAAGAACATCACATAGCGAGAGAGTTGATGCATGATCAACAGTTCAGGAGATGAAAACATAGCAGGACAAGTAGGCAGATGAGAGATAGGACGTGAGGGAGAAAGCTGAGGCAGGCCCAGGGGTGGCGCGATGGAGTTGTGGACGGCGCCGAGCACGTCGGTGGACTGACGTCGCAGGTGCCGGTGCTGGAACCGGTAGCTCCATCTTGGCTTTACCCATGGCGTCGCGCCGGATGCCGAATGGTGCCCGGCGACCTGGTCTTGTGCGAACTGATGCCCGCGCATTACCTGGACGACAGGGACAAGGTAGAGGCGCGTCGGCGGCCGAGAGGTGGAGACGCACCGGCGGCCGAGAGGTGGAGACGCACCGGCGGCCGAGACGCGGCCCCATCCAGCACCCGCCGCCACCTCCACCTCCCTCCCCCAGCAGCACCCGCCGTCGCGTGACCCGCCGGATGTCCCCGACGCTGCTGCTCCGCCTCCACGGATCTGCCTTGACCCCGAGGTAATCCCTCGTTCCTCGCCGCATAGTTTTTTGAGCGCCATGGTCCCCCCTGTCATGCGACCTGCCAGATGTCCCCGACGCCGCTGCCCCGCCTCCACGGATGCGCCTAGACCCCGAGCGCCCGCCTGCGGCAGTGTCCGGTGCCCTCCTTGCCAGTAAACATTGTCCAGGAGTCCTGCTCTTCTATTGATTGAGCCCCGTGCTTGCCTCCGATATAAACTTGCAGTGCACCTATTTGCAAAGATGATTCAGTTCGATGTGGTCACAATGATGATTTAGTTTTATGTTATATGGAAACACCCATTTTCCCTTTGTTTTATTTTTTGTTCAGGTGCAGAGGAAAAAAACAATTGGGGAAAAACATTACAAAGATGATTTTCTTAGGTCGTCCAAATTATACTCATCGGGCAGGTCAAGCAAAAATCTTGTGGCAGGTCAAACAAGAAAATTGTTACTGCTATAACCAAAAAACACATGACGCATAGACTCGAGCTGCTGGAGGCTTTGCTACTGGAGGCAAAAACAAAGTGTGGCATATTCATGAATTTGCTGCTGGAGTAGCAATTCAATATGTATTAAATCATGTGTTACCAAATTAAATGGAAAAGGTGAAATGTGTGTGTTAACATAAAGGAACAGAGAAACTATCCGGTATGATAACGTTATAAAAAAAGCAGAGATTTTGATGATGTAAAAATATTTGACTATGTTTTATGAAGCAACTTTGGTTTTATGAAAAGCATATCTTTCCAAAATTATAGTGATTTATATTCTTGTTTAGAAGTTCTACTTCCCTGCATGTTGAAGTTTTGTGTGTTTAATCTACACGTCACGAGGTCGTGCAAATGTCGGTGAGCATGCATTTTATTTGTAAAAAATGTTACTTGTGTTCATGGTAATTGAAACTCTGAATGTGTATGGTTAAATGTTGTCAACTTTTCATTTCTATAGGAATGTAACACTGATTTGGGTTGTATCATTTCCAGTTGTATTCTTCCGGGCGTGTGTTTTATTTTGGTTTGAAAAGAAATGTTCATGTGAGCAAAGAGAAAAAGAATATATACAAAAAGAAGTTCGTGTGTCATTATCTTGAGACTTCATGTATTACTCCCTAGAGAGTTCATTGTATTGATATCCAGTTTGTGAACACATAATTCTCTCTCCCGTACATGTAACCAATACGAAAAGTTTTGTAGCTGCTGTTGTTTGTTGTCATGTCTAAAAAAGAATTGACTTTACGTAGAAGTTCAAAATAAATTAATCTGAGTAGTTCTATGTTAAAATAAATAATCAAAAAAGCCTTAGGAAGTCCGAATTAAATAAAAGAAGCAGTTAGTTGTTTATACAAAATTCAGGTTTTCCTCATTATTAAAGAATCAAAACAAGAAGTTCAAAAATACAAAAACATGAAGTTCAAAATTTATAAAGAGAGTAATTCAAAATCCATAAAAATGGATTTTCATAGTTTCAAAAAAAAAATCTAGAAGTTCAAATTTAAATAATGGACCGGTTCAATATTTATTACAAAAATATGATTTTTTTCCGTTACTAGAAGAAATAAACCAAGAAGTACAAATTATAAAATAAGGGAAGTTCGATATTTATAAACAAAATTACAATTTTTCATGTTACTAAAGAATATAAACCAAAAAGTTCACTTTAAAAAATAACGGGTAGTTCGCCATACACGGAAACTCAAATTCTTTTTTATCCTAGGAAAAATAAAATGAGGAAGTTCAATTTTTTGTTTTATGCTTATTTTAAAACCATATTTTTTTCTAAGAATAAAACTAAGAAGTTCAAATAAAATAACTGAGAAGTTCGAAGTTTATAAAAAACTAAGATTTTTTCTCGTACTAAAGAATTAAATGAAGAAGTTCAAATTAAAATACATGGAACAACTCAAAAATCTTTCAAAAGAATTTCCACTTTTTTTAAAAAACTAGAAGTTCAAACTAAAATAAAGTGGTTCAATGTTTATTAAAAAAATATAGGATTCAAAATTTTCCCGTTACTAACGAATAAACCAGGAAGTTCAGTTTGAAATAAAGAAGAAGTTCAACATTAACTAAAACAAATCCAAATTTTCCCATTTCTAGAAATACACAAAAGAGGTTCAAAAAATTGAAAAGGAGAATTTTGATGTCTATAAAAATTCATTTTTTGTTGCTAAAGGGTAGCGTCGTTTTTCGCATTTTAAGATTTATTTTGAGCAATTCGACTTTAAAAAGAAAATCAAGAATTTCAAATTAAAAATTGGAGTAATTCGATTTATACATTAAACTCAAAATTTCCAATTTCTTTGCAAAATTAAAGTATGAAGTTTAATTTGAAAAAAGTTGGACCTCCAACACGACCACCTCTGTCGCCACCCTTCGCCTCGACCACTTCCTCTGCCGCCCTCCGCCCCCGGCCAGCCAACTCCACCGCGTCGACCACGTTTGCCACCACCCCTGACCCAACCACCTCTGAAGCCAGCCGCCACCAATCTCCACCCCAACGCGACCTGCGCTTCCCTCCGACCTGACCTTCCCTCCCTTTAGACGCGACCTGCCGTGCTCACCTCCAGCACACCCCCGTCCTCCCATCCCACCATGAGCAATCTCTCCTCCAGCACGCCCTCCGAGTAAAAACAATGTGAAGTTTAGGTTTTAGAAGTATGTAAGCTCAAATACATAAGCTAGATAACTGCAGAGGAAACAAGAGTTTCATAAAAACAAATAAAAGAGACCATGTTTGAATTTTCCTGAAGAAAATTGGATAGATGTGGTGTGAACAAAGCAAAATAAAAATTAAAAGGAACAAAGCAATTCAATGTTTGTAAGAAAGGATTTATCTCTCTTTTCAAAGAAGTTCAAAAAATTAAAACACATAGTAGTTCAAAAAATTATTGAAATAAATCATTTTCCATGTTTACAAAAGAAATTAGAGGTTCAAATTTCACAAACATAGAGGTTCAATGTTTATTATAGAACCGAGAAAGTCAAATTAAAAATACGAAGAAGTTCAACTTTTTAATAATAAAGGGGTTATATAAAAACCTAGAGGTTCGAATTTAAATAACCGAGAAGTTCAATTTTTAGTACAAAACCAAGATGATCAATTAAAAAACAAAATCTAAAATAAGAAGTTCAAATTAAAAAGATGAAGAAGTTCAATGCTTGTTACAAACCCAAAGAAGGTCATTAAAAAAGCATCTCAAACAATTTTATAAAACTATTTTCTCTGTTAAAATAAACCTAGAAGTTCAAATTTAAAAACGGAGTGGCTCGATGTCTATCAGAAAGTAGGATTTTTTCCGTTACTAAAAAAAATAAAACCAGGAAGTCCAAATTAAAAAGATGGAGAAGTTTGATGACTAAAGAACACTGAGATTTTCCTCGTTATTAAGAAATGCAGACAAAAAGTTCAAAAATTAAATAACAAGAAGTTCAACTTTTAATAATATAGCGCTTCAAAATTTGATAAAAGAGATTAAGAAATAAAAATAGGTAGTCCATATTAAAAAGATGGAGAAGTTCGATGATTATAGAAAACTCAGATTTCCTCATTATTAAAAAATGGAAACAAGAAGTTCAAAAATAAAATAACAAGAAGTTCAACTTCTAAAAATAGAGCACTTAAAAATTCATAAAAAAGGATTAAGAAATTCAATTTAATATTCATAGAAAACTCGTCGCGAGATTATTGTTATAAGTTTGTTGTTATAAGTTCAAGTCCTTGGTCCGAGAAAGTTAAAAAAATTTATTGTGAGACAGATTTGTACAAAAGGAATATCATTTGTGTAACACTAACGAATGGATGAGAAAACTACAAACAAAAATACGTCACAGAAGTTCAACGTGAAAACAGCAGGAAGTTTAACTACTATAGTGAATGAATTTTAGATGAAAAACTTTTAAAATCGTCGCGAGTATGAAAAATGATTAAAATGGGAAAGTTGCGTGTTTACGGCAGCTTTCCATCGGTATATCACTTGCTCAATTTAGGTGAGTGGACGGAGAGCTATGAGCAGTGGATGGAGATCTACGAGCAAAAAAAGCACGTGAAAAACAGAGTGAAGTTCAAGTAGACATGCCGAGAAGTTCAGGTTCTTCACGTGGTGCATTTTCGAAGAATCTGTTTCGCGATAAAGGCAGAACAAATGATCCCGCAGTTTTTGAAATTACTTGAAAACAGTTAGGAATCAGAGAAAACCATCAACATGAAAAAGTTTCGCATTTTTCGTAGCTTTTCAACGGTATATTATTTGCCCCATTCCGGTAAAGTTTGTACAAATTACGGCAAAAATACGTTTTGAGCCATTTTCAGAATTGACTTAAAACAGTAAGGAATTGGGAGAAACAATATATACCAAAAAGTTTCACATTTACTCAAGCTTTCCAACGCCGTATCATTTGCTGCATTCACACGTAAGGTTAAAAAATTAGCTTAAAAATACAAACTCGATGCAACTTGGACCGTTTTCTAAATTACTTTAAAACCATTTAAAATTAGAAAAAACTTTCAACATGAGAAAGTAGAACATTTTCATAAGCTTTCCAACGCCATATCATTTGCCTCAATTGGATTAGCCGTTTAGAAATGACATTAAAAATATACAAACTTGGCTATTCGGTTTGTGAAATTTTACGATTTTCCAAATTACAATTTAACCGTAGGGAATTAGAGTAAACTTTCAACATGTGGAAGGAGCAGTTTTGCAGCAGCTTTCCAACGCCATATTATTTGCCTCATTCCGATAAACGGTTTAGAAATGCGATCAAAAATATGATTCACGTTTTTTGTATGTAGAAAAAACGGTTTTCAAAACTGCTCTTCAACCGCTTATATTTTGCCAAAAATTTAACTTGGATCATGATACTGGTGTCCATAGTTTCCAACGGTATATCGCAAGCCCCATTTGGGCAATGTTGGTGGAAGTTCAACCTAGCACTGAGAGAAGTTCATGTCGAACAACTCAGGCAGTAAAATTGCAAAAAACGCAATTTCATCACGACCCGAGAGCAAAATCCGCCAACGAGCGAGATACTTATTTAAAACCAGTATTTAGTTGCTAAAAAATGTTTCTAGATTACACTAACATCATGTAGAACACGACTAACAAGAATAATTCCCGGGGGAAGCCACGGTTGCGAAGGTAGCCCGAAGGTCGGGTTTGTACAGAGGGAAGTTCAAGCGTGTTACTCAGGCAGTTCAGGTTGTGATCAGAATATTATTCTGATCCCGTGATCAGAATAGTGTTTCTGTATATATATATATATATATATATATATATATATATATATATATATATATATATATATATATATAATAAATATTTTAAAGTATAAAATAAAGCCAAAAAAAAGAAAGAAAATGCAAGAAGACAGAAAAAGGAGGCTTTAGCCTCCCGCATGGCTGGGCCGTCCCATCTGGAGCTCCCCTGACGCAAGGCTTCCCTCTATCACACATAGAGCAAGTTGTAGGGGCGCCTGAAGAAGCGACGAGCCGAGCGAGCGAGCACCCTCGTTGGGCCGGCCCAAGTCCGCCGTTGTGTTAGTGGCACTCCCCGAACAAGCGCCTGAAGCGGCGTATAGGAGCACCCACTCTGTCCTTCGTCCGGGTTGCGTGAACATGTGGGCCAACATAGTCAGCCTCTCGTTCGCTTGACTTTATGGGCCGGCCCATTAGGGAATAACATGTGCCCCCTCTAGATCCCCCTGGTCAGCGCACTAAAGTAACCCTCATGAACATCTTCTAAAAAACCTCTCATGAATAGAACAAAGCGGGGGATCGGTGGTGGCGCGCATGAAGCCGGTGTGTCCCTCTCAACCTTGCTACTTCCCCATACCCATCTCTGCCTTCGGTCTCCCTTTTTTTCTTGAGTCGGTGCGATGGCGGCAGGAAAAACGACGAGAGGCAACTGCTAGGGTCCGGGAAGACAACAAGAAATTTGTTTGGAGGAGGAGATACCGATGATCCATATTTCTTCCCAAACGATAAGTGGCACACGTGTGGCATGAAGCACTCCAGCCGTGACATTTTCTACAACTAGAGTTGTCATCTGAAAGAAAAAACAAACCCAAAAAATAAACTGAAGCACTAAAGTTGCCACGCTTGACAACTAATGTTGCCATCCTAGCATCACTAAACTTGCCATAAAAAACGTTCGGAATTGCCATGTAGGGCCCTATTTCTTTTGGGCTCTCTCTTTGCATCGATTTCTCTATCTGTTTTTTGATATTCCCCTTTTGTGATTCCTCTCTGTTTCTCTCTGGCTTGCAGCATGTCGGTGACCAGTTAGACAACTCATGGTACCGGTTAGTTTCATAGGTAGTGCATACCGGTGTCCTCCGTCTGCCACATGCCATTTGATTTGTTACATTCTGAAGCACGTATCTGTTTGACTGTGGTGGTTCTATGGCCATTCATATTCTTGTGATTTTGGTGCTTGCCATTAAGCCTTAAGAATGTACGTTTGTGAGAAGTTAGTCTTTCCCAAATATGAATTTTAGCCAACTTTGTTGTTCATCCAAGTACGTGATGTTTCTTGGACATTTTCTCCTCCCCCTACATCTCTTTTATCTCGAGGAAATTCGAGAAATTAACATCTATAACTCTCCCTTTCTGCTTAGTTATTGTGTAACTCTTACCATCTTTCAAGCTTAATTTTGTATTTGTTTAGATTTTATTGGGCATCCTCACTAATGGCAACTGAAGGAAATATGCCCTAGAGGCAATAATAAAGTTATTATTTATTTCCTTATATCATGATAAATGTTTATTATTCATGCTAGAATTGTATTAACCAGAAACATAATACATGTGTGAATACATAGACAAACAGATAAGTCACTAGTAAGCCTCTACTAGACTAGCTCATTAATCAAAGATGGTTATGTTTCCTAACCATAGACATGTGTTGTCATTTGATTAATGGGATCACCTCATTAGAAGAATGATGTGATTGACATGACCCATTCCGTTAGCTTAGCACTTGATCGTTTAGTATATTGCTATTGCTTTCTTCATGACTTATACATGTTCCTATAACTATGAGATTATGCAACTCCCGTTTACGGAGGAACACTTTGGTACTACCAAACGTCACAACGTAATCGGGTGATCATAAAGGAGTACTACAGGTGTCTCCAAAGGTACTTGTTGGGTTGGCGTATTTCGAGATTAGGTTTTGTCACTCCGATTGTCGGAGAGGTATCTCTGGGCCTTCTCGGTAATACACATCACATAAGCCTTGCAAGCATTGCAACTAATGAGTTAGTTGTGAGATGATGTATTACGAACGAGTAAAGAGACTTGCCAAGAATGAGATTGAACTAGGTATTGGATACCGACGATCGAATCTCGGGCAAGTAACATACCGATGACAAAAGGAACAACGTATGTTGTTATGCGGTCCGACCGATAAAGATCTTCGTAGAAAATGTAGGAACCAATATGGGCATCCAGGTCCCACTATTGGTTATTGACCGGAGATGTGTCTCGGTCATGTCTACATTGTTCTCGAACCGTAGGGTCCGCACGCTTAAGGTTTCGATGGCGGTTATATTATGAGTTTGTGTATTTTGATGTACGAAGGTTGTTCGAGTCCCGGATATGATCACGGACATGACGAGGAGTCTCGAAATGGTCGAGACATAAAGATTAATATATTGGACGGATATATTTGGACACGGAAAGGTTCCGGAGAAGTTTGGAGCTCCGGAGGTTACCGAACCCCCGGAGGTATATGGGCCTTTTGGGCCCATGTAGGAGGAAGGAGAAGGAACAAGGGAGGCGCGCCCCCAAGCCCAATCCGAATTGGGGAGGGGGCCGCCCCCCTTTCCTTTCTCCTTCCCCTCTTCCTATTCCTACTACTAGTACTACTTCCTAATACTAGTACTCCTTCCTTCCCTCCAAATAAGATAAGGAAAGAGAGGGAAACCTACTTGGAGTAGGTTTCCCCTCCTATGGCGCCCCCTTGTGGCCAGCCACCTCCTCCCTCCCTCCTTTATATACGGGGTGGGGGGCACCCTAGGACACACAAGTTGATCCTTGAGATCGTTCCTTAGCCGTGTGCGGTGCCCCTCCACCATATTCCACCTCGGTCATATCGTAGCAGTGCTTAGGCGAAGCCTGCGTCGGTGAAACATCAAGATCGTCACCACGCCGTCAGGTCGACGGAACTCCCTCTCCCCGAGCTTTGCCGGATCGGAGCCCGAGGAGCGCCATCGAGCTGAACGTGTGCCAAGAACTCGGAGGCGCCGGAGTAACGGCGCTGGGATCGGCTGGATCGCGAGGAGAACGTGACGACTACTTCCTCTACGTCATCATCGACTCGGAGGTGCCGGAATGCGACACTGGGATTGGCAGGATCGCGAGGAGAACGTCACGACTACTTCCTCTACGTTGTGATCGCTTCCGCTTTGGTCTACGAGGGTACGTAGACAACACTCTCCCTTCTCGTTGCTATGCCATCACCATGGTCCTGTGTGTGCGTAGGAAAATTTTGAAATTACTACGTTACCCAACAACAACTTCATCAACTTAGAGATTGTGAAACCAAGACCCTTTTTTTCTTCTGATTGTTTAAAGAAAGTATCATCCTTTGGTCCAAAAGTATACCTCTAAATGTTGATGAAGTTTGGTGTGAAGACTGAATGAAACATATTGGCTTGATGCCGGATGGTTCAAGGGATAAAAGATTACTCTACCCGCTACCCATGTTGAAACTCAGTTACCTCACTTCTGACTGAATTGCAATTGCCTACTACTAACCATTGGTAAAGAAGACACCAATATATTTGACAGATAAACTATTTATTCTGACTAATGCACTTTGCTATTGCTTTTAATAAGTCCATATGACCTTTGTTGGAGTTTGCATATCAAATGTGTTTTCATTCAGATTTATATATTATTTTCTAAAGCTTAGGAGACATGAGAAATTTGTCTGTGTTGACTTTGGTTAACCCGTGCCCATGTCTAAAGTTCGCATGAATTTTAGTTTGGGGCTATTGCCTTTTCTATTGTTGAATAAACTAGAAGGAGAGAAATAACTCCTTCCGAATTTATAGCGTCTAAATTAGATCCTAACTAGTTGGTTGACTAGATACTGAGCACACATCTTTATAATTGTTTTTTTGTTTTGACATCGATTGATGGACATCTCCATAGCCCGCTGATTAGCCACGTCGATGCGATACTTTCTTCTTTTTGACTCCCTTATTGATCTCTATCACCGCATTCTATTCCACCTATAGTGCTATATCCATGGCTCATGCTCATGTATTGCATGAGGTTGAAAATGCTGAAGCGCGTTAGAAGTACGATCCAATTGCCTGGTTTGACACCGGGGTGCTCATGATTTATATTTATACGGTGAAGGCGGAGTCATGCCATGCTAACATGATAAAAATGAGTGAGGATAACATTCCTTAAGGATAGTATATTTTGAAAAAGTAATGATTATGTTTCTTATATTCATGGATATTATTATGTTGATATTGTTACTTCATCGTTTTCTCAATAATTATACCGTAAAGAGATTACATGATACACATGTTAGGTAGCATTTCACATAAAAAATTCTGTTCTTATCATTTAGGATGAGCAGGAATTAAGCTTGGGGATGCTGATACTTCTCTAATGTATCTATAATTTATGATTGTTTCATGCTATTATATTATCAATCTAGGATAATTTATATGCATTTTTATGTCATTTTGGGAACTAACCTATTAACCCAATGTCTAGTGCCAGTTGTTTTTTTGCTTGTTTTTGGTTTTCAGAAAATTAGTACCAAACGGAGTCCAAACGCTACAAAACTTTTTGATGAATTTTTTTTCTGGATATAAGAGATCCTAGAAGATTCTGGAGGAGACCAGGCGTGAAGCGAGGAGACGGCAAGGCAACGGGGCGCGTCTTGTTACTTTGTGGGCCCCACATGGCTCTATCTGACCTAATTCCACTTCTATAAATTCTCAAATATTGGGAAACCCCCAGAGAGCCACCCGAAACACTTTTTTCCGCCGTCACAAGCTTCTGTTCTTCCGTTATTCCATCCGGAGGCCTTTTTCAGTACTCTGTCGGAGGGGGAATCAATCACGGCGGGCTTCTACATCATACTTGCTGCCTTCCGATGATGTGTGAGTAGTTCACGACAGACCTACAAGTCCATAGCTAGTAGCTAGATGGTTTGTTCTCTCTCTTTGATCTTCAGTACAATGTTCTGCTCGATCTTCTTGGAATTCTATCCGATGTAATCTACTTTTGTGGTGTACTTGTATGTTTGTTGGAATCCGATGAATTGTGGCTTGTGATCAGATTATTCTTGACTATTTTCTGAACTTTATTATGCATGATTATTATAGCTTTGTATTTCTCTCCGATCTATCCGTTTGGTTTTGGCCAACAAGATTGATTTATCTTCAGCGGGAGAGGTGCTTTGTAATGGGTTCAATCTTGCGGTGTCCTCACCTAGTGACAGTAGATGTAGCGAGGCACGTATTTTGTTGTTTCCATTAAGGGTAAAACGACGGGGTTTATTCATATTGATTGGTTTTACTTTTTCTACATCGTGTCATCTTACTTAAAGCGTTACTCCATTTGTCTTGAACTTAATACCATAAATGCATGCTGGATAGCGGTCGATTGGTGGAGTGATAATAGTAAATGCAGGCAGGAGTCGGTCTTCTTACCACGGACGTGATGTCTATATACATGATCATTTCCATGAATACGTCATAAATATGCGCTTTTCTATCAATTGCCCAGCAGTAATTTGTCCACCCACCGTATGCTATGTGTTCGAGAGAGAAGTCTCTAGTGAAAACTATGGCCTCCGGGTCTACTTTTACTATATTATTAAAAATAAAAATACTTTACTGCAATTTATTTACTTTTTTATCTATCAATCACTATCAGAATTAATCCTTGCAAGTAACAAGTTGAAGGGGATTGACAACCCTCCCGCCTGCGTTGGGTGCAAGTACTTGTTTTTGTGTGTGTAGGTGTTGCTAAAGAAGGTTTGCTTGGTTCTCCTATTGGTTCTCACTGAGGGAAATACTTATATCTACTGTATTGCTTCACCTCCTCTTCGAGGAAAATCTCAATGCAATTTACAAGTAGCAAGCGTGGAGTTAGGATGTCGAAATGTGGACTCTCACAGTGCACCCAACGCACACACGGGCGCATCGAGTGCGCATCGGAGATCTTGTCCGGTGAGGTCTCCGCCGCGAGTTTGGTCGCTGTTGTGGAAGTGTCACAGCAGATGTCCTCACGGAAGGACTTAGTTGTGGAGCCATTGCGACGAGGTTAGCTTAAAGGGGTTAAACATGACAAATGACACGAGGAGTTTATACTGGTTCGGCCCCTTGCGGTGAAGGTAAAGGCCTAATCCAGTTTGAGGTGGTATTGCTAGGGTCTCGTTGACCAGGGAGCGAATACGCTTTGCCGGGCTCTCGATCTGTTGTCTTTTCTTCCCCTAAGCCGATGCCGGGTCGTCCCCTTATATACACGGGTTGACGCCCTGCGGCCTACAGAGTCCCGGCCGGCTCATACAACGTGTCCGGCTCGGAGACTTATAGTACATGCCTTTACAATACAAGTTTACATATACATGGCGGTTTATACTCGCGGGCCTTAAACCGCCTTCGGGTTTGGGCCCTCTAACAAGCCTGTCTACAACCCGTCATATATACTTGGGCTTCATTGAGATGAACCGCCATAAGGATGACCTGGCCCCGCCTGGGCGGGTCATATCTGATAGTCATATCCCCAACATTAGGACCCAGGTTGATTTAAACTTTGTTCATGTCAATATTCAACACCTAGAAAAATCCTTCCTTATCTTTACTGTGAAATATTGTAACCCGCCATGACGTCATCTCCAGAAATTGTGGTAACCCGCCGTGACATCACCTGTGATTAATACTACACCGAATCCAAATCTTAATAAATCTCTTTCTTTACTGACCCTCCGAAAATCGAGGCGCCCGCGCCGTCACATATCCATTTCTTTTCTTCCTCGATTCCCGCGCCTACCATTTGTCCTTCCAGCCCTATAAATAAGACCACGAATCCGCCTTTCATTCTCCCCCTTTTCCTCCTCGCCTTCTTCCTCCTCCTTGCGATGCACCAGCCCGTACGAGCTCCGCCGCCGTCGACCTTCGTCCCCTTCGTCAACTCTGGCCGCTGCATCACCCTGAACAGACCAGAAACGTCGCGGCACTCCTCCACTGTCAGCTAGCACCAGTAAGTCCTCCCTTTTCCTCTTTATAGATCTATCTTTTAGGGTTTCTCTGTTCGTCGGTGTTCATCACCATTTCTTCCCTTTCTCCTTTCCAGATCGCATAGTTTTGATCCGAAAATAACATAGGTCTTGTGCGGTAGCAGTTTTAGCACCTGTTTTTGATATTTAGAACATATCCTCATTGCAGCAGATCTCATCTGGGCGCCCCCATTTTTCTGCCGCCGCCGCCTTAGGTGTAGAATTTATTTCCTTTTTCTGAATAGCTGCAGATCTGATCTTATAGCCTTAATCTGCGAAACCTGTTTGTCCCAACACTTAGTAAATTTTTACTCTTGTTAGATCTTGAATATCCATGCTGGTCATGGCGGCTTACCTCACTGACTTATATTTACTCATATATCATTAGTCCTCACTTAAGACGCCACGCCGAATATATGCTGCCACTGTTTAACTTGTGTTTTCACCAACTGACTTAAACCGGCAAAATTTTCCTTTCCGTTAGGCTTCCTCTTTTCACCATGCTGCCAAAAATAGTCTATACATGCAATTGGGTCCCCTCCATCGTCACCGAGGGAACATTTAAGGATTTTGTCAAAGTCGGGTATCTGCCCGCCAAGAGTGTGATGCATTATCGTGCTCCTGACCCAGGCGAAGAAAAACCTCAGCCGAAGGATGGCGAAGTCATCGTTTTTACTGACCACATGAACCGGGGCTTCTCACCACCCGACTCTAAATTCTTCCGGGACGTTCTGCACCTTTTCCAACTCCATCCTCAAGACATCGGACCCAATTCCTTGTCAAATATCTGCAAATTTCAAGTCTTCTGTGAAGTATACCTTCAATAGGAGCCCATCGTCGAGCTCTTTAGAGAATACTTTTATTTGAACCGCCATACTGAGTTCACGAACAGGCCCAGTTTGGAACTTGGCGGGATCTCGATTCAGCGCAGAAGAGATGCTATCTTCCCTTATGCCTGCTTGCCAAGTCACCCCAAGGATTGGAACCAGACGTGGTTTTATTGCAAAGACACTTCTCCGGCTGACGAGAATCCACTGTCGGGTTACCGTGTCGAGCCCTTAGACCCAAAGCACAATCTTCCTGAAAAACTTACTGCTACTGAACGAAAAAGAATTGCTCCTACCATTGTGAAGGTTAAAGCTCTGCTAGGAAACGGGTTAACTGGCGTTGACTTAGTCAGGTGCTGGATTTCTTGGCGGATCATACCCTTGAGCCGCCGCACCGGTTTAATGTGCACTTACACTGGTGGTGTAAAGGATTCACTACGCCATAGCTCTGCACCATTAACTAATGAAGCAGTAAATGAAACGGTTAAGTCTCTGCTGAATGAAGATCCGGATCCGGAAGATTGTATTGAAGTGGGTATGGCCCCTTTCTGCAAGCTTAACCCGCCACCAGATGTGAGTCTCTCAATTTACTTATCTTGACCACATCATTCAAATACCTTATTAACTCCTCCCTTAATAACCTTTGCAAGCTAAGTCTGATTTTTGGAATGGAGTATGATCATGAAGCTGCGAGGAAGGCAAGGGCTGCCAAGAAAGCCGCCAAGAAGACCACCAAGAAGAAGAAGAAACCAAGTGCCTCTGACCTGCTCAAACTGGATGATACCTCTGAGTCAGAGGTAGCCCTTGACTCTCTTAGCTCTTTTTTCAATCATATTATTGACACTGACTATTATTAGGCTGACACGGGAGCCTGCCAAGCAGCTGAATAAGAGGTAACTATTATTTCCTCCGGCTCAGAACCTTTGCCAAGACAGGAACTTCGACAAGTTACCCGGAAAATAAGGTCTTCACACCCCTTGGCTTATTTAGACCCTCACTTTCTTTTGAAGCAACAACAACATGAAAATCGACGTCAGACCCGGACAAGCGGCGGTGAAGAGTTATCCTCCGGCTTGCCAAACACTCCCGCTCCTCGAAAACGACGAAATGAGGTTCTTTTTAACTTACTCCTTTGACCCGTTGGTGGGTCTTACTTGTCTATCACTTAACTCTGTTGATGACCATTGACTAGGAACTTGCCCGTTCTTCCTCTGGTGACTCGTCACAAACCGAGTTACCAGCATTCAAGACTGCCCCCGGGAAATGATAATCACTTTCACTCTGTAACTCTTTATACCCTTATATTTATATTGATTTGTCATAACCCGTGCAGTGGTCAAGCAAAGCCTAACAAGAAGGCGAAGGTGACCAAGCCAACTGAGGCGCCTGAAGTTGCTGAGCCAGAACAGCAAGTCCCTGTACCCGAAGCTTCTGACAAACAACCAGAAGAAACTACCACTGACGCTCCGTCTGAGATTCCGGATCTCTGTGTTGATGACACTACTATTAATCCTTCAAATCCTGCACCATCCAACTTGCTTAAGCCGTCGGAGACTCATAATGACGACATGTTAATTACTGGCACCAGTTTTACAAAGACGGGAAATCCAATATCCTTAGCTAAGCATACTGCCAAGCAAGAGGTTATTGAAAGGCAGAAGATGAAATTTGACGTCTCCCATTATGCGCAACTGAGCAGCAGTGAGATTCTCTCTGGTTATCTTAGCCAAGTACACTCCAGCCGTGATCTTGAAGTTGATATGGTGAAACAAATGCACCAAAAGTATGAGGTATGATTTCCAGCTTTGAGTAATATATATATATATATATATATATATATATATATATATATATATATATAGGACGGCTGTTTGGGACACCTAGGTGTCTGTGCACCTTGACTAGATACCGTTGGATCAGATCTTGATCTGTTGTTGTGATGGTGGCATGCACATCTCTAATGGAAACAAAAAAACTTTCCATACATTATATACCCACATACATGCATTGATGAGATTCAAAAAAATTGATGCATGTCATTTGTTTACCTTCCAAACATTGTTGCATGCCTGACGCTATGGAAAAGGTCAAATCTAGTAACTGATGCATGCCATTCATTGTGTCTTGCGTGAGAGAGAGTAGCAATTAATTCATTTTTCATACTCGTTGCCTTCTATGGTAGCCACTGGTTAATAAATTAATGGAAAATGTGAGCACGGGTTTAGCTATGTCAGGATTGTTTCACAATATCACGGAATAATATATTCATCTGATGTATGCACGTCACAAAGTAAAAATAATTAAGATCACGTATTATACTATTCGATCACCTTAATTTTTATAGGTAAATTAGTGGTCAAAAAGTGTGACCCGGCCTTAATTTTTAAAATACTTGATACCTTGACAAGTAAAACATTACAAAAATACATAAGAATGTCCTAATTGTACATACAAACCCTTTGGGACGATGTTTTATATTATTTAAGCATATCTGATACCTTAAAACAATCAGAGTATATACATACCCTCTTTGTTTTATTAGGTATATACATACCCTTGGGTATCTTTATATGCATCTGCAGTCTAAATGTGAAAAAATTGGGTGTGGGTATCAACCTGCAGCGTACATTCATAAAATTAGTCGTCAAAAGTGTGACATGGCATTATTTAAAAAATACTTGATACCTTGAAAAGTAGAACATTAGGAAAATACATAAAATATCTCAATTATACATACAAACCTTTGGGATGATGTTTCATATTATTTTGCCATACGTAATACCTTAAAAAATTAGAGGGTATATACGCACTTTTGTTTCATTAGGTATATACACACTCCTGGGTATCTTGCTTTGCAGCAATGGTCAAAATGTCGAAAACATAAAGGAAGCATGAATAACCAGAAATATCGTGGGTATATATATACGCCGCCATCATTTTTCAGAAGTCAATGGGAGGTATAAGCAAAATATTTTTAATGAACGTTATAATAGAGTGCACTGTTATAGAAAAATACCATGTGGTTTTCGTTTGGAAAGGAAAATTTGTAGGGAACCAGTAGTAAATCATTGACCATTAATGATTGGATGCATGCAAACAAAACTTGGAAAGTCATTATATCATAGATTGTACACATGCATGAACAAATATGACTTGCCATAACGGGTCTAGGTGCCTGTGCACCTCGGAGCCACAGATAATTTATATATATATATATATATATATATATATATATATATATATATATATATATCCTGCCAGCCCCCAAGTCTACAGGTTATGTTAAGATTGAATAGGCTGTAGACTTAAAAATAATCCATAAACTTCTGTCCTAGAATATCTCCAAATCCTGTTTAAATGTAAACTGGATGTTTACGCAGTTGTTAGCTTTGCGTCTGTAGTCCCCAAGGGCCAGTTTAATCAGCATGAATGAGCCGGTCCTATTTATCATTGTGTAAGAAAAGAGAGCTTAACTGCATATCCCCCATGAGTCGGTGGGGACTGTTTACAGCACATCCGACTCATTATGAAGAATATACAAGCGCTATGCATTAGCCCCCAAGTGCCAAGTAGTCTTGCTTGCAAAGTGCTTGGGACTTTTAATTATAAGAGCCGTTTCCTTGAAAAATTTCTTTGACAGACATTAGCCCCCAAGTGTCAAGTGTTGTTGCTTGCAAAAGACTTGGGACTTATATTCTTGTAACCTTGATAAATGTTGATAACTCTGTACTTTATACAGGCTGCTACTGCTGAACTGGAGTCTCAATTGAATGACGCAAAGACCCGGCTGGAGACTCAAGAAATTGAGACCCGGAAAGCTGAGTCGAAGTTCCAGTTTAGTGTGGCTGAGTCGGAAAAGCTGAAGACCAGTTTTGAAGCGGAGAAAAAGACATGGGCTGAAGAAAAGACTGCTTTAACGCAACGGGCTAAAAAAGCCGAGGTGGCTCTTCAAGAGGTGACCACTGAGCTCACCGGCTTAAAACACCATGTTCTAAAATGGTTTCTGCTATCTTCGGTGAGTCGCCTTATTGATCATCCAAAGTGAATCCGTTCTTTGATAGTATAAAATGCCGCTAATCAATCTGTGATGTCTCCAGGTCCCAGGAGCAGCAACCTCAACCAAGACATGCTTGTGAAGCTCAAGGCTGTCTATACTCTTGTTGAATAGCTGTACCGGGGCTCAACGTGCACTGGCCGCAGTTTCTCCAACAAATCAAGCGCCTACGATGTTGATAGATGTTTTGAAGAAACTGTCTGTTCTGCCTGAGAGATTTAAGGAGATGAAACAGTCATCTGCAAGAGCCGGTGCCGTGATGGCTTTGAGCCGGGCCAAGGCATGGGTACCAGAGCTTGACCCGTCTGAGGTGGCCACTGGATACCCAATCTTAAAAGAAGATGGTACTCCATTCGATCAGAAGGACTTCTTGGCTTGCATGAGAGAAATACGTCCAATGGCGACTCTGATTGCTAATGACTCAGATCTTGCAAAGTACCATCCGGCTTATAACAAGGAGAACCAGAAGATGCCAACTCTGACTTACAGAGTGATGGACTTAATCCCCCCAATTCGTAAGCACACCTTTGCCCCTGAAGTTGAACTGTTTGATCTTATAGATGATGAAGCTGAGTTTCAAGATCCATCTGGCATCGATTGGTCATCACCAACTTTTCAGACGGCGGAGGAAGACGAAGAGCCGACAAGGGATGATGCAGAAACCTCCGGTCAGCAAGGCCAAGAAGATTGAACCGCCAGGCGGTTTTAGATATTTGATCCTTGAAAAACACTTGATCTCATTCGGCTCATGGAGTCATGTAATAGGGTAGTAAAAACTTGAATCTGCCGTGCCATCGTGCACGTTTTTGCCTTTTGCCTTAATACTGCTGATCCTTTGGTTTAAAAACCATGATGGTATGATAGTCTTTGATTTATGGAAATCTGAATGATTACTATCCCGCACATAAAGAAAATACAAGCCCCCTGGCAGCTTACCGCCAGGCGGGTCATGATACCCAATTGAAGCCGCTGGGGACGAAAAGTCCATAACCAGGGCCAGTTTAACACTTGTTAAATAAGATGTCATACCTGTAGTACATACTTACACTACCGGCTTATCAGCTTCATACAGCTAAAAGTATTTTAGAGCTATATCTGTAAACATAGGAGTATGATACTCTGGCGACTTAGAGTCTGCCATCCTGGCGGGTTATAGAGACCCAGAAGATGCTTCAAATATGAGCCATAAGTAGGGCAGCTGGCCCGATTTGTAAACTAGAAGTCAAAGAAGAAAACTTCGAATATAAATGAAAAATCAAAAGAAATTCGAGGCTTTTGTGGGCTGCCAAGCCAAAGTGTCTTCTTCAATGAAACTAGCCAGACCCACTGGATTGTTCGTGCATTCCGTGAGCCTGACTCACAGTGTGCACAATCGACGTTTGAACCCTAGATAAAGTCTGGTCTTGCTCAGAGACTTGTCAGGAGTACGCGGGGCCAGAGTAACAGCATACATCATGGGCCGATTTATCCAAGTTTCAAGGAAGGTGGCTTATGAAGCCTGGATCCATCCTGACTATCTGTAAATCGTGCTCTCGCATGACAAGCCGCCGTTTGAACCTTAACGAGCTCAGATCTTGGTCGAATACGCCGTAAGATTGACCGTTTAAGAGTTCGACGGGTCAATCGGGATTACCCGATGGAGTTGAAGCAGCTGGCTACAGGTAGGATGACCCGAAAAGGTTATGTCCTCTTTGGTCGAATACGCCTATGTTTGGACAAACCTGGCCAAGAGGGTAGTAACGCTATGTTCTCTTTGGTCGAATACGCCTATGTTTGAACAGGAAGCCCCCAAGTGACATACTGACAACTCGTACTTGTCAGGAACCTATGTTTGAGTCGTGCTGTGCATCTGACTCTCTTTGGCTCCTGAAGTTTGGGCATTGAGCCTCATAAACAAATATGATGATAAAGACTCAGCTTCGAGGAAGTGAAACGACAGAGGCCCTGAATTTTCAGGGATGCCGACTTTATTATATTGCTTATAATATATACATCAAGTAGCTATGTACATCATGAGAGCCAGTGGCTCAAGTATAGTAGGGCCGAAGATGAGAAATATTCCACGGCCGATGGGTCTCCTCCTCCGACTTACGTGAATCCTTGTGTTCTCGAACGTCGATAAGATAATATGACCCATTATGCAGATTCTTGCTGACCACAAAAGGTCCTTCCTGTATGCGAAAGCTTATGCATGTCTGTTTGATCCTGGATGAGTCGGAGCACTAAGTCACCTTCCTGAAAGGTTCTGGTTTTGACCCGGCGGCTGTGGTAACGACGTAGGTCTTGCTGATAAATCGACGAACGAGCCGCCGCGAGATCACGCTCCTCATCCAACAGGTCAAGTGCATCTTGACGTGCCTTTTCATTGTCAGCTACAAAGTAAGCCGCCACCCGGGGTGAATTGTGACAGATGTCCCTAGGGAGAACCGCCTCTGCTCCATAAACCATGAAAAAGGGCGTGTAACCCGTAGATCTGTTGGGGGTCGTGTTGATGCTCCATAACATCGAAGGCAACTCCTCTACCCAACAACTCGGCGTTCTTTGTAAAGGAACCATAAGCCGGGGCTTGATACCTTGCAAAATCTCTTGATTTGCTCATTCTGCCTGACCATTGGACTGAGGGTGAGCCACAGATGAAACGTCAAGCCGGATATGCTCCCATTGACAAAATTCTTTCATAGCACCTTTAGAGAGATTAGTGCCATTATCTGTTATAATGCTGTGTGGAAAGCCAAAACGGAAGATCACCTTCTTCATGAATTGAACCGCCGTTGCTGCATCACACTTATCGACCGTAGCTCGCCTCCACCCACTTAGTGAACTTATCAACCGCCACCAAAAGGTGGGTCTTATTACCCTTGGACCTTTTAAAAGGCCCAACCATGTCAAGCCCCCCAAGTCGCAAACGGCCAAGTGATTGGAATCATCCTCAACTCCCGAGCCGGAACATGAGCTCGTCGTGAAAACTTCTGCTACCGTCACATTTACTGACCAAGTCCTCAGCATCAGCATGAGTCGTCAACCAATAGAAACCGTGACGAAAAGCCTTGGCTACAAGAGATTTAGAACCGGCATGATGACCACAATCTCCTTCGTGGATATCTCGTAGAATCTCACAACCCTCTTCAGGAGAGACACAACGCTGAAATGCCCCTATGACACTGCGACGGTGCAACTCCCCATTGACAATTGACATTGACTTAGACCGCCGAGTTATCTGTCTGGCCAAGATTTCATCCTCTGGCAGCTCACCTCGGGTCATGTAAGCCAAATAAGGAACCGTCCAATCAGGAATAGCATGAAGAGCCGCCACTAACTGTGCTTCCGGGTCAGGAACAACGAGGTCCTCTTCCATAGGCAACTTGACCAAAGGGTTGAGTTAAACATCCAGGAACGTGTTAGGTGGTACTGGCTTACGCTGTGACCCTGGCCGGCTTAAGTTGTCGGCCGCCTCACTCTTCCTTCGGTCAATATGCTCAACTTGGTAACCCTTGAAGTGATCTGCAATGTCATCAACCTCTCGTCGATAAGCCGCCATAAGCGGATCCTTAGAATCCCAAGTACCAGAAACTTGCTGAGCCACCAGATCTGAATCGCCAAAGCACCTCACCCGACTTAAGTTCATCTCCTTAGCCATCCGAAGACCATGGAGCAAGGCCTCATACTCAACTGCATTGTTAGTACAGGGGAACATTAGCCGGAGAACATAAGAAAATTTGTCACCTCGTGGGGAAGTCAAGACAACTCCAGCCCCCGATCTGTCCAACTGTCTGGATCCATCAAAGTGAATAGTCCAATATGTGTTATCCAGCTTTTCCTCAGGTGCCTGTAACTCTGTCCAATCATTGATGAAATCCACAAGTGCTTGAGACTTCATGGCCGTACGTGGCACATACTTTAAACCGTGAGGTCCAAGCTCAATGGCCCATTTAGCAACTCGACCTGTGGCTTCCCTATTTTGGATGATGTCTCCTAAAGGAGCAGAATTAACCACCGTGATGGGATGACCCTGAAAATATTGTTTAAGTTTCCGGCTTGCCATGAAAACCCAATACACAAGCTTCTACCAGTGTGGATATCTCTGTTTGGACTCGATAAGCACCTCACTGATGTAGTAAACCGGCCTTTGAACCGGGTACTCCTTGCCTGCCTCTTTCCTTTCCACCATGATGGCTACGCTGACGGCCCGGCTATTAGCAGCCACATATAACAACAGAGGCTCTTTATCAATAGGGGAAGCAAGCACGGGTGGCTCAGCCAACTGTTTCTTCAGATCCTCAAATGCTTGATTAGCAGCATCACTCCAAACAAAATGATCTGTCTTCTTCATCATCTGATAAAGGGGAATAGACTTCTCACCCAGCCGGCTTATGAACCGGCTTAAGGCCGTAATATGGCCCACCAGACGCTGAAGATCATTAACACAAGCTGGCTTAGCCAACAAAGTAATGGCCTTGATCTTCTCCGGGTTAGCTTCAATCCCTCTGTTGGAAACCAGAAAGCCCAAGAGCTTGCCTGCTGGTACACCAAAGACACACTTAGCCGGGTTAAGCATCATCTTGTAAACCCAGAGATTGTCAAACGTCTCCTTCAAATCATCAATTAGGGTCTCCTTCTCTCTTGACTTCACCACAATGTCATCTACATAAGCATGAACATTGCGCCCAATCTGATTGTGAAGGCAATTTTGCACACACCGCTGATAAGTCGCCCGAGCACACTTGAGCCCAAAAGGCATAGACACATAGCAGAAGGCTCCAAACGGAGTAATGAAAGCTATCTTCTCCTGGTCCTTAACCGCCATCTTGATCTGATGATAACCAGAATAAGCATCCAAAAAACTCAAATGCTCACAACCCGCTGTAGCATCAATGATTTGATCAATACGAGGGAGAGCGAACGGATCAGTCGGACAGGCCTTGTTCAAGTCCGTATAATCCACACACATCCGCCAAGTGCCATTCTTTTTGAGCACTAGCCAACCACTCAGGATGGAAAACTTCAACGATAAACCCAGACGCCAAGATCCGGGCCACTTCCTCACCGATGGCCTTCCGCCTCTCCTCGTTAAATCGGCGAAGAAACTGCTTGACCGGCTTAAATTTTGGATCAATATTAAGAGTTTGCTCAGCGAGTTCCCTCGGTACACCCGGCATGTCTGAAGGCTTCCATGCAAAGATGTCCCAGTTCTCACAGATGAACTCGATGAGCGTGCTTTCCTATTTCAGATCCAGATTAGCGCTGATGGTTAACTGCTTAGATGAGTCGCCTGGGACGAGGTCAACCAATTTAGTATCATCTTCCGATTTAAACTTCAACGAAGTATCCTGCTCTGTGGTTGGATTTTTCAAGGACGTCATGTCTGCCGGGTCAACATTATCCTTGTAAAATTTCAACTCCTCCATTGCACAAACCAATTCAGCATAAGCCGCATCACCTTCTTCACACTCCAGGGCCACCTTGCGACTCCCATGCACTGTGATGGTGCCCTTGTAACCCGGCATCTTAAGTTGCAAGTAAACATAGAAAGGCCTTGCCATGAACTTACCATAAGCCGGCCGCCCAAACAGAGCATGATAAGGGCCCTTGATCTTGACCACTTCGAAGGTTAAAGTTTCAGACATGGAATCATGCTCATCTCCAAAGGCAACTTCCAAAGATATCTTATCCACCGGGCAGGCTGACTTACCCGACACCACACCATGGAAGACAATGTTTGACGACTTAAGATTCTTATATGTCAGTCCCATCCGACGGAAGGTCTCATAATAAAGGATGTTAATGCTGCTACCTCCATCCATGAGCACCTTAGTAAACTTATAACCCCCAACCTGAGGTGCCACTACCAGAGCCAGGTGACCCGGATTATCAACCCGGGACGGATGGTCCTCACGACTCCACACAATAGGCTGCTCTGACCACCGCAAATAACGTGGCACCGCCGGCTCAACCACATTCACGGCCCTCTTATGAAGCTTCTGGTCCCGGTTACATAAACTAGTGGTGAAGACATGATACTGCCCATTATTCAACTATTTCGGACTTCTCTGATAACCAGACAGCTGCTGCTGTTGATTCTCCTGATTACTCTGCTGATTATAACCACCCTGGTTGCCGTGGCCCTGAAACCCGAAATTTGAACCGCCGCCGCCATGACCCGGGCCATGAGAACCGGACCCTGATCCGCCGTTCAGGCCATGGTGGCGTTCGATGGACTCCCTAAAACTTCTCATTATGCTGCAATCTTTCCACGAATGAGTAGCTGGCTTCTGATCCGTTCCGTGTTTCGGACACGGTTGATTTAGCATTGCCTCAAGATCGAATCCTGCCCTTGGAGCCGGTTGTCCCTTACGATGCTGGTTATAATTGCGCGCACAGGTGTTAGCCACAAATTCATCAGCCTTGCACTTACCGTTGCCGCCCTGATTGGTAGGATTGTACTGCTGCCCTTTCACGCTGCTACTCTTCTTTCCCTTTCCTGATCTTTCACCCTCAGAGTCGGGGTCCTTGGTACCATCAGAGTCAGCATACTTAACAAGAGCCTCCATTAGAGTTCCCATGTCGTTGCAATGACGCTTGAGCCGTCCAAGCTTCTGCTTGAGTGGAGTAAAGCGGCAATTGTTCTCCAAGATCAGAATCGCTGACTCGACGTTTATGTTATCTGAAGAGTGTATGATAGTCGAGACCCAGCGTACCCAGCTGGTTGTTGACTCGCACTCAGCTTGAACACAAGAAACCAAATCCACAATTGACATCGACTGCTTGCATGTATCTTTGAAATTCTAGATGAACCGGGCCTTCAGCTCCGCCCATGACCCGATGGAATTAGCCGGCAGCCCCTTCAACCAGGTACGAGCCGTCCCCTCCAGCATCATGGTGAAATACTTGGCATACATAGCCTCACTAACATCCAGCATCTCCATAGCCATCTCATAACTCTCCACCCAGGCCTCAGGGGGCTGATCTGTTGTGTAATTGGGCACCTTACGAGGGCCTTTAAAATCCTTGGGCAAGCGTTCGTTTCGTAGAGCCGCTGTTAAGCACGGCACACCGAAAGCTTTACAAGTCACACCCGCCTCAACTGAAGCCGTCGGGTAAACCGACGCGTGCTGATGAGCCGCTAGTTGAGCCGCCAGCTCGGCCTCCCGATGCGCTCTGCCCCGGTCTACCAAATCCTGTGCATCAGCACCGTTGTGCGCCGGTTCATGACCATGAGGTTGGTGACGACGTTGCTTAGTACTCGAAACTGCTGGCGATTCAATATGCCTACTATAGCTCCGGCTCGGACGAGGGGTTGAATGAATCTGGTCACAACTGTAGGAGTAAGCCTGCTGCTATACCAAAGCCATTTGAAGAAGCTCCCTGGCCCTTCTGGTTTCAATCGCTGTCGGGGTCTCGCCCTCGACCGGTAGAGCTTCCAATCGCGTAGCTGCAGCAATCATGTTGTCTAGAGGGATGGAGTAATGACCCGGCAGCGTCACTACGCGCTGAGGCGAGGTGTTATCCACATGCGGAGAGCCGGCCACGCGCGGCTGACCTGACATTCCACCCCCTAGCGCCTCAACCGTCTGGTTTATTACCGGTGGATTACTAGCCCCTGCTCCGGGTGTATTGAAGAGGTCCCTCGACTCATAAACTGAGGGCAGATGACTGCGGTGTTTCCTCCTCAAGACTTCATTTGAAGCATTCTGATCCACCATAAGCCGGTATGAATCTGCTTGAATCTGCTGTGCTTGGGCGTACAAAACGGCCCGTTCTACAGCCATCCTAGAGTTTTCCTCTGCCAAGTCCGCCTTAGCTTGCGCGATCTCATCACACAATTTAGCTTCTTCCACCTTATGCCGTTCCTGGTTGTTCGGTGATACGTCCATTTTGCATCATGCTTTTATATCGATATTTATTGCATTATGGGCTGTTATTACACGTTATATCGCAATAATTATGCCTATTCTCTCTTATTTTACAAGGTTTACATGAAGAGAGAGAATGCCGGTAGATGGAATTCTGGGCTGGAAAAGGAGCAAATATTAGAGACCTATTCTGCATAGCTCCAAAAGTCCTGAAACTTCACGGAAGTTATTTTTAGAATTAATAAAAAATATTGGCGAAAGAATCCACCAGAGGGGGCCCACACCCTGGCCATGAGGGTGGGGGGCGCGCCCTACCCCTGGGCGCGCCCCTGCCTCGTGGGCCCCTTGGCAGGCCTATGGTACCCATATTCTGCTATATGAAGTCTTTCGTCCAGGAAAAAATCATAAGCAAGCTTTCGGGAAGAAACTCCGCCGCCACGAGGCGGAACTGGCGGAACCAATCTAGGGCTCCAGCAGAGCTGTTCTACCGGGGAAACTTCCCTCCTGGAGGGGAAAATCATCGCCATCGTCATCACCAACGATCCTCTCATCGGGGGGGGGGGGGTCAATCTCCATCAACATCTTCACCAGCACCATCTCCTCTAAAACCCTAGTTCATCTCTTGTATCCAATCTTTGTCCCAAAGCCTCAGATTGGTACCTGTGGGTTGCTAGTAGTGTTGATTACTCCTTGTAGTTGATGCTAGTTGGTTTATTTGGTGGAAGATCATATGTTCAGATCCCTTATGCATATTAATACCCCTCTGATTATGAACATGGATATGATTTGTGAGAACGTTTGATCCTGAGGACATGGGAGAAGTATTGCTATAAGTAGTCATGTGAATTTGGTATTCGTTCGATATTTTGATGAGATGTATGTTGTCTTTCCTCTAGTGGTGTTATGTGAATGTTGACTACATGACACTTCACCATTGTTTGGGCCTAGAGGAAGGCATTGGGAAGTAATAAGTAGATGATGGGTTGCTAGAGTGATGAGCTTAAACCCTAGTTTATGAGTTGCTTCGTAAGGGGCTGATTTGGATCCATATGTTTCATGCTATGGTTAGGTTTACCTTAATACTTCTTTTGTAGTTGCGGATGCTTGCAATAGGGGTTAATCATAAGTGGTATGCTTGTCCAAGAAAGGACAACACCCAAGCACCGGTCCACCCACACACCAAATTATCAAAGTAACAAACGCGAATCATATGAACGTGATGAAAACTAGCTTGACGATAATTCCCATGTGTCCTCGGGAGCGTTTTCCTTCATATAAGAGTTTGTCCAGGCTTGTCCTTTGCTACAAAAAGGATTGGGACATCTTGCTGCACCTTATTTACTTTCATTACTTGTTACCCGTTACAAATTACCTTATCACAAAACTACTCACATCGATAATTTCGGTGCTTGCAGAGAATACCTTACTGAAAACCGCTTATCATTTCCTTCTGCTCCTCGTTGGGTTCGACACTCTTACTTATCGAAAGGACTACAATAGATCCCCTATACTTGTGGGTCATCATTCGGAGTTACATCAACCTCCATCAGAGTCGCCAGAGTGTCTAGTAGATCCGCCAAAACTTGAGCCGGCGGGCGCGTTGAACCACCAGCACCTGTTGCTGTCACCACCGCTGCACTGGAAGTCATGGCCGCGGCGGCTGTCGACCCAAGAACCGGCTGGGTGCCAGCCATGAAGATCGCCACCCTGTTCGGCGGCTCACGGGGGTCCGGAATACTGTCACCATCGGAATATCCCCCAAGTCGTCTGTCTTGCAACTGATACATTGAGTCGGTTTCGCCTATGGATGAATCACCATCAGAGTAGATGGCCGTCTCACCGCCAGGCACAGAACCTTCCAACTCAGCCCCATGGATACATCCAACAAAGGCATGTTTCATGGCGGGTTTAACATGGGCGGGTCGTGCGCGCTGAGCCGTCTCGATGATGTCGGTGCAGGTGTCCGGCTCAGGGTCCGATTCGCCGATCTTGCCGATGAAGACGTGAATTCCGCCAAAGGGGACCCGGTACCCGTACTCAATTGAGCCGGCCTCGGGGCCCCAGCCTGCATCATCGATGTGGAGCTTGCCGCGACGACTCTTGGTCATCCCGCCCACAACGTATCCCTTGATCCCTTTGAAGTTTCCCTTTAAGAACCCAGTACCATCGTACGCTGGCCCCACGGTGGGCGCCAACTATCATGGAAGTGTCATGTCAGATGTCCTCATGGAAGGACTTAGTTGTGGAGCCATTGCGACGAGGTTAGCTTAAAGGGGTTAAACAGGACAAAGGACACGAGGAGTTTATACTGGTTCGGCCCCTTGCGGTGAAGGTAAAGGCCTAATCCAGTTTGAGGTGGTATTGCTAGGGTTTCGATGAACAGGGAGCGAATACGCTTTGCCGGGCTCTCGATCTATTGTCTTTTCTTCCCCTAAGCCACTGCCGGGTCGTCCCCTTATATACACGGGTTGACGCCCTGCAGCCTACAAAGTCCCGGCCGGTTCATACAACGTGTCCGGCTCGGAGACTTATCTTACATGCATTTACAATACAAGTTTACATATACATGGCGGTTTATACTCGCGGGCCTTAAACCTCCTTCGGGTTTGGGCCCTCTAACAAGCCTGTCTACGACCCGTCATATATACTTGGGCTTCATTGAGATGAACCGCCATAAGGATGACCCGACCCTGCCTGGGCGGGTCATATCCGATAGTCATATCCCCAACAGTCGCCGCTGGCACCAACTCTGTTTCTGTGTTCCCACATTCTCACGCATGACGCACATGCGAAAATTACTAAATGGGTTGAAAATACATCACACACCTACGTTCCCATGCCAAGAGACGAAAAAATGTAAAAAGGGAATGTTGTTGGGGAACGCAATAATTTCAAAATTTTCCTACGCACACGCAGGATCCATCTAGGTGATGCATAGAAACGAGAGGGGAGAGTGTTGTCCACGTACCCTCGTAGACCAAAAGCGGAAGCATTATGACAACACGGTTGATGTAGTCGTACGTCTTCACGATCCGACCGATCCTAGCACCGAAGGTACGACACCTCCGCGATCTGTACATGTTCAGCTCGGCGACGTCCCGCGAACTCTAGATCCAGCTGAGGTCGAGGGAGAGTTTTGTCAGCACGACGGCGTGGTGACGGTGATGATGAAGTTACCGGTGCAGGGCTTCGCCTAAGCACTGCAATGATATGACCGAGGTGGAAATCCGTGGAGGGGGGCACCGCACACAGCTAAACAATCAACTTGTGTGTCTATGGGGTGTCCCCTTCCCCCGTATATAAAGGAGTGGAGGAGGGGAGGGTTAGCCCTCTGATGGCGCGCCCAAGGGGGGAGTCCTACTCCCAGTAGGAGTAGGTTTCCCCCCTTCCCTAGTTGGAGTAGGAGAAGAAGGAAGAGGGAGAAGGAGATAAGGAAAGGGGGGGGGGGCACCCAATTCGGATTGGGCTTGGGGAGGGGCACCCTCCACCTGGCCGCCTCCTCCTCTCTCCCACTAAGGCCCATTACGGCCCAATGACTCCCCGGGGGGTTCCTGTAACCCTCCGGTACTCCGGTAAATACCCGAACTCACCAGGAACCATTCCGATGTCCAAACATAGCCTTCCAATATATCGATCTTTATGTCTCGACCATTTTGAGACTCCTCGTCATGCCCGTGATCACATCCGGGACTCCGAACAACCTTCGGTACATCAAAACACATAAACTCATAATACCGATCGCCATCGAATGTTAAGCGTGCGGACCCTACGGGTTTGAGAACTATGTAGACATGACCGAGACTCATCTCCGGTCAATAACCAATAGCGGAACCTGGATGCTCATATTGGTTCCTACATATTCTACAAAGATCTTTATCGGTCAAACCGCATAACAACATACGTTGTTCCCTTTGTCATCGGTATGTTACTTGCCCGAGATTTGATCGTAGGTATCTCAATACCTAGTTCAATCTCGTTACCGGCAAGTCTCTTTACTCGTTCCGTAATGCATCATCACATAACTAACTCATTAGTCACATTGCTTGCAAGGCTTATAGTGATGTGCATTACCAAGAGGGCCCAGACATACCTCTCCGACAATCAGAGTGACAAATCCTAATCTCGATCTATGCCAACTCAACAAACACCATCGGAGACACCTGCAGAACATCTTTATAATCACCTAGTTACGTTGTGACATTTGATAGCACACTAAGTGTTCCTCCGGTATTCGGGAGTTGCATAATCTCATAGTCATAGGAACATGTATAAGTTATGAAGAAAGCAATAGCAATAAACTAAATGATCATAATGCTAAGCTAACGGATGGGTCAAGTCAATCACATCATTCTCTAATGATGTGATCCCGTTCATCAAATGACAAGTCATGTCTATGGTTAGGAAACTTAACCATCTTAGATTAACGAGCTAGTCAAGTAGAGGCATACTAGTGACACTCTGTTTTGTCTATGTATTCACACATGTACTAAGTTTCCAGTTAATACAATTCTAGCATGAATAATAAACTTTTATCATGATGTAAGGAAATATAAATAACAACTTTATTATTGCCTCTAGGGCATATTTCCTTCAGTCTCCCACTTGCACTAGAGTCAATAATCTAGATTACACAGTAATGATTCTAACACCCATGGAGTCTTGGTGCTGATCATGTTTTGCTCGTGAGAGAGGCTTAGTCAACAAGTCTGCAACATTCAGATCCGTATGTATCTTGCAAATCTCTATGTCTTCCTCCTTGACTTGATCACGGATGGAATTGAAGCGTCTCTTGATGTGCTTGGTTCTCTTATGAAATCTGGATTCATTTGCCATGGCAATTGCACCGGTATTGTCACAAAAGATTTTCATAGGACCCGATGCACTAGGTATGACACCTAGATCGGATATGAACTCCTTCATCTAGACTCCTTCATTTGCTGCTTCCGAAGCAGCTATGTACTCCGCTTCACACGTAGATCCCGCCACGACGCTCTGCTTGGAACTGCACCAACTGACAGCTCCACAATTCAATAAAAATACGTATCCGGTTTGTGACTTAGAGTCATCTGGATCAGTGTCAAAGCTTGCATCAATGTAACCGTTTACGACGAGCTCTTTGTCACCTCCATAAATGAGAAACATATCCTTAGTCCTTTTCAGGTATTTCAGAATATTCTTGACTACTGCCCAGTGATCCACTCCTGGATTACTTTGGTACCTCCCTGCTAAACTAATAGCAAGGCACACATCAGGTCTGGTACACAGCATTGCATACATGATAGAACCTATGGCTGAAGCATAGAGAATGACATTCATTTTCTCTCTATCTTCTGCAGTGGTCGGGCATTGAGTCTGACTCAACTTCACACCTTGTAACACAGGCAAGAACTCTTTCTTTGCTTGATCCATTTTGAACTTCTTCAAAACTTTATCAAGGTATGTGCTTTGTGAAAGTCCAATTAAGCATCTTGATCTATCTCTATAGATCTTGATGCCTAATATATAAGTAGCTTCACCGAGGTCTTTCACTGAAAAATTCTTATTCAAGTATCCTTTTATGCTATTCAGAAATTCAGTATCATTTCCGATCAACAATATGTCATCCACATATAATATCAGAAATGCTACAGAGCTCCCACTCACTTTCTTGTAAATCTGAGGCTTCTCCAAAAGTCTGTATAAAACCATATGCTTTGATCACACTATCAAAGCATATATTCCAACTCCGAGATGCTTGCACCAGTCCATAAATGGATCGCTGGAGCTTACACACTTTGTTCGATCCTTTTGGATCGACAAAACCTTCTGGTTGCATCATATACAACTCTTATTTAAGATATCCATTAAGGAATGCAGTTTTGACATCCATTTGCCTAATTTCATAATCATAAAATGCGGCAATTGCTAACATGATTCGGACGGACTTAAGCATCGCTACGGGTGAGAAGGTCTCATCGTAGTCAACTCCTTGAACTTGTCGAAAACCTTTTGCAACAAGTCGAGCTTTGTAGATGATAACATTATCGTCGATGTCAGTCTTCTTCTTGAAGATCCATTTATTCTCTATGGCTTGCCGATCATCGGGCAAGTCAACCAAAGTCCACACTTTGTTCTCATACATGGATCCCATCTCAGATTTCATGGCCTCAAGCCATTTTGCGGAATCTGGGCTCATCATCGCTTCCTCATAGTTCATAGGTTCGTCATGGTCAAGTAACATGACCTCCAGAACAGGATTATCGTATCACTCTGGTGCGGATCTTACTCTGGTTGACCTACGAGGTTTGGTAGTAACTTGATCAGAAGTTTCATGATCATCATTAGCTTCCTCACAAGTTGGTGTAGGAATCACTGGAACTGACTTCTGTGATGTACTACTTTCCAACTCGGGAGAAGGTACAATTACCTCAGCAGTTCTACTTTCCTCCCACTCACTTCTTTCGAGAGAAACTCCTTCTCTAGAAAGGATCCATTCTTAGCAACGAATATCTTGCCTTCAGATCTGTGATAGAAGGTGTACCCAACAGTCTCCTTTGGGTATCCTATGAAGACACATTTCTCCGATTTGGGTTCGAGCTTATCAGGTTGAAGCTTTTCCACATAAGCATCTGATACGTCTCCAACGTATCTATAATTTATGAAGTATTCATGCTATTATATTATCCTTCTAGGATGTTTTATATGCTATTTTATATGATTTTTGGGACTAACCTATTAATCTAGAGCCCAAAGGTGCCATTCTTTTTTTTCCTTGTTTTTGAGTATCGCGAGAAAAGGAAAACCAAACGGAGTCCAATTGACACGAAACTTGATGGAGCTTATTTTTGGACCAGAAGAAGGCCATGGAGTAAAAGAGTTGGGCCAGAAGAGTCCCGGGCTGCCCACAAGGGTGGGAGGCGTGCCCACCCCCCTGGGCGCCGCCCTACCTCGTGGACGGCCCGGAGACCCCCCTGACTTGTTCTCGACGCCAAAACGTCTTATATATACAGAAACTCCCAGAACATAACCTAGATCGGGAGTTCCGCCGCCGCAAGCCTCTGTAGCCACTGAAAACCAACCTAGACCTGCTCGGCACCTGCTGGAGGGGATCCTCACCGTGGCCATCTTCATCATCCCGGTGATCTCCATGATGAGGAGGGAGTAGTTCACCCTCGGGGCTGAGGGTATGTGTCGTGGTTTTGTCACGGCAGATGTCCTCATGAAAGGACTTAGTCGTGGAGCCATCGCTACGGGTTAACTTGAAGGGGTTAAAGCGGACGCAAAGACACAAGAGTTATACTAGTTCGGCCCCTTCGATGAAGGTAAAAGCCTACGTCTAGTTGTGATGGGATTGATGTGGTCTCGATGACTAGGGAGCAAATAAGCTTCGCCTAGGCCTCAAGTTGTTGTTGTCTCTCCTTGAACCGCCCCGGGTCGTCCCCTTATATACACGAGTGACGCCCGTCGGTTCAGAGAGTCCCAATCTCCGGTTCATACTCGTATCCGGGTTGGTCTCTCTCTATTCCTAACTTACAATACAAGTTTACATACCAGGCCGGTTTACGGCTACAGGTTCTAAACCGACTACAGGCCTTGGGCCCTTACTCTCATGCCTCTTGGGCTTTTGTCGTTGAACTACTGATGAAGTTAACCCGGCCCAGATAGGCCGGTTTACGCCCAGTAGTAATATCCCCAACATTAGGCCCCAGATTGATTTGAACAGGTTCATGTCAATCCTTGATAAAAACCTTCATCTTCAATACCTTCTTGAAATCGTTGAACCGCCGTGATGTCACCTTCTCCGGTTCTTTGTAAACCGGCATGACGTCCCCATAAAGATAGCATTCACGATATCTTCTTTGTTTAACAGATCCGCAATAATCGAGGCGACAACTCTGCTTCCTAGATTTGTGGTTCCTTGATTCACGCGCCTGACACAGGTATCTTGCCTTATAAATAGGACCGAAGGGTCATTCCTTTTCTCCCCTCCGTCCCCTTTCTCTTCGTCTTCCTCGCGTCGCTAGCCTCGGAGCTCCGCCGCCGCCGTCGACCTCTGCACCGTCTTGAGCCGCTGCATCAACCTGAACGCACCAGAGAAACGCAGCACTCTTCCGCATCTCCTCAACTCAGGTAGGTCCTCGGTTCCCCTCGGCCTAGATCAGTTCTAGGGTTTCCTGTTCTTGCAGTGCTCCATGAACTGTTCATGCTCATACCAGACTCCTGGATAGATCTGTGACACCTTTGCTCTGACTAGTAGTAGCTTTTAGCATCCGCCTGTAGTCTTGTGCTTACGTTCATAGATCTCGCACATTATCTCCTGCTCATGGCATCAATCTTGCTCGCTTTTATTCTTTTTTAGATATTTTTCTTCTTTTACGATTTGGCTTGGATCCTTCGTTGTACGTAAATCTTGCGAAACCTTTTACGCACACCTAGCCGTTCGCAACCTCAATTGTTTTCAATATTTAGACCAGGCGGTTTAACTTAACATAGAAAAATTAAATAGACCGGTATACACCATTAGTCCCCTTGTTGAACCGCCGTAACTCCTTAACGAACCTTTGTTGCTTCATAGAACTCTGGTTTAGATGTATTTGTCTCCGATTTAGCATTATACACCGGTTCTCTCTTTGTCCCAACACATTTCTTGAACCGGATTTATATTTTTTGTAGATGGCCAAACAAGTATATGAGTGCAACTGGGCTCCTTCCCGTGTCACCGAAACTCATTAAACAATCTGGTCTCGATGGCGCTTTAGGCAGTAAAAATACTATCCATTGGAGGGTTCCTGGCAAAGAATGTCCACCCACACCTCAAGAAGGAGAGGTTGTAGTTTTCGCAGATCACCTAGCCCGGGGTTTCAACCCGCCCGGTTGAAAATTTTACCGGGATGTGTTAGCCAATTTTCAAATCCGTCCACAAGATACAGGCCCCAATTCTGTTACCAATATTTGTCACTTCCAAGTGCTCTGTGAGGTGTACTTTCAAGAAGAACCCACAGTTGAACTGTTTAGGGACTGCTTCCATCTAAACCGCCGCACAGAATTTACTGACGGGCCCAACACATAATTGGGTGGTGTGGCGATTCAAAAAAGAAAGGAGGTCACTTATCCTCATGTCAAACTGCATAGCCACCCCAAGGAATGGAATCAAACATGGTTTTAGTGCAGAGACACTTCACCTGCCAATGAGAATCCTTTGCCCGGTTTTCGTCCGGAGCGACTCAGTAATACACATCCCTTTCCGCAAAGATTAACCGCCAATGAGAGAAGTAAATATGCTCCTCAACTCTCCAAGCTCAGAGCCTTCATGGCCAATGGTTTAACCGGAATTGATCTCGCACGCTGTTGGATATCATGGAGCATACTGCCCCTCTCCCGGTAGCTCAGCTTTAATGTGTGAGTACTTTGGTAGTGTCGACGACCCTCCGACACGTTAATATCCAGCTCACCGATGATGAGGTCACCGAGGCTGTGAAGAAAATGTTGAATGAACCGGAACACCTCGTGCCCGAACCGTCTGCTCCCCTTCATGCTACCAACAAACCACCATCTGTAAGACTCTGACTATTTTTTACTGAATATATTACTGCTATTTCTGACATCATTTTTAACATCAACTGCTGCTTAATCAGGGTGATGATCCATTCTGGAGCAAGAAACGTCCACAAGAGAAACCAGAGAAGCCAGACAAACCGGAAAAACAAATCCGGCAAAAAACCAAAGTTGTCAAGAAGACTGCTCATAAGAGGAAAACCACTGCATCTTCTGATCCGGCTGTGGATGATGATGTGGGTAATCCGGACCTTGAGGTAGAACTTGATTCACTTGGCTTACTTTTCACACGCCTAATTAATGATGATGTTTGTCGATGATGTCAAACCAGTAATGTTGATGTTGTAGAGGTAACTATTCTCCTCTGACTCAAATCCTTTGCCTTCACTAAAAATCCGTCAGGCAAACCGGAAAATTAAATTTTCTCATCCCCTTGCTTACTTGGATCCCAAATTTCTTATGAAGACTCAACAACATGAAGCTCGCCGCACAACTCGGCACAGCGGCCAGGTAGTTACCTCCACCGGTTTACCGAACAGTCCGGTTCGGAAACGTCGTTCAGAGGTCTCTAATTTGCTTGTCAGTGCTTATCCTAAAGCAGGCTGTTTTCGTCAACCCCTTAATCCGTCTGACTCCGATTATCAGGTCACTTCCCATTCCTCATCTGGCGAGTCATCAGCCACTCAGCTGCCACCACTTAAAATGGTGCTTGGGTAAGTTATACCTTTCATATTGTTTCTACTGCATCATTATGTAGTATACGCCGTATTTGACTGTTATTGTGCCTTTTCAGGGCCAAGCCTAGGCCGAGCAAAAAGGCTCGTCTGGATAAACCGGCCGACGAAGAGACTGCCCCTGAACCGGACAACACCCCAAATCTTGAAGCAGCTATCTGTGAAGACACGCCCAATGATCCGCCACTGCAAGATGACGATTTTGTTGCTGAAGAAAGGCCTGTTGACACCTCCCTTCCTGCTGACCAGCCCAGAAGCCCAACCCGGATTGAAAAATCCACCAGTCCAATCCGGCCTGCTGACAAAACGACTATCCCTGGTCAAACCGGCGATACCAAGGACGATGACGTTGTGATCACTGGCTTTGACCACAACGAACCGGGTAATCCGGTCGCTTTATCCAAACATTCTGCCAAAGAAGAATTTGCCACTATGAGCAAGGGCAAGTGGGATGCTGATCTGGCAACGTACGCTGCTCTGAACCCCCAAGACCTTCATTCTGGCTACTTGAACCGGCTGTATACCAGCCGTGATTATGAAGCTGGCCTGGTGAAGATGATGAAAGAAAAATTTGAGGTAACCTCCATGTTCTTCTCCTGCTTGTATATTTCAATTTTTGTCAACTCTCCTAGTCCCCAAGGGCCGGTTCAACTTATTATAGTTAAACCGGGACTTAACATAAACTCAATGCTTCAGAATCCACTGATGCAGCCCCCAAGGGCCGGTTCAACTTAACATAGCTAAACCGGGACTATAATTTATATCGCCGCATCAGAACATGTTCGAGCAAATAGCCATTAGCCCCCAAGTGCCAAGTTGAATACCTGTATTGAGCTTGGGACTTTGTGATTTTATTGATAGATAAAGATAAAATATGCATTAGCCCCCAAGTGCCAAGTGTATGACTGGTTATGTACTTGGGACTTGTAATGAAGATATTAACATGCTCCCTTTTTGTTGCAGAGTGAGATACGCCAACAAGCCTCACAAATCAATGATCTTCAAGAAAATCTGAAATCTCAACAAGCGTAAACCTCCAAGGCCAAGGATGAGCTGAAAACCGCCTTGACTACTATGGAGTAGCTCAAGGAGTGGTTCAAGTCTGGCCGGGCGGCTGGGATCTTGAAAAGGCCGCTTTAACCAAAAAGGTTGAAAATCTGAAGCTGCCCTTAAACCGGTGGTAGATGAGTCGACCAACGTGAAGCGGCAAGTGCATTCCACGGCTGCTGCCATCTTCGGTAAGCTTCCTTTGGCTTCGTGATAATCTTGGCCTTCTTATGATAAGTCCGGTTTGTGATTTCTCTTGCAATGCTGTAGGCACACGCATTGGTCACTTGGGGTCAGATGTTCGGATGAAATTGAAAGTTGCCTACACTTTAATCGAGCAGCTGTACACTGGAGCGCAGCGGATCATTTCCACTACATCACATAACAATCCAGCACCCTCCTTAATCCAAGATACTCTTAGGAGGTTGTCAATGCTTCCCGCCCGGATTGAAGAGCTGAAGAAATCTGCTTTCGAACCGGCGCCATTAACGCCTTAATCCGGGCCAAAGCATGGGTGCCAGATTTCGATCCTTTTGAAGCAGCTCAAGGCTATCCCAGTTTGAAGGAAGATGGTTCAGAGTTCAACGAAGATGACCTGAGAGCGATAAACCGGGCGGTGCGCCCTCTAGCTTGCCAATTGGCCGAAGAGGCAAACTTGTCGCATTACCAAGCTCAATATGACAATCAGAACAAGCGAGTAGCTGCACCGATTCCTGAAGCGGAGAACCTGATCCCTCCGATCCGTAAGCATACTTACGCTCCTGATATTGAACCATCTTCCCTGATCCACGAGGAGGCTGTCTTTCAAGCTTTAATGGGAATCGACTGGACCACTGTTGACTTCCAGCCGCTGGGTAGAGATGAAGAAGCTGAAGCGGCGCAGGACGACCCACAACCATCAGACCGGGGTGGCGAGCAAGCATGAACCGGAAGCCGGTTTGAATAGCTGCTTCATTATATTCCGCCAAAAAACAATGATCTTTATTTGGGCACCATGTTGCCTTGTAATAGGATAGCCAACACTCTTGCTTTGAATATGCCTTCGTGCATCGATGCTGATACTTTTGCTTGAATGATCGAAATGTTCAATCTATATCGCCTGCAGTCACAAAATCTTAAACCGCCACGGCGGTTTGTGCCGCCAGCCAGATTGTGACGTTCATATAAATATGAAATGAAATATTGAGGTATATAATCAAAATTTTTGATACAAAATACCTGCCATCGCTGGGCATAAAGTTGGCTTAGCGAATCTTGAAGCGGAGGTTGTATAAACCCTTACCATCAAAGGTGAAAACAGCTCCTGTATTTACAATGCCGGTTTACCACGTAAACCGTGCCGGGTCATGACAAGCCCCCTGTTACTCCATAATGGGATGTTAACATAAAAAGTCAAACCGGTGAAATTCTCTCCGGATTAAAAAAAATGGACCGAATTCCGTCAATTGACAGATTGAACCGGTTTAAAAATGTTGTCGGTTTAAGAAACGCAACAAAAATCAAATAATAGTTATGAAAAAACATGGAAGCAAAGGCAATGATAAACCGTTTGCAAAAAAGAAGGCTTTACTGAGCCGATCAGATGGTGTTACCATGGTCGGACACGACCAAGCTCCCTATAAGGTGTAGCCATGGTTCAAGTCAGCTAGGTCCCCAACTGAAACCGTGGCATTATGCCGATCAAGTGGCGTGGCAATGGTTTAGGTTCGACCAAGCCCCCAAGTGACTCTATGGCCTTAGGCCGATCAAGAGGCATGACTGGTTCAGACTTGACCATGTCCCCAAGTGATCTGGTGGCTTTCGCCTATCAAAAGGTGTTGCATTGGTTCGGAGACGACCAAGCCCCCAAGTGATATCACAAAGCTTTTGAAAAGCAAACTCAGGGGATAAACCGGAGGCCGCTTTAAGATAGAACAACTCCATGTAGCCACACATGATTTAATAGAACAGATACCCCGCTTTAGCTGAGGCTCCGGTTTATTACTTTATTCATATTATATACACTGTCATAATATGTACATAGGTAGAGCCGATGGCTCAGGTATTATAAGGCCGAAGATGAGCTATGTTCCATGGCCTGTTGGTCTCCTCCTCTTACGTGTGTGAGTCTTTATGCTCTCGAATATCAATCAGATAGTATGATCCGTTGTGCAGATTCTTGCTGACCACGAAAGGTCCCTCCCAAGGTGGGGATAACTTGTGCATATCGATGCGGTCTTGGATGAGCCAAGCACCGAATCTCCTTCTTGAAAAGTTCTGGTTACGACCGGCGACTATGGTAACGACGAAGATCCTGTTGATAAATCGCCCGGCGAGCAGCTGCTATATCACGCTCTTCATCCAACCGATCCAAAGCGTCCTGCCGTGCCTTCTCGTTGTCCGCTTCAACATAAGCTGCCACACGAGGTGAGTCATGACGGATGTCACCGGGGAGAACCGCCTCCGCTCCATAGACCATAAAGAACGGTGTGTATCCCGTGGATCTGTTAGGCATAGTGTTGATACTCCATAACACAGACGGTAGATCTTCTACCCGGCAACCCGGTGTCCTCTGCAAAGGGACCATAAGCCAGGGCTTGATGCCTCTCAAGATCTCTTGATTAGCCCTTTCCGCTTTACCATTGGACTGTGGGTGGGCTACTGAAGAAACGTCAAGCCGGATGTGCTCATGTTCACATAACTCTTTCATGGCACCTTTGGACAAATTGGTACCATTATCTGTGATGATACTGTGTGGAAAGCCAAACCGGAAAATCACCTTTTTGATGAATTGAACCACCGTAGCTGCGTCACACTTGCTAACAGGTTCTGCCTCCACCCACTTTGTAAATTTGTCAACCGCCACCAGGAGGTGGGTCTTTTGTCCTTGGACCTCTTAAAAGGTCCAACCATATCCAACCCCAAGTTGCAAACGGCCAAGTAATTGGAATCATCCTCAATTCTTGGGCGGTACATGAGCACGTCTGGAAAACTTTTGGCAACCTTCACATCGTCTGACCAGATCTTCCGCATCAGCATGGGCAGTCAACCAATAGAAACCGTGGCAGAACGCTTTAGCCACCAAGGATTTTGAACCGGCGTGGTGACCACAATCTCCTTCGTGGATCTCACACAATATTTCACAGCCTTCCTCCGGGGACACACAACGTTGAAACGCCCCTGACACGCTGCAATTATGCAATTAGCCATTAACAATGTTCATAGACTTAGATCGCGGACTATCTGCCGGGCCAACGTCTCATCTTACGGTAACTTCGCCCGGTTCATGTACGCAAGATAAGGAAGCGTCCAATCCGGAGTGACGTGAAGAGCCGCCACCAATTGAGCCTCCGGATCAGGAATAGCCAAATCCGCTTCACCAGGGAGCTTGACCGACGGGTTGTGCAGCACGTCCAGAAAAACATTGGGCGGGACCGGTTTGCGTTGGGAGCCCAACCGGCTTAAAGCGTCCGCCGCTTCATTCTTCCGACGATCCACGTGGTCCACCTGATAGCCCTTGAAGTGACCTGCGACAATATCCACCTCACGACGATATGCAGCCATGAGTGGGTCCTTTGAATCCCAAGTGCCAGACACCTGCTGAGCCACTAGGTCCGAGTCACCGAAGCACTTAACCCGGCTTAGATTCATCTCCTTAGTCATCCGAAGACCATGGAGCAAGGCTTCATACTCAGCTGCATTGTTAGTACAACGGAACATTAAGTGGAGAACCTAACAGAACTTGTCACCTCGTGGGGAAGTTAACACGACTCCGGCCCGAGCCCTCAATTGCTCGGATCCGTCAAAATGGATGGTCCAATATGTGTGATCCGGCTTTTATTCAGCGCTTGCAACTCTGTCCAATCATTAATGAAATCCACAAGTGCTTGAGACTTCACCGCCGTCGAGGCACGCGTACTTGAACCGTGCGGCCCAAGTTCTATAGCCCACTTAGCAATCCGGCCAGTCGCTTCCCGGTTCTGTATGATATCGCCTAAGGGAGCAGAACTGACCACCGTGATGGGGTGCCCTTGGAAATACTGCTTCAGCTTCTGGCTTGCCATAAAAACTCCATATACCAGCTTCTGCCAATGCGGATACCTTTGCTTAGATTCGATAAGTACCTCGCTGATATAGTAAACCGGACGTTGAACCGGATGCTCCTTCCCTGCCTCCTTCCGCTCCACCACAATGGCCACACTAACCGCCCTGGCATTAGCAGCAACATATAGCAAAAGCGACTCCTTGTCAATGGGAGCGGCGAGCACAGGCGGGTTGGCCAATTGCCGCTTTAAGTCCTCCAACGCCTCGTCGACAGCTGCACTCCAGACAAACTGATCTGTCTTCTTGATTCGATACAAAGGATGGCCTTCTCCGAGGCGGTGATAAACCGCTCAGCGGCAATCCGCCTGCCAAACGCTGGACATCGTTAATACACTTCGGTTTAGCGGGGAGGTAATAGCCGTAATCTTCTCCGGATTAGCTTCAATTCCTGTTAGACACGAAAAACCCAATAACTTGCTGCCGGAACACCAAAGACACATTTGGCGGGTTGAGCATCATCTTGTAAACCCGCAGGTTGTCAAAGGTTTCCTTCAAATCGTCAATCGGTGTCTCCTTCTCCCTTGATTTGACCATAATATCATCAACATAGGCGTGCACATTACGGCCGATCTGTTTATGCGAGCAATTACGTACACAGCGTTGATAAGTTGCTTGGGCGCTCTTGAGCCCAAAAGGCATAGACACATAGCAGAAGGCTCCAAAGGGAGTGATAAACGCCGTCTTCTCCTGGTCCTTAACTACCATCTTGATCTGAAGATACCCAGAATACGCATCCAAAAAGCTCAAACGCTCACAACCCGCAGTGGCATCAATAATCTGGTCAATGCGGGGGAGGGCAAAAGGATCTGCTGGACAAGCCTTGTTAAGATCTGTGTAATCCACACACATGCGCCAAGTGCCGTTTTTCTTAAGAACCAGCACCGGATTAGCAAGCCACTCTGGATGGAAAACTTCAACGATAAAACCAGCTGCTAAGAGCCTGGCCACCTCCTCTCCAATGGCCTTACGCCTTTCTTCGTTAAACCCGCGGAGAAACTGCTTCACCGGTTTGTACTTGGGATCAACATTAAGAGTGTGCTCAGCGAGTTGCCTCGGTACACCTGGCATGTCAGAAGGCTTCCATGGAAAAATGTCCCGATTCTCAAGGATGAACTCGATGAGCGCGCTTTCCTATTTCGGATCCAAATTGGCACTGATGCTGAACTGCTTGGACGAATCGCCAGGCACGAAGTCAACAAGCTTAGTCCCGGCTGCCGATTTGAATTCTAGGGTTGGATCATGCTCTGTAGTTGGCTTCTTCAATGGAGCCATGTCCGCCGGATCAACATTGTCCTTATAATACTTCAGCTCCTCGGTGGCACAAACCGACTCTGCGTAAGCCGCATCACCTTCCTCACATTCCAAAGCGATCTTGCGGCTCCCATGAACCGTTATTGTCCCCTTGTGACCCGGCATCTTGAGCTGCAAATAGATATAACAAGGCCGTGCCATGAACTTGGCATAAGCCGGCCGCCCAAACAGGGCGTGATATGGACTTTGGATTTTCACCACTTCAAACGTCAATGTTTCCGATATGGAGTCATATTCATCTCCAAAGGCCACTTCCAGAGCTATTTTACCAACCGGATATGCTGACTTGCCAGGCACCACACCATGGAACACTGTATTGGACGGTTTGAGATGTTTATCTCTTAACCCCATACGATGGAAGGTCTCATAGTACAGGATGTTAATGCTGCTCCCTCCATCCATGAGCACCTTGGTGAACTTATAACCTCCCACCTGAGGTGCCACCACCAGGGCTAGCTGACCCGGATTGTCAACCCGGGGAGGATGATCCTCTCTACTCCATACAATGGGCTGCTCTGACCAGCGTAGGTAATGAGGCACGGCCGGTTCAACGGCGTTGACTGCCCGCTTCTGAAGCTTCCGGTCTCGCTTGTCTAAGCTGGTGGTGAAGACATGGTACTTCCCACTATTCAACTGCTTTGGCTTGCTCTGATAACCCGGTATTCGCTGCTGGTTGTAACCACCTTGGTTATTCTGATTGTTACGATTGTTATGTCCGCCGGATTACCATTAAATCCTGAACCGGAATTTCCTCCACCGTAACCGGCCCGGATCTGAACCGCCGAACCTTGATCATACCGGAAAGCATTAGAACTCTTGAACTCCTGCATAATGTAGCAATCTTTCCAGAGGTGGTTTGCTGGCGTCTCCTTCGTCCCATGCTTCGGACAGGGTTGATTAAACAGATAGTTCAAGCGGTCCGGAATGGGGTTAGGCGCTCCACTTCGATTTGGCTGTTTACCTTTGCGCCGCTGGCCCTTGTCCTGTGCGTTGGTGTTAGCTACGAAGTCCATGTTGCCGTTCGCTTTATGCTTGCCCCCACCATTACCTGCCGAGTGATGTTGCTGGCACTTGGAGTTGCTGTTCTTCCTTCCCTTCCCTGTCTCGTCATCATTAGACTCGGGATCCTTGGTACTATCAGAATAAGCATACTTCACTAAAGCGCCCATGAGAGTGCCCATGTCATTATAAAACCGCTTCATGCGCCCCAACTTCAACTTCAAAGGCTTAAACCGGCAGTTGCCCTCCAGGGTTAAGATCGCAGTCGGCGTTGATCCGGTCCGACGAGTGCAAGATTTTCAAACGCTTGGCGTACCCAATGGGTTGTTGACTCCCTTCACCACGGACACAAGCCGCCAAGTCCACCACGGACATGGGCTGCTTACAGGTATCTTTGAAATTCTGGATAAACCGGGTCATATCGGGCCCATGAATTGATAGAATTGGGTGGCAAGCTCTTCAACCAAGTACGGGCCGTGCCTTCGAGCATCATGGTGAAGTACTTTGCGCACGCGGCCTCATCCACATCCAGCATCTCCATGGCCATCTCATAACTTTCTATCCATGCTTCTGGAGCCAAATCGGTGGTGTAATTTGGCACCTTGCGCGGACCCTTGAAATCCTTGGGCAAGCGCACATTGCGTCGCGAGGGGACGAGGCAAGGCACCCCAAAGAGCTAGAGGTAACCCTGTGCTCGACCGAGATGGTCGGATGAACGGCGTGGCGGATAAGCCTGATCTTTGTCTGCTAACTCGGCCTCCTGGCGCTCGGGCCGGTCCACCACCTCCTGGGCGTTATCGACGCCACTGCCGGGTTGTTGCCACAGGCGCACCACGCCGTGCATTACTTGATACGGCGGTTCATCCACGTGCTCGCTATAGCTCCGGCTTGGGCGTAGAAGTGGATCCGGTCGGCTGTCTGAATATGCTTCTGTTGGACCAAAGCTGTCCTAAGGAGCTCCTTGACCAGCGCGTCTCTCACTGTGGTGAATCACCTTCAATTGGAATAGCTTCCAGCCGTGCCGCAGCTGCAACAAGGTTATCCATCGGATTGGAGTAGTGACCCGGAGGTGTTTGCACAGCCTGAGGCGCACCGGCGTTATGGCGAGGTAGATCTATTAAGCGGGGCTGAACCGGCGCGACCATCCCAGGTGCTTCCGCCTGGTTTACCACCGGCGGGTTACTGGTTCCCGCCCCGGGGGTGTTGAAGAGATCTCTCCCTTCGAAAACTGAAGGCAAACGGGATCTGTATTTCCTCTTCATGACTTCATGTGACGCGTTCTGATCCAACATGAGCCTATAAGCCTGCGCATCTAAAGCGGCCCGCTCTGCCGTCATCCTGGCGTCTGCAATCGCTAGATCCGCTTTAGCTTTGAGTGATTTGTTCCTTCACCTTCGCAATCTCCGCGTTATGAACGCCCCGATCCGCCGGATTAGCCTGCGCCATGAGCGCAGCCAACGATCGAATAGATCGACAAAACTTGAGCGGCGGGCGACAGGCCTCTGCCCGGCGGCCGTCGCCCATTGTTGAACCGGCGATCATCGCCGCAGCAGTCGAAGAGTGAAGCGCTGCTTGTGTACCAGCCATGAATATTCCAACCCTGTTAGGCAGATTAGAGGGGTCCGGAATACTGTCACCATCGGAACAGCCCCCAATCCGGCCATCTTGCAGCTGATATAGAGATTCAGTTTCTCCGGTTGATGACTCGTTGTCAGAGTAGACGACGGTTTCGCCACCAGATTCTGATCCTCCTCATAACTTCCTCCGTGGATGACTCCCACAAAGGCACGCTTCACGGCCGGTTTAGCCTGGGCAGATCTCAGACGCCGAGCTGAGCCGTCTCGACGAGGACGGTGCAGATGTCCGGCCAGCCCTGCTCACCGATCTTGCCGATGAAAGCGTGTATGCCACCAAAGGGACCCGGTATCCGTACTCGATTGAGCGGGCCTCGGGGCCCCCATCTTGCGTCGTCGATGTAGAGCTTGCCGCGACGACTCTTGGTCAAACGACCCACAGCATAGCCTTCGAGTCCTTCGAACTTGCCCTCCAAGATCATCAAACCATCGTGCGATAGCCCCACGGTGGGCGCCAACTGTCGTGGTTTTGTCACGGCAGATGTCCTCATGAAAGGACTTAGTCGTGGAGCCACCGCTACGGGTTAACTTGAAAGGGTTAAAGCGGATGCAAAGACACAAGAGTTATACTAGTTCGGCCCCTTCGATGAAGGTAAAAGCCTACGTCTAGTTGTGATGGGATTGATGTGGTCTCGATGACTAGGGAGCAAATAAGCTTCGCCTAGGCCTCGAGTTGTTGTTGTCTCTCCTTGAACCGCCCCGGGTCGTCCCCTTATATACACGGGTGACGCCCGTCGGTTCAGAGAGTCCCAATCTCCGGTTCATACTCGTATCCGGGTTGGTCTCTCTCTATTCCTAACTTACAATACAAGTTTACATACCAGGCTGGTTTACGGCCATGTGTTCTAAACCGACTACAGGCCTTGGGCCCTTACTCTCATGCCTCTTGGGCTTTTGTCGTTGAACTCCTGATGAAGTTAACCCGGCCCAGATAGACCGGTTTACGCCCAGTAGTAATATCCCCAACAGTATGTATCAGTAGCTATGTGTTTGATCTCTCTCACTCATGTTCTTAATTTGGCACGATCTTGATGTACCACGAGCTTTGCTATTATAGTTGGATCTTATGATGTTTCTCCCCCTCTACTCTCTTGTAATGGATTGAGTTTTCCCTTTGAAGTTATCTTATCGGATTGAGTCTTTAAGGATTTGAGAACACTTGATGTATGTCTTGCATGTGCTTATATGTGGTGACAATGGGATATCACGTGATCTACTTGATGTATGTTTTGGTGATCAACTTGCGGGTTCCGTGACCTCGTGAACTTATGCATAGGGGTTGGCACACGTTTTCGTCTTGACTCTTCGGTAGAAACTTTGGGGCACTCTTTGAAGTAATTTGTGTTGGTTTGAATAGATGAATATAAGATTGTGTGATGCATATCGTATAATCATACCCATGGATACTTGAGGTGACATTGGAGTCTCTAGGTGACATTAGGGTTTTGGTTGATTTGTGTCTTAAGGTGTTATTCTAGTACGAAATCTTGAATAGATCAATCAGAAAGAATAACTTTGAGGTGGTTTCGTATCCTATCATAATCTCTTCGTTTGTTCTCCGCTATTAGTGACTTTGGAGTGACTCTTTGTTGCATGTTGAGGGATAGTTATATGATCCAATTATGTTATTATTGTTGAGAGAACTTGCACTAGTGGAAGTATGAACCCTAGGCCTTGTTTCCTAGCATTGCAATACCGTTTGTGCTCGCACTTTTATTACTTTTTACCTTGCTATTTTTATATTTTCAGATTACAAAAACCTATATCTACCATCCATATTGCACTTGTATCACCATGTCTTCATGCGAACTAGTGCACCTATACAATTTACCATTGTATTGGGTGTGTTGGGGACACAAGAGACTCTTTGTTATTTGGTTGCAGGGTTGTTAGAGAGATACCATCTTGAACCTACACCTCCCACGGATTGATAAACCTTAGGTCACCCACTTGAGGGAAATTTGCTACTGTCCTACAAACCTCTGCACTTGGAGGCCCAACAACGTCTACAAGAAGAAGGTTGCATAGTATACATCAGCATCGCAGCCCCAAACTTTAAGAAACGACAACTTGGATTTCTTTCCAAACCACAGTTCATAAGGTGTCGTCTCAACAGATTCAGATGGTGCCCTATTTAGCGTGAATGCAACCGTCCCTAAAGCATAACCCCAAAACGATAGCGGTAAATCAGTAAGAGACATCCTAGATCACACCATATCTAATAAAGTACGATTACGATGTTCGGACACACCATTACGCTGTGGTGTTCTGGGTGGCGTGAGTTGCGAAACTATTCCGCATTGTTTCAAATGAAGACCAAACTCGTAACTCAAATATTCTCCTCCACGATTAGATTGTAGAAACTTATTTTCTTGTTACGATGATTTTCCACTTCACTCTAAAATTCTTTGAACTTTTCAAATGTTTCATCAAGTAGATATACCCATATCTGCTCAAATCATCTGTGAAGGTAAGAAAATAACGATACCCGCCACGAGCATCAACACTCATCGGACTGCATACATCAGTATTTATTATTTCCAACAACTCTGTTGCTCGCTCCATTGTTCCGGAGAACGGAGTCTTAGTCATCTTGCCCATGAGGCATGGTTCGCAAGCATCAAGTGATTCATAATGAAGTGATTCCAAAAGCCCATCAGCATGGAGTTTCTTCATGTGCTTTACACCAATATGACCTAAACGGCAGTGCCACAAATAAGTTGCACTATCATTATTAAACTTATATCTTCTGCCTTCAATACTATGAACATGTGTATCACTACTATGACGATTTAGTAAAAATAGACCACTCATCAAGGGTGCATGACCATAAAAGATATTACTCATATAAATAGAACAACAATTATTCTCTGATTTAAATGAATAACCATCTCACATCAAACAAGATCCAGATATAATGTTCATGCTCAACGCTGGCACCAAATAACAATTATTTAGGTCTAAAACTAATCCCGAAGGTAGATGTAGAGGCAGCGTGCCAACGGCGATCACATCAACTTTAACCATTTCCCACGCGCATCGTCACCTCATCCTTAGCCGATCTTCGCTTAATCCGTAGCCCCTGTTTCGAGTTGCAAATATTAGCAACAGAACCAATATCAAATACCCAGGTGCTACTGCGAGCATTAGTTAAGTACACATCAATAACATGTATATCAAATATACCTTTCACTTTGCCATCCTTCTTCACCGCCAAATACTTGAGGCAGTTCCGCTTCTAGTGACCAGTCCATTTGCAGTAGAAGCACTCAGTCTAAGGCTTAGGTCCAGACTTGGGCTTCTTCACTTGAGCAACAACTTGTTTGCCGCTCTTCTTGAAGTTCCCCTTCTCCCCTTTGCCCTTTTTCTTGAAACTGGTGGTCTTGTTAACCATCAACACTTGATGCTCCTTCTTGATTTCTATCTCTGCAGCCTTTAGCATCGCGAAGAGCTCGGGGATTGTCTTATCCATCCCTTGCATATTGTAATTCATCACGAAGCTTTTGTAGCTTGCTGGCAGTGATTGAAGAACTCTATCAATGACACTATCATCAGGAAGATTAACTCCCAGTTGAGTCAAGTGGTTGTGGTACCTAGACATTCGGAGTATATGTTCACTGACAAAACTATTCTCCTCCATTTTGCAGCTATAGAACTTATTGGAGACTTCATATCTCTCAATCCGGGCATTTGCTTGAAATATTAACTTCAACTCCTCGAACATCTCATATGCTCCATGACGTTCAAAACGTCATTGAACTCCCGGTTCTAAGCCGTAAAGCATGGCACACTGAACTATCAAGTAGTCATCAGCTTTGCTCTGCCAGACGATCATAACATCTGGCGTTGCTCCTGCGTGGTTTGGCACCTAGCGGTGCTTCGGGACGTAATTCTTCTGTGCAACAATGAGGATAATCCTCAAGTTATGGACCCAGTCCGTGTAATTGCTACCATCATCTTTCAACTTAGCTTTCTCTAGGAACGCATTAAAATTCAACGGAACAACAACACGGGCCATTTATCTACAACAACATACACATGCAAAATACTATCAGGTACTAAGTTCATGATAAATTAAAGTTCAATTAATCATATTACTTAAGAACTCCCACTTAGATAGACATCCCTCTAATCCTCTAAGTGATCACGTGATCCATACCAACTAAACCATGTCCGATCATCACGTGAGATGGAGTAGTTTACAATGGTGAACATCACTATGTTGATCATATCTACTATATGATTCATGCTCGACCTTTCGGTCTCAGTGTTCCGAGGCCATATCTGCATATGCTAGGCTCGTCAAGTTTAACCCGAGTATTCTTCATGTGCAAAACTGGCTTGCACCTGTTGTATGTGAACATAGAGCTTATCACACCCGATCATCACGTGGTGTCTCGGCACGATGAACTGTCGCAACAGTGCATACTCAGGGAGAACACTTATACCTTGAAATTTAGTGAGAGATCATCTTATAATGCTACCGCTAAACTTAGCAAAATAAGATGCATAAAGGATAAACATCACATGCAATCAATATAAGTGATATGATATGGCCATCATCATATTGTGCCTTTGATCTTCATCTCCAAAGCACCGTCATGATCACCATCGTCACCGGCTTGACACCTTGATCTCCATCGAAGCATTGTTGTCATCTCGCCAACTATTGCTTCTACGACTATCGCTACCTCTTAGTGATAAAGTAAAGCAATTACATGGCGATTGCATTTCATACAATAAAGCGACAACCATATGGCTCTGCCGATTGGCGATAACTATGTTACAAAACATGATCATCTCATACAACAATATATAATCACGTCTTGACCATATCACATCACAACATGCCCTGCAAAAACAAGTTAGACGTCCTCTACTTTGTTGTTGCTATGGTCTTAGCAAGAACTGTTCTTACCTACGCATCAAAACCACAACGATTTTTCGTCAAGTTTGTTGTTTTAACCTTCAACAAGGACCGGCCGGCCCTCTCATGGCGCGCCCAAGGGGGGAGTCCTACTCCCAATAGGAGTAGGTTTCCCCTCCTTCCCTAGTTGGAGTAGGAGAAGAAGGAAGAGGGGGAAGGAGAGAAGGAAAGGGAGGGGGGGGGGGCGCCCCCCACCCAATTCAGATTGGGCTTGGGGGGGGTGCCCTCCACTTGGCCGCCTCCTCCTCTCTCCCACTAATGCCCATTAAGGCCCAATGACTCCCCGGGGGGTTCCGGTAACCCCCCGGTACTCCGGTAAATGCCCGAACTCACCAGGAACCATTCCAATGTCCAAACATAGCCTTCCAATATATCAATCTTTATGTCTCGACCATTTAGAGACTCCTCATCATGTCCGTGATCACATCCGGGACTCCGAACAACCTTCAGTACATCAAAACACATAAACTCATAATACCGATCGTCATCGAACGTTAAGCATGCGGACCCTACGGGTTCGAGAACTATGTAGACATGACCGAGACTTATCTCCGGTCAATAACCAATAGCAGAACCTGAATGCTCATATTGGTTCCTACATATTCTATGAAGATCTTTATCGGTCAAACCGCATAACAACATACGTTGTTCCCTTTGTCATCGGTATGTTACTTGCCCGAGATTCGATCGTCGGTATCTCAATACCTAGTTCAATCTCGTTACCAGCAAGTCTCTTTACTCGTTCCGTAATGCATCATCCCATAACTAACTCATTAGTCACATTGCTTGCAAGGCTTATAGTGATGTGCATTACCGAGAGGGCCCAGACATACCTCTCCGACAATCGGAGTGACAAATCCTAATCTCGATCTATGCCAACTCAACAAACACCACAGAGACACATGCAGAGCATCTTTATAATCACCCAGTTACGTTGTGACGTTTGATAGCACACTAAGTGTTCCTCCGGTATTCGGGAGTTGCATAATCTCATAGTCATAGGAACATGTATAAGTTATGAAGAAAGCAATAACAATAAACTAAATGATCATAGTGCTAAGCTAACGGATGGGTCAAGTTAATCACATCATTCTCTAATGATGCGATCCCGTTCATCAAATGACAACTCATGTCTATGGTTATGAAACTTAACCATCTTTGATTAACGAGCTAGTCAAGTAGAGGCATACTAGTGACACTCTGTTTTGTCTATGTATTCACACATGTACTAAGTTTCCAGTTAATACAATTCTAGCGTGAATAATAAACTTTTATCATGATATAAGGAAATATAAATAACAACTTTATTATTGCCTCTAGGGCATATTTCCTTCAAATGCAACATGATGACTACCTAGGAGGTCACCCATCCTCGTACTACTCTCGCCCAAGCACGTTTAACTTCAACGTTATGATGGGATCCGATGCTTTAGTGCTGATATGATTGCATCCGACATGTTATCCCCGTCTCCGGGGTTCCTAAAATGCCTAGTCCACGAGTTTTCCATCACCTAGACATCTACCTCATTTTCCATTTAGGGAGACGTTTTTTCCATCTTTATCACCGTTTCTACTTCCTAAACTGGTTACTCCATGAGTTTTCCGTCACTTAACATCTACCTCGTTTTCCATCTACAGAGACGATGTTTTCCATCTTTACCATCGTTTCTACTTACTAAAATGCTTACTCCATGAGTTTGCCATCACTTAGACATCTACCTCGTTTCCGTCTATAGAGATGATGTTTTCCATCTTTACCATCGTTTGGACTTCCAAAAATGCTTACTCCACGAGTGTTCCATCACTTAGATATCTACCTCGTTTTCCATCTACAGAGATGATATTTTCCATCTTTAACATAATTTCTACTTCCTAAAATGCTCACTCCACGAGTTTGCCATCACTTAGATGTCTACCTCGTTTTCCATTGAAGGATATGATTTTTCCATCTTCACCATCAATTTTAATTCTTAAAATGCTTCACCAGTTTTCCATCACCTAGACATCTTCCTCCTTTTTCGTCTACGAAGACACTGTTTTCCATCTTTACCATACTTTTCTACTTCCTAAAATGCTTACTCCATGAGTTTTCCATCACTTAGACAACGACCTCGTTTTCGATATATGAAGATGAAATTTTCCATCTTTACCATCGTTTCTACTTCCGAAAATGCTTACTCCATGTGTTTGCTATCACTTAGACATCTACCTCATTTTCCATCTACAGAGATGATGTTTTCCATCTTTAACATCGTTTCTAATTTCAAGTTTACCCTGGTCGGGGCTGTTAACGGGTATCAGATCCAGAACCCGCACTCGATAGCTAAACAATGACTAGTTATAGTAGATGCCACCTGTCGGTTAATCTTGATGGAAACACTTCCATGATGCACCATTTATCATCATGGAAGTGGGCACTTGCATGATGAAAACGTGATTATTGTCATGGGACACATCTACGGCAACACATGTATGACTATCTTGATTCTAACATTAAACCGTCATGGGTGTACAGGGGTGACAGAAAATGTGACCTACTGTAACTATTTTTGTATTGTTGATTGTAGGTTTTGCTTCGGAGGAGCATACTTTGAACTTACACTTCCCACTGATTAGTAATCTTAGGCCATCCACTTGAGGGAAATTATGACTGTCTGATAACCCACAAGTATAGGGGATCTATCGTAGTCCTTTCGATAAGTAAGAGTGTCGAACCCAACAAGGAGCAGAATGAAATATCAAGCGGTTTTCAGCAAGGTATTCTCTGCAAGCACTGAAATTATCGGTAACAGATAGTTTTGTGATAAGGTAATTTGTAACGGGTAACAAGTAACAAAAGTAAACAAGGTGCAGCAAGGTGGCCCAATCCTTTTTGTATCAAAGGACAAGCCTGGACAAACTCTTATATAAGAGAAAACGCTCCCGAGGACACATGTGAATTATCGTCAAGCTAGTTTTCATCACGCTCACATGAAACATATGGATCCAAATCAGCCCCTTACGAAGCAACACATAAACTAGGGTTTAAGATTCTGTCACTCTAGCAACCCATCATCTACTTATTACTTCCCAATGCCTTCCCCTAGGCCCAAACAATGGTGAAGTGTCATGTATTCGACGTTCACATAACACCACTAGAGGAAAGACAACATAGATCTCATCAAAATATCGAACGAATACCAAATTCACATGACTACTTATAGCAAGACTTCTCCCATGTCCTCAGGAAAAAACATAACTACTCACAAATCATATTCATGTTCATAATCAGAGGGGTATTAATATGCATAAAGGATCTGAACATATCATATTCCACCAAATAACCCAACTAGCATCAACTATAAGGAGTAATCAACACTACTAGCAACCCACATGTACCAATCTGATGTTTTGAGACAATTGGATACAAGAGATGAACTAGGGTTTGAGATGAGATGGTGCTGGTGAATATGTTGATGGAGATTGACCCCCTCCCGATGAGAGGATCGATGGTGATGATTTCCCCCTCCCGGAGGGATGTTTCCCCGGTAGAACAGCTCCGCCGGAGCCCTAGATTGGTTTTGCTAGGTTCCGCCTCGAGGCGGCGGCGCTTCGTCCCGAAAGCTTCCTTATGATTTTTTCCAGGGCGAAAGACTTCATATAGCAAAAGATGGGCACCGGAGGCCTCCCACGGGGCCCACGAGGCAGGCGCGCCCAGGGGGTAGGGCGCGCACCCCACCCTCGTGGATGGTGGGTGGCCCCCCTCTGGTGCTTTCTTCACCCAATATTTTTTATATATTCCAAAACTGACTTCCGTGGAGTTTCTGAACTTTTGGAGTTGTGTAGAATAGGTTTCTAATATTTGCTCCTTTTCCAGCCCAGTATTCCAGCTGCCGGCATTCTCCCTCTTTGTGTAAACCTTGTAAAATAAGAGAGAATAGGCATAAGTATTGTGACATAATGTGTAATAACAACCCATAATGCAATAAATATCGATATAAAAGCATGATGCAAAATGGACGTATCAACTCCCCCAAGCTTAGACCTCGTGAAAGCACAAGTGCTCCCTAGGTGGTTTTGGTAATTAATGTCAACATATCTCTTGTTGGACTAACACTTTTATCTAGTATGTTTCAGACAAGTTCAACAATGGAGTGGCATGGACTAAAGGATGTGGGAACTCCTTCAAGATGCTAAGGACAAAGGATTGGCTCAAGCTTCAAGCTCAAGACTCTTCATTTTACATTTTAGTGATCCAAGATCACATTGAGTCTATAGGAAAAGCCAATACTATCAAGAAGGGATGAGGTGTTGCTTAATGAGCCTTTTGCTTCATGTGCTTAGTGATATGCTCCAAAACCCTCCACTACTTCTCACATCCACAAATGACCTAAACCTAAAGTCCAACTCGGCCCTACCAATCCTTTCTATCCGGCACCACCGAGTTCAGATGTCATAGCCACTGTGTAACATCCCAATTTTCAATTTGGATGTTTATAATAGATCATTCATATGCATCCATGATTGCATTTTGCCCCATTTGTTTTATTTCATTTTGATCTAAGGAACTTTGAGCAACTCAAGGACCAAAAGAGAGAGTTGGAAGTTTCCCTAAAAACCAATTTTGAGTTTTTTCGAAGTTGGGAGTTTGGATCAAATTTGGTTTCACCAAAAATTCATTTCCATTATATCAAAAATAAAATAAAGAGAGAAGATAAAATGACTTCTTCAAAATCAGAAAAGAAAATATTGGAAATTGAATTTGGAACCAAAATATATTTGTTGGGTTGTATTTGCAATTTATTTTATTAGTTTAGCAAAAATGTTTATTTTTAAAACTTGCATTTTAGGCTAGATAAATGTTCACAAGGTCATATAGAAGACCATATAATTATGTGGAATTTTCTAGGATTTTTACGCTAATTTTTATTTGTATTTTTCGGTGTTTCATTGCTTCTGTAAAAAAAAGTAAAAAAAAAACCGCAGCCCAATAGGCCCAACCTTGTCACGACCCAACCTGGTCATCTTCTTCCTGGAGGTTTCATGGCAGAGGCAGGATGTACGCACTCAACACATCTTCCACCCAGCGCCCCCACCCTCCCCTTCCTCTCCCCCGCTCCAAAACGCCTCTGAATGGAACCCCCTCGCCTCCCTCGACCCCTTCCATCCCCTGGTGCGCCTCAAAGACGGCCATAATGGCCACCATGAGCACTTCATGTTGCAGCCATTAAACACATTAATTCCGGCAACGCCCCGTTCTCCCCTGGCTTCCCCTGACCCTCTATAAAAGCCCAGAGCGTTGCCCCAGTTCCCCTCGTCCGAAGCCCCCTGTTTGCAAAAGCTATCTCCCTCCCTAACCTCGCCAATTGCTCGCCGGAGTTCGTGTATTCCGGCAGCTTCTCCACCACGCCAGGAGGCGACACCGACCCCGCTGTGTTATTCCTCGGATCCGCCTCACGTTGCTCTTCACCGTCCCGCACACCGGAGTAGCCTTCTTTCTCATCTCCGGCGACAAGTCCAGTGAACACCCAGGCCAAAATTTTCTTTTTTTCCAGTATTTTTTTCAATCTCAGATTCTATACCAATTCTTGTTTCTTGTATATCTTTTAGTCTATAGATCCGATTTAGTTGATTCTTTTTCCTACTAGTTCATACAAATCCCCTCTATCCAGAGAACCAAACGAAAAATATTTTTTACAATTTTAAAATTTGAATTCAAACAGATCTGAATTCAAACTTCGTTAGGCCGTAACTCGAGTTTCGTAACTCCGTTTTAGGTGATTCTTTTTGCGAATCGAAGCTCGTAACATGTACTTTCTGTTAAACCCAAACAAAGATATTTTTGCTACTATAAAAATTACGTTCTGTACAGAAACTTTATTTGGATGTTTTGGAGTTTTTCGAAGTCTTTCATTTGTTTTCTTTTTGGATCTTTGCTTGTATGCTTATGTATGTTATTGCTTGCTTACGCTAGATCATCCGGTCTAAGCTTGCTACTCTGAATCTTTACAGTTCAACGAACGTCAGCAAGGCAAGTTCACACTTTGATCATAATTTTTCAATACCCAGTTTTTTTACTATGCATTAGTTTCACCCTCAAAGATTGCATGAGTAGGATTGGGAACATGTGGTTATGCTATGTAGTTCATGCGGTAGGAACCTATGACCTTTGATCACCTCGGGAATATTCGTTATATCATATATTGCTTAACCATGCTCGTAGACGGGGATTGGTATGTGTGATTCATGCAAATTGCGAGAGATCATAATTTTGGGATAAACTAAGGTGGCAACTTTAATACACATCTGGGTGGATTGTTTGGGGCACCTGGAGAAACCAGTGCTTGCCCAAGGGGAATCCCGGAGTACCCGTGTGATTACCCTAGGTCCGCCACCCAGGCTCAAAGGGATCATAAGATATTTCATGCCTAGAAACTTCCGTGTGCAGCCACAAGCCATTATGGGCTCTGGCATAGGTGATTAAGTTGTGTGACCTCTTTCCGTGGTAGACTAGCTGATGTAGGGGAAAGTAGGTGTACCGGTCTATCCAGGGTTAAGGGGAAACGCTTCTAAAAGGCTATGTCTCGATCTTCCGATCATGGAGGTGGTCGAGTCATGTGGGGAAAAGTCATAAACCTCTGCAGAGTGTACAAACTAATCATGATTAGCCGTGTCCCGGTTATGGACAACTTGAGTATCTAGAAGTGAATTATTGGTTGATCTCATCACTCTTTTTAATCAAATTATTGGGTTACTAATAACTTGGGAATTTTGGGATTGAGTTGGAGGAACCTTCTCAATAATGGCATCTTAATTTAGTAGTAAATAAAAATTTATTCCTTTGTTGTAGGGTAAAATTGGCTTTATGAAAAAATTAAACTTAGAGCCTCCACCAGCTAAATTTGCATATAGAGATAGTTTTTATTTATTATTATTCTATGGTGTGAAAATTGCCAGCATATTCCATGTGCTGACCTACACGGCTGCAACGTCTCATGTTGCAGACTTTTCTGACGAAGATTAAAGGTGCGATAGGTCGTTGTTCTGCACTCAGTTTGCCGTGGAGTTGGATGGACTCATTTACCTTCGATGCTTCCGCAGTTATTTTGTTTTAGATGGCCTTTGGCCATATTATTGTAATAAGTACTCTTTTGAGGATCTCGATGTAATAAAGTGTGTGATTAAACTCTGTTATAATTCCTCGAGTACTGTGTGTGTCAGCATACCGATCCAGGGATGTCACGTAAGCACAGAGACTTCGATCAATTTGGGTCGGGTCGCTACACACTGCCACAAACCCTAAGCAAATCGGTTTCACCGATAGGGATCTCGGTTTCACCGAGATGGGATTGTAATCTCTCTGTGTATGTCCATTACCAAAATCGGTCTCACCGAGTTTGTGCAATCGGTACTACCGAGATTACAATGCAAACTTTCTGGTTAGCTCATTACCCAAATCGGTTCCACCGAGTTTGAGTGTCGGTCTCACCGAGTTTGCACGACCAACTCTCCGGTTAGCTAATTACCAAATTCGGTCTCACCGAAGTTTGTATGTCGGTCTCACCGAGATTACGTTATGCCCTAACCCTAACCAAATCGGTCCTACCGAAATGCATGTCGGTCCCACGAAAACCCTAATGGTCACTAGAGTTTACTAAATCGGTGCGACCGAGTTTGATGATTCGGTCCCACCGAGTTTGGTAAATTGTGTGTATAGCAGTTAGATTTTGTGTGGAGGCTATATATACCCCTCCACCTCCTCTTCATTTGTGGAGAGCCATCGAACAAGCCTACACTTCCAAAGTATCCTATTTACGAGAGAGAACTACCTACTCATGTGTTGAGGCCAAGATATTCCATTCCAACCATATGAATCTTGATCTCTAGCCTTCCCCAAGTTGCTTTCCACTCAAATCTTCTTTCCACCAAATCCAATCCTATGAGAGAGAGTTGAGTGTTGGGGAGACTATCATTTGAAGCACAAGAGCAAGGAGTTCATCATCAACACACCATTTGTTACTTCTTGGAGAGTGGTGTCTCCTAGATTGGCTAGGTGTCACTTGGGAGCCTCCGACAAGATTGTGGAGTTGAACCAAGGAGTTTCTAAGGGCAAGGAGATCGCCTACTTCGTGAAGATCTACCGCTAGTGAGGCAAGTCCTTCATGTGCGATGGCCATGGTGGAATAGACAAGGTTGCTACTTCGTGGACCCTTCGTGGGTGGAGACCTCCATGGACTCGCGCAACCGTTACCTTACGTGGGTTGAAGTCTCCACCAACGTGGAAGTACGATAGCACCACCTATCGGAACCACGACAAAAACATCTGTGTCTCCAATTGCGTTTGATTTCTCCAAACCCTTCCCTTTACATTCTTGCAAGTTGCATGCTTTATTTTCCGCTGCCTATATACTCTTTGCATGCTTGCTTGTTATGTATTGAGAATGTTAAACTTGTGCCTAAACTCCACTTAAACCAAAAAGAAGTTAAAAACTGCAACTTTGGTACTTAGTGTCTAATCACCCCCCCTCTAGACACCTCTTCTCAAGATCCTACACCTCGCTTGTCCTCAAGCGGAAGCCGATAGCGGAAAATATGTCCACATGTTTAGTGATAGAGGTGTCGATAAAATAAAATACAGACACGAGGGCATCAGGATCATTCTTAAAACAACAACATACACACACACACACACACACACACACACACACACACATATATATATATGTTGTCATATGATTTCTTATGCTGAAGTAACAATGTATTCACAATGTAAAGTATGAATCGGAAACTTCACTAAAAAACTAACAAACTATGATCTCGGTCATTGAAGCAATTGCAATTTATCATAACATCGGAAAGAGTCAATATAAGAGCTTTTCAGCAAGTCCACATACTCAACTATCATTTAGTCTTTCACAATTACTAATACTCACGCAATACTTATGGGTATGGAGTTTTAATCGGACACAGAGAAAGATAGGGGCTTATAGTGTTGCCTCCCAACCTTTTACCTCAAGGGTAATGTCAACAATAATAGTTTATGTTAACTTACATCCAATTGGATATATATATATATATATATATATATATATATATATATATATATATATATATATATATATATATATATATCAGGATCTTTCCAACACAATGTGCTTGCCAAAGGATAAAGTGTAAAAAGGAAAGGTGAAGATCACCATGACTCTTGCATAAGACATAAGACAAAAATAAAAGATAGGCCCTTCGCAGAGGGAAGCAGAGGTTGTCATGTGCTTTTATGGTTGGATGCACAAAATCTTAATGCAAAAGAACGTCACTTTATATTGCCACTTGTGATAGGGACCTTTATTATGCAGTCCGTCGCTTTTATTGCTTCCATATCACAATATCGTATAAAGCTTATTTTCTCCTCACTAATAGATCATAAATATTTAGAGAGCAATTTTTATTGCATGCAACAATGGCAACTTACTTGAAGGATCTTACACAATCCATAGGTAGGTATGGTGGACACTCATGGCAAAACTGGGTTTAAGGATATTCGGAAGCACAAGTAGTATCTCTACTTGGTGCAAGGAATTTGGCTAGCATGAGGAGGAAAGGCAAGCCCAACATGTTGGATGATCCATGACAATATACTTTATTTCATATATAAGAAAACATAACCCATTACGTTGTCTTCCTTGTCCAACATCAACTTTTAGTATGTCATATTTTAATGAGTACTCACAATCATAAAAGATGTCCAAGATAGTATATTTATATGTGAAAACCTCTCTTTATTTATTACTTCCTATTAATTGCAACGATGACCAAAACTATGTTTGTCAACTCTCAACAACTTTTATTCATCATACTCTTTATATGGGAAGTCATTACTCTCCATAAGATCAATACGATCTCTTTAATTCTTTTTGTTCTTTCTTTTTCTATTATTCCCTCAAGATCATAGCATGATAATCAAGCCCTCAAATCAAGACTAATCTTTATTATATATAGCTCACATACTCGATTATATAAAGGAATCATAAGGCAAAACTCAAAACTAGATCATACTAAAACTTTATTCTACTAGATCAAGATATTACCAAAAGAATCGAACTAAGAAAAACGGTAAAGATAGGAGTGTGATGGTGATACGATACCAGGGCATCTCCCCCAAGCTTGGCAGTTGCCAAGGGGAGTGCCCATACCCATGTGTTTATGTCTCTTTCTTCTGAGGTGGAGATGATGGAGTGTCGCACATCGAGCGTAGGAGATCCTCCAATTTGCGGATAATGCCCTTGAGTGCGGTGATATGCTCCTTCAACAAAATATTTTCACGTGTGAGATACTTGTTTTGTATGCGAGCTAATTCAATCATCTTGAAAGCTTCAATCTCAGTTGGGGTAAGAAGATTGTAATGAGGTTGAAGGATGTCTTCTTCTTCTGCTGCCGGAGCTTGATCCTCCGTGGCCTTCTTGATCCTATCATCCTTGTTGATCTCCCCGGGTTCTTCTCTCTTCAGCTCTATCTTCATTAGCCAAGCATCGTTTCCCTCATTGTTGGAGGAGGGGGATGACACGACGCCTGGTCTTGAAAACTCTGGCAGAAAACATCTCGAAACAAAAACGGAGGATATTTGTGTGGTACGGTGGTCAAAACTTTCGGGAGATTATATAATGAATTTTTACCGACCAAAAGAAGTATCATGCAAGAAAACAAAGTCCTGAGAGCACAAGAGGTGCCCATGAGGCAGGGGGCGCGCCCTCCACCCTCGTGTCCTTTTCGGACTACTTCTTATTTTCCTATTTTCTTAAATATTCCAAAACGGAGAAAAATTGCTATTAGAACTGTTTTGGAGTCAGTTTACTTACTGTACCACATACCTATTCCTTTTGAGATGCAAGCGTTACGGAAAGTGTCCCTTATGTATTCCTCTGGGATTACGGTTTCAATAACATTAGTTTCAACATTTATGGGATTACCTGAGATATAGTGCTTGATTCTTTGACCATTCACCACCTTTGGATTTGTGCCTTCGAAGTTGTTGATTTTTATGGCACCAGAACGATAGACCTCCTCGATAACATAAGGGCCTTCCCATTTAGAGAGAAGTTTTCCTGCAAAAATCTTGAACGAGAGTTTTATAGCAGAACATAATCACCTACATTAAACTCACACTTTTGTGTCCTTTTGTCATGCCATCTTTTAACTTTTTCTTTAAACAGTTTGGCATTCTCATAAGCCTAGGTTCTCCACTCATCAAGTGAGCTAATGTCAAATAGTCTCTTCTCACCGGCAAGTTTGAAATCATAATTGAGCTCTTTAATGGCCCAAAGCCTTATGTTCTAGTTCGAGAGATAAGTGACATGCTTTTTCATAAACCATTTTATACAGAGACATACCCTTAGGATTTTTATATGCGGTTCTTTAGGCCCATAATGCACCATCAAGTTTCTTGGACCAATTCTTCCTAGATCTATTAACAGTCTTTTGCAAAATTAATCTGATCTCTCTATTACTCAGCTCTACTTGGCCACTAGATTGTGGGTGGTATGGAGATGCAATTCTATGATTAACGTCATACTTAGCAAGCATTTTGTGAAAAGCACCATGAATAAAATGTGAACCACCATCAGTCATTTAGTATCTAGGGGCTCCAAACCTCGGAAAAATAACTTCTTTAAGCATCCTAATAGAGGTGTTATGATCAGCACTACTAGTTGGAATAGCTTCTACCCACTTAGTAACGTAATCAACAACAACTAAAATATGTGTATACCCATTAGAGGAAGGAAACGGTCCCATATAATCAAAGCCCCAAACATCAAATGGTTCAATAACAAGTGAATAGTTCATAGGCATTTCTTGACGTCTACTAATATTACCAATTCTTTGACATTCGTCACAAGACAAGACAAACTTACGGGCATCTTTGAAGAGAGTAGGCCAATAAAAACCAGATTGCAATACCTTATGTGCAGTTCTATCTCCATCGTGTAGCCTCGGAGTGACACTTGCGTAGGGTCTGTTCCTGTTCATGCTCAGGTACACAATGTCTAATAACACCATCTACTCTTTCTTTATAAAGGTGTGGGTCATCCCAGAAGTAATGTCTTAAATCATAGAAAAACTTTTTCTTTTGCTGGTATGTGAAACTAGGAGGTATAAATTTAGCAACAATGTAATTAGCATAATCAGCATACCATGGAGCTGTGTGAGAAGCATTTATAACAACTAATTGTTCATCAGGAAAGCTATCATCAATAGGTAGTGGGTCATCAAGAACATTCTCTAACCTAGACAAGTTGTCTGCAACGGGGTTCTCAACGTCTAGGTTTAGCATCTTTCTTTTCCATAAGATATTTAATAGCAACATGATCAGTGTGAACAGTTACTTTAGAATCAACAATATAAGGTCTGAACTTATCACAAGCAAATACAACTGCTAAAAATTCTTTTTCAGTAGTAGCATAATTTCTCTGGGCACTGTCTAGAGTTTTGTGACGCCCGGGTAACTGAGCTACAGTAACCATCTACTAATGATGCCACGTCACCTCGATTACGGATGCTAATCTCGCTTACTTCGAAACCGATTCATATTCAAATTAAAAATCAAGCAGACAATAAAACTTTTCAAATAGTAAAACTAAAATGTTCAGATTGAACCAGATATTGCATAGGTAATTATAGTGGAGAAAATGTCTTTTTATATAAAATAGTTAACTGCACTAAATTAATTAAAACAACAGTAAGAATAATATTTAAATGCCTTTTAAATACTAAACAAATATAAAATAATTGTTTAGGGTGCCAAATTAATTATGGCATTGTTATTAGTGTTAGTACTAATTTAGGGGCTAGGTTTATAGGTTGTAACACTAAAGTAAAATAGAAACAGAAAATAAATAAAAAGAAAAGGACAAAACAAAATCACATACCCCCCCCCCCCCCCGGCCAAATTGGGCCAAACGGCCCAGCCGGCCAGCCCAACTGGACCCGGCCGGACGCCTCCCCACCTCTCCCTCGTCCTCCCACTCCGCCGCCACCACACCACACACAGGCGGGAGATGAGCTCCCTCGGCGCCCCTCACCGGAGCACCACCACTATCGCCCTGCTGCCTCGCCGTCCCGCTACCCCCGCCAGTGCGCCCCAGCCGCCCGCGGTTCCGTCGCCACCATGCAGCGCCCCCGCTTTGGACCTCGCCGGACGTCCCTCGCCGGCCTGCTTCCTCTCCGCCGTCGTCTCTGTCCTCCTCCTCGCCCCCCCGTTGCCCCGGACCCTACAAATCCGCCGTGAGCACCGCTACCTCCCCTCCTCTATCCCGACAGGTCACCACGCACGTCGTCCTCCCTGTAGCTGTGCTCGTCGCACCTCGTCTTGGCGCCACATACAAGGCCTTCGCGCATGCCTTGTCGTAGCCACCCGCCCAGCCCTAGTTAAGCCACCCCACATGCCCCGTGACACCTCGCCTCGCCCGCTCATTGCGCCACATCGCGCCGTCCCCACTGTGGTCACCGTCCGTCTCGCCTCCGCCTCGGCCCCGAGGGCCATGGCATACCGTGACCAAGTCAGCGCCATCCGGGCTCTCTCCTTCCGTTGCCGCCCGTTCGTACCACATCCGACGGCACCCGCTCCGCCTGCCACGCCGTCTCGCATCGCCGTGCCAGCAGTTCTACAGGCGCCCGGCGCTGCTGCCAGCCTTGCTTCGGTGACACCCGCACCGAATGCGAACCCGTTAAGGCCCACAGCCCAATGACGGGGCCCCACCCACATCGAGCAGTTAAAAAATTAATTAAAAATAAATAATAATAATATTAGTAATAATAAAAATATAATTAGTTAATTAATTAGTTAACTAAGTTAAAAAACTTAATTAATTATGATTAATTAACCTAATCATTGAACTGATCTAGTTAATCCTGATTAGTTAGTCTCAATCAATGACAAGCGGGACCCACCCGTCAGCTTGACTGGTCAAAGGTCAAAGCTGACCGCTGATGTCATGATGACATCATAAATGTATTTAGAATTAAATTAATTCTGTTAATTCTAGTAAATGATTAAATCCTTTTTAAATTAATATAAAATAAACCGTAGCTTGGATGGAAAAACTTTGTACATGAAAGTTGCTCGAGCAGCGAGGCGAATCCGGACACACGTTCGGATTCGCCCATACGCATCCCTAACCTATCGAACTCGCAACTTCCCCCCTCGGCTCCTGCGAAAACACGAAACACCGGGGATACTTTCCCGGATGTTTTCCCCCTTCACCGGCATCACCTCATACTGCGTTAGGACACACCTAACACCGCTCTTTGTCATGTCTTGCGTCGTCTTGCTTATGTTTGCAATGTATTTATTGTTTCTTCCCCCTCTTCTCTCCGGTAGACTACGAGACCGGCCTTGCTGCTACGAGACGACTACGGAGTTGACGACCTCTCCTTCTTGCCAAAGCAACCAGGCAAGCCCCCTTTGATCACCAGATATCGCCTATTCTTCTATATACTTGCTTGCATTAGAGTAGTGTAGCATATTCTTGCTTTCAGTTAATCCTATCTTGCTTGCATAGCTTTGTCCTTGCTACTCTTGTTGTTACCTTTACCCTTTATCCTCTTGCTTAGTATAGGATGCTAGTGTTCCATCGGTGGCCCTACACTCTTGTCCGTCGCCATGCTATACTCTGGGCTGTGATCACTTGAGGAGGTGATCACGGGCATATACTATATACTTTACACTGTTACATTACCGTGATACTTGTTCGGAGATGAAATTTGAAAGGACGGGTGGCTCCATCCCGGTAGAGGTGGGCTGGGTTCCCGACGGCCCCCGACTGTTACTTTGTGGCGGAGCGACAGGGCAGGTTGAGACCACCTAGGAGAGAGGTGGGCCTGGCCCTGTTCGGCGTTCGTGGATACTTAACACGCTTAACGAGATCTTGGTATTTGATCTGAGTCTGTCCATTTGGTCTATACGCACTAACCAGCTACGCGGGAATAGTTATGGGCACTCGATGTCGTGGTATCAGCCAAAGCACTTCGTGGCGTCGGCCGTGTAGCGCCGGATTAATTTGGAGCACTGCTAGGCTAGGTGCCGCTTTCGGCCGCCCTACTTAGCGATGCATGTGTGCTATGGGCGATGGGCCCAGAACCCTGTGCGCCTAGGTTTAGAACCGGCGTCTTGACCTCTCTGTTGTGCCTAGGTGGGGCTGCGACGTGTTGATCTTCAGCGGCGGGCATGACCCGGAAAAGTGTGTCGGCCAAATGGGATCAAGTGTGTTGGGTTATGTGGTGCACCCTGCAGTGAAGTTAATCTATTGAATAGCCGTGATCTTCGGTAACAAGGCGACTTGGAGTTGTACCTTGACCTTATGACAACTAGAACCGGATACTTAATAAAACACACCCTTCCAAGTGCGGATACAACCCGGTGGTCGCTCTCTAACAGGGCTACGAGGAGAGGATCGCGGGTAGGATTATGCTATGCGATGCTACTTGGAGGACTTGATCTACTCTACGCTACATCTTTGCAAAGCGGAGGCTGCTAGAAGCGTAGTCTTCGACAAGATTAGCTATCCCCTCTTATTACGGCATTACGTAGTTCAGTCCGCGATATGGCCCTTTACACATATATCCATGCATATGTAGTGTAGCTCCTTGCTTGCAGTACTTTGGATGAGTACTCACGGTTGCCTTGTTCCCCTTTTCCCCTTTCTTTGCAGTTCTTTGCGACGAGACGATGGAGCCAGGAGCGACGCCACCGTCGATGGCGACTACTACTGCTGAGGCGCCTACTACTATGTGCAGCCCGGCGGCGACCGAGAGTAGTTAGGAGGATCGAGCGGGGAGGCCTGCGCCTCTTCGTCTGTATCGATGCATGCTAGCCTTCTTAAGGCAAACTTGTTTTAACTTATATACGTACTCGGATATTGTTGCTTCTGCTGACTCTTCTATGATCGAGCACTTGTATTCGAGCCCTCGAGGCCCCTGGCTTGTATTATGATGCTTGTATGACTTATTTATGTTTTAGAGTTGTGTTGTGATATCTTCCCGTGAGTCCCTGATCTTGATCGTACACGTTTGCGTGCATGATTAGTGTACGATTAAATCGGGGGCATCACAAGTTTTACTAGAGTATTGGATAACATTTAGTTTCTTATCAACTCTTTGTCCTAGAACAGTACCTACAGCATAACCACTAACACCGCACATAATTTCAAAGGGTAAATTCCAATCAGGTGGCTGAACAATAGGTGCATAAATCAAGGCTTTCTTAAGTATTTCAAATGCTTCTACACAATCATCATCAAAGACAAAAGGAACATCTTTTTGTAAGAGATTAGTAATAGGCCTAGAAATTTTCGAGAAGTCTTTAATGAACCTCCTATAAAAACCGGCATGACCAAGGAAACTTCTTATACCTTTGATGTCCTTAGGACACGACATCTTTTCAATAGCATCAACTTTAGCTTTATCAACTTCAATACCTCTTTCAGAAATTTTATGCCCCAAGACAATACCTTCATTAACCATAAAGTGTAACTTCCCCCAATTCAAGACAAGATTAGTTTCTTCACATCTCTACAAAACTCGATCAAGGTTGCTTAAGCAATCATCAAAAGAAGTTCCATAAACGAAAAAATCATCCATGAAAACCTCAACAATTTTTTCACAAAAGTCAGAGAATATAGCAGTCATACATCTTTGAAAGGTAGCAGGTGCATTGCATAAACCAAAAGGCATAAGCCTATAAGCAAAGGTACCAAAAGGACAAGTAAAAGTGGTCTTTTCTTGATCCTCTTTTGACACAGGTATTTGAGAGAAACCAGAATAACCATCTAGAAAGCAAAAATGTGTATGTTTGGATAATCTTTCTAGCATTTGATCAATAAAAGGTAAAGGGTAATGATCCTTTTTAATAGCTTTATTTAGTTTTCCGAAGTCAATTACCATTCTATAACCTGTAACAATTCTTTGTGGGATCAATTCATCTTTATCATTAGGAACCACAGTAATACCTCCCTTCTTAGGGACACAATGGACATGTATTACCCACCGACTATCAGCAACAGGATAAATTATACCTGCCTCCAGAAGCTTTAGTATTTCGTTTTTTACCACTTCTTTCGTCTTAGGATTTAACCGTCATTGGTGATCAACATCCGGTTTAGCATCTTTCTCGAATTTTATTTTGTGTTGGCATAGAGTGGGACTAATGCCCTTAAGATCATCAAGAGTATATCCAATAGCAGTACGGTGCTTCTTCAGAGTTTTCAATAATTTCTCTTCTTCTTGCTCTGAAAGGTTAGCACTAATAATAACAGGATATATCTTCTTTTCATCGAGATAAGCATATTTAAGAGTATCAAGTAAAGGTTTAAGCTCAAACATGGGATCACCCTTGGGTGGAGGGGGATCCCCTAAAATTTCAACACGCAAATTGTGTTTCAAAATAGGTCCCTATTTAAAGAATACTTCATCTATTTACCTTCTTTCATTCATAAACATATCATTTTCATGTTCCAACAAATATTGTTCTAAAGGATCATTAGGAGGCACGACAATAGAAGCAAGACCAATAATTTCATCTTTACTAGGCAACTCTTTATCATGGGGTTGTCTACGAAATTTAGCAAAATTAAACTCATGAGACATATCCCCTAAACCAATAGTAACAACATCCTTTTTGCAGTCTATCTTAGCATTACTTGATTATTGAAGAAGAGCCTAACGAATATAATGGGACAAAAGTTATCTTGTGGGGAAGCAAGAACAAGAAAATCAGTAGGATATATAATTTTCCCACACAAGACTTCAACATCTCTAACAATTCCAACCGGTGATATAGTATCTCTATTGGCAAGCTTAATAGTAACATTAATATTATCTATCTCAGAAGGTGCAATATCATGCATAATTTCTTCATATAAGGTATAAGGTATTGCACTGACACTAGCACCCATATCACATAAACCATGATAACAGTGATCTCCTATTTTAACCGAAATGATAGGCATGCCAACAACATGTCTATGTTTATCTTTAGTATCAGGTTTAGCAATTCTAGCAGCTTCATCCCAGAAGTAAATAACATGCCCATCAATATTATCAACCAAGAGATCTTTAACCATAGCAATGCTAGGTTCAACTTTAATTTGCTCAGGGGGTGTAGGTGTTCTAGCATTACTCTTACGAAACATAGTTGAAGCTTTAGCATGATCCTTTATTCTAACAGGGAAAGGTGGTTTCTCAATATAAGCGGTAGGAACAATAGGATCAACATTATAGGTGATAGTCTTTTCTTCAACTTTAATAGGTTCAACTACTTTTACTTCAATGGGCGGATGATATTTAAACCACTTCTCCTTAGGGAGATCAACATGAGTAGCAAATGGTTCCTGAGACGAAGCTACTATCTCAGAGTCAAGTCCATATTTAGTGCTAAATTCATGGAAAACATCAGTATCCATAAAAGATTTAACACAATCAAACTTAGGTGTTATACCTGACTCCTTACATTCGTCGAGATCCCAATCTTCAGAGTTGCGTTTAATTCTTTCCAATAAATCCCATTTGAATTCAATAGTCTTCATCATAAATGAACCAGTACAAGAAGTATCGAGCATGGAGCGATTGTTGAGAGAAAGCCGAGCATTAAAGTTTTGGATAATAATTTCTCTTGAGAGCTCATGATTGGGGCATGAATATAACATTGACTTAAGCCTCCCCCAAGCTTGACCGATGCTTTCTCTTTCGCAAGGCCAAAAATTATATATATATATATATATATATATATATATATATATGTATATATATATATATATATATATATATATATATATATATAGGAAAATCCATCCTACCAGCCGGTGGTAGTTACCCCACATATCTCATATAGTACCATTTGATACTATATATACTATTTTATTATTTTAAATATGTTCATATACTATATCTAAGATATTTAAAAGCAAGTTACATGAAAAAATTACATATGAGCCCATAGTTTTTGTTATATTTGTGAAATACGTACATATTTATGCGTAAAAAAACATACTCAAAACATGGTACATACTACCTAAAAATTAGTATATATACTACCTAATCATTGTTATATACTACATACTACACGTACATACTCTCGGTTTCGATAGATACTACATACAACATACAAAAGCATAGTGGTGGTAACTACCACTGCTTGTAGGAAACATTTGTCCTATATATATATATATATATATATATATATATATATATATGATAAATTTTATCTACAAGCAGTGGTAGTTACCATCACTTTCTTTGCTCTCCACGTGTCCCATTAATAGCAGCGAGGCAATTGGGTGCACCGGGGGTATTGAACCTGGGCAGACCCTGTAACCCGCTAGCAGTCGTACCTAATTAGGCCAATGAAAATTAATATATTTTTAGGAATAATGGAATCCCTGATGGGACGGTATGTTCAAGTTTTGAACTAATCACGGGTGAAGCCGGCAATAAAAGGGTGTGCAGGATTAGCTAACGACCGGCTAATTTGTTGGCTGCATGCACCACATCTTTCTCTTCTTCTTTTTTGTGGAAGGCATGCACCGTATCTCACAAGATGGATAAGTATGTGTTAGTTTTTTTATGTGTGAGCTAGGTTGGGAAAACTACTGCATGGCCTCACAAAATATTCTATCTACCTCGATCCCATACGTGCGAACAAATTATAGTGTATGCTCTTGGGTATGTCTGGAGCCACCAACTTTTTTATAGTATATTTTGAAAAAAATAGTATGTAGTATGGTAGTATATTCTGAAAAAAATAGAGTGGTAGTATATTCCGAACAATAGTATGGTAGTATGTAGTATGGACCGAGGAATATATGCCGTTGAAAAAAATAGTACGTAGTATGGTAGTATATTCCGAAAAAATAGTATGGTAGTATATACCAAAAAATAATATGGGAGTATGTAGTATGGACAGAGGAGTATATGGTTTGTAAAAAGTGTATTTTGGGGTGTATGTATACTTCCAGCAATAGAAAGGAGTATCAATATAAAAGAAAAATCCAATTGTATATGTTCATTTTTCGTAGCATACAAACTATGTGCCCCGAAAAAGTTGTATTTTTTTTATATAGTATATAGTATGTTTTTTGAAGAATGGAACGACATACTACCTTTAGTTGTAGTATGAGTGTATGTTCAAGAAACAAGAGTACGTGATTTTTTTCTTTGGAAATTAAGCAATCATATATACTTTTCTACGAACCAAAAGGAATTATATACTCCCGATGACTATGTAGTATCAAGTATCTACATGTTTCCGTGGGTAACTATATGAAGCTTTTCAAAAGAGAATATGTAGAGAGTGAACTAGTATATACAGCTTAAGTATATGTGTGCATGCATACGGGAGGCTAGATCTGGAAGGTAGCCAAGTAGTTGGAAACGTGTTGGCTAGCTATATTCCGGGCCATGCAGGAAAATTGGAATTATCTGGCTGTTTTTTCCTATCGGTCATGGGGAAGATGAATCAGCTAGTTTTACAACATAACCCGTTAATCACAACCCACAATTAGAATGAGATCGGATGGCTGCTAGGGTGGGGGTAACTACCACTAGGTGGTAGTATCTATTTTCCCTATATATATATAATTATGATCATGATGAACAAGATGCATATGATAAAACTTCTGATGAAATTCCAATTTCAATCTGTTGTAGTTCCATGATCCAATATCATCGCATAGCCTAAACCATGTCAATGCCTTTCCCTTAAAAGATAAAGGGAAGACCTTCTTCTTGATAACATCCTCGGACATACCTGCAAGCTTAAATAATCCACAAACTTCATCCACATAGATTAGGTGCAAATCGGGATGAATTGTTCCATCTCCTGTAAAAGGATTAGCTAGCAGTTTCTCTATCATACCCGAAGGAATTTCAAAGTAAACATTTTCAGTAGGTTCAGTAGGTTGAGGAGCAACTCTTTGTTCTACTGGTCGGGGTGAAGATGCCCCGAACAAGCCCCTCAAAGGATTACTTTCCATAGTAACAACTGAGAGTAAATTTGAGCACACTACATAAAATTTTCCTTACCAAAGGTGCTTCACTCCATGGCAACGGCGCCAGAAAAGAGTCTTGATGACCCACAAGTATAGGGGATCTATCGTAGTCCTTTCGATAAGTAAGAGTGTCGAACCCAACGAGGAGCAGAAGGAAATGACAAGCGGTTTTCAGCAAGGTATTCTCGCAAGCACTTTGAAATTATCGAATGAGATAGTTTTGTGATAAGGTAATTTGTAAGGGGTAACAAGTAAAAAAAGTAAAAAAGGTGCAGCAAGGTGGCCCAATCCTTTTTGTAGCAAAGGACAAGCCTGGACAAACTCTTATATAAGAGATAACGCTCCCGAGGACACATGGGAATAATCGTCAAGCTAGTTTTCATCACGCTCACATGATTCGCGTTCGTTACTTTGATAATTTGATATGTGGGTGGACCGGTGCTTGGGTACTGCCCTTCCTTGGACAAGCATCCCACTTATGATTAATCCCTATTGCAAGCATCCGCAACTACAAAAGAAGTATTAAGGTAAACATAACCATAGCATGAAACATATGGATCCAAATCAGCTCCTTACGAAGCAACGCATAAACTAGGGTTTAAGCTTCTGTCACTCTAGCAACCCATCATCTACTTATTACTTCCCAATGCCTTCCCCTAGGCCCAAACAATGGTGAAGTGTCATGTAGTCGACGTTCACATAACACCACTAGAGGAAAGACAACATACATCTCATCAAAATATCGAACGAATACTAAATTCACATGACTACTTATAGCAAGACTTCTCCCATGTCCTCAGGAACAAACGTAACTACTCACAAATCATATTCATATTCATAATTAGAGGGGTATTAATATGCATAAAGGATGTGAACATATGATCTTCCACCAAATAAACCAACACTACAAAAAAAAGACACTTCCGTGATGATACGTGCTTGTCACAGTAGGCCACATTTTCTGTCATGCATGTACATCCATGACAAATTTATGACAGAATCAAGATAGTCATACCAGTGATGTCATAGAAGTGTTCCATGACATTACCAAAATTAATCATCACGGAAGTGTCCACTTCCATGACGATAAATTGTGCGTCATAGAAGTGCTTTCGTCAAGGGTGACTGATACGTCTCCAACGTATCTATAATTTATAAAGTATGCATGCTATTATATTATCCTTCTAGGATGTTTTATATGCATTTATATGCTATTTTATATGATTTTTGGGACTAACCTATTAACCTAGAGCAAAGTGCCAGTTTCTGTTTTTTCCTTGTTTTTGAGTATCGCAGAAAAGGAAAACCAAACGGAGTCCAATTGACCTGAAACTTGACGGAGCTTATTTTTGGACAAGAAGAAGGCCATGGAGTAAAAGAGTTGGGCTAGAAGAGTCCTGGGCTGCCCACAAAGGTGGGAGGCGCGCCCACCTCCCTGGGCGCCCCCACCTCGTGGACAACCCGAAGACCCCCCTGACTTGTTCGTGACGCCAAAACCTCTTATATATACAGAAACCTCCAGAAAATAACCTAGATCGGGAGTTCCGCCACTGCAAGCCTCTGTAGCCACCAAAAACCAATTGGGACCTTGTTCCGGCACCCTGCCGGAGGGGGGATCCCTCACCGGTGGCCATCTTCATGATCCCGGCGCTCTCCAAGACTAGGAGGGAGTAGTTCACCCTCGGGGCTGAGGGTATGTACCAGTAGCTATGTATTTGATCTCTCTCTCTCTCTCTCGTGTTCTTGATGTGACACGATCTTGATGTATCGCGAGCTTTACTAATATAGTTGGATCTTATGATGTTTCTCCCCCTCTACTCTCTTGTAATGGATTGAGTTCTCCCATCGAAGTTATCTTATCGGATAGAGTCTTTAAGGATTTGAGAACACTTGATGTATGTCTTGCATGTGCTTATCTGTGGTGACAATGGGATATTCACGTGATCCACTTGATGTATGTTTTGGTGATCAACTTGCGGGTTCCGTAACATTGTGAACTTATGCATAGGGGTTGGCACACGTTTTCGTCTTGACTCTCCGGTAGAAACTTTGGGGCACTCTTTGAAGTTCTTTGTGTTGGTTGAATAGATGAATCTGAGATTGTGTGATGCATATCGTATAATCATACCCACGGATACTTGAGGTGACATTGTAGTATCTAGGTGACATTAGGGTTTTGGTTGATTTGTGTCTTAAGGTGTTATTCTAGTATGAACTCTATGGTAGATCGAACGGAAAGAATAGCTTCGTGTTATTTTTACTACGGACTGTTGAATAGATCGATCAGAAAGGATAAATTTGAGGTGGTTTCGTACCCTACCATAATCTCTTTGTTTGTTCTCCGCTATTAGTAACTTTGGAGTGACTCTTTGTTGCATGTTGAGGGATAGTTATATGATCCAATTATGTTATTATTGTTGAGAAAACCTGCACTAGTGAAAGTATGAACCCTAGGCCTTGTTTCCTAGCATTGCAAAACCGTTTACGCCCACTTTTATTACTTGTTACCTTGCTGTTTTTATATTTTCAGATTACAAAAACCTATATCTACCATCCATATTGCACTTGTATCACCATCTCTTCGCCGAACTAGTTGCACCTATGCAATTTACCATTGTATTGGGTGTGTTGGGGACACAAGAGACTCTTTGTTATTTGGTTGCAGGGGTTGTTTGAGAGAGACCATCTTCAACCTACGCCTCCCACGGATTGATAAATCTTAGGTCATCCACTTGAGGGAAATTTGCTACTGTCCTACAAACCTCAGCACTTGGAGGCCCAACAACGTCTACAAGAAGAAGGTTGTGTAGTAGACATTAAGCTCTTTTCTGGCGCTGTTGCCGGGGAGGTTAGTGCTTGAAGGTATATCTTTAGATCTTGCAATCGAATCTTTTAGTTTGTTGTTTTATCACTAGTTTAGTTTATAAAAGAAAACTACAAAAAAATGGAATTGAGGGTGCCTCATATGCTTCATCTTTTTAATGTCTTTCGTGAAAACGATGGAAAGGAAAATTGTGCTCAAGTGCTAGAAGAAGAATGCATTAGAATGTTTGGCACTAAATTTTTGTATGATGAGCATGATTGAAATGTTGTTAGTATGAATTCTTTGAATACCCATGATGCTAATGATATGCAAAGCCACAAGCTTGGGGATGCTATGTTTGATGAAGGTGATATGTTTAGTCCCCCAAGTTTTGATGAGCAAATTTATTATGATGAAAGCATGCCTCCTATTTATGATGATTATTGTGATGACACGTATGCTATAAGGAATAAAGATAAACATGAAACTTGTCATCATGATTTTAATTTTCAATTGGATTATGCTTCACATGATAGTTATTTTGTTGAGTTTGCTCCCACTACTATTCATGAGAACAAATTTGCTTTTGTGGAGAGTAATAAAATTTCTATGCTTGTAGATAATGAAAAGAATGCTTTATGTGATGGTTATATTGTTGAATTCATTCATGATGCTACTGAAAATTATTATGAGGGAGGAACATATGCTTGTAGGAATTGCAATAATATCAAGTTTCCTCTCTATGTGCTTAAAGTTTTGAAGTTACGCTTGTTTTGCCTTCCTATGCTAGTTGATTATTGTTCCCATAAGTTGTTTTATCACAAAATCCATATGCAAAGGAAGTGGGATAGACTTAAATGTGCTAGTCATATTCTTCATGATGCTCTCTTTATGTTTCAATTCTTATCTTTTATGTGCGCATCATTGAAATCATCATGCCTAGCTAGGGGCGTTAAACAATAGCGCTTGTTGGGAGGCAACCCAATTTTATTTTTGTTCTTTGCTTTTTGCTCATGTTTAGTAATGAATAGTTAATCTAGCCTCTGTTTAGATGTGGTTTTATGTTTTAATTAGTGTCTGTGCCAAGTGGAACCTTTGGGAAGACTAGGGTGAAGTCTATGCGATCTTGTTGTAAAAAACAGAAACTTTTGCGCTCACGAGGTTAGCCGCCATTTTTTACTGGAGAGTGATTTTAGGTTGATTCTTTTTGAAGATGATTATTAGACAAATTCATCAGGTCCACCAATTTATTTCACAATTTTCTGAGTTCCAGAAGTATACGTTTGATACAGATTACTACAGACTGTTCTGTTTTTGACAGATTCTGTTTTCTATGTGTTGTTTGCTTATTTTGATGAATCTATGAGTAGCATCGGAGGGTATGAACCATAGAGAAGTTGGAATACATTATATATTACACCAATATGAATTTAGAATGAGTTCAAAACAGAACCTAAGTGGTGATTTATTTTCTTATACTAACGCATGACTTACGAGTTTTACATTAAGTTTTGTGTTGTGAAGTTTTCAAGTTTTGGGTAAAGATTCGATGGACTATGGAATAAGGAGTGGCAAGAGCCTAAGCTTGGGGATTCCCAAGGCACCCCAAGGTAATATTCAAGGAAAACCAAGAGCCTAAGCTTGGGGATGCCCCGGATGGCATCCCCTCTTTCGTCTTCGTTCATCGGTAACTTTACTTGGAGCTATATTTTTATTCACCACATGATATGTGTTTTGCTTGGAGCGTCATTCTATTTTGTTAGGATTTGCTTGCTGTTATTTAGAATAATTTTTTGCATCTTTATTTACAATAAAAATGTCAAGGATAGCTTTTACCATGCTTATTTTGCAAGTATACATGTTGCTGTTTCAAAATAGAAAGTTTACCGTTGTTGCAAAAATTCCCTAGGAAAGCCAGAATGTGATAAAATGTTGAAACTTTTGTCATAATAAGCTATGATTAATTTTCTATAGTGTGGTAGAATTTCATAATGTTTGGAGTTAGGGAAGTATTGATACTCTTGCATTCTTTACAGACTGTACTGTTTTGGCAGATTGCTGTTATGTTTGCATTGTTTGCATATGTTTGCTTGTTTAATGATTCTATTTGAGGATATGAGTATTAAATATGCAGAGACATTTAGTATGCAATGTTGAATAATAATTTTTGTGATTTGCTACAGTAGAGAATGATAAGGTTTTTGCATTGGTTTATAATAACTTATCTCACGAGTTCTTGTTGAGTTTGGTGTGGATGAAGCTTTCGAGATTTCGGAAACCATGATATGAGAGGAATTAAGGAGACACAAAAGCTCAAGCTTGGGGATGCCCAAGGCACCCCAAGATAATATTTCAAGAAGTCTCAAGCATCTAATCTTGGGGATGCCCGGTAGGCATCCCACCTTTCTTCTTCAACAATTATCGGTTAGTATCGGTTGAGCCTAAGTTTTTGCTTCTTCACATGATGAGTGCTATCCTTGAAGTGTCGTTTTATTTTGTTTTGCTTGTTGTTTGATTAATATCCCAAGATCTGAAATTCTTAAATTAGAGAGAGAGTCTTCACATAGCTACATAACTATTTAACTACTCATTGATCTTCACTTATATCTTTTTGGAGTAGTTTGTCATTTACTCGTGTGCTTCACTTATATCCTATGAGTAAATGGTTGAATGATTTGAATATCATAAATCTGAAATTATATATTTTTCATATGCTTATATCATGGGGAGTATTGACTTCACATATAAGAAGTAGAGGTGGTAAATTTATTGAAGGATAGCTAACATTGTATTGGTCACTTCAACAATTCATGAAAGAATATTGAAGGAAGAGAGGTTTCACATATAAATATACTATCTTGGACATCTTCTATGATTGTGAGCCCCATTAATTATTTTCAAACCTGAGCAAATTAGTTGAAGTTGGACAAGGAAGACAACATAATGAGTTATGCTTGGGTATATTTGTATAGAAGTTATATTGTTATGGATCCTCTAACATGTGGTGCTTGATATTTAGAATCCTTTGCTAGCCAAAATATCTGTACTAAGCGGGAATACTGCTTGTGCATCCAAGTTCCTTGAACCAAGTTTATTCCATGAGTGTCCACCATATCTACCTATATGCGGTATTTACCTGCCGTTCCAAGTAAATTTGCATGTGCCAAACTCTAAACCTTCAAATAATAATCTGTTTTGTATGCCCGAATCTCTCATGTAGCGACTAGGGGCTGTCATTATCTTCCATGCTAGGTGGGTTATTCTCACGATGAGCGGACTCCGCTCATCATTCACGATAAAATGGATGGTAACTGGGATGCCCAGTCCTATGATCAAAAGATCAAAAACAAATTCGCAAATAATTTAAACAAACTCCCCCAGGATTGTTGATAGTTGGATGGCACCCGTTGTTTCGGACAAGCCGTGGAGTGTGATTGTTGGTGGAGGGGGAGTAAAATCTTTACCTTTCTGTTTGGGAACTGCCTATAATGTATCTAGCTAGTATGGAAGATATTGGGAACTCTTGGTCGTTATGTTGACAATGAAACATACCTCTCAAAATTATTTTCATATCTGTTTTTGCTTCGAGCTCTGGCACCTCTGCAAATCCCTGCTTCCCTCTACGAAGGGCCTATCTTTTACTTTTATGCAAGAGTCAGTAGTATTCCTTCTCATTCCAACCTACTTTTTAGTTGGCAAGCATCATGCGACGGAGGAAGATCTAAGCATATATGGCCATTCAAATATATTTGATCATGAATTATTATTGTTGACAATTATCTATATGATAAATAAGTTGGGAGGCGAAACATTAAGCCCCTATCTTTCTCTGTGTTCAATGGATGCTATTTGTACTAAAAATATGCTTTGAGTGGTAGCAATCATGGAAGACTATATGATAGTTGAGTATGTGGGATTTGCTAAATCAAAGCTCTTACATAGACCCTTCTGAAAATAAGATGAATTGCAATTGTTTGATGGTGAGAAGCTGTTTGTTAGTTTTCAAGAAAGTTTATGGTCTATGCTTTAACATGTGAATAGCTTGTTACTTGATCATGAGAAGCTTTATGATATGAGCTACTGTTATGACATATAATGATGCTAGAAAAGGTGATTGAAATTATCATTGATCAAACTTGTGCACCTGCTAGCATTCACACTTCATAAATTATGTCTTTTATCATTTACCTACTCGAGGACGAGCAGGAATTAAGCTTGGGGATCTTGATCGTCTCCAATGTATCTATAATTTATGAAGTATTCATGCTATTATATTATCCTTCTAGGATGTTTTATATGCATTTATATGCTATTTATATGATTTTTGGGACTAAGCTATTAACCTAGAGCCTAGTGCCAGTTTCTGTTTTTTCCTTGTTTTTGAGTATTGCAGAAAAGGAAAACCAAACGGACTCCAATTGACCTGAAACTTGACGGAGCTTATTTTTGGACCCGAAGAAGGCCATGGAGTAAAAGAGTTGGGCCAGAAGAGTCCCGGGTGCCCACGAGGGTGGGAGGCGCGCCCACCCCCCCGGGCGCGCCCCCTACCTCGTGGACAGCCCGGAGACCCCCTGACTTGTTCTCGATGCCAAAACCTCTTATATATATAGAAACCTCCAGAAAATAACCTAGATCGGGAGTTCCGCCGCCCAAGCCTCTGTAGCCACCAAAAACCAATCGGGACCCTGTTAAGGCACCCCTGAGGAGGGGATCCTCACCGGTGGCCATCTTCATCATCCGGCGCTCTCCATGATGAGGAGGGAGTAGTTCACCCTCGAAATTTGAGGGTATGTACCAGTAGCTATGTGTTTGATCTCTCTCTGTCTCTCGTGTTCTTGATGTGATACGATCTTGATGTATCGCGAGCTTTACTATTATAGTTGGATCTTATGATGTTTCTCCCCCTCTAATCTCTTTTAATGGATTGAGTTCTCCTTTGAAGTTATCTCATCGGATTGTGTCTTTAAGGATTTGAGAGCACTTGATGTATGTCTTGCATGTGCTTATTTGTGGTGACAATGGGATATTCACGTGATCCACTTGATGTGGGTTTTGGTGATCAACTTGCGGGTTCCATAACATTGTGAACTTATGCATAGGGGTTGGCACACGTTTTTTGTCTTGACTCTTCGGTAGAAACTTTGGGGCACTCTTTGAAGTTCTTTGTGTTGGTTGAATAGATGAATCTGAGATTGTGTGATGCATATCATATAATCATACCCACGGATACTTAAGGTGACATTGGAGTATCTAGGTGACATTAGGGTTTTGGTTGATTTGTGTCTTAAGGTGTTATTCTAGTACGAACTCTATGATAGATCGAGCGGAAAGAATATCTTCGTGTTATTTTACTACAGACTCTTGAATAGATCGATCAGAAAGGATAACTTTGAGGTGGTTTCGTACCCTAGCATAATCTTTGGAGTGACTCTTTGTTGCATGTTGAGGGATAGTTATATGATCCAATTATGTTATTATTGTTGAGAGAACTTGCACTAGTGAAAGTATGAACCCTATGCCTTGTTTCCTAGCATTGCAATTACGCTCACTTTTATTACTTGTTACCTTGCTGTTTTTATATTTTCAGATTAAACCTATATCTACCATCCACATTGCACTTTTATCACCATCTCTTCGCCGAACTAGTGCACCTATACAATTTACCATTGTATTGGGTGTGTTGGGGACACAAGAGACTCTTTGTTATTTGGTTGCAGGGTTTTTTGAGAGAGGCCATCTTCAACCTATGCCTCCCACGGATTGATAAACCTTAGATCATCCACTTGAGGGAAATTTGCTACTGTCCTACAAACCTCTGCACTTGGAGGCCCAACAACGTCTACAATAAGAAGGTTGTGTAGTAGACATCAGTGACCAACACGTGGCATCCACTGTAACGGCTCGTCGTTAAGCTATCGGGTCCGGTTTTGGATTCGATAACCCGTTAACAGCCCGGACCAATGGTGATTTTCCACGTGTAAAATTCTCATTGGCCGGAGGAAACACATGTCTGCTCCTCGGTGGGCCAGATGTCGCCCGTCCATTGGAGGAGACATGCCTATGATACGTCGGCACGTGAGAGGGCCCAACAGAGGCCCATATAGGTTAAAAAGGCCGGCCCAGTCAAAGGCCCGTAGTACTTACTCAGGTACTAGTGGGACAGCCCAATAACGACATGTTTAATAAAGGCCCATTTACGGCCCGAAGCCAGATCTGGCCCGTTAATTGTTTGCCGAATATTTGGGCTGAATTACAGCCTAGTGAATTTCGGCCTGTTAGAGGCCCGATGTAAACATGGGCCCATTTCAGCCTGGTGTGCCTTCCGGCCTGGGAATGGCCCGTGCTGCCCATGGGCCATATATGGTCCGACCCGACATCCGGCCCACTAACGGCCCGTGATACAGGTGGCAACAGTTCAGCCCAAACCTGACTTTGGGCCTGTTAAAGGCCTGTCGTATAATTCGGCATGTTCATCCATGTACTAAGCTTTCAGCCTCTTAAAGGCGCATGATATCAGTGGGCTAACTAAGGCCCAAGATATGTTTCGGCTTGGTAACTGCCCGTCATATAACTGGGCCAAAAAAGGCCCGGTCTACATTTCAGCCTGCTGAAGGCCCGTCGACAACTAGTGAAAATTGAGGCCCAATATGCATTTCGGCCTTCTGGGCCGTAACAGGCCAGTAGAATATTCAGCCTGTTAATGGCCCAACGCTACCTGGGCTAATCTAAGCGCTAGGTCCACAAAATGCCCAACTAAAATTTGGGCCGAATATAGGCCGGTGTAAGTTGTGGGCCTGGCTCAAAGTGTGAAGGCCCCAATAGCCATTCGGGCCCAAGAAAGATGCAGGTCGGCCCAATTGTGGCCCACTAAAAACCAGGCCTGTTAGAGGCGAATGTTTCAGCCCGGTCGACTACATCAGATTTTTTCAGATAGCGAATGATGGCAGTAACTAGTAGGAATTAAGAACAAACCTACTCTATACAATAAACAAATTGCGACATAGTAACTTAGAATAAACCTACACTATACAATAAAGGATTTATGGTATATTACATCCACTGGGCATCGAAGTTCGCCACCAGTGATCATAAAGCGCAACGAGGAAGCAGATTACAAAAACTGGGCACCATTGCAGCGTAACAAAATAATATTGAACCAAGACCACTTCCAAGATAGTTCAAGAAAGGTTAGACTTGCGCGGGAACTACTGCATGAAAGCTCTTCTTGAGCAAATTGTGAGACCGGCCTAGCATGTCGGTCATAGCTTCGAGGTAGCTGTTTAGCAATGAGGTTCTCATTGGTGTTCTCCATAATCTTTCTTAGAGATGGGACTTCAAGTCGAAGTTGAGTTGCGAGAATGCCTTTACGGTAGAACTTGGGACTGAAGAAGTCGGCCTGATTCAGACAAATGAATTCTATGAGCTTGTTTGACTGCTAGTCTCAAGTAACTTGAACACTGCATCAAGACAAGACTTTGAGGTTGTCTCGCTATCTTCAAGATGTTTTGCCATCTTTGCTGCAATATATGTTGAGTTTGTCTTACAGCCTTCAGCAGAATTGTGCATGCCATCAGGCATATCACCCTAAAACAAGCAGAGAGATGACAGGTTTTCCACGTGTATAAACAAAGATGATAACTTGCTGTCAATTCCATCCAATTTCAAATTAGAAAATAAAGAGTAAGTTCAAAATATCAATAGCATAATTTGGCATTGTTCATAATGCGGGGAGCTTCACCAACTATTGGATTACCATGTCAACATAACAAGCATAGATGAAGGAAAGACAATCGTTGTATCTATTTTGGTTAATGTGCATGGCATGTTGTTCATATCATCAGCCACATTAGTAAGATAAAACAGGAGATGACAAGGTGCAAATGTGGGCTGCTTCAACACACACTGGATTATAGATCCACAAAAACAAGCATACATATAGGGAGTATTGAGTAATGTGCATGGTATGAATAAGGAATTTGGTTTTACAAGTAAAACTTGGAACTTCACGGTTCTTGCGAACATGCATTTTGATAAAAACAGCAAACTAAACAGCGATAAGCGATAGGGAGTATGAGAAAATTAAATAGCAGTTGAGGATAAAGGCTTTAGAAGGACTGACTTACATTAACGATTAACACCGGCTTTATAATGCCCTTCTCCATGTCAAGGGAAGGATAACTCAAGAATTTCAACACAAAATCTTCTTCATAAGCATTGCACGTACTCTACATTTTGTAGAGAGTAATTATAGATATGATAATCTTTGGAAGGGATAGAGGATAGTGAAGATAAGATGCAGATTCATGCTACATAATCAACTACCAATCCACGGAAGTACAAAGCGTTACGAGGAAAAAATGTCTTGACAAGACCAATGGGCTACACTTACGCCTTTGGCATTATGCATGTATTCAACTTTTGGTAAGATTAAATAAAGATCTAATATCTTTTAGTAAATGGTGGGCGAGGAGATAAGATGCGAGAATGCTACACAATGAACCAATCCCTCTTCCCATAATACAAGAGTGTTTTGAACTCTTTGGTGTACTATACAAAACATTCTTATATTATGGGACGGAGAATAGCTGATTAATGTAAAATGCAGTGATAGGCGGCGTTCAGTCCTTACAAGAGGACTACAAAGCTAAACCTCTTCAAAAGCATTGGGTTGATTCTAAATTTATGTAAGAGTCCATACGGATCTTATAATGTCCACCAAATGGGCGATACTTGAGGCTAACATGTGCAGTGATGCTACACAATCAAACAACTATGAAAGTAAGTATGGCCATACAGGGCAAGAGGTACTCACAAGAGCAATGCATTGTGCAGTATAGTTGCGAGATGCTGTGGTCCCTTGAGAATGAATGTTTTTCTGCTAATAGTTTTCGTACAAGTGAGACGTTCACGCAAGTACAGAAATGTAGTTCAAATTGTGATGTGATATCATAGACAGTACCTTACGCTGCAGACGAGACCAATGTGTAACAAGATTATTCCAGTCACTGTCGGATAAATGTAGCACCGGAGACTTTACATAAATTTCATTTAGAGGCTTGCCATCGAAGTGCGCTTGCCTCAGGTAGGAATGATACTTCATCAACGAGTGCTTGAAAAGCGCAACCAACTCTTGCTCGTCTTGACAATCCAGTTTGGCCCTCGCCTATTTAAAAGAATGAAATCTTGTGTCTTCTGTCAGCAGAAACATATGCAGTAATTACCATGAATAACATTAGTACATTACTTACGCGTAAGTTGCAGAGGAAGACTGTAAATTGTTCTGTGTCTGCGGTATAATCTTTCTATGAAGGAAAGATGCGCACAAAGTTCTTGACAAGAATATAAGCTTCATCTTCTAAACTGGGAAGAAATGGAACAGGGGTCCTATTTGCTGCAATTGGGGCTCTCTCTGGTTCGAAAAGGGATTTGGCAACTGGATTTGGTGTAATCTTTGCTGGAATGGTGGTTTTGCGTCATAAATTTGGTGCTATGTCAATCGGCATCATCATCTTTGCTGCGATTGAGGTCTGCTGAGTTAGGCGTCGAGAAATGACCAATGTAGTAGGGCTAGAGTCTGCTAGAGTTGGGGTGTTTTCTTGCGGTCGGGGTGATATTGCAACTACACCTAATGGGCTATTTGATTTATCAGATGTCACTGCCTTTTCCAAATACTTTGTTTGTGCTCCTCCGCAATCAGCAATCGCCCTCTTCCTTTTGAACGTCTGATACACAAGAACAACATTTGAATGGATAAATATGGTATGACGACAGATGGAATATGTACTGAAAATGGATAGGCAGGGCGTATTCACATACACGATGTGTAAACTAAGCTAATGGCAGTGCAACAAAATCGAAGCAATGCAAAGCATCAGTTACAAGATATGTGCGACCAATATAACCGTGGAAATTTAGAGCAAGCACCTTGATGGGTGAATAAGATAGGGCATTTGCCTCTCACTCCTCCACTAGGGAGCTACATTGACTTAGGTCTCCCTCTAGCTCAGAATCCTTTATTAGGATCATATTCTGAGCATGAATCTGTAGGTGGAGAGCGTTTGCATTGCATTGCATCGAGACTTGATTTCAGTCCCTTAATGCCAAGTTTGACAGCCATGGCATTGTTCTGCTTTATTCTTTTCATGCGCGCAAGCTCATAATCATTATGATGCTGTTCAGAATCTAAGATTCATGAAAACATAAAAAGTAGTCAGATTATCTATGGAATGCATTGCAGATTCAACTCGAAGAGTGTCTCCCTATAAACCCCTGCATATGCAAAGTTCACCCCAACCGTGCTGACCAGAGCACACATAGAAATACAAACCCCTCATGTCTCTATAACAGGCAGACACACATTTCAAAACTGAAGTAGGAACATTATAATCATATCAAATTCGTATTTGAACAAATAAACCAAGGAATTATGAGTGGCATAATGTTTAGCTTCAAGGGTGGAGTTTTGGTAGTGCGACACAAAGCAAGTAGACAGATTGTATTCCATGTAAAAGATCGTAGCCTATGTAAAAGCTGGAAATGACACTTTCTTTCTATACAATGCAGTGTTCGTTGCCCACACATGATGGAAGAGATCACACAGAGAAATACTATTCACTCATGTCTACGGTTCGAGTATTTTGAAACAGGGTGGTCCACCCTAAAGAATATTGACAACAAATATGAGAAGGCAAGCATAGATGTAGTGAATCAATCATTTACTTGTGAGCTCACTAGGACAAGTATGCAGAATTGTAACTTCTGATGAAGAGACCGTCCAAAATCTAAATCAAGAAGTTTGTCCGGCACTTCTTTGTTTGCAACTAATCGACGTGAATAATTGGATATCATATCGAATGAGTAAGAAAGACAAGTAAAATTGTCAACAAACCTGGCCTGCAGTAGTAATCTGGGTCAATGTCATTATGACCAACAATCAAAATGACTAGTGTTTGTTCCTAGGGCCGGAATTTTGAAACCCTGTAAACTCTACAGGTACTAAAGATTACTGGAATACATCTGAACCATTAAGTGTAGGTAGCACTCAGCACACAACAAACCCTAATGACAGTCCTGCCTAATGAGTAATGAATCAATTAGAAAATGGGTGATGAGGAGTGGGCTATTTGAAGTCTTTGAGTGTTGAGGACGTATCTGAGGATAAATCGGGTTGGCTTAGTGGGTGTTGCATGCCTGAGCCCTGAACGGACTGGGAAGGTAGGCACGACGGCGCGCCCGGGCAATGGTGACGTTGTAGGGCGAGCGGCTCGTGACCTCCTACTAGTCCAGCATCTCCGCCTGAGTCATGTCGTCCGGGGACGGCAAGTCGCCGGCGAGGCAGGCGGCTGGGGGAGAGTAGAGATCGGAAGCGCGCATCAGAACAGAGGGGAATCGGGGCCCGGGATGACCCAAAATCCTAGGGTGGGATGGCCCACCGGGGGCACCCTGTAGAGATACACACCCGAGTGGCGAACATGCATTTTCGAAACTAAATTAGGAACATTTAGCTGACCAATTAAATGACTCTGTTTTAATAATATCAGATTCGTATTTGAACAACTAAGCTTGTTTAGCTTGATGGGTGGAGCAGTGCTATTATGACACGAAGCACGTATTCTGATCGTATAGTGATCATAAAAGGGCGAAACCCTATGCATTTTTTGAGCAAAGGAGGGTTTCCCCTCCGATTTCTATTAAAGAAACCACCACGGAACCAACAAGAACAATTAAACCCTAAGCATGATCAATTAAACCGTATTATGACTGTGCCATGGCAGATTTAAAGCTGCAAACCGGAGAAATGATATTTAGCAGCCATTGTTTGCTTCGAACTAAGAACTAAATTCTAAGAGCTGCAAAGAAAGTAGAGTAACAAAGTTACAATCTATTTTCTGGTTGAGATCAAAAAGTTGAGGAGATATGAAGTACCACCTCTCTTGCGGCGCCGTGTAGGCACCGGGGGTGCGATGGTTGTCGGTGGCGTTGAAGCAGATCTGCGATGGTAGACAGGTGCATTGATAATCCCCAAGTGCAGGGAATCATCGTAGCAATTTCCGAAGGTGGAAGTGATAAGTATGGAGTGTCGAACCCACAAGGAGCTAGAGGTAAGATCAATATTCTCTCAAGTCCTATCTGCCACTAATACGACTCTACGTACACCGAACGTTTGCTTCCAACTAGAAACGAGAAATAAAACTACGTTGTGGGTATGAAGAGGATAACTTTGCATGATATCGGAGAGCTTAAAACATAAAAGTAGGTGATGTTATCATAAAGTTGGAATATATTACTAAATATTATAAATAGCAATGTGGAATAATGATGGGTCGGTGTGCGGAATTATCCTAGGCAATAGTTAACAAGACCGGTAATCACTATTGCAATTTCATATGAGGGAGAGGCATAAGCTAACGTACTTTCTCTTCTTCGATCATATGCACTTATGATTGGAACTCTAGCAAGCATCCACAACTACTAAAGATCATTAAGGTAAAACCCAACCATAGCATTAAAGCATCAAGTCCTCTTTATTCCCATACGCAACAATCCCTATTACTCGGGTTTGTGTTTCAGTCACTCACCAACCCACTATAAGCGAATCATGAATGTATTGCAACACCCTACAACGGGAATCCCTCACGCTTGCGCGACACGGTGGGCACCATAGGACAACACCAAAATAAAACATACAACTCATACCAATCTAGATCATCAATCAACCCAAAGATAAAGGATATCTACTCAAAACATCATAGGATGGAAACACATCATTGGATCATAATATGTGGCATAAAGCACCATGTTCAAGTAGGGATTACAGCGGGGTGCGGGAGAGTGGACCGCGTAAAATAGATGAGGATGGTGATGATGATGGTGATGTTGATGAAGACGATCACCATGGCGATGATTCCCCTCCCGATGGCACTCCGGCGCCACCGAGAGAGAGGAGGAGAGGTTCTCCCCCTTGTGCTTCCTCCTGCATGGCCTCCACGTCGGTGTCAAAACCGACGGATCTCGGGTAGGGGGTCCCGATCTGTGCGTCAAGGCTGATGGTAACATGAAGCAAGGGACATAGATGTTTACCCAGGTTCGGGCCCTCTCGATGGAGGTAAAACCCTACTTCCTGCTTGATTAATATTGATGATATGGGTAGTACAAGAGTAGATCTACCACGAGATCGTAGAGGCTAAACCCTAAGAGCTAGCCTACGATGGTATGATTGTAATTGTGATCGGCCTTCTAAGGACCACCCTCTCCGGTTTATATAGACACCGGAGAGGGCTAGGGTTTACATGGAGTCGGTTACAAGGAAGGAAATATAATATCCGGATCGCCAAGCTTGCCTTCCACGCCAAGGAAAGTCCCATCTGGACACGGGCCGAAGTCTTGAGTCTTGCATCTTCACACTTCAATAGTCCGGACGTTGTACACAGTCCGGCTGCCCGGATACCCCCTAATCCAGGACTCCCTCAGTAGCCCCTGAACCAGGCTTCAATGACGATGAGTCCGCACGCGATATTGTCTTGACATTGCAAGGCGGGTTCCTTCTTGAATACTCCAAAGTACATGTTACGATGAATAGTGTCCGCCTCCAATCAATGTTGTGCTCCTCGGCTTGATGCTTGATAATGACCATCTCCACGTGTCGAGCGAATGCGAGGAGTCGAGGCATTTTTGCATTTGCCACCCTCAATCCTCCGGGCTAACCGTCTATTTGAAGGGACGTGGATTCTCAGATCCAAACCTCACTCTCCCTCCCAGGGCTAGCATCCAACAAAGCGCTCCACGAAAAGCCATTCCAGCATGGCCGACCGTCGCAGCTCTTCTGCTCGCCCTTCTCGTTCCAAGTCGGGGGATTGGGGAGAGTGCTCAGTTCCTCATAGCCGTTTGATAGAGTTACAAACCCAAGGGTTTCTCCCACCGGCGTTCATGGTCCCCATCCGGGCTGGAATAGCCACTTATGACGGAGGGGAACAAGCAGAGGATCTCTGATCCATCGAGAGGAGCGTGTATGCCTCATCCGCATCTGTTGAGGGGTGTCGGATTTCCTATCCACCCGTTTCTTGGCGGGCTCCTAGAGTTCTCGGCCTCGGTTACACAATTTTACCCTGCCTCTATTTTGCACATAGCGGGGTATGTTGCCCTTTGCGAGCTGTTTTTAGGCTGTGAACAACACTTCGGATTATGGAGGAAGTTGTTCTGCCTCGTCCCCCGCACCCAGGTGGAGTCCCTATGTCAAGTGGGCGGGGCCGAAGTATGGCGCATTGCCGAGACGGATACTTGTCCGGCACTCGAGAAGGCACCGTAAAACTGGCCTTGAGTGGTTCAATATAGACGGCGTTCCCCTTCCGGATCCAGTCGGACAGGTCTCCCAAGTTCAAGAACGCCCGTCGAGGGCATGCCTAAGCTGGCGCCCGGGGCCCTCAAGAAGAGGAGACAAGGGAAATACTCCTCCTGATGAACAGGATAAAGTTACTTGCCAAATCCGGACTGACGATAGTTGAGGTTATGGCGATATGCATAAGGCGAGGCATGCAACCGCTCCAATATCGGGGGAAGCCCATGTGACATTTCAACAGGGAAGACGACGCCACCCGCTGCGGCCGTAAGGGTCCGGACTCCGCTGCCGCTTTGGCAAGGATATTGTCCGATTTGTACAAAGGGGAAGAGGAGGAATTCCTTCGCATCAAAACGCGGGACAGATTCTCCATGTACAACCCCCCAGCGTGGGTAAGTTGCCATTTTTTCTGCTTTACTTACTCTAGCATTCTTCTGCTAAGATTACTTGCATCAATGCTTCTGAGCAGGAACTGAGGAGGGCCGTAGCCCCTCTCTGCAACCAGAGGATCCTGGAAGGGCCCTAGATCCGGGACTTAAAGTGGATCCGGATATCACTGTGGAGCTTGCCAATGGGGTATTCTATCAGGCGAGCTGGGATGGCGCCCTATTGGCCATTACGACCGTCTACCCTGGACTGCTCCTAGTGTCGCGTGTAAGTCAAACTAAAAAACCCTATCCTTCGAAGAGGACTCCTCCCAGGTATTATAATTTACCCATGAGGCGTCGTTCTATTTGCAGAAACGACGGCCGGAGCGAGGGGTCGAGACCCTAGGGACCCACCAACAACGGGCGTCCGAATCGGGTAGGCTCAAGAGGAAGGCGGTAAGGGTTGACACACCGCTACAGAGGTAAAGTAGTAATCTGTCCTGTAATTATAGAATTTGAAATGTGACAGTGCCCTTTGTATGCAGCAGGAAGAGGAATAACCGGACTATATCCGGAGACCCCACCAATCACGCCTCCACCGGCGGGTTCCAGAACCGGCTTGAGGCGGAGGCGACTGAGGCCAGCACCGCATAGTTCCCCGACGGAGGATGCGGATATGTGTTCAGCCACGAACTCCGAAGTGGAGAGCGCCATGAATCACCGGCGCCGGAGGGCCGTGCTCCGGAACAACATCTTTTCCGAAGAGGCTTTTAATGCCTTCAATTCGGTAGGGCCTTGTCACGTCCGAGCTGCTAGGGGCGGGCTTGCCCAAGTGACAAACCAGTATACCAAAGACATACGGGTAAGAAATTTTGATAAGTATGTATAGGAGCATCCCCTGAGACTTGAAACGGTTGGAACAACAGTTTTAAGGATCAATCTATGCACATGTCCTTGTAGAGAACAACGAGCAATTGTCTCGGGAGCTGGAGGGATGCAAGGCCGAACTGAGGGCCGCAGTTGCCAAATTAGAGGAACCCCAAAAGCCCTCATCTGGTAACAATTGTCACAATTGCACGAAGATGCACCAGTTAGTAAATGGCTATTTGACAAGTCTAACAGAAAATTCTGTAGACAATCCCGGGGTGAATCCGGAGGGCGTAAGAGAGGACACATCGCATCTCAAATAGCAGCTGGAGGCTGGCGAGCGCATTCTTACGCGAGTTAGGCAGGAGAAGAACGATCTTCGAGATGCCAAAGTCCAGCTGGACATGGAGTTAAAAGATCTCCGCGCTCAGCTGGCGGGCTCCATGAAGGAGAACAAGAGGCTTCGACGCGGCATTTACGGTAAGTGTCTGGACGAACTATAGTATAGTTCGGCGAGGAAGTATATCGAAGGAATTTTGCTTGCAGGAATGTTAACGGGTCGCCAGGAGGAGGATATTCCCACATCTTCAAGTGATTTACTACAAGACCTTTCGTAACTGCACGAGCGAGCTCGACAAGTGATGCAGGGTGTTTGTCGGTGTCAAAACCGGCGGATCTCGGGTAGGGGGTCCCGAACTGTGCGTCTAAGCGGATGGTAACAGGAGACAAGGGACACGATGTTTTACCCAGGTTCGGGCCCTCTTGATGGAGGTAAAACCCTACGTCAGCTAGATTAATATTGATGATGTGTGTTACAAGAGTGGATCTACCACGAGATCAAAGAGGCTAAACCCTAGAAGCTAGCCTATGGTATGATTGTTGTTCGCCCCTACGGACTAAAACCCTCCGGTTTATATAGACACCGGATAGGGTTAGTGTTACTGAGTCGGTTACAATGGTAGGAGATCTACATATCCGTATCGCCAAGCTTGCCTTCCACGCCAAGGAAAGTCCCATCCGGACACGGGGCCGAAGTCTTCAATCTTCTATCTTCATAGTCTTGGAGTCCGGCCGATGATGATAGTTCGGCTATCCGGACACCCCCTAGTCCGGAACTCCCTCAGTAGCCCCTGAACCAGGCTTCAATGACGACGGGTCCGGCGCGCATGTTCTCTTCGGCGTTGCAAGGCGGGTTCTTCCTCCGAATAATTTATAGAAGATTGTGAACACCAGGATAGTGTCCGGCTCTGCAAACATAAATTCCACATACTACCGTAGAGAGAATATTATTACACAAGATCAATCTGCTGACGTATTTTGTGGCGTGACGTCGCACCACTACCAAGCCTTTATTCAAATTGTTTTTATTGTTCCACCTCGGTAGCGTTTAGCGAAGCGGTTTCCTTGGCACGTCTTGTCGAGGCAGAGATCGTGTTCCCCTTATTCCGGGATTCCCATCAATACGGACGTGGGTAACCCAACCGCGCCATTGACTGTGGCGCTTGGGAGATAAGCGAGTTTTACCAGGCCGGTGGGGACACATGTTTTTGTCCGCCCATATAAGGGGATAAGGATCCACCCTTTCACCTACGCCTTCTTCCTCCTTTGCTCATCCATTCCCGTGCACTCGAGCTCTAGCGCCCAAGTCCACACTTTCCTCCTCAACCTTCTCCAACCATGTCAGGAGCGGGAGGCAGATGGATGGCCTCCTCCGTCACGGAGGGGCACATCACAAGACTGCGGGAAGCCGGATACTTGTCCGGCGATATCACGCACAGGCTGCCCGACGCGGGGCAGCTTATTCCAGCCCCCAATCCCCATGAGAGGGTGGTATTTCTCCCCCACTTCCTCCGCGGACTGGGTTTTCCACTTCACCCATTTGTCCGGGGGCTCATGTTCTACCACGGCCTGGACTTCCATGACCTGGCCCTGAATTTCGTCCTCAACGTCTCGGCGTTTATAAATGCGTGTCGAGGCCTTCCTCTGCATCCAGCCCCACTTGACTTGTGGCTCAAGACCTTGAGTGTCGAGCGAAGGTTGTGAAGGGCAGCCAGCGGAGTGCGGAGGCGCCATGGTCGGCAAGATGGCCAAAGTCCTATGGCTCGAGGGCTCCTTTGTAGAGACAATAAAGGGGTGGCAATCGGGGTGGTTCTACATCACCGAGCCACGCGACCCTGAATGGGTGGCGGCCCCCGAATTCAGATCTGGACTCCCCACACGGCTCTCGTCATGGAAAGAGACGGGCCTGAAGTGGGGGGATTCGGACGAGCTATCTGGACTCCAAACACGCGTTCGGAACCTGGTGGACAAGAATCGTAGGCTTGTCAACGTAATCCAGGTGATGCTCATCCGCCGGATTCTCCCATGCCAACAACGGGACTTCAATTTGTGGGAGTTCGATCCGGCACAAAGACCGAACCTTGAGCCGGCTCTTTGATACCACGTCTGAAGCTGCACGGAAGGTCTTGTTCAAGGGCGCAAGCCCCGCATCCGCTAACAAAGATCGCGGATACAGCTTTCCGGCGTCAAGCCAGCGAGGTAAGTTATTTTACCCTTTACGGGACTCCTTTTCCATAGATTGACTCTCGTGGGTTACGAAAACTTCCTATTCTTGACAGTGCGGCTGAAAGGCGTCCGGACAGATTAACCGTCGGCTCCTTTGCCGAAGACCTAGCGAGCCTTTGATTGGCGGGGCTGCTTGCTCCGGCACCCCATGTGGTGCCGGAGAAGAAGGCCAAGAAGGAGGCCACGGGAACTCGAAGGAGCTCCGGCGCCAGTCTTGTCGGATTATGAAGCAGAATCTTCTCACGAAGACGAGGAGGAAGAAGAAGAAGCTTCTCCCCGGCGGGAGGAGAGGAAAAGGAAGGCCACCCCAGCTGGGAGGCCGGAGGGTCCAAGAAGGAAGAACCCTTCCTCCGGACTTCTCCACCAACATCGGCGGCAGCGAGGGATTGGCCTACAAGGCCAAGCCTGGCGAGATCGTAAGTGTCCGGATACCCATGGCGTTTTATTATTGCAGAGTGTTACGTAATGTCGAACAAGCGTGCAGCCCGCCCAAAGGCGGGCTCGCCCGATCATCGGCGGAGTCCTTTGGGCTCGTCGGAAATGGAGAGTGCCGCTTCGACCGCCTCCTCGCCTCATGCCACGGACAACGCGTGGCGAGGCCCCAAAGGGGCTCGGTCCCGAGGAGGTGGCGCAGGAGGTGCCACAAGGCAACCCCCCGGACTCCAGGCGCGTGGGGGGCAAGACCCCCAGGGGCTCTAAGGCCGACCCTTGTCCGGACTCAATGCCGGAACCTTCAGTGGTTCCGGAGTCCGGCAAACGATCCCTTCGCAAGAAGGGTAAGACGCCGGTGTCCTTCGTCCAACCGGAGGCACCGGATAGGTTACTGGAGGCGCTCAACGGCGCCTCCATCGAGGAGGAGCACCGCCTTGTTATGAGTGCGGTGATCCAACGATTCGATCCGCCAAGCGGTGACGAAGCCTGTACCGATCTTTTAACGAGGCTTTGAGGTAAGAAATTTTAATATATGTAAAATGGTACCGCATAGGCGGTAGCCCACGATGCTCGGTTCGGTGTTCGGAAAGAAAAGCGGATGAGGATCTTTAGAAAGATGAACGCATGAGTCATAAAAATATGTCAATATGGGATTGCAGGCTGTCTTTGCTGACCTCCGTCGCCTTGGCTGCGGAGGTCAATAATTTGAAGAAAAACCTCGGCGGTCCGAGAACGAGCTCGGTCATGCCAAGAAGCAGCTCGAGGAAAAACAAGGTGAGTAATACCTTATGAAAATTGTACCTTCTGAGAAAAGGATTTGGTTGCAAGAAAAATGACAAGGATAACGTGGGTATTGTAGGGGCCACTAACGAGGTGGCGACCACAGAAGGAGGCGGTGTCCATGGCCCGAAAAGTAATCTGACGCCGGAATGCACCAGCGAGAGAAGCAGGAGGCCTTGGTGGCGGAGGTACAGCAAGAGCTCGAGGATCTCGTGAAAAAACATGAGAACTTGAGCGTGACTCAAAGACTCGAGAGTCACGAGCTTGCAACGGCTCTTGAGAGTGCCAAAGCCGCTAAGGCCGAAGCCTACAAGGCCCTCCGGAGATTGAGGCGGTGAAGAAAATAGCATCGGGTAAGGCATTTTCATGCGAGTAAGCATGTGAGTGTTAATTACATTGCTTACCCGAATTCGGAGCTCTCGAGGCGTTCGTGGATCTTCCTCATGGCGTGTCCGATCTTGCCGCATTCTACCGGGCGAGGAGGGAGCTCGGCGGAGAAGGTCTTCGGTCTCGGTATCTTGAGGCGGACATCCAGTGCCCCTATAGCGATCAGGTGAAGCAGCTGGTCGAGCTCCACAAGGCGGCCGAACAGGCCATGAAGGGCCTCATAGTTCGGCTATGGCCTAAGCATGCCATGCACAGGAGCTACTTGGCTGGTCGCGGTGGTGGTGGATGCGTGCCCGTGGGTTGAAGTTATCAAGCATTCCGCTTGTATCGAGGGTGCCCGTCGGGCCCTTGCCCGCACAAAGGTGCACTGGGGCAAGATGGATGCCCAGAAGCTCGTGACGGACCCGCCACCAGAGGGCAAGGAGCATCGCACGCCCGAGATGTATTATAAGAGTGTCTTTGAAGGCGCTAGAACTATTGTGGGTGAGTGCTCCAAAGATGTAATATTTGATTAGACTTGCATTTTGTTATCCTGTGCGCTGTAAACTTAGTTCATATGCTCTAAGCAACACTTGTTAATTTAAAATATTACCTTACATGCGGCTATTTATCAAATCGAGAGATGGCAAGTCGTCGGCTTGACCCCCATGCCACGAAAGTCTTTGGGGTGTTCGGGATAAACTTGGCGCTCTTGTTCCCATTTTGGGTCCATCTAGGGAGGCGCTCAACACAATGAACAAGGCAACCTGACTTATAATGCTTGAACACTCTCACTTAGCCATAGAATTCTATAATTTTAAATTTCGGCGAAGCCCCTAGTCTTCGGAAGGCCGAATTTGGGGCGCTATCCACGCCTTGGCCGGACAGTATCCGGCTCCTCGCTCTAAGCGGCATAAGTCTTTAAGGACTCGCAAAAAACCTCTCGAACAGCGACCGGTCTCTCGCCTCATCATGACGGTCAGTTTTAGCTTTCTCCACTGAGGCGTTAACCCAGCCGAACTGGGGCGGAATCGCAGTGGTTCTCCCGGTGCTACCTTAGCCGATATAACGGAACGTAAGGTACCAAAACACGGAGCCGGGCAAACCCAACTATTGACCCAAGACATGATTGAACCGATGCATATAGTGCTATAAGTTCGGGGTACCGCACTTGTGACAGTGTTCGGACTCATCACACCATAACGCGGGAAACATAAGCCCCTGGTGTATATTAGCCGTACCAAAGTGTACGGATGCAACATGTCGTAAATGAACATATGTATGAAAAAGAAATGCAATTATAAACAAAAAGGTGATGCATTGTTTTATTCAACAAGTGCTGCTACAAATGCAGAACGACACAAATAGTGCGATAAGCGAGGTATGAGACTGTTAAATATGTCCCCCTCCAGGGGTAGGCTGCAGATTGGTGTATGAAAATGCTCGTAATGGAGACCACCTGTATATTCATTGTAGCCTTAATCCTTCCCTGGCTGTTTCATCGTGAGTTCGGCAGGTCTGCTGCGGACGGACAGGCTTCGACAAACGGAGTCATGTGGGTAAAAAGTAAAAGGTAAAAGAAAATAAAAGGAGCGACACACTTGAGAGCCCTGGTGTGTTTGAGCCATGATCTGGGTTTATCGTGGCCGTGCCTCTCCCCAGGCCCATGGTATCTTGAGAGCGTAATGGTGTACGCGAAGGACCTGCTGACGTTCGCAGGGCTGGGGTTGGGGCCGCATCGCTACGCTGCGTGCTCGATCGTGCCGGTGGTCTTGTTGTAAGTTACTCCGGGCGCGCTTAGCTGTGTCCGGCCGCTTAACGGCCGGACTCGAGAATTGCCTTAAGAGGTTGCATTGCACTTCTGCCGCGAGAGCCGTTGTATGTTCCTCCGTGCGGAGAGAACGTTCAGTGTTTTCGTTGACCGTAATGACTCCTCGAGGGCCTGGCATCTTGAGCTTGAGGTATGCGTAGTGCGGCACCGCGTTGAACTTTGCAAACGTGGTTCGCCCGAGCAAGGCATGATAGCCGCTGCGGAACGGGACTATGTCAAAGATTAACTCCTCGCTTTGGAAGTTATCCGGGGATCCGAAGACCACTTCCAGTGTAATTGAGCTTTGTACAATTGGCTTCTACACCTGGTATGGCGCCTTTAAAGGTCGTTTTGGTAGGTTTGATCCTTGAGGGTCTATGCCCATCTTGCGCCTTTGTATCTGGTAAAGCAGGTTCAGGCTCTGCCGCCGTCCATCGGGACTACGGTTAGGTGAAATTCATCGACGATTGGGTCTAAGACCGGTCTGGCGAATCCCGTGGCGGATCTTTGGTGGGGTGGTCCCTTGGTCAAAAGTGATCGGGCGGGAGGACCATGGATTGAACTTCGGGCAACTGGCTCCATCGCGTAGACATCCACGAGTGCACGCTTCCGCTCCCTTTTGGGTATGTGCGTTGCGTATATCATGTTCACCGTCCGCACTGTGGGGGAAACCTTACATCCTCTATTGTTCGGCGGTTGGGTCTCGTCCTCGTCATCGCTATGCAGCCCTTGTCATTGTTTTCGACAATTAACTTGCCTGCCTGCTTGAGTACCCAACAGTCCTGTTGGTGTGGTTAAGCTGGCTTTTCGAAGTGCCGTGTATCTGGAACAAGCGGTCGAGTATTCGGTCCAAATTGGACGGACCCGGAGTAGTTCGTTTGAATGGCTTTTTCCGCTGACCGGGTTTAGAGCCTTTGAATCCGGCATTTACTGCCGTATCCTCAATATTGTCGCCGTTAGTGCGGCGTTTGTTTTTGTTATGATGCGGCCTGCCGTTTTGGTCCTTGAAGTCCGGACTGCCAGAATTTTTGCTGAGGTTGTTGCTGCGTGCTAGCCAGCTGTCCTCACCAGCGAAGCGGGTCATGAGTGATGTGAGGGCTGCCATGGATTTCGGCTTTTCCTGTCCTAGGTGCGGGCAAGCCACTCGTCGCGGATGTTATGCTTGAAGGCCGCGAGGGCCTCCGCATCCGGACGGTCGGCGATTTGGTTTTTCTTGGTTAAGAACCGTGTCGAATTATGCGCCGATTCGTCTGCTGCTGAATTATGTGGCTTAGGTCATCAGCGTCCGGTGGTCGCACATGAGTGCCCCGGAAGTTATCGAGGAATGCGGCTTCGGGTCCTCCCAGCTCCCAATTGACTCTGCTGGCAAGCTGTTGAGCCAATGCTGGGCTGGTCCTTTAAGCTTGAGGGGGAGGTATTTGATGGCGTGAAGATCGTCACCGCGGGCCATGTGGATGTGAAGGAGATAGTCTTCGATCCAAACCGCGGGGTCTGCATTGTGCCATCATAGGATTCAATATTGACGGGTTTAAACCCTTCGGGATTTGATGATCCATTACTTCGTACGTGAAGCATAGTGGGTGTCGGCGCCTGCATCTTTGGGCGATATCACCACGGAGCTCAAAAGAGCTTGGTCTGTTTACATTCGGCCCGGCCGGACTTACTGTGTCCGGCGCGACGGTTGTCGTCACGTACCTTGGGGCGCCCACGCGATCCATATATCGATCTTGACTGTCTTGCCTTGTCCTCCAATATATCTCGCAGGTCCGGAGCGTTCCCCATTGGCCGTGTGCTTTTTGAGCGATGCCGGGGTACGGTTCTAGTGAAGGGCCTAGAGGCCTCTCTGTCATGGCCACGGGGTGGTCGGTCGGCCATATTGTCTCCTGGTGATGCGGGTTCGTAAGCCTCCTCCTCTAATCGGGGGAGCAGCTTGCGTTTAGGGTAGCTTTTGGAGGGGCGTTCGAGCTCATGCTCTTCGGCCGCGAGGACTTCGGTCCATCTGTCGGCTAGCAGATCCTGATCAGCTCTAAGCTGTTGCTGCTTTTTCTTTAGGCTGTTCGCCGTGGCCATAAGCCTGCGTTTAAAACGCTCTTGTCCGACGGGATCCTCAGGCATGACGAATTCATTGTCGTCGAGGCTTGCTTCGTCTTCGGAGGGAGGCATATAATCCTCTACCTCTTCCTCTGCCGCTCTCTCTTGAGGGCTGGCGTCTTCATCCTCCTGGGATGGATCTTGCTGGAGTGGATTGTCTTCGGCGTTGTCCGGTCTATTGTTATCTCCGGTGCCGGAATCTTCATTCTTGCTGTGGCGGGATATAGAGCGGCGCCGCTGACGCCGGCGCTTGGGCTGCTTCTTGGAGGGGTCATCCTCCGTTGTTCCATCGCCGTTCCCATCTTTTGGGATGTCCACCATATATATGTCATATGACGAGGTGGCCTTCGGTGCCACTGTAGGCGCTGGGTCTTGTTAAATCTTGACATCGTCGTCCATACCGTCGATGTCTTGAGTCGTAGTCTAGCATGTCGGTTAAATCATCGGCGGTGGCTACAAAGTGGGTGGTGGGTGGGCGTTGAATTTCTTCGTCGTCGCATCCCAACCATCGACCTTGATCCGGTCGGGGCTCTCGGATAAAGAGAGAGACTTTAGCGAACTCGGGATGTCGCCAAAGGCGAGTGCTTGAAAGATGTCATGACCGTGAACTCCATAACGGGCGTAATCGGATTCGATTGGCAGGGGCGCGGGGTTTGAGTCGGATTGGAGTCCGACACCACAGAGTCGAGGTCTTCGCAAAGCGAGGGATGGAGTTCGGCTCGATCGCCGTAGAGATTAAAGCCCCGAGGTGGTGTCCAACCACTCGTCCTCGATCGAGAATCCGGCTCCGGATTAAGGGTCGGAGCGGATGCAGTGCGGCCTCCAGAACCTTTGTTCGGTTCGCGGAGCTAGATCATGCCCATTGAGACTGATCTTGGCGGCGCTTGGCTGGGGCTCGAATCCGTCGAAAATCAAGTCTCCGCGGATATCGGCCGTATAGTTTAGGCTTCCAAATCTGACCTGACGGCCAGGGGCGTAGCTTTCGATCTGCTCCAGATGGCCAAGTGAATTGGCCCGCAGTGCAAAGCCGCCGAACACGAAGATCTGTCCGGGGAGAAAAGTCTCACCCTGGACCGCGTCGTTGTTGATGATCAAAGGAGCCATCAAGCCTATCGGTGACGACACAAAGGAACTCTCAATGAAAGCACCAATGTCGGTGTCAAAACCGGCGGATCTCGGGTAGGGGGTCCCGAACTGTGCATCTAGGCGGATGGTAACAGGAGACAAGGGACACGATGTTTTACCCAGGTTCGGGCCCTCTTGAAGGAGGTAAAACCCTACGTCCTGCTAGATTAATATTGATGATGTGTGTTACAAGAGTGGATCTACCACGAAATCAAAGAGGCTAAACCCTAGAAGCTAGCCTATGGTATGATTGTTGTTCGTCCTACAGACTAAAACCCTCCGGTTTATATAGACACTGGATAGGGTTAGGGTTACACAGAGTCGGTTACAATGGTAGGAGATCTACATATCCGTATCGCCAAGCTTGCCTTCCACGCCAAGGAAAGTCCCATCCGGACACAGGACGAAGTCTTCAATCTTCTATCTTCATAGTCTTGGAGTCCGGCCGATGATGATAGTGCGGCTATCCGGAAACCCCATAGTCCGGAACTCCCTCAGTGTTGCTCAGGCTTTATGGCCATCAAGCTTGCTGCCGAATGGCATGGCGGAGCTTGTGAATATGCTTCAAGGAGCACGGCGGCGCTTCCGACTCTGGAAGGTGTCTTCTTGCCGGCAAGACGCAAGAGAAGCCTGGGCTATGGTGAAGACGCGCTACTCCAAAATGGACCCGAACCATATGTCCGAAGTAGGACCGGCGGGGCCCGATGGGCAAGAAATTCCTGTGAGTCTGGTGTATGACCAGGTAGCGTTAGCCGCTAAGTATTCTCAACAGGATTGTAAGCTAGATAGCCTGTTGGACCGTATAGAGGAGGAATATAGTCAGTCCAAGTGACTGTGTAATTTAATGGGCATGATTAGCCCCTAGCCGATTAAAATCATTTGTCATGGCGGACCTTTTAAGCTTCAGCCCCCGGATCCTATAGTCCGGGGTGTGTCTGAATACCCACTCAGTTATACAAAACCGGGGTATGCGTGGAAACAAGGCGTAGGGGTCATAAGTGCTTGAACAGACAAGTACCCAACTAGTTATGTTATATTACAACGATAGTAAGAAACATCTTCCGGGAGAATAGTTCCGTTAGGGGTTCCTTTCCACAGATACGCATGGCGATGATGCGCATGCCCGGACTGCGAATGATGGCGTAGGATACAAGACTTCTGGGGATTTACGTTGTAATAAACAAACACATGTTTTGTTCACCGACCGAATATTCTCTTAAGGAAGCTAGCTTTAGGCTTCACCCAGTCTGAGGTACACATCCGGCTGAACCGGCACTAACAATCGCAGAGGTGCTCCCCTTATGCCCTAGCCGGATTAACGGGAACGTAGGGCATAAACACAGGAGCCAGGCAACCCAGCTTGGCAACATCTTAAGTCATATCGATGCATATAATGGTGAAGAAAAGGCACATATGGAAAAAGAATGCATATGTGATGGGCAGAAAGCCATGTGAGTAATTATTTTGAGTTTCCGTATAGGAAGCCCCCAGGTACGCTTAGTGCGGCCAGAGTGATCCGGCAATCCACACTGTATTGAATACTTTTTCTAAAAAAAGGTAGAGAAAGGGAAAAGGGGTGGAGCATAAGTAAAAGAGGGGATTAGGGAGACAGACGCTGAGTTCGGCGTTAGGCGTAGAATCTCCGGAGTCTGGCCGCGTTCCATGGGTTCGGCTCGAGTCTGTTGTCCAATGCATTACGTAAGCGGTACGCTCCTCCGGTGAGAACTTGGTCGATGACGAAGGGGCCTTCCCACTTGGGTTTGAGCTTGTCCTTCTTCTTCTTCGATAGGCGTAGAAAGAGCTCGCCAATATTGTAAGTTTTGGCCCGCACTTCTCTGCTTTTATATTGTCGAGCCTGCTGCTGATAGAATGCGAAACGGGATTTTGCGACATCACGCTCCTCTTCCAGGGCATCCAAGTTATCCTGCCGATCTAACTCGGCTTCCTTCTCTTTATACATGCGTACGCGTGGCGAATCATGTATTATGTCGTAGGGTAGTACTGCTTCCGCACCGTACACCATAAAAAATGGTGTATATCCGGTGGTGCGATTCGGTGTGGTTCGCAGCCCCAGAGTACGGAGTCAAGCTCCTCCACCCAGTGCGTATCCGATTCTGTTAAATACCGCACTAGTCTGGGTTTGATGCCGCTCATGATGAGACCGTTTGCCCGTTTGACCTGGCCGTTTGTTTGGGGGTGGTAGACGGAAGCATAGTCGAGCTTAATGCCCATTTTGCCGCACCAAGTTTTCACTTCATCGGCTGTGAAATTTGAGCCATTATCAGTGATGATGCTATGGGGGACACCGTATCGGTGTACGACCCCGGATATGAAGTCGATTACTGGTCCGGATTCGGCCGTTTTAACTGGCTTGGCTTCTATCCATTTGGTGAACTTGTCCACCATGACCAATAAGTATTTTTTCTTATGGCTTCCCCCTTTAAGGGGCCAACCATATCCAGCCCCTGCATGAGCGACCAAGTTATGGGGATTGTTTGGAGAAGCGGTAGGGGCATATGACTCGATTGGCGAAGAGCTGGCAACCGGCGCAATGTTGGACAAGGTCATGTCGTCTGCTCGGACGTCGGCCAATAGAAGCCTGTGCGGAAGGCTTTCTTGACTAGCACTCGAGCAGCTGCATGGTGTCCTTGATCCGGCATGGATTTCAGCCAAGAGTTGCCGCCCCTCCTCTTCGGAGATGCACCTTTGGAGCACTCCAGTCGCGCTTTTCTTATAGAGTTCCCCTTCATGGACTTTGCAAGATTTAGAACGCCAGACTATGCAGCGTGCTTCATTTTGGTCTTCGGGTAGCTCCTGCCTATTTAGGTAGGCCAAGAAAGGCTCGGTCCACGGGGCAATAACAGCCATGATTTCGTGGGCTGAGGATGTTATTTCGGTGGCAGAGCCTCCGATTGTGTCTTATGGTTCGATATCTGGGGGTGTGTTCGGGTCCGAGCTGGTATTGCCGGACTCCCCTTCCCATACTACGGATGGCTTGAACAGCCTTTCCAGGAATATGTTAGGTGGGACAGGGTCGCGTTTGGCGACGATGCGGGCGAGAACATCCGCCGCTTGATTATTTTCTCGAGCCACATGGTGGAACTCGAGCCCCTCGAACCGCGCTGACATTTTTAGGACGGCATTACGGTAGGCCGCCATTTTCGGATCCTTGGCATCGAAGTCTCCGTTTATTTGTGAGATTGCGAGGTTCGAATCCCCTCGCACTTCCAGGCGTTGGATGCCCATAGAGACTGCCATCCGAAGACCATGCTACAGAGGCTCATATTCGGCTGCATTGTTGGAGTCTGTATATAATATCTGGAGGACGTACTGGACCGTGTCTCCGGTGGGGGATGTCAGGACTACACCTGGTCCCAATCCGGCCAGCATTTTAGAGCCGTCAAAGTGCATGATCCAGTTGGAGCATGCGCCGTACTCTTTAGGGAGTTCGGCTTCCGTCCATTCAGCGACAAAGTCGGCCAAGATGCTGCGACTTGATGGCCCGCCGTGGTTTGTACATTATGTCGAATGGAAGGAGCTCGATGGCCCATTTAGCAATCCGGCCCGTAGCGTCACGGTTGTTTATTATGTCATTGAGTGGTACTTCGGAGGCTACTGTGATCGAACACTCTTGAAAGTAGTGTCGCAGCTTCCGGGATACCATGAAGACCGCGTATGCTATTTTTTGATAGTGTGGGTATCGGGACTGTGGATACGTAATAACCCGGCTTTTGGAGCGGGAATTTGTATCCGTCAACCTCTCGTTCGACGATGAGTACTGCGCTTACAACTTGGTGTGTTGCCGCTATGTATAATAGCATAGGCTCGCCGGTGTTCGGTATTAGGACTGGATTACTGGCGGTAAGGTCTTTATTTCATCGAGTCCGGCCGCGGCTGCATCCGTCCACACGAAGTGTTCGGTGCGCCGCAGGAGGCGGTAAAGAGGCAATGCCTTTTCTCCTAGCCTGGAGATAAAGCGGCTCAAAGCGGCCACGCATCCGGCTAGCTTCTGGATGTGCTTGAGGTCTGTTGGTATAGCCAACTGGGACATAGCTCGGATTTTTGCCGGGTTCGCTTCAATTCCTCTATTGGAAAGAATGAAGCCCAACAGTTTCCCCGTTGGGACGCCGAAGACACATTTTTTCGGATTCAACTTAATGTTGTATGTCCGGAGGTTATCGAATGTGAGCCTCAAGTCATCTATCAAGGTTTCGACGTGTCTAGTTTTTATGACCACGTCGTCCACATATGCTTCCACTGTTTTGCCCATTTGTTTTTCTAGGCATGTTTGAATCATGCGTTGATAGGTTGCGCCGGCATTCTTGAGCCCGAAGGGCATAGTGTTGAAGCAAAAAGGGCCAGATGGCGTTATAAAAGTTGTTGCAGCTTGGTCAGACTCTGTCATCTTTATTTGATGGTATCCAGAGTATGCGTCGAGAAAACATAGTGAGTCGTGGTTCATTTGTGGCATCGATGATTTGATCGATGCGAGGAGAAAAGGATCCTTGGGGCAAGCCTTGTTGAGGTCTTTGAAGTCGGCGCATAGGCGCCAGGATTTTTCCTTCTTTGGTACCATCACCAAATTTGCCGGTAATCCGGATGTTTGATATCTCTGATGAATCTGGCCTCGAGTAGCTTGGCTAACTCTTCCCCCATTGCCTGTCGTTTGGGTTCTGAGAATCGCCTTAGGGTCTGCTTGAATGGTTTATATCCTTTTAGAATATTGAGGCTGTGTTCGGCTAGTCTGCGTGGGATGCCTGGCATGTCCGATGGGTGTCAGGCGAAAATGTCCCAATTCTCGCGTAAGAAATCTCGTAGTGCAGCGTCAATCACGGGGCTCAGCTATGTCCCGATGGAAGCTGTCTTCGTGGGGTCCATTGGATGGACCTGGAATTTGACTATCTGTCTGCATGTTTAAATTAGGTGGACTTGGGTCGCTTGTCTAGTATCACGTCGTCCCTATCCATGGTGGCCCGCAGTGTTGTTAACTCTTCGGCTGCTAGGGTTTCAGATAATGCTTCCAATGCTAGAGCTGCGGTTTATTTTCGGCGCGAAGTGCAACGTCCGGATCACTAGCTAGAGTGATGATTCCATTGGGTCCGGGCATTTTAAGCTTCATGTACCCATAATGGGGTACAGCTTGAAAGCTTGTAAACGCGTCCCGCCCTAGAAGGGCGTGGTATCCGCTGCTAAAAGGAGCCACCTGGAATGTGATTTCCTCGGACCTATAATTCTCCGGGGTGCCGAATACCACATCGAGTGTGATTTTTCCCGCACACCGCGCTTCCCGAGTAGGGATAATTCCCCTGAAGGTCGTGCCGCTTTGTTCAATGCGGCTTTTATCAATCTCCATCTTGCTGAGTGTTTCTTCATAAATCAGATTTAATCCGCTTCCGCCGTCCATGAGTACTTTAGTGAGCCGAAAGCCATCTATGATCGTACTAAGGACTAGAGCGGCTGGTGCCCGGACAGCCTGAAATCGAGGTTCATCACTGGCATTAAAAGTTATAGCAGTGTTGTTCCAAGGGTTTATTTTTGCCACATGGTAAATTTCAGCGGAGCTTCGACGAGCTCACTTGCGCCTATTGTTCGAGGCGACAGTCTCGAAGACTGTTAGTACCGTATTGTGTTCGCTGGCAGGATGTTGTTCCGCTTTATGGCCCACAAGAAGATCATCGCCACTTTTTGCCACCTGCCGGAGTATCCAACATGCCTTAAGGCTATGAGTAGGTGTTGTATCCGAGTCTTGTGGAGCTTACATGGCCCGTCGAGCCATTCTTCCAATCTGGATCCCATACAGGGTGGGCTTTGATTTTTTGGGGGTTGTTTCGGACGACTTACGAGAGTTCGTCCGTTTAGTTCGGACAAAGGTTTTGGTGAGAGCGGTACTATCCCAAAATTCTGTTTGGGTCTTCCAAGCGCTCTCCATCGCACAGTACTTCCGTACTATGGTTGCCAATTCCATGAAGCGTACTATGTCGCGGTGGCTTATAGCATTGAGGAGTCCCTCGTCCGTGCAGTTTTTGCAGAAAAGTGAGACCATGTTCTCTTCGCGGCAGTCCTTGACCTTGTTAAGCGCAAGGAGGAATCTGGCCCAGTAGCGATGTACGGTTTCCTGGGGCTCTTGTCTGATGCGGGAGAGACATTTTAGATCCAGTTTAGAGTCCGGATTTTGATCTGATCTAACGCCCAAGGGCGCGGGCGGTCCCGAGCTCAACAGCTCAGAATCCGGAGTGCCCAATTTCTTCGGCCCAATGCCCGATTCTAAGTCTGGGACCTGGGTCAGGTTTTCCTTTGAGCAGGTCTTTCGCTCAAGGAGTTCGGTGATCCGAACATAAATTGTCCTCAAAGTTGAGGGGCAGTCCGCGTGTGGTTCCTCCACTATTGCTATCTCATGGGTGGCCGGCAGGGACCCGATGTCCCTTTGGTTGGGTTTAAGCCCAACCCGGTCGTAGTCTGTAGCGACTCCCAGAGCGGCGATGCGATCCAAGAGTTCGTTAAGGGAGGAGAGCTCCATTGGATCCATCTGTTCTGCAAGTTCCGAACTGACGCGAAGGTTATGATTGATGACCCGAGAAGTCATCATCGGCGCCATCACTGATGGGGCGACCATGATAAAGCCGCCGAGCCGGAGCGTCTGGCCTACAGCCAGAGCCCCCTCCGAGGTAATGTCGTCCTTGACAATAAGACGAGCCATCGAGCCTTGTGGCGACGTCACAGAGGAACTCTCAATGAAAGCACGTCAAAACCGGCGAATCTCGGGTAGGGGGTCCCGATCTGTGCGTCAAGGCTGATGGTAACAGGAAGCAAGGGACACAGATGTTTACCCAGGTTCGGGCCCTCTCGATGGAGGTAAAACCCTACTTCCTGCTTGATTAATATTGATGATATGGGTAGTACAAGAGTAGATCTACCACGAGATGTAGAGGCTAAACCCTAAGAGCTAGCCTATGATGGTATGATTGTAATTGTGATCGGCCTTCTAAGGACCACCCTCTCCAGTTTATATAGACACCGGAGAGGGCTAGGGTTTACATGGAGTCAGTTACAAGGAAGGAAATATAATATCCGGATCGCCAAGCTTGCCTTCCACGCCAAGGAAAGTACCATCCGGACACGGGCCGAAGTCTTGAGTCTTGTATCTTCACGCTTCAATAGTCCGGAAGTTGTACACAGTCCAGCTGTCCGGATACCCCCTAATCCAGGACTCCCTCACTCCCCCTAGATGGGGAGAGGTTCGCCCTCTGGTCCTTGGCCTTCATGGCGATGATGGCCCCTCCGTGATCCTCCCCCATGGCCTCCGGTGATGATGGCCCCCTCCGGCAGGGTGCCAGAGAGGGCCTAGATTGATTTCTCGTGGCTACAGAGGCTTCCGGCATTGGAAATTCCGATCTAGGTTATTTTCTGGGGGTTTCTGTATTTATAGGAATTTTTGGCGTTGGTTCCGAGTCGTCCATGAGGCAGGGGGCCACGCCCAGGGGGTGGGCGCGCCCCCACCCTCATGGACAACTTGGGACTCTTCTGGCCCAACTCTTTTGCTCCAGGGGCTTCTTTTGGTCCATAAAAAATCAACAAAAATTGGCACGTCAATTGGACTCCGTTTGGTATTCCTTTTCTGTAAAACTCAAAAACAAGGAAAAAATAGAAACTGGCACTAGGCTCTAGGTTAGTAGGTTAGGCCCAAAAATCATATAAAATAGCATATAAAAGAATATAAAACATCTAAGATGGATAATATAATAGCATGGATACTTCATAAATTATAGATACGTTGGAGACGTATCATGCATCGGGGGATAAGTCCCGTTGCGGTGGAAGAGAAGGTCGTGTGAGCGGCCCCGGCAAAGAGGACGACGGTGTCGATGAAGCAAGAGGACGCGATGCAAGGCTCTTGGACCGTCGCCGTGGATGAGAAACGTCCATCTCTAGCAGTGGACGATGCGGTCTTGGTAGGCGCTCCGGCATGGTGGAGGACGGTGGCGATGGATGGGGTGGAGGACGGCGGCGATGTATGGGGTGGCGGCCGGAGGAGGCTGGTGTGGGGATGGTGTTCTAGTGCGGATGGTGTATGAATGGGAAAATGGAGGGAGAGGTACGGGGAACCATGTTTTTGGGACGCGCCTGTCTGAAATATGGGAAAGTTACGAACTTAGCCCCCGTTTAAAATTTGGACGTCTCGTCGGTTGGTGATAGGATGGTAATCTCACATCTCGCCAATATTTGCCCAAAGCAATTCCAGGCGAGGATAGGTTGTTTTGGCGCCCACGTTGGATGAACGGGGCTGACAGGTAGGGCGGTTGTGTAATGTCTAAGTGAAGTTACAAACCTGCCCCTATTGAAAATATTTGCCTACATCGATTTCGGCCGAGTCGAGTTTGTTTTGCTGCCCACCGTGTATGAATGGAGAAATGGAGGGAGAAACAGAGGTCTTTCGGACGAGCTTGAATCAAATGTGTTTTGTCCCATGTTTGGCGCCCACCGTGTCGGAATGGGCTCAGAGGTGGTCGTGTCACGTCTAATTGAAGTTACTAACCTACCCCTATTGAAAGCAGTGGAAATCGGGCCGATGGATTGTCCGTGTAATGGGTAGACAGTAATTTCCATCTCCCAAACACTTGGCTGCGGGCAGTCGACGTGGGAGTGGACATTTTGCCACTTTTTTCGAATTTTTGGACAATAAGCATCCATGTTTACCCTGGCAACTAAATTCGAATCCATTTTGTATTCCTATATGAATCTTTATAAATCATTCTATGTGTTTTTATATATCTTCAAAAGCACGACAAAGATGTATTCCTCTATCATATATGAATATGATTTACAAATGTCGATACTCAAATTCAGAAGCTAGAATCCAGTTTAAGGTGAATTCGAATATTTGGAACACTTTATGTCCAACTCAAATGTCACACGCATCATAATGTGTACTCCCATTTAGATATGTACATGAGTGATGTATCAAGATTCAAATACCGAGTCAATCAACCAAGAATGTACATAACTAACAGACATGTAAACACTTATAGAGTATATGGGTCAATAATATCAACTAACATACATAAGCCAGGCCGCTATACTTTTTTTGCTAGAACAACATCCTTTTTTAGCGAAGCTACTACATCATCTTGGCCCTTGGTCCATCTATACTACTATTATTGCTGAATGCACATTCAGCTCGATTGGCATATTTGTAGGTCTAGCACAACAATCAAAATGAAATGTCTCCGAGTCTTATCAATTAATACAGACTTGTGCTCAAATAAAATTACAAACCAAAAAACAAAAAACAATCATTACATGATCTCTAAAACAAATGGTTTGATTGATTACATGAACAAACAATACCAAGGTTATTCAATGATGGAAAGAACATTTCACCTATGATTTACCAAGTGGGAATTTAATTTCCTTTTTTCCTTCAGGACCTTAACAATGCGGTCAGTATCATCTTGCTTTGTTTCGAAATCCACCAAATATTTAATGGTTGTCTTGAGTATTGCTTGTGATTGTGTTGTTTGCTTCCTCAGCATGTCAACTTCATCTCCAAGTGCAGAAGCAGAATCTCTTTCTACCACTAGTTTAGCCTCTAGAACATTAGCAGTTGGCAATTCATGATGCACGATTGGGCCGGTGCCACTACTGTGGGATGATACAACGTCCATGGGGACCTCACTCTTTGATCTTGGGCTAACCTATTTTGCCATTAAAGTTCCGATTGGATTCTAAAAAGTTGAAGTTAGCAAAACATCTCAACTGGGAGTTATAACAGCAAACTAGTTAAACAAACAAGGAATTAAAGAGTTTCAATTGGATGCTGAAAAGTAGTTATTAACATCATTGTAACTGGTTGTTGCAGCAGTAAAGCAGTTAAACAAACAAGTTTTGCAAAAGGTACCTGTTGTGGCATTGGAGTTTCTCTTGGATCCTGAAAAGTTGAGTAGCCAAGAACGTGATTAGAGCAACGGTTGCAGCAAAGCAGCGATTAAACAAACAAGTTTTGCAAAAGGAACCTGTTGTGGCATTGGAGTTTCTCTTGGATCCTGAAAAGTTGAGTAGTCAGTAACTTGATTAGAGCAACAAGTTACAACAGCAAACCTGTTACACAAATATATTTTTGAAAATGTACCTACTGTGCAATTGGACTTCCAATTCGATCCTGAAAACTTGAAGTTGGTAAGATGATTACAACAACAAGTTACAGCAGCAAACCAGGTAAACAAGGAAGTTTATGAAAACCTACCTGTTGTGCCAAAGGAGTTTCAGTTGGATCCTGCAAACTAGAATGCTAGCAATCAATAAATAAAGTTTTGCAAGAGCCATAAGAAACTAACATCAAACTAGTAAAACTAACCGGTTTTGGTAACGTATTTAATTACACATGAAGTAGTAAAACTAACAAGTTCTTGGCAACTTATTAAAGTAACAAGTCGGTACCGTTTACAAGCAACGCATACATCTGCAAATTTCTTTGATGGAAGCAAAATGATTCCAACACATATATAAGTTAAAAAGACGGTGTCCCCCATATAAACCTGACAGTTGTCTATCTATGAACATGCAAACATTACTAGTGCTACAAGTGATAACAACAAACCATTTAAACAAACAGGGTATCAGAACGTAAATTACACGTGAATTCTGCTGCACCACAGAAGTACATATGACCAGCTATCTACATGCTTAAGTAGCTATTTAAGTTCGTGCAAACAGTAATTCTTAACAAGAAGTATCAAACACATAGATAGGTGCAGTCTATAATAGGATTAACAGGCTATGGCATTATGTAATCAGTACCAAACTAAATTAAGCCAGGCAACGTAATTGAACAATTTTGCAGTAAGTGGCTAACTAAAATTCTGAGAAGCAGGTAACTGAACTTACGCTAGCTCTTTATACAGGCACACTGCAACTTCTTTTTCGCTTACAAGGTTCTATGAAGGATTCCATGGCATCAATTGCTTGGATACGCAGTCCCAATACTTCTTTCTTCCCACACTGCATTGGTAAGTCAAATGGTTAATCTGGTAAGATGGTGCGTCCTTGATCTGTTATATGAGGACGTGTAGTCAGACTAGATGTAGCCACACACATCACAATCGGCTTTTCATCAGTATATTTCATGCGATTACATTTGGCATATCGAGATCTAAGCAATCTACAATAGGATGAAAAGACTGGCATCCTTCACATTATTGGTGAACTCAGTTCATAGTAACAAGCAATCCAACCATTCTGTGGGTAAATGAAAAGCGCCACTAGAATATTTTTCACTACCCCAATCATACACACAAAAAGGGGCGACGCCACCATAGGGGCTGGTATGGGCGGCCGCCTCGGGTGGCCGGAAAGTGTGCACCTAGTTTGAGTCGTCCAGGTTGGCCCAGGCTAGTTTTGTTCGGCCCAACGCACAAGCATGCAATGTAAAAAATGTTTCAATTTGGATGGGCCAATAACATAAGTGCAAGGCAGGCCCTATAGCAGGCTCGTGGCCCAAACGAGCGCCTCCCATATCGATCGATAGCAGGAAAAATCCCAATTCGTTCGCTCCAGCCTCCAGTCTGGTTCGCTCCTAACCTAGCCGCCGCTGGATAGACCGACACAACACTTCCTCGCGCCCTCGTTGGAGGGCGGTCGTCAGGCTTCAATCGAACGGAAGGACAAGAAGATGAAGATCCAACCTTGTGTGTAGCCTGCGTGGGAGGCAGCGGCGGCAACACGGGCATAGCATCGAGCTTGCGCAATCGGACAGTCGCAGCTTGCAATAGTAGCATGCGCAATGAGCAGGTACATCACATCCCTGATTATATCTAATTCAACTGGTCAATTTCTGGCCAATAGTTAAAGCTGACGGTGTTGTAAAACTGCTTGTATGTAGGGAATCTATGAGAAAATGAAACCAATTTCTGCTTATTTTATAACTCCCCCAATCAATACTGAACTGACTAAATCTGATGTATCTAATCAAGTTTCCGGTGCAAACATACAAGCTCATGTTGTTCTTAAGCCTGAAGTGTCTAATGAACAGACTGCTAATGAAGGATTTGATGCAAACATTTTACATGCTCCTAGTGATGAACATATAGTGTCTAATGAGGAATCTAATACAAGCATTTTGCAAGCTCCCATTGAAGGATTTAGTGTCTAATGAAGATCTGCTGTGTTGAGAGAGAGAGAGATAGATATTTGCAGGCATTGATGACAAGCAAATTATAGTACATTTTCAGGGCTTGAGGAAACGTCGAGGCCATCTACCAGAAAGTCCCCATATCATGACAACTTAGCATAAATACTTTTCTAATCTGTTGTTTGAAACTATTGGCATACATGTGCATGATAGATATATTGATATGCAGTTTGCACACTGGTTATAGGTGCAATTACACTTCGATATTTTCAGCCAGAGAACGCATAATTCAAGCAGGCTCAGACCATGTTAGTAGTCCTTGTACACCATGTTGCATTTTGTGTTTTTTTGTGTTTGCATCATTTAGTGTTTTATAATCTGAACTACTTTGGATCATTAGCTGGTATCCAAAGTGCATGTAGCTTCACATTTCTCAAGTTATGTTGATTTCCAGAGTGCAAGTGCCTTCACATTTTTAAGTTAAATGTTCGCCCCTGGTAATTTGAATTTGTGGATCTTCCACTGCACACAAATCATACACGCATGCCAGTATGAATTAAATGAAATGCAGGGACTTACGCTAGCTCGTTGTACAGGCTCACTGCAGCTCTGCTTGCGCTTGGGATGTTCCATGTACAAGTCCATGTTACCACTTTCTTGGATGTGCAGGCCTTGTGCTCCTTGCATCCCCCTCTGCATTTTTGACACAACGAATGGTTGATCAAATAAGAGGAATCAACCTTGTTGTTGTACCGGAGGACAGATTCTTACAAGGTTATACGAGTGTGCAGGATGTGTACCAGATCCCGTAGCGCCGTCATGCTTCGCTAAAAAATGGTTTTGCTTGTTTCAGATGATATCTCCAGAAGAAATAAGAGTTAAAGTCAGAGTTGCATAGGCGTGTAAGCTAAGAGAGCAGTGAAAGGATATCCAAACATCGTTGGAACAGTGCACAAGGGAGTGATGTGTGGATACCTAGTTCGGGCCGGCGTTTGGGCATGCTCGCCTAGCTAGAGTGCGGGTCACTTCAGAGCCATTGAGGGTGATGCACTGGCGTTGGCTGGCCGCGCACGGATGCAGATCTTGTGTGGCAGCGGAGCGCTATGATGCGGTGGATGAGACCGTTGGTGAAGCCCCAACGGCCTCGGGGGGGTGTAGGTGCGACGATATGCTCGGTGAAGTAGCCCCGGTGAGGTGGGAGACGACATCGGTGAAGCGCACCTGCTGCGGTGGAAGTCGGTGTCTGTGAGGCACGTCGGATGCGGCGGCCAACGTTGTCGGTGGACCACCCGGTGCGGTGGATGAGGGCGTAGATGAGGTAGCTCCGGTGCGGTGGTGAAGCGCGACCGCCGTCTTCGTCGTCGTCGTCCGACACAGAGGTGGGGAAAGAGACGAGATGAGGGGTGATTCGAACTTTGCCTGGGTTGGCAGCGAATTGGGGATTTGAGCAATCTAGGCGCAGAAGGGGACGGTGGAGAAGGGAGATTTTGCAGGGCTAGAATTGGGGCCGCCAGATATTTCAATCTGAAATGTGGAAGCACGAACTTATTTTATCGTCATCCTTTTTTGGGGGGGAGGGGGGAGGGAGGGAGGAGGTGGGTGGTTGGGTGCTAAGCGTCCGTACGACACACCCGACCACCACGACACGACCCTGGTCTGCCCTGTGCGCCTACATTTGAGAGGAGATTTGAGAATGCAAATGACTCTTCTTTCAGTTGCAAAAGAATCTGTATGTATTACCATGCCCGTGTTTTCCTTGCAAATAATTAGTCATTCAAAACGAGATACTATAAAGTAATTAATGAGGAGTTATTTGAAAAAAACGAAACGGTATCCATGCTAACGTGGATTAGAGTGTGTGTCACATAATTAGTTATTTGAATTAGAGTGTGTGTCACATAGCGATCTCCAATTCTAATGTGGATTTCGCATTTCACTGTATCCAATGCTACTTTTTTAATACAAATTCATATGTATATGATGAACACCATGGTAGTGAGAAAACTTTTGGATGGATTCAAACATATGACTTACAAAAATAGCACAACAATCAAGTCAATGTCAACTTTTCCAAACCTAGTATGGCACAAATTCGAAATAATTACCCATATGCATGGTCCTCATTCCAAATCCTACAATGTACACCGAATTGAAACATCGATATTAATTCTAGTGCTATCTACATTCAAATGTTGTTTTTAGCCCCCCCCCCCTGGCACACACGCTACATAGTTCCTGTATCGGTCAATCTTCCTCTCCTAACCACCTTAGGAAGCTATCGGTTTCGATCTCTAACTCTCTCAACTATACAACCCCCTTTTTCCACTCTGTTGCCAAATGTATTTACCTCACACACATGCCATTGCACCCCATGCCGAGCTCTCTCTCTCTCTCTCCCTCCCACCCTCTCTCGCTAGATACATGCATTGCCTATCTAGCCCCCAACCTCTCGTGCGCACGCATGCACGTTGTCTATCGAGGTCACTCCCTCGAGACCGTCTCACTCTTTCTTTCGCACGGCGGGCCACACTCGCTCAATCTCGCTCTATTTATCTGAGTCTCGATTAACCTCATTTTCTTTCACACACAAATGATATATCTCCCTGTTCAGGCCTCGATCGACACACTTTATACTCTCTCACGCAGATTGTCTATCTAGGTCTGTCCATCCAAGCCGCCCCCACTCTTTCGACCTCATCGAGGGCCACGCTCGCTCAATTTCTCTCTCTCCCTCCCTCCCTCTCTCTCTCTCTGTCTCTCTTTGTATGTCTTGATTGACCTCGCTCTTTCTCGGACACAAACAATATATCTTCATGTTTGAGCCCAATTCGACATATTCATATTGTATACTCTCTCACGCACATTGTCTATATAGGTCACTCTCTCCAACCCGTATCACTCTTTCGATCGCATGACGACCCACACTCGCTCAATCTCGCTCCCTTTATATATGTAATTGATTGACCTTGCTTCCTCCCACGCACAAAATATATCTACATGTCTGTGACTGGATCATCTCTCAAGCTCTATCTCCCAAAATCTCAATCGGAAAATATCTCTCCAGAGCATATATATCTTTTCAATGAAGTAATATCGTGAGGGAAAGGTGAAAAGAACCCCCAGTGGGTAGTGAAATAGAACGTGAAACCGTGCTGAGCTCCCAAGCAGTGGGAGGGGAAAGTGATCTCTGACCGCGTGCCTGTTGAAGAATGAGCCGGCGACTCATAGGCAGTGTTGGACCACACTCACTTTGTCTCTCTACCTATATGTCTCTCGATTGACCTTGCTTTCTCATGCTGTATCTTCCACACATTGAAGCTACCTCTCCATCCCTCGCAAGGCCGAAGCTATTTATATTGCGAGGGGGACTACAACCTTCGATTAATTTGTGTAGGCATTTATTCCGGTGGTAGATTATATTTTCGTAGCATTCGGCCCACAACTACTCCAAACACCGTTGCAACCCCCGCACCTCCCCCAATTGACTTCCCTCTGGCTCGGTCAACGCTCTCTTGCACGTCCTTTCTCGCCTTCAACGTTGCACCATGGTATTATTGCAAAAAACTCTGATAATTACAAATAACCTACAAAACTACACACCGATAGTCCACTTGGAATGGAACAAATTTCGACCCACAAATTAAAGTGCCACAAACTACACACCGAGGGAACCACCTATCATGAAACAAATTTGGACCCATATACAAATTAAAAAATGAAGGACGAGGATCGAACATGCGACCAGGGCCTTCAAGCCGCACATCAATAGGCAACATACGTAGAACATCAATGTTTGTTGTACCCCCCTTTGTTCATATAATGTTTTCATATTACCTCAGCCTATTTAATGGATAACATGTAATATTATTTTTAGTACATTAGTGGGACCGGCTCGTTAGCATGTACTATTCTCCTTCACTTACTGGTGGGTTCCATGTGTGCTCTCTCTCTCCTCCCCTTCTGTGTTTAGACGCACGGACAAGCATGAAGAACTCGCAGGCGATGTTGCCGTTGACCATATCTGGACGCGTTCACAAGTTACGGCACCAGTTTCACGTACTATACTAGTAGTACTAGTCAATGTGTACGTGCAATGCACGTTAATTTGGAAGTATATTAAGTGCATGCGGATATTAAGTAGGATATTATTTGCGTGTTATTATGTGATTAGCACTATTTTTGGCATGAAATTAACTGCACGCTAAACGTGTTGAGCGCTCGACATTGAAGCAATCTAGGTCGTTGGATGAGAAGGAATACATGTGGCTTGATGACGTTTTATATTTAATTTGATACGGCTCTAGTAGAATATTCAATCGATCAAAACATAGATTTCATTCAGTCTGATTCCGACTTTTCATTCATACGAAGATCGATCTAAAATAAACGAAAATGATAAACGTTCGGATTTTAAGCATGGCAATCCGAACGTTTTTCAAGGCAAATTTAGATTACGTGGCGGCGGTGGCCTCTTGCGGTGGGAAGTGGCCCCTGCCGCTGCGTTTCTCGTGTCGCCGGGCCATCGACCGATGGCGACAGCGGCGTCTTTGCGCCGTTGTTGGCATAATCACGACGCGTTGGCCCTAGCTTCAAGGAAGGCCACAATGTTCTGGATTTCGGTCTCCAGGAGTGAGTCAACTGGCGGGAGGAGGCGACTGGCGTTGGTGCAAGGAAGCGGTTGACGGCGGCCATCCATGCCGCTGAGGGGGGCACTAGCACCCGCGCAGGGACAGGCGCTGGCAACGGTGCAGCAAAGACATTCGTGTGCACGCGCAGGCGCATGCGCTGGCAGGTGCACGGGCACCGGCACGGGCGTGCATGTCAGTGCACGTGCAGGCGCATGAGCTGGCAGGTGCACGGGCGCGTGAAAGTTAGCGGAGATCTCGTGGAATCCCGTGGCATCAAGCTCCGGCTGGGTGTCTTCCTCAGGAAACTGGAAGACTAAGGGCAGACCATCGTGATGCGGCATGGTGTACGTTTAGGTCAGGCTGGTTGGAGGTAGACGATAGGAGAATCGGAGAGGAAGATAGAAGATTGTAGCGATACCGGGTAGTGCGGGGTTGATTTTAAACTGTGGCGCCGACGACATTAAAAGTGAGAGCAGTTGGGACGAAGGTGGGCGGCGGAGCCTGGTCAAAGGTGAGCCCACGTAGCGGTCTGCTCGCACGCCGGCGCAGCGGTCTGCTCGCACGCCTCCTGTCGACTCACACGCTTTCTCGGACGGCACCTGCCAATGAGAAGTGGGACTCGTGGCGGCACGTAAACGCCCACGGTGTCAATAGTGAAAGCTTTCGCCTTAACATGACAGGTCTTTGTTCCAAAATACCTTGGCTCTTCATTTGTGCAACTTGTCATAAGCAGCTTGTCTCAAATTGAAGAAAAAAATTACGGAAGAATATTTGTGCCATATCACGTGACCATGCTCAGTTTCATGAATATCTGGTCACTTTTGGATTTTCTGAAATTTAAAATCCAGGATTTGAAACAATATCATAACCTGCATCATGCAATAAATTTTCAAGTGATACATCTGTCCTGTTGTATTTCTTAAGAAAGGATTTGGTCAAACATTTTTCTTAGTTAGACTTCAGACAAGGTATATATGCAGAGTAAAACAATAATCTGTCCGTACCAGTGCATTGCTTGATATATTAACTCTTTTTTTAGGGGTCCCTGATATATTAACTCAAGTACTAGGCACGAACAAACGGGCTCAATTCTGTGCTCATCCTGGTGTAGTAGTAGTAGTACTACTAGGCAATGCAGTTGACGGGTGACCTTGGGGAGCAGCAACCGAGGGATTAAATCGTGCTTGGCACGGTAGGTAATGTTGTCTAGTTACTAAATCATCCCTCCATTGTTCATCGGTAGACATTATGGACCGGGGACATGAGGGGAATTTCCTAGGGATGGTATTCTGGCCGCCAGATATTTCAACTTGAAACACGGAGGCTCGACTTGTTGGGGTTGGCTAATGCGCATACCACGCACGCCACCAGAAGGACACGGGCCCGGATTTTTTTCCAGGATCAACACGAGCCAAGGTCTGGCTGGACGCCATTGGGTACCATTCGAGAATATGAAAGGAATCTTTTAAATTGCGGAACGAATCTATGTGTATTACAATGCCCGTATTTTTCATGCAAATAGTAATCTCGACGTGGTAATTGATTTATGACGAGTTCTTGAATTAGAGTGAGTTTGTGATATAGTGATATCAACGTAGATTTCCCGTATTTTTCATGTAAATAGTAATCTCGACGTGGTAATTGATTTATGACGAGTTCTTGAATTAGAGTGAGTTTGTGATATAGTGATATCAACGTAGATTTCACATTTCATGGTATCCCTAGTAAGTTTTTCATTGCAAATTAAAATTTAAAAGATGAACAATATGGTGGTTAGAAAACTTTGTATGTATCAAGCATATGACAACACACACACACAACCACACACACACACAACAACAACAACAACAACAACAACAACAACAACAACAACAACAACAACAACAACAACAACAACAACAACAACAACAACAACAACAACAACAACAACAACAACAACAACAACAACAACAACAACAACAACAACAACAACAACAACAACAACAACAACAACAACAACAACAACAATAACAACAACAACAACAACAACAACAACAACAACAACAACAACAACAACAACAACAACAACAACAACAACAACAACAACAACAACAACAACAACAACAACAACTATAGTGCATCTATTTTTCCAAACCATGCATGTATGACACGAATTCAAAAATAATCCTTCCCTTCCTAAATATTAGTCTTTAGAGATTTCAAAAAGTGACAACATAAGGAGCAAAATGAGTGAATCTACACTCTAAAATATGTCTATATACATCCGTATGTGCCAGACCATTTGAAATCTCTAAAAATACTAATATTTAGGAACAAAGGGAGTAAAATGTAAGACATGCATGGTCCTCAATTCAATATTTAAAATGAACAGGAAACTGAAACATGAATATTAAGTCTAGTACTACAATACATGCAAATGTTGTGTTTAGGCGGAGCTATGTAGATTGTCGGGGGTTAACCCCTCGACCTTAGATAAATTTGTGAAGCTCTGTTTAGGATTGTTTAGATTATATTTGTCCCCACCCTAGCTCCCAAACACCGATTGGTAGTTCACCCCCTCCTCCCCGAGATAATATCATGTTCCCCAACACCTTAGATGCTATATGCTGATACGAGTTGCTTGGAGCTTGTAGACCTGAGATATAGCACCTCACGTGATGTCTTAATATTTTTACAGGAAACCTTAATGAGTTTGAGAATTGCACACAATTTATACAAAAACTACTCAGATGCCCTTGGATCCCATATCCAACAACCTCGAAGCTCGTATCACCGTAGCATCTAAGATGAAGGAGGACATCATATTCTTCTGTATGTAAGAATATCATGTGCTGCCACACCTTAGATGCTTTGGTGATACAAGCTCTTCGAAGCCGTTGGATTTGTGACCCAACAACTCCTCGGTGGTTCGAATGTTTTTTTGCAGAAAAGCCCCCAAAGAGTTCGGCCACTGCTTAGAAGCACAAAGACTGCTCAAATGCCATTGGATCTCAGATCAAACAACCTCGAAGCTCGTACCACCGTAGCATCCAAGCTGCAAGAGCACTTGATGTTTTCTCGCACGGGAGAATATGAGGTGCTCTCGCACCGTAGATTCTATGGTGATACGAGTTCACGGAGATCTAACGACCCACAGTAGGAGGTTTGAATGTTTTTGCAATATACGACTGAGAGAGTTTGGGAATTGTGCAGAAAGTACAAGTACTACGCATGTGCCATCTAATCACAGATCATACGACCTAGATGCTCGTATCACCGTAGCGGCTAATTAACCAACGGGAAGCACCTAATATGAGCAACGGGGAGCCGTTGGATCCAAGATGCAGTGGCACACACGAGGCCTGAATGTTTTATTTGCAAAAAAACCTTTGGAGAGTTTGGAAATTGCACATAATTACAAAGACTACTCCCAAGCCATTTGATCTCACTTCCAACGATGTAAAAACTCGTATCACCATAGCATCTAAGCTGCGGGGTGGATGTGATATTCTATGCCATTGTCATTTTTGTTCGTAAAATTGCAAAATACGTGTAACTCGTGTCGTTACTTGTCTAACCGCGCAAAGTGTTTGTTCAAAAAAACCATCCAACACTGAAATATCGGAACAACACACGGGGGTCCCACTTGTCATTGATCAAATTTGGACCCAAAACTAGAAAATCGGAAAGACGAGATTCAAACTGGCAACCTGGACTACAAAGCGTAAGTCGATAGCCTGAAACAACAACTGTTGTTGGCTTTGTCCCATAACTTGATTTTATACAGTATTATGTTCAGTAGAGTAGAGGGAGTGCCTCGTCAACACGTGCATGACCGTTGACTCACTTCTTGGTGGGTCCTGTGTCTGCGATCTCTCTCTCCTCTCCATCATCTAACCTTTAGGCCTTGCGGGCACACACGAAGAGCGGCGCTAGCTTGCCGTGGTGTTATTATAACTAAAAAAAATCTTGGAAAATAGAAGAAAGGCCTAAAACAAGAGACGTTGTGGCTGGTTGAGACGGAGCTAACCACACTTATCCTCCGTGCCATGTTAGCATGATGAAGTTGTGTGGCTAGTGGGGTGTTTTTCGACCGAATGGTTGGGTCCCGAGGTCGAACCATAGGTACTACATATGATACAGTATATTTTTACTCGCACATTTTTCCTCCATGCCGAGACGTGCCACACCCTACCGCGCGGTTTCGGGGTCCTCCCGGGTGGTGCACACATATATTCTTCCTTGCCAAGACGTGGGACGCCCTATCGTAGCGCCGAAGCAAGTAAATGAGTCATCAAATCACGAAAGACCACCTTTTCCGCCGAGTACATCAGTGAAGCACAGTGGCTAGCTAGTTGGGCTAGTGCGACCGATTAGCTAGGCCGCCGCCACATTTGTTTTTTCACCCCTTTTTATCTCCTTGCCGGCAGGTAAATTTAAATATCCACCCCGGCCTTGCTCCAGTGTTTAGGTGCGGTAGGAGTTTTAATTTTTTGATTGACGGGAGCAAGCGCGGCAGGATCTTTAATTTTTTGATTGACGGGAGCAGGCGCGGCAGGATCTTTAATTTTTTGATTGACGGGAGCAGGCGCGGCAGCAATTAGTCATGATGACTCCGCCTGTAAAACCCACTGCTCCCTGATGTGAGAAGTCGTCGACTGGTGTTTTCCCATGGTGAAAACCAAAAGATTCCCCGCTCCTCGGCCGGCTCCCTCCGCCTTCCCGTAGATTGCATTGCCTTTCAGCCATTTTGCCCCCTTTGCTTCCTCTCCCCATTGCTTCTACCTGGTGCCATCGCGGCGCAGCAGATCACAGAGTCTGAGGTGAGGCGCCTGACACAGGAGCTCCAGGCCAAGGACGTGGAGCTCTGTGAGCTCAAGAAGGAGAGGAGTGCCATGCTCCCCCGTTATGTGCGGGAGTTCATGGAGCTTCAAAAGCGGTAGGCGTCCACCACAAAGATGCTCGAGGCGTCGGCGGCATTGCTGCAGAAAGCGGGAGATACGATAGGCCGTCAGGGGAGCCGGCTGGAGCACGAGAGGGCCGATCGTGACGAGGTCCAGGATCGCCTCAGCCACTTGGTGGACATGCCACACACGTGTTGCGGCTGCGCGATGCCTACCGTCGTGCCAGCGCGACCATGCCGGTCGTCGAGCTAAACCCGTTCGACCACCCCGTCGACTTCAACGAGCTGCGGCTTCCTGACCTGGTCTCCTTCTTCACCTATATCTCCGAGGAGCTGAGCCATCTCCGCGCGATGGTGGGGGTGGAGCTGGACAAGAAGGGGTTCCAGGCTGCCGTCACCATTGCCGGGCGAATCCTCTCAGGGCTCCGTCACCGGAATCCATTCGTGCCATTGGACGCCGTCTTTGACGAGCTGGCTCCCGTCGACCGGGAGCGGGCTCTGTGGGTGGTTGCACCCTGCATCACCAACGTCGTGCGCCTCGACAAGCAGAGGGACTTTTGTGGTGTTTAGGCGCCCTCTGCATGGGCATGTCCATGTCTCGGCGCAACATGACCGTTGGATCAAACTTAGATGGTGCAAATCAGTCACTGTAGCACAAAGCATGTGGGTGTGTTTGGTTGCATTCTCATCTCAATATAGTTGTTCCCTCTTCGTGTATTTGTGTTAACCTACTAGTGTGGACTCATGCACCCTTCATGCACTCTGCCAAACACCCAAAAGTGAGTCGAGAAGGGAACGTTTTCTCCCATCCCGTTGATACGTCTCCGTCGTATCAAATTTTCCAAACACTTTTGCCCTTGTTTTGGACTCTAACTTGCATGATTTGAATGGAACTAACCCGGACTGACGCTATTTTCAGCAGAATTGCCATGGTGTTATTTATGTGCAGAAACAAAAGTTCTCGAAATGACCTGAAACTCCATGGAGATTATTTTTGGAAAATATAAAAAATATTGGCGAAAGAATCAATGTCTGGGGGCCCACACCCTAGGCACGAGGGTGGGGGCGCGCCCTACCCCCTGCCTCGTGGGCCCCCTGGAGCTCCACCGACCTCAACTCCAACTCCATATATTCGTGTTCGGGGAGAAAAAAATCAGGGAGAAAGAATCATCACGTTTTACGATACGGAGCCGCCACCAAGCCCTAAAATCTCTCGGGAGGGCTGATCTGGAGTCCGTTCGGGGCTCCGGAGAGGGGAATCCGTCGCCATCGTCATCATCAACCATCCTCCATCACCAATTACATGATACTCACCGCCGTGCGTGAGTAATTCTGTCGTAGGCTTGCTGGACGGTGATGAGTTGCATGAGATTTATCATGTAATCAAGTTAGATTTGTTAGGGTTTCATCCCTAGTATCCACTATGTTCTGAGATTGACGTTGCTATGACTTTGCTGTGCTTAATGCTTGTCATTAGGACCCGAGTGCCATGATTTCAGATCTGAACATATTATGTTTTCATTAATATATGTGAGTTCTTGATCCTATCTTGCAAGTCTATAATCACCTACTATGTGTTATGATCCGGCAACCCCGAAGTGACAATAATCGAGAGCACTCCCGGTGATGACCGTAGTTTGAGGAGTTCATGTATTCACTATATGTTAATGCTTTGGTCTGGTACTCTATTAAAAGGAGGCCTTAATACCTTTAGTTTCCATTAGGAACCCGCTGCCACGGGAGGGTAGGACAAAAGATGTCATGCAAGTTCTTTTCCATAAGCACGTATGACTATATTCGGAATACATGCCTACATTACATTGATGAATTGGAGCTAGTTCCGTGTCACCCTATGTTATGCTTGTTACATGATGAACCGCATCTGACATATTTCTCCATCACCGATCCAATGCCTACGAGCTTTTCACATATTGTTCTTCGCTTATTTACTTTTCCGTTGCTACTGTTACAATCACTACCAAACCCAAAAATATTACTTTTGCTACCGTTACCGTTACTTCCATATTACTTTGCTAATAAATTCTTTGTTGCAGATACTAAGTTATCCAGGTGTGCTTGGATTGACAACTCAACTGCTAATACTTGAGAATATTCTTTGGCTCCCCTTGTGTCGAATCAATAAATTTGGGTTGAATACGCTACCCTCGAAAACTGTTGCAATCCCTTATACATGTGGGTTATCAAGACTATTTTCTAGCGCCGTTAGCATAGCTCTATTCTTTGAGTCACTTGGGATTTATATCTGCTGGTCACTATGAAGAACTTGAAAGACGTGAAAACAAAAATTTATCCCTGAACTACGAGGGGAGGTAAGGAACTGCCATCTAGCTCTGCACTTGATTCACCTTCTGTTTTGAGTAAGCTTGCGACACCTAAACCTGCTTCTCCTATTAGTTCTAATATGTCGCATGTTATTGATGATGCCACTTCTGCTATGCATGATACTATGATGAAACTACTTCTAGGCTTGATACTATTGTGCCACTTGGTGAATTTCTTGATGAACAACTTGCTAGGGCTAGAGAGAATGAAATTATTGAAACTGATAATATTGATGAAAGTGATGATGAAGACTCTCCCAATAAATATGAATTACCTGTTGTGCCTGAGGGCTATGTTATGGATGAAGAAACTGCTAGGGACTTTCTTGCTTGCAATGACAGAAGTGATCTTAAGAAATTATTAGCTAAGCTTAAACAAAAAAATCTTAATGCTAGAATGAAATATGATCCTGCTTATGCTACTTCACCTATCTTTGTTAATGATAAGGATTATGAATTCTCTATTGATCCTGATATAATTACTTTGGTGGAGTCTGATCCTTTTTATGGCTATGAATCTGAAACTGTTGTGGCACATCTTACTAAATTAAATGATATAGCCACCCTTTTCACTAATGATGAGAGAACTCGCTACTTTCATATCCTTAAAATATTTACATTCTCATTAAAGGGTGACGCTAAGATATGGTTCAACTCTCTTGATCCTGGTTGTGTGCGTAGTCCCTAGGATATGATTTATTACTTCTCTGCTAAATATTTCCTTGCTCATAAGAAACAAGCTGCTTTAAGGGATATATATAATTTTGTGCAAATTGAAGAAGAGAGTCTCCCAAAAGCTTGGGGGAGGCTTCTCCAATTACTTAATGCTTTGCCTGATCATCCTCTCAAGAAAAATGAAATACTTGATATCTATTATAATGGACTAACCGATGCTTCCAGAGACCACCTGGATAGTTGTGTTGGTTCTGTTTTCATGGAAAGAACACCAGATGAAGTTGAAATTCTATTGAATAATATGTTGAAAAATGAAAATAATTGGAAAAATCCTGAGTCTATTCCTATAAACCAACACCGAAGAAGAGGGGTGTCCTATTTCTCAGTCCTGAAGATATGCAAGAGGCAAAGAAATCTATGAAAGAAAAGGGTATTAAAGCTGAAGATGTTAAGAATTTACCTCCTATTGAAGAAATACATGGTCTTAATTTACCGCCTGTTGAAGAAATTTATGATCGTAATTCATCACCTATTGAAGGAACTCACGGTCTTGATAACCCGACACAGGTAGTAAAGGTAAATTATCTCTATAGATTTGATGAAGGTGATATTCCTCACTATAAGTCTGCTAGACAATGCTTAGATGAGTTTGACAATTTTATTGTTAAACAAGAAAAATTCAATGCTTATTTTGGTAGACAATTAAAACAAAATGCTTATATGATTGAACACTTGGGTGATTATATGTCTAGAGTTAAAGGTGAACTTATACTCATTAGTAAACATGCTTCTATGGTCACCTGTAGCGACCTGACCCAACATCGGTCAAGTCTCTGTGTCTGTACCATCCCAAGATCATGCTGGTACTCACAGTACATCGATAAAGTAATCAAAGTTCAATCACACCTGAATTTTATTACACGATTCTCATATAGAGTCTTTATTACAAGGGAATAAATTCGGCTCAAGGCCAACTCATGAGAAATAAACTACTAGTGCTGCGGAAGTTGCCGAGGTAAGCGAGTCCATCCGACTCAAAGGGCAATCGCCAAGCGCTGAGCGTAGCCTCACTCCTGATCGGAATATATCTACGCAACATAATACGTTGCAGCCATGTAGGTCAGCTTTTGGAATAAGCTGGCAAGTCATGAAGAATAACAATAATAAAGTTACTACCTCTATATGCATTTTGGCTGTGGAGCTCTAAGTTTCATCATTTTTGCGTAAAGCCAATTTTATCCTACTACAGTGGACTTATTTGCAAATTACTACAAATTGTTGGTAGTTATTGAGATGGTTCCGCCAACCAAAATCTCGTTCCCAAATTATTAAGTCATAAACCCTCAAATTAATTCATTAATTTTAGTGTTGAGATATCCGAATACTTCCAAGTTCCAGAGGCTCAAATGTCCGTAACCGGGGACACGGCTAATCGATTAGGTTTAAACTCTGCAGAGGTTTGCGCACTTTCCCCGCAAGAATCATTCCCTCCTTTAAAGTCTTCGCACTTCATGGTGTTTGAAGACGGGACGAATGAAACAGGGTCTTCCAAAGAGTTCTTCTGGCCACTGCCGGTACCCATCCAATCCTACCGTTCGTCTACTTCTCGTAGTACCGCCCAGCCAGCGTCACTACTAGGGTCAACCCAGCCAGAGCCCATAATGGCTTGCGGCTGCACAGTAAGCTTCCGGTCATGGGGCATCCATCCTTCTCTTCGTGGCTGGGTGAAGCTTTCCATGAGGATGTCATGGCGCTTCTCCATGCATCCCGGCCACCTTGGGTGCTCCAGGTGCCCGTCGGCAAATCCTCCACCCAAAGAGTGATTTTCAAGTCCATCTTGATCATTGTAGTCCATGGGTTGTCATCATCATTGACTCTCACATCTTGCTTATGAATTTCACTCATCCCAAATCCCGTCTACGAGCATAGCAAAATAACTACTACGTCCCGGGGTCATGGTAACAAGGGGGATTGGTTCATCCTACCACATGATACTACTCAAGTTTAATGACTTCAAGATTTCACTACTGCATGCATGGTGGGGTGGTGACAACTACTAATGCACAAAAACATAGGTATAGAAATAACATGATCAAAACTTGCCTTCTTGATGATCCTCGTAAGCTAAAGAGTCGTAGTAGCAAGCTTCAAGACTCCGGAAACTCTACCGAGACAAACAATGAACACAATAAGCAAAACAATAGGATCACATAACACAACATAACAAAAATAACATAGCACAACAAAGCAACCAAAACCAAATCCAAAGGAAAACTCAAAGAAAAATCACTCAAAGTTTCCTACTTCAAACAATAGCTAAAAATAGTTTTTATATAACAAAAATTCCTTAATATAACCTAATCATGGTTTTAGGTTAACTTAACAGAAAAGGATTAACTAAGTAACTAGGAGCAAAAGAATTAATTAAATAGCTATTATAAAACTCATTTTAGGCCTAATCCAATTTCTATTAAGAAAATTAATTATAAACCTTTATTAATTATAAATAAAAGTTCATCTAATAGAGTGACAGAAACTAACCTAGAATAACTAATCACAAGTTAAAAATAAATTAATTTACTAATTTATTAATTAGGAAAACAGGAACTAGTCAATTAATTAGGATTAATAGGATTCTGCCTAGAATTAATTATCTATTAATCCTAAAATACCAAAGTTAATTTCTAGGGTTTGGCAATGTCAAAATAAAGTGATGACAAAAGAATCATGCAAAAATAATTTTTCTAACTAAAGTTATAACAGATTTGCTATTCTGACTAAAATAATATTAAAGAATTTTTAATTATTTTTAACATAGCTAAATATATGTTTTTCAGAAACTACATAAAATTTGCAATACAACAAAAAAAGAATCACTCAAAAATATTAAACAGAATAAAAGATATACATTTTTGAAAATTGAAACTATTCGCTAAAACAGAAAATCAAAATAAAAAGAAAAGCCCAATGGGCCTATCATGCACTAGGCGTAGTTTAGTCTAAACGGGCCTAGGGTTAACTAACAACGAACCGGTCTAAACAAAATAAACCTAACTTAAAAAAATAAACCTTTCGGCCGTCCGGTTTTCTAATAAAACATACCTTGGGGGCTTCTAATCCTAACCACACGATTGGGATCGGACGGGGAGGAATTCGAGGGACTCACCGGACTCCGACGGCGGGCGGCGGGCGGCGAAAGTGCTCCGGGCGTTGAGTCGTCGGCGAGCTTGGCGAGACGTCGGGAGGTCTTGAGGAGCTCGGGGAGGGTTCGGTGGTGTCGGGAAGGTCGGGTGCACCAGAGCGGCGACGGCGAGGGTTTTTGGCGGCGGAGGTGAGCTCGGGCTCGGCGTGCTGGGAGAGAGAGGGAGAGGGCTCGGCGAGGCTAAGGGGGAATGGGGTGCGGGGGCTTGGCTTATAGCGGGGCCTCGGCTCCTCTTCGGAAGGGATCGGGCGTCGGGGATCCGGATCCTTGGGATCCGGTGGATCTCGGCGAGGTTCAAGCGTGGGCTAGGGGAAGAAGGCAGGCGGGGCCGCTGGTCGATGAGAGGAGAGAGGAGGGTTGGTCGGGTGGCGGACCACAGGGTTCAGGCGAGGGTGCGAGGAGTTGGCTGGGCAGCTCTCGGTGGTAGCCACAGTGGTGGCCATTTGGGCAGTCTTGAGGGGGTTAGGTGGTGGCTGGGCTGGGTGGCTTTGGTGGCGCCTCAAGACTTTTCTTTTATTTTTTAAATAAAAACAAAACCAAAATAAAACATAAACTATAAATATTTTATATAGGGTATATATATACCAAAATGATGGGGAATATTCCCTTTCATTTGAACATTTTTCCAAAGGCAAAATCCAAACTTTATGAAAATCTATTTTTTCAAATTCAAATAAAATTCAGATTTGAATTCCAATTCTTTTGGCATTGTTTCCTCGATATTTTTGGAGTGTCATGTTTGCTCCTCTCATACTTTTGATCAAGTATTTATCGGGCTTAGTTTTGGAATTGTTTCCCACATGCCAAAGTTTGGAATTCAAATTCAAACTCAAAACTCTCTGAAACTTCAAATGGTATTCAAATTCAAACAGAATGCATAGGATGCTTATCTATAATTGTAAAACATTCCAAATAGGGAAATTTGGGATGTTACAAACCTACCCACCTTAAGATGAATCTAGCCCTCGAGATTCGGGTTGGCTAGCAAATAGGTGCGGATGGTCTCGACGAAGGTCTTCTTCGCGTTCCCAGGTGGCTTCTTCCTCGGTGTGGTGACTCCACAGCACCTTGCAAAACTTGATGACCTTGCTGCGGGTGACTCTGCTTGCGGTCTCGAGAATTTTGACGGGTTTCTCCTTGTAAGTTAAATCCTTTGTCAAGCTGTATGGCCTCTAGGGGCACTGTATCTCTCAACGGAACATCGGCCATGTCGGCATGGCACTTCTTCAGCTGAGAAACGTGGAAGACGTCATGAACTCCGGACAATCCTTCCGGCAATTCCAACTTGTATGCAACTTCTCCACGACGTTCGAGGATTTTGTAGGGGCCAATGAATCGGGGTGCTAACTTTCCCTTGACTCCAAACCTCTTGATTCCACGAAGTGAGAGACACACGAAGATATGCTCGGTCTCCCACTTCATAAGTCACCTCCTTGCGCTTCTTGTCGGCATAACTCTTACATCGTGGTTGTGCTATCTTGAGCCTGTCTCGAATCAGCTTGACTTTCTCTTGGAATCCTTGATAAGATCGGAACCGAGCGGTGATCGATCTCCAACACTATCCCACAGCAATGGTGTTCGCACCTCCTTCCGTATAGAGCTTGAAAGGGCCATCTTCAAACCGGATCGATAACTGTTGTTGTATGAGAACTCTGCGACGGCAAATTATCATCCCAGCTAGACCCATAGTCTAGCACACAAGCTCTCAACATGTCCTCCGTAATCTGATTGACTCTCTCGGTCCATCCATGCATGCGGATGAAAAGTCATCTTGAATTCCAGCCTCGCACTCCAAAGTTTCATGCAATTGCTTCCAAAACTTTGAGGTAAACTGCGTTCCTCTATCGACACGATTTTCCTCGGAACTCCATGCGGACATACGATCCTGGTCATGTATATCTTGGCTAACTTAGCACTGGTATAGGTAGTCTTCACGGGAATGAAGTGAGCTACCTTAGTCAAACGATCAACCACTACCCAGATAGAATCATAACCTGAACGGGTCTGGGTAATCCTGTGATGAAATCCATACCAAGTTTCTCCCATTTCCAATCGGGAATCGGCAAAGGTTGAAGTAACCCTGGCTGGCACGATGTTACGCCTTTACGTTGGCAAACATCGCATCTGACTACGTGCTCGGCAATGTCCTTCTTCATACTGTCCACGAAACTTTGCTTCAAATCCAGGTACATCTTGGTGTTGCGGGGTGAATCGAGTACGGTGAATCATGAGCTTCACGAAGAATTAGCGTCTGAGCTCGGGATCATTGGGCACATAAATACGATCCTCAAACCATATAGTTCCATGTTCATCCTTACGGAATCCTTTAGCTTTTCCTTCCTCCATCTTTTGCTTTATCTCATCGATTTCCTTGTCCGACTTCTGGGCTTCGCGAATCCTTTCGGTCAAGGTGGACTGAACTTCAGAGTTGCAACAAATCCTCTGGAACTATTTCGATCGGAGATCTACCGAGGTCATCGACTAACTCACAGGTAATCCTCCTGCTGTAAGAGTATTCACATAACTCTTACGGCTCAAAGCATCTGCTACCACATTGGCCTTACCGGGGTGGTAATGCAATCTCATGTCGTAGTCCTTTATCAACTCTAGCCATCTCCTCTGCCCGAGGTTCAATTCCTTCTGCGTGAAGATATATTTCAAACTCTTGTGATCTGTATAGACATCACAACGATTTCCAATGAGGAAATGTCTCAGTGTCTTGAGTGCATGCACTATTTGCTAACTCCAAATCATGCGTGGCATAATTCATCTCATGAGGCCGTAGCTGTATGCAGGCATAAGCTACAACCTTACCTTCCTGCATCAATACTCCTCCGAGTCCTTGACGAGAAGCGTCTAATAAACCTGGTATTCCTTATGTATATGCAGCAATATCAACACTGGGCTGTGACCAACCGTTTCTTCAATTCTGAAAACTGGCTTCACATTCCTCGGTCCAAACATACTTGGCTTCCTTCTTCAACAGCTCAGTCATGGGCTTGGCAATCTTCGAGAAGTTCTCAATGAACCTCCGATAATATCCTGCGAGTCCGAAAAGCTGCGGATCTCCTTGATCGAGGTGGGTGATCGCCAATCGGTGACTGATTCAACCTTGGCGGGATCAAGCGCTATTCCTTCTCCTGAAATAACATGTCCGAGGAATCCAACTTCCTTCAACCAAAATTCACATTTGCTGAATTTGGCATACGGTGATGTTCTCGAAGTTTCTCGAACTAGACGCAAATGTTCCTTATGCTCTTCCTCGCTCTTGGAGAAAATCAATATGTCATCGATGAACACCACGACAAACTTGTCCAAATATTCCATGAACACCTTGTTCATCAAGTTCATGAAGTATGCAGGGCATTAGTCAATCCAAATGACATGACGGTATACTCATATAAACCATACCTGGTAGTGAATGCTGTTTTGGGTATATCCTTTTCACGAATCTTCAACTGATGATACCCTGATCGAAGATCGATCTTAGAGAATACCTTGGCTCCAACAAGCTGATCAAACAAGTCATTGATCATCGGTAGAGGGTACTTGTTCTTGATGGTTACTTCGTTCAATGCACGATAATCCACAACCATCCTCAAGCTTCCATCCTTCTTCTCTACCAAAAGAACTGGGGCTCCCCAAGGTGATGAGCTTGGACGAATATATCCTTTCTCCAACAACTCATTTATTTGTTCCTTGATCTCTTTCAGCTCATTCGGTGGCATCCGATAAGGTCTCTTGGATATTGGGGCTGTCTTAGGGCAATAACTCAATCGAAACTCAATGTCTCGTCGGTGGCATTCTGGTAATTCCTCCGAGAATACGCCGGGAAATTCTTGCACTCTTGGCACTTCCTCTGAACAACTCCGTGAGGGAATGCACTGATTCTTCATCTGGCCGTGCTGGCTACATACTTGATCCTCTTACGCTCCGGGGTGGTGAGCAGAATAGACTTCTTCGGCGATCAATGTTCCCTTCATACTTGACAACCAATCCATGCCTAGGATTACATCCAAGGTCTGAGTTTCCAACACTATGAGTTCTACGGGAAATTTGTGGTTCCCGATGTTGAGGTTTGCAGGACAGCTTAAACCTGCCATCATTTCTCCTCCTGCGGAACTGACGCGGAGGGGGCTTCTAAGGGTTCTAGTGCGTAATCCGTACTTATCCACAACTACCCTTGATATGAATGAATGCGTTGCACCGTAATCAAGCAGAACCAAAACTGAGCGTGAATTCAATAAAACTTACCAACCACGATTATGCGGTTGATCATAGACGTCCTCCACGTCGATGTGGTTCACCTGAGCACGAGGGAAGGGATTGGGCTTCTTCGCTGAGCCTCCATTGCCATTCCCGTTCCTCTGCTTGGCCTCCGGGCAGTCGGTGGCGTAGTGCCCTGTCTTACGGCACTTGAAGCGGGTGATGTGGCTCGAGATCCTTGAGCCGGGGCGAAACGGTGCTGATTGCCACTACCATTGCCATTGCCATTGCCATGGCACGACTTGTTGTCCTGGCTGCGGTGGTTTCCATTTCCACCATGGTTATGAACTCCATGGTTATGATGGGTGTGCCCTCCGAGTACGGTGCATAGCGGGGCTTCTTTGAGCTCCGAGTTGTGCTTCCCTGCTGTACTTCCGCTTGCGACTTTCTATCTGCTGCTGCTTGCCTTCCGGGATGGTGGCCTTGTCTACCAGCTCACGGTAGTTGTTGAAAGTAGCCACAATAAGCTGCATGCTCAGTTCATCATTGAGTCCCTCAAGGAACTTCTCACCTTGGCGGCGTCTGTGGCCACATCATCAGGGGCATAGCGGCGAGCTTCTTGAATTCATCCACGTCTTTGTGCCGCGATCACGGTTCCTGGCGTAAGTTGCGGAACTCACGCTTCTTCGGACTCATGGCTCCGGTGGGACATGAGCGATCTGAAAACTGCTGGGAATTGGTCCCAAGTGATGCCACCCAAGGGAAAAGTGGCGGTGTAATTCTCCCACCAAGAAGCTGCAGGTCCATCCGGTTGATGCGGCGGCAAAGCGCACCTTCTCAACATCGGTGCATCCAACGGTGACTAGCTCCCTTCCGATCTTGCGGAGCCAATCATCAGCCACAATCGGCTCGGTGCTACTAGAGAACACTGGCGGATTCAACCTCGTAAATCGAGTCAAGTTGTCCACGGTGGGTGGTGGTGGTGGCGGTGGATTGTTGGCGGTGTTGTTACGATTCTGAATAAGGAGTTGCATCGGTGCATTACTGCTTTGGAGCAGCTGGGTGAGCTCGGCGGAAACCAAAGGTCACGTCTCGGAGGCATCTGGTGTTTTTTTTTTTTGGAGTGGGTGAGAAAATTAGAATAGAACAATGGTCTATAAGGAATAACACTACCCACATGAATGCACAATCATAACACACCAATCATTTATTCATTCCACTCAAACATGGTTCAAACTCGATTACAAAAGCTCATGACTAATCGAAGGAAAAACATCGGCCTAACTGATCGACGAAAAAGTAAAAGATAACATGGTGGTCGACTAAAAGTCTTCATCAGTGGCGCCTCTTCTTGGGGTTTCCTTCGGTGGTACTCCTTCAAATCCTGATCATTGCTCACGAGGGTGCTTCGTCTCCACTCGGGTAAAGGTCCTCTCCCAAGTCCATCTTCTCCTCAATCGCGGCAAGCTTCATCTTCAGGTCGTCGACTATCTCCATGAAGTCCGTGATTTCTTCCTCATGGCCAAGGAAGTCTGCGCGTGCCTTCTCCTCCAGATTCGATTCAGCGGAACAAAAGCTTCCGGTGTGTCTTGAAGTTACTGGCGAGTCCGAATCTCCCGTTTCCTGAGAAGACACTCCAAGTCTGGATGTAAGAAAGAGTGGAATCGTCCTCGATGGTACGGATGATATCTCCATTCCTTGCCTGCGAGAAACCATGGCGAGGTCTGAGTGATCGAGCTCGGCCTGTACTCCTCTCGGAGATGTCCAAGCGCTCGGTAGATCGCCACGTCCCTTCCGATGATCCAGTTGAACTCGGTGAACTCAAAGTTGATAGGCTCCGTGTGTCCTCCAAAGGTCCTCCACAGGATATGCACCTCAATCACATGGCGGGTGTCCGTCGGAAGTGCATTAGTGGGTTTCCCGGTGATCGAGGGCAGAGCAATCTTCAGACTTCACCATCTGGACCAGCTTCCTTCCGAAGGGCATCGTCTCATCGGGCTGGCGAGAACTCCGTAGCAAAACTGGGGTGAACTCGGCGGCCATCTAGAATGTTGCAAAGGGAGAAGAGTCGAAATTGAGCAGGGAAGAATTATAGAATGAAAAGGGGTTCAAAGTAAATGGTCTCGCTTATGGCTTTCCGATCCTAGGGGTTACGATCCTACGGTCGGCGTGTGCTCGATACCATCTACATGTAGCGACTGACCCAACATCGGTCAAGTCTACGTATGCATACCATCCCAAGATCATCTTTGGTACTCACGATTACATCGATAAAGTAATCAAAGTTCAATCACACCTGAATTTTATTACACGATTCTCATATAGAGTCTTTATTACAAGGGAATAAATTCGGCTCAAGGCCAACTCATGAGAAATAAACTACTAGTGCTGCGGAAGGCGTCGAGGTGGCGAGTCCATCCGACTCCAAAGGGCAATCGCCAAGCGGGCGTAGCCTCACTCTGATCGGAATATATCTACGCAACATAATACGTTGCAGCCATGTAGGTCGACTTTTGGAATAAGTCGGCAAGTCATGAAGAATAACAATAATAAAGTTACTACCTCTATATGCATTTTGGCTGTGGAGCTCTAAGTTTCATCATTTTTGCGTAAAGCCAATTTTATCCTACTACGGTGGACTTATTTGCAAATTACTACAAATTGTTGGTAGTTATTGAGATGGTTCCGCCAACCAAAATCTCGTTCCCAAATTATTAAGTCATAAACCCTCAAATTAATTCATTAATTTTAGTGTTGAGATATCCGAATACTTCCAAGTTCCAGAGGCTCAAATGTCCGTAACCGGGGACACGGCTAATCGATTAGGTTTAAACTCTGCAGAGGTTTGCGCACTTTCCCATAAGAATCATTCCCTCCTTTAAAGTCTTCGCACTTCATGGTGTTTGAAGGCGGGGCCAGATAAACAGGGTCTTCCAAAGAGTTCTTACGGCCCTTGCCGGTACCCATCCAATCCTACCGTTCGTCTACTTCTCGTAGTACCGTCCAGCCAGCGTCACTACTAGGGTCAACCCAGCCAGAGCCCATAATGGCTTGCGGCTGCAGGTAAGCTTCGGTCATGGGGCATCCATCCTTCTCTTCGTGGCTGGGTGAAGCTTTCCGCAGGATGTCATGGCGCTTCTCCATGCATCCCGCCACCACTGGGTGCTCGGTGCCCGTCAACCGTCCTCCACCCAGGTAGTGATTTTCCGAAGTCCATCTTGATCATTGTAGTCCATGGGTTGTCATCATCATTGACTCTCACATCTTGCTTATGAATTTCACTCATCCCAAATCCCGTCTCTGAGCATAGCAAAATAACTACTACGTCCGGGGTCATGGTAACAAGGGGATTGGTTCATCCTACCACATGATACTACTCAAGTTTAATGACTTCAAGATTTCACTACTGCATGCATGGTGGGGTGGTGACAACTACTAATGCACAAAAACATAGGTATAGAAATAACATGATCAAAACTTGCCTTCTTGATGATCCTCGTAAGCTAAAGAGTCGTAGTAGCAAGCTTAGCACTCAGGAAACTCTACCGAGACAAACAATGAACACAATAAGCAAAACAATAGGATCACATAACACAACATAACAAAAATAACATAGCACAACAAAGCAACCAAAACCAAATCCAAAGGAAAACTCAAAGAAAAATCACTCAAAGTTTCCTACTTCAAACAATAGCTAAAAATAGTTTTTATATAACAAAATTCCTTAATATAACCTAATCATGGTTTTAGGTTAACTTAACAGAAAAGGATTAACTAAGTAACTAGGAGCAAAAAGAATTAATTAAATAGCTATTATAAAACTCATTTTAGGCCTAATCCAATTTCTATTAAGAAAATTAATTATAAACCTTTATTAATTATAAATAAAAGTTCATCTAATAGAGTGACAGAAACTAACCTAGAATAACTAATCACAAGTTAAAATAAATTAATTTACTAATTTATTAATTAGGAAAACAGGAACTAGTCAATTAATTAGGATTAATAGGATTCTGCCTAGAATTAATTATCTATTAATCCTAAAATACCAAAGTTAATTTCTAGGGTTTGGCAATGTCAAAATAAAGTGATGACAAAAGAATCATGCAAAAATAATTTTTCTAACTAAAGTTATAACAGATTTGCTATTCTGACTAAAATAATATTAAAGAATTTTTAATTATTTTTAACATAGCTAAATATATGTTTTTCAGAAACTACATAAAATTTGCAATCCAACAAAAAAGAATCACTCAAAAATATTAAACAGAATAAAAGATATACATTTTTGAAAATTGAAACTATTCGCTAAAACAGAAAATCAAAATAAAAAGAAAAAGCCCAATGGGCCTATCACATGCACTAGGCGTAGTTTAGTCTAAACGGGCCTAGGGTTAACTAACAACGAACCGGTCTAAACAAAATAAACCTAACTTAAAAAAAAAACCGCTCGGCCGTCCGGTTTTCTAATAAAAACATACCCCTTCGGGGGCTTCTAATCCTAACCACACGATTGGGATCGGACGGGGGAGGGGAATTCCGGGGACTCACCGGACTCCGGCGACGGCGGCGGCGGCGGCGAGAGTGCTCCGGGGCGTTGAGTCGTCGGCGAGCTTCGGCGAGACGTCGGGGAGGTGCGGGGGAGCTCGGGGGAGGGTTCGGTGGTGTCGGGGAAGGTCGGGGTGCACCAGAGCGGCGACGGCGAGGGTTTTGGCGGCGGAGGTGAGCTCGGGCTCGGCGTGCCGGAGAGAGAGAGGAGAGGGCTCGGCGAGGCTAAGGGGGGAATGCGGGGGCTTGGCTTATATAGCCAGGGCCTCGGCTCCTCTTCGGAAGGGATCGGGGCGTCGGGGATCCCGGATCCTTCGGGATCCGGTGGATCTCCGCGAGGTTCAAGCGTGGGCTAGGGGAAGAAGGCAGGCGGGGCCCGCTGGTCGATGAGAGGGAGAGAGGGAGGTTCGGTCGGGTGGCGGACCTCGGGTTTTCAGGGGTGCGGGAGTGCAGCTGGCCGGGTTTCTCTACTGGCTGGCCTACAGTGGGCCGGCTTTTGGCCGGGCCAAAAGGGGGGGGTTAGGTGGCGCTGGCTGGGCTGGGTGCTTTGGCTGGCCCAAGACTTTTCTTTTATTTTTTAAATAAAAACAAAACCAAAATAAAACATAAACTATAAATATTTTATATAGGGTATATATATACCAAAATGATCAGGGAATATTCCTTTCAGTTGAACATTTTTCCAAAGGCAAAATCCAAACTTTATGAAAATCTATTTTTTTCAAATTCAAATAAAATTCAGATTTGAATTCCAATTCTTTTGGCATTGTTTCCTCTGATATTTTTGGAGTGTCATGTTTGCTCCTCTCATACTTTTGATCAAGTATTTATCAGGCTTAGTTTTGGAATTGTTTCCCACATGCCAAAGTTTGGAATTCAAATTCAAACTCAAAACTCTCTGAAACTTCAAATGGTATTCAAATTCAAACAGAATGCATAGGATGCTTATCTATAATTGTAAAACATTCCAAATAGGGAAATTTGGGATGTTACATCACCACTCAAGTAGAACAAGTACTTAAAGCTCAAAATGATTTGCTCAACGAATTGAATAGTAAGAATAATGATTATGCTGTTAGAGTGGCTACCAGAACTGGTAAAATGACTCAGGAACCTCTGTATCCTGAAGGCCATCCTAAGAGAATAGAGCAAGATTCTCAGAGAAATAATATAGATGCACCTGGTCCTTCTAAAAAGAAGAAAAAGAAAAACGATAGGACTTTGCATGCTTCTAGTGAACCTATTCCTGAACCACCTGAGAATCCTAATGATATTTCTATTCACGATGCTTTGAAAAACAACTGTAATGAACATGAACCTAGTGATAATGTTAATGATAATGTTCATGTTGATGCTCAACCTAGCAATGATAATGATGTAGAAATTGAACCTGCTGTTGATCTTGATAACCCATAATCAAAGAATCAACATTATGATAAGAGAGACTTTGTTGCTAGGAAACACGGTAAAGAAAGGGAGCCATGGGTTCAGAAACTCATGCCTTTTCGTCCCAAACCATCCAAGAAAAAGGATGCTGAGGACTTGAGCGCTTTGCTGAAATGATTAGACCTATCTTCTTACGTATGCGTTGGACTGATATGCTTAAAATGAATCCTTATGCTAAGTACATGAAAGAAATTGTTACTAATAAAAGAAATATACCGGAAGCTGAAATTTCCACCATGCTTGCTAATTATACTTTTAAAGGTGGAATACCAAAGAAACTTGGAGATCTAGGAGTACCAACTATACCATGCTCCATTAAAAGAAATTATGTTTGAACTGCTTTATGTGATCTTGGAGCCGGTGTTAGTGTTATGCCTCTCTCTTTATATCGTAGTCTTGATTTGAATAAGTTGACACCTACTGAAATATATTTGCAAATGGCTGATAAATCAACTGCTATATCTGTCGGTATTTGTGAGGATGTGCATGTTGTGGTTGCAAACGTTACTATTTTAACGGACTTTGTTATTCTTGATATTCCCGAGGACGATAGTATGTATATTATTCTTGGAAGACCCTTTTTGAATACTGCAGGGGCCGTTATTGATTGCAACAAAGGCAATTTCACTTTTCATGTTAATGGTAATGAGCATACGGTACACTTTCCGAGGAAACAACCTCAAGTCCACAGTATCAATTATATTGGAAAAAAATCCATCGATTATTTTTGGAGGTTTTGAATTTCCTCTTCCTACTATCAAAAAGAGATATGATATTCTTATTATTGGGGATGTGCATATCCGCGTTGAGGTAACATAGTGTTATTCGAAATTTCTCCGGTTCCATGTTATTCGGAATGAGTTTGTTAACAAGACTTGATCAACCTTGTTAGTGGATTCCTTTTGATGAGCATGAGATGGATGAAGTTAGAAAGCACAACCCTCTGTACCCCCTCTCTACTTTCTGTTATTTAGTTGAAATAAAGTAAAACAATATTTTTCTGTCTGTTTTCTGAATTATCCGTGCAATATAAAAATACCCCGAAAATAAAAGTTCTCCAAATGCCCTGCCAATTTAATATGATTTTTTCTATAATATTTGAGAATATTTGGCACTAAGAACACAACAGGGGGAGCAAGCACCTGGGCACGAGGGTCCAGGGCGTGCCCACCCCCTGGGCGCGCCCCCTGCCTCGTGGGCCCACGGTGGCTCCCCTCCACTTATTCCTGCACCCACACACTTCTTCTTCCTCCCAAAAAAATCACCATCCAGCTCAAGCACGAGTTCTAGCTCATTTTGCTGCGATTTTCGATCTCCTTGCTCAAAGCACCTTTCACAAAACTGCTTCGGGGGATTGTTCCTTGGTATGTGACTCCTCCATTGGTCCAATTAATTTTTGTTTTAGTGCTTTATTCATTGCAAATTTGTGCTGCCTAGGTGACCATGTTCTTGAGCTTGCATGTCAAATTTATATGGTTCCAAGTAGTTCTAATGCATGATAATAGGCTCTAGGCACTTGTATGAGTAGTTTCTATCAATTTTGTTGAGCTTGGTTCACTTTTATTTGAAATTACTAAAAATTTCAGAAATTTTTCAGAGGAAGAAATATGTTTAGGAAAATGTACCAAGCTGGTCCTTCAAGGAAGCAAGGACCCAGGCTTGCAATGCGTGATGCTGATGATGAACCACCAAGGGACACCCCAGTGCGACCTTGTGAATGGCCTTCAGAGGACTTCATGGATCAAGAAGGAATTAAAGAAGAATTTAACGCATATTTGCATAACGCTGATCTTGTGAGCTTCGAGGCAGACAAGTGCCGTCAGTACCACTATCTCACTAGTTCCTTTGTGAGGAGGTTTGAATTTTCATCTTCACGTAATTATCAAACTGTCCTGTTTGATCTTTATGAAAATTCTTATACTTTGGACTTAGAGGATTTTATCACTGCTTGCAAACTTCCACAATGGGGTAGTACTAGTGAACCTCGCAAATCAGAATTTAGAGATTTTCTTGCTAGTATAACTGTGGGGGAATCTAGAGACATAGCACAAGCTACCATAGGGAGCATTCATTTTCCTGCTTTACATTATTTTTCTCTCTTCATAGGTAGGTGCATAAATGGTAAGGATGAAGCATGTCACATGTGTGTCCCTGACCTCAGTATTCTCAGGAGTGCTATGTTAGGAGATAAACATTATAATTTGGGAGCCATTGTTGCACGTAGGTTTCATCGTAATAGATTTAACAGAGATTTCTTTGGTGGAATTTATGCAACCCGTATAGCTAATTTTCTTTGTATAACTATACGTGAGGATGACATTGAGTTGCCTCCTGCTTATTTAGATTATGAGGCTATGGTGCGTCATCGTTCTGTTGAGAGGAACGATCAGTTCCTCCATTACCAACTAATCTTTGACAGACGACGCACCTATCATGTCGCTCTCCCAGCTTCTACTTTCTTTGAATTTCAGGCAAAGGGGAGATATTACACAACCAGAGAGGAGGCGGAAGAGTATAAGAGGCGGGCTGAGATAGCGCGCCTCCAAGCTACAGCCCACGACGCAATGACTGCTACATCTCAGTAAGATCCCAACTACAACTATGGATGTCCGCCAGGCCAGCCGTGGCAATAGACCAACTTAGGCCAAAAGCCTAAGCTTGGGGGAGTATGTATTTCTCACCGACATTACATTCATGTTCACACACTCATTGCTAGTTGTCGGTGCTCATACTTTTTCACTGTACTATCCATGCTACTTTATTTTCTTTTTATGCTTTCTTCTTTTGTGTTTGATAAACCTTAAGAAAAAAATTAGTTGTAGCTTTAGCTAGTTTACCTTTCCTACTGTAGTAGTAATAATTAAAAAGAAAACCCAAAAATATTTCCTGTTCTTCTTTTGCTTGTTGGGAGCTTTCCCATGTAAATAGTTTTATTTCTTTTCTTTTCTTTGGGGGTCGATAGGAGAAGACCATAATGAAAATGTTGAAGTGGCTCTTATATGCATTATTGTTGATTTAACCAAGAGCCCATATTGCCTTGTCTTCTCCTGTTTATTGAATGCTCGCAGATTCCTACTTAGTCCAATGCACGTGCACTCTTATCATTATTCACATCATTCGGTCATGCAAGTGAAAGGCAATTATGACGATATATGATGGACTGATTGAGATGAGAGAAGCTGGTATGAACTCGACCTCTCTTGTTTTTGTAAATATGATTAGTTCATCGTTCCTGATTCAGCCTATTATGAATAAACATGTTTGCAATGACAATTAGAGATTATAGTTGCTTATGCCATGCTTAATTAGGTAGGAGTTTATAATGGTTTACCTTGCGTGCCAACATGCTATTAAAATGGTTGTGATGTGGTATAGTAGGGTGGTATCCTCCTTTGAATGATTCGAGTGACTTGACTTGGCACATGTTCACACATGTAGTTGAAACAAAATCGACATAGCCTTCATGATATTTATGTTCATGGTGGATTATATCCTACTCATGCTTGCACTCAATGTTTATTAATTTTAATGCATGTTCATGACTGTTGTCGCTCTCTAGTTGGTCGCTTCCTAGTCTTTTGCTAGCCTTCACTTGTACTAAGAGGGAATACTGCTTGTGCATCCAATCCCTTAAACCCCAAAGTTATTCCATATAAGTCCACCATACCTTCCTCTATGCGATATCTACCTACCGTTCCAAGTAAATTTGTGTGTGCCAAACTCTAAACCTTCAAATGAAATTCTGTTTTTATGCTCGAATAGCTCATGTATCAACTAGAGTTGTCCATATCTTCCATGTTAGGCGGGTTATTCTCAAGAGGAGTGGACTCCGCTCCTCACTCATGACAAAATGGCTGGTCACCAGGATGCCCAGTCCCATGATTTATGCAAATCAAATCAAAATAATTGCAAACAAAACTCCCCCGGGACTGTTCTTAGTTGGAGGCCCTCGTTGTTTCGAGCAAGCCATGGATTGATGCTTGTTGGTGGAGGGGGAGTATAAACTTTACCATTCTGTTTGGGAACCGCCTATAATGTGTGTAGCATGGAAGATATCGCCATCTCTTGGTTGTTATGTTGACAATGAAAGTATGCCGCTCAAAATATTATTTATCTCTGCTTTAAAACCAAGATCTGGAACCTCTACAAATCACTGCTTCCCTCTGCGAAGGGCCTATCTATATACTTTTATGTTGAGTCATCACCCTCTTATTAAAAAGCACCAGCTGGAGAGCACTGCTGTCATTTGCATCCATTACTATTAGTTTATATTGGGTATGACTATGACTGGATTTCTTTTGCCATGAATTACAACGTCTAGTAAGTCCTTGATCTTTAAAGGTGCTCTACATTTATGTTTTGCGGTCTCAGAAAGGGCTAGCGAGATACCATCTTGTTATATCATATCATGATTGTTTTGAGAAAGTGTTGTCATCCGAGATTTATTATTATTGCTCGCTAGTTGATTATGCCATTGATATGAGTAAACATGATACCTAAATGTTATTGTGAATGTGGTTAGTTCATAATCTTTGCTGAAAACTTGAATGCTGGCTTTACATATTTATAACAACAAGAGCAAACAGAGTTTGTAAAAGTTTTTTCTTTATCACTTTCAGTTTGCCAACTGAATTACTTGAGGACAACCAAAGGTTTAAGCTTGGGGGAGTTGATACGTCTCTGTCGTATCTACTTTTCCAAACACTTTTGCCCTTGTTTTGGACTCTAACTTGCATGATTTGAATGGAACTAACCCGGACTGACGCTGTTTTCAGCAGAATTGCCATGGTGTTATTTATGTGCAGAAACAAAAGTTCTCGGAATGACCTGAAACTCTACGGAGATTATTTTTGGAAAATATAAAAAATATTGGTGAAAGAATCAACGTCATGGGGCCCACACCACTGGCACGAGGGTGGGGCGCGCCACCCCTGGCGCACCCGCCTTGTGGGCCCCTGAGCTCCACCGACCTCAACTCTAACTCCATATATTCGTGTTCGGGGAGAAAAATCAGGAGAAAGATTCATCGCGTTACTGCAGTGCGGAGCCGCCCGCTAAGCCCTAAACTCTCTCGGGAGGGCTGATCTGGAGACCGTTTGGGGCTCCGGAGAGGGGAATCCGTCGCCATCGTTATCATCAACCATCCTCCATCACCAATTTCATGATGCTCACCGCCGTGCGTGAGTAATTCCATCGTAGGTTTGCTGGACGGTGACGGGTTGGATGAGATTTATCATGTAATCGAGTTAGATTTGTTAGGCTCTGATCCCTAGTATCCACTATGTTCTGAGATTGATGTTGCTATGACTTTGCTATGCTCAATGCTTGTCACTAGGGCCCGAGTGCCATGATTTCAGATCTGAACCTATTATGTTTTCATGAATATATGTGAGTTCTTGATCCTATCTTGCAAGTCTATAGTCACCTACTATGTGTTATGATCCGGCAACCCCGAAGTGACAATAATCGGCACGACTCCCTGTGATGACCGTAGTTTGAGGAGTTCATGTATTCACTATGTGTTAATGCTTTGGTCGGGTACTCTATTAAAAGGAGGCCTTAATATCCCTTAGTTTCCATTAGGACCCCGCTGCCACGGGAGGGTAGGACAAAAGATGTCATGCAAGTTCTTTTCCATAAGCACGTATGACTATATTCGGAATACATGCCTACATTACATTGATGAATTGGAGCTAGTTCTGTGTCACCTATGTTACGATTGTTACATGATGAATAGCATCCGGCATAATTCTCCATCACCGATCCAATGCCTACGAGCTTTTCACATATTGTTCTTCGCTTATTTACTTTTCCGTTGCTACTGTTACAATCACTACAAAACCCAAAAATATTACTTTTGTACCGTTACCGTTACTTCCATATTACTTTGCTACTAAATACTTTGCTGCAGATACTAAGTTATCCAGGTGTGGTTGAGTTGACAACTTAACTACTAATACTTGAGAATATTTTTTGGCTCCCCTTGTGTCGAATCAATAAATTTGGACTGAATACTCTACCCTTGAAAACTGTTGCAATCCCCTATACTTGTGGGTTATCACCCGTGCACCCTTCATACACCATGCCTAACACTGATTCGTGCTTCATATGGTTCATGTTTCGTGGAGTACTGTAGCACCGTACTCTCCGTGCGATGTAGACCTAGTTCTCTTAACATTGATCTCACCGTTCATTCTCAACCGGACAGTCAAAAAAGTGGTACTATGTTACTACATTACTATTCATATAGTTGACATGCGCACAACATCATTTGTTATTGTCATATCTTACTACACTAGCAACAAGATTATGTAGTACTGACGTATGAACCAGTGCACATGCCTAGTAGTAGGAGCACTATGTATGTTCAAGTGGCTGCCGTGTTTCGCACTCCTCCATCGTAAGAGTGTAAACGCTTGCTATAATCATTTTTTCTTCTTCAGAAAAATAGTGGACATGCTCTACCGTGCGGATCCTCCTCCATGGTCGTCGGGAACCTTGCTACTCACTTTTGCCGACGTGTGGGACAACCAGCATCGGGGTCCACCAGCCATGCACTAAATTATTACGTAGTAGAATGCCCAACTGCACGGTAGACTACCCCGATCGAAGCGCCGCAGTAATGCCCAATGAGTCATCAAATCACAAAAACCCCCTCCTTTCCAGCAGTAAGTTGGACGGACTAAGCAACCATCATTTCACTCTTCTCTCTTAGCTTCCTCTCTTGAAGAAAACCCCAACTCACTTCTCCCTCATCTTGTTCCTCATTTCTTCAAGAAAACCCCGACCTGCTTCTGCCATTGTTCTTCTCTCCCAAAGAAGGAAAGGTGAGCGCAAAAATGGTGTTGATTCTGTCCAAGGCCTGGTCTTGCAACCCTGAGACTGATCCTATAACTCCCTCTCTGTTCTTCTTTTGGGTTTGTGATTATGGTTTCTTTTCTTTTATTTCTATTTGACAGTTTCTTGATGGACGCTGGAGCACTGGTCGAAGTGATCTCTATGGCTCTGGCCAAAACCGTCGAGGCTTATGGTACGAAGAAGCGCAAGCACCCCGCAGAGACTACCGCAGACAAGCTCAAAGCCATCGCCCTGTCCAAGCCCCCCTCTCTGAGATCCCTCACTAAGCAAGTCCAGGTAATATCTCTTCTTGACGATCTTTTTCTCGATCTTGATCTTGTGGTTTTTTCATCTAACACGCAGTACTAGTACTAGTAGTACAAATTTCTGGGTGACCTTGCATGTGATTTTTGTGTGCGAAATGACTGTTCTAAATTCCTATTTTGACCAAAACATGCTAGAGGTTGACATTGATTTCTTATAGATTACTTTCAACTACTTTATGAACATCAATGCTACCTTTGAAGAGGGTATATTTGCATCAGTAACTTGTGTTATGGATATTGCAAGTAATCCCTCTGCTCTCATGCCTTCGAAGACATGTTCTAGTGTCTTTGTTCACTCATTTCTATGCGTATATGTAGTCATATATGGAGTAAAATATCGAATATCATCTTATATTTCTGAACGGAGGTAGTAATAAAATATTTGGTTTCTGTTTGCATTAGAACCAGATCCGCGGTGGAGATGAAGTTCTCAAAGTCATGCTGTGTGAACTGGAATAACTGAGGATGAGTTCTATTGCTAAACTATCCAGCTGATGTGTCCTTGTCGCCACGTGTCCTGAACTAGTGTTTTCTGTAGCATTGTTGTCAGGCATGTTCTCGAGGCTGTACTTGACCACAACAATTTCCTAGTTGTGCCTTCGATTACGAAGGGTGTGGTTCTTGTAAAGCTTCCCAAAAAATTTGATGCGACCTGTCTTCATCGTCATGTTTATTTGTGGAAAGACCACTCTGTTAGGTTCTCCAAGGTTGAGGAGATGGTGATGGTGCCGGTAGACATCTCTCACGAAGTCCATGGCCTAGTCTGTTATGCGGGGTTCATCCCGTAGGTCGGTGGCAAGAAATAGTCTGCAGAGTTTAATTAGTGCAACTTTGCTTGTCTGTAGTAAGTACTATTGTTCAGAACTTGATTTGTGTTTGTGAACCCTGTATTGTTTAGTACTGCCGCTTTTGGTGTGTGCTGAGTCCTGAGAATAGTCTATGTTAATGTCTGTCCACTCAATTTAGTCTGTATATTTTGAAGTATCTAGATCATCTTTTTTGTGAGGACGGTTTATCAATTATGGTTACACTCCAATATCTGTATGCATTGCAGGGTTTATTGCACCCACCAGGATTTCCAGTCCATGGATGTTCGGGTCCATATGATTTTCACGACCTTTGGACTGTCACTGCTTGTGGGAGTAGGCGGGGCCCTGCATGCCACGCGTAGTTGGACGACCAATCTTCCATTTATTACTTCAACATAGTGATTTCCTGGTAAGGATTCACTCGTGTCACATCAAGTAAATCTTATTGATTTACTGTCTAAATCTTATTGATTTAATGTCATGTTTTCTTTCTTTTGCTGCAATTTTATGATGCAGGTTTTGCCATGTGACATTCGTCACAGAATAAACCGTTTGGTTTGCTCTACGAGGGATATTTTTGCAGGTTTCACTTCTTATGTCGTGTCAGGCACTGTCCATCACTTATATTACTGGAAAAAATTGGATCAGTCTGTTGTCTGAGTACAAGCTGAATCCCTATGATGAACTGCAGTTTGGTTTAACAAACACGCCACAATTAGTCCTTCTCGCGTTTAAAAGAAATGAAGAAAAAGACTGGATCACGGTCACGGAGCCTAGTCACGTTAGAAAGCTGATCATAGCAGACCAGACACGATCGCCGTTGTCTCGCACATCGGTACCACCTTCTGCAATAGATCGAGCACCCTTGATTGCTCTTACCTTGTGATGGCATCGGCTCGATCGATCCGGTGAGGATTGGGCACCGACCGCGTCAGCGGATCAGGCTGATCTACCGGAGGATCGGGCATCGTCATCGGCACCTGCTCCGACACCGTCACCAGCTCTACATGGAGCACCATCTCCGGCAGTAGTAGCAGCGGCACTACCAGTCGCACCGGCACATGCACCAGAAACGGCTTCGACACGTGCACCAACACTTGAACTTGTATCTGCTCCGGCCCGTGCAGCGGCAACGGAACCAGCAGTTGCACCGGCAACAGACTGGGCTGCAGTTCGCACTTCATATACCAAAGTCCTTACAAAAACCGACATGTCCACCTTCTTGGTAAGCATTGGCCGCCCAAGTGCTTCGTTCTTCTATCTTTCCATGTTGTTTCACATGATTCACAGTGTTGATCTAACTGTTTGTGTGTGTCTTCTTGTTTGCAAACAGAGAGGGAGTCGTTCAACAATCCGGGCGACCGTGGCCAAGTTTCTCTTACCATGCGCAGCCTTGGTGTGAATGAACCTGCTCAATATACCGTAGGTACAAAGGATGGTCGCATGATGATTGATGCTAAAGGATAGTCAAGGTTCAAATCAAAATCATATCTTGCGGTAGGGGATGATGTCAAAATCGAACTTTCTCGGCAAGGAGAGCTAGTCCAAATCAACTTTGAAATTCTTCAGTACTGCCGAACTAATCTATCCGCTGAGAGATTTTGATGTAATACTCTGGCATGGTGAAACAAGTGTCCTGTGTGTATAAGTTGTACGACAGTATCGTTGATAGAATTGCAACTTTGATTGCTGGTTAGGAACTGTCATTTGATTTCATTCCAACAACTGCCGTGCTTTATTCAATTTTGTGTATTCGCCTTGCGACAGCATCTAAAACCAGCGCTGTACCGACCGCTTGCAATATGAAAAGCGCTGAGGTAGAACACCTGGGCCCCCAAACATGCAGGCCCACCGGCCTGTGGCCCAAAGTCCAGAACCGTGAGCATGTCTGAGTATTTCTCAGCTGAACCCCCATAATGCCCGTGTGTTGCACGTAACATCAAGATGCATTTGTATGAGTATTTTATCTTGTGAGAGAAAATGGTGAAGGAGGGAAGGCCTTATTTGCAAATGTGGAGAGGTGTGTGGGTACCTTTTTGCAAAATTGCCATAGTTTCCTTCCTATCCGTCAGATATAAATCGGACGGCCTATATTGCAGGATGACAGGCACACCATCATCACCAACTCTATTTTTTATAATTATATATGTTATATAGATTCCCCTTGATTTTTCTTATGTATAAAGTTGTGATATAAAAGATCTTTATATTTCTTTACAGAGGGAATATCTCTCTGTCAAAAATATATTTATGTGTAATAACTAGTTACTCATGTCTTTCTACTTCCTTGCACTGATATGTCACTACAAGGGAAAACCCTAGCAGTAGCGCTGGTTTTGTGCTCACTAGTAGCGCGGGTAGGCGCGCTACTAATAAGGCGCTACAGCTATTGCTTAGCAAAGAACGCGTGCCCTTTGCGCCATCTGCTAGGACGCATAGTTGCAGCGTTTATTCACTCCCACGCCATCGCTAATGTAACTACCGGCAGCGTGTTTTCTCTCCATCGCTACTAGTATTCTTTTTTATTTTTTCATTTTTAGTGTATTTATGCGCCCATCGCACAAATATTGGTACAATACCAGTTATGAGGTTTACATCATTATGTCCATAACAGTGTGTCAAATGAAGGTGGATTAGGTTCAAGTGGAGGCAATATGTGGTGCATGTCAAAGTATACTACTAATCCAAACTTGATCTAGTTTGGACTAGTAGTACTTTCGATGTGCACCACATGTTGCCTCAGTAACATCCCAAAATTCTAAATTTTGGAATGTTATAAACAAATAGATAGATTTGATTGATTGCTTGATTGATTGACTGAAAGTGAGTGAATTGAAACTTTTTGAAAGTTAGATGATATGTAATAAAATGACTTTAACATACTTTCATTTTGATTTTATGATCTTAGTTAATTCAAATACTATTCATCACAAAACCATGGAGAGAAGATGACATGACTTCTTCCATTTATTTAAATGACAAGGGGTGTTGAAAATATTTGAATTTCATTTGGAAAATATTTCCAATTCTGAAACTTTATGCAACTCAATGATTTTCACGAGAGAAGATAAAATGACTTCTTCAAATTAAATGAAATATCAGTTGGGAGTTTTAAAAGAATTAAATCCAAAGTTCTTTTGAATTTATTTCCAATTTGGAGTTATTTGAGTTTTATTCAAAATATTTTCTCCAAAAACAAAATATATGGAAAATAGGGTAACATGATTCCCTACATCAGAAAATTGGAGAGAAATTAATTTGAAATCATATTGGTATTTTTAAAATGATTTTCAGTGGATTTTATTAGGGCAGTAGCACTGTTTGTTTTATTTGAATTTTTGTGTATTTTATTTGAAGCTAGAATAATGTCCATGTTGTAGGAATTTTTTTCTGAAAATTTTGATATATTATATGCCTATATAAATTTTTATTTCTTTGGTTTTATTATTATTTTGTCTCTGTTTAAAAAAAAACCCGCAGCGCCTTGGGCCAAAGGCCCAAGCCGCCAACCAGCCGGCCGGCCAGGAGGCCAAGGCCATCGCACGCACGCACCAGGGAGCCAGGGAAACCGCCCCGGTTTCCTATTCTTTTACAAATCCTAGTAGGATTTGATCCCGTTTCGTTATTCCGTTTTTTATTCCTAGGATTCCTAATCCTAATCTATTTCTTGTCCCCTACCCCAAGCAAAACCCCTCCCCTCCCCAATATAAATACCCAAGCACCCCCCCCTCCAACACATCAAATCAACTCTCCTCTCCTCTCCTCTACACAGCAGCAGCAGCGCCGCCGCCCTATGCCGCCGCCGCCGCCCAACGCCACCGCCATAGCCGCCAAGTGCCGCCGGCACCGCCCAACGTCGCCGCCGCCGGAGCCCGTCGCCTCTTCGAGGTACTAGCCCTGCGCCGCGTCACAAAATCTTTTCCTCGGTTCGGTTTTTCGTAAATCGTTCCGGTTTCCGTTCAGTTTTCTAGATCGGTTTTTGTTTCGGTTTTCTTTCCGAAACCCTAGATCGGTTTTCTCGCCAGTTTTTCTTTCCGGTTTTGTTTAGCGAGCGTTCGCTCGATAGATTTTTCTTTTTATTTTTAATTTCCGTCAGGGACTTATCCGTAGTGTTATATTTTAGTTCCTAATCTGCAATCGCTCATAACTTTTTACTCGTAAGTCGGAATCCAACGAAACCAACGCCCACTTCTTCGTTATGATCCCCTCTATCCAGTAATACAACTCAAACATGTTTTTTGGTAATTTAAAATTTGAATTAGATCAGATTTGTATTCAAACTTCGTTTGATCGTAACTTGAGTTTCGTAACTCCGATTTAGTTGATTCTTTTTGCTAATCGAAGCTCTTGACCTAAACTTTCTGATAAGGCCAAATTCATATAATTTTGGTACTGTTAGAAATTGTTTTATGCTGCAAGAGTTATTTGATTTGGTTTGACATTTTCCGAATCGTATTCTTCGATCTTTCCGATCTTTTGAGTGATTGCTTATGTGTGGTTACTATTGATTGCTTACGATAGATTGACCGGAGTGTGACGAGTAGATCTATCAAGAGTTTTGAGTGTGAACCATCTTCATCAACATTGCAGGCAAGTAACACTTGATCATATCTTTTCTACTACCCAGTTTTTATGCATTAGATCAATCCTCAAACACTTGCATGATTAGGATCTAAATAAATTGTGGGATGGGAAGTAGATGAGGTAGTACCTATTACCTGTTTTATTACAAAACCCTTGGGAGTTACTTCTACGTTTGCTTATTATGCCATGCTATGCTCGTAGACGTGGATTGGGTTTGAGTGAATATCCATGACAGATGTGAGATTGATAATTAATGGTTTATCTAAGGTGGCAACTTAAACACACATTTGGGTGGATTGAGGCACTGGTTACTCCAGGACTTGCCTGTCTAGGCACACAGGTTTCGAGGACTTGCTGTATTTTTTTGGACCGCCACCTGTGCTCAAAGGGATCATAAGATTATTCAAACTAGAAACTTCCGTGTGCAGCCACAAGCCATTATGGGCTCTGGCATAGTTGACTAAGTCGTGCGAACTCTTATAGTGGTGGACTAGCAGATGTAGGGGATGTAGGTGTACCGGTCCACCCATCGTAAGGTGCTAGCGCTTATGAAAGACTATGTCTCGGTCATCCGTCTCTCAAACACCATGTAGTGCGAGAAACCAAACGGAGGCGATCGAGTCTTGTGGGGAAAAGCGCGCAAACCTCTGCAGAGTGTATAAACTAATCATGATTAGCCGTGTCCCCGGTTATGGACAATTTTGAGTATCTAGTACCTGGATATCCCGTTGATCTCATCACGTTACCTAATGTAATTTGTTTGGGTTTAATGAGTACTTTTAATTGGGATTGAGGATGATGTCAACCATTCTCAATGTTTAACAACCACCATGATAGTTAAACAAATTTATTCCTTTGCAGTAGGGAAAAATTGGCTTTTCGCAAAACTGTAACCATAGAGCTTTCCACCAGCCATATATGCATGTAGTATAGCTTATTCCTTCATTACTCTCTATGTGTTACATTGCCAGCATATTCCATGTGCTGACCCATTTTCGAGCTGCAACTTTTCATGTTGCAGACTTTTCAGACGACGAGTAAGTGATACGTTTAGGGTTACGATTTCCTATACTCAACTTTGCCGTTGGTGTTGATGGGAATCCACAACCTTGTTGCTTCCGCTATATTTGGGATTGAGGTAATAGTATTTACGTTATTTCATACATGTGATTTACCTCTGTTATAAATCCTTCGAAATCGTGTGTGTCAAAGATACCGATCCGTGGATGACACGAAGCACGTAGACTTGATCCATTCGGTCGGGTCGCTACAAGATGGTATCGAGCACATGTTGGTATGGGGACGTGACCCTAGAAACTGACAAGCCCACAGGAAAGATTTTTCTCTACAACTTCATTTTCAAAAAGATCTTTTACCTCTCTTCTCTTCTGAGCTTATTCAAATATTCCCTTTTAGTGAGACCATACCCCTTTTCCCCCTTTTGACCACAAAGATTCGTCTGATGATGAGACCACTCCAAGGAGACAAGATATCAGACAACTAAGACCAGTTGGAATGAAGAGGATTTTACCGTGCATTATAATGACGGAAACTACAACAGTGAAGACTCCGAAGACTAGGAGAATTTGAAGGCTTTGAAGAATTTCCGGATTTGTATGACCTAGGAAGGTTACTCTTATGGAATTGAGAGACTATGTAAGTTGTCAATACCCGAGATCAAGGTGTATTGGAGTAAGACCGGAACATGGAGCATCAGAACTCAAAGTTTTGTCAAGGAAACCCTAAGACAGGAGATATCAACTATGGAATGATAGCTCATGGAAATGACAAGAGCAAAAACACGGCTATCCATGATGTTATCGCCCGCTTATGCCATTGTCACCGTGCTGAGTTAAGCATGCATATGAATGGAAGGATTGGATGGTAGAAGGCTGATGGAGCACCTATCAGCAAGACGAAGTGTTAACCTTAGCTGGTGTATTCACCAGGATCTGGAGTATTACATCAAGGAGTTTAAGATGGATCTGCATGAAGCCGTATTTGACAAGGAAGCAGTTCGTAAAGAACTCCGGACCCAGAAGCTGAAAGTAGCCAAGCAGGAGGAGCTAAACCTCGAGATACCCGAGATTTGTCAGGAACTGAAGGACCGTAGGATCATGGTTCATGCCAAGGATGTTGAAACCAGAAGTTTGGAATGCAACTCCAGGAATATTAAAGGACGTCACGAGAGACTCTGCGTCAACAGAGATGATCTGGCAAAAGAACTGGAGAAGGACAAGCATGATCAGAAACAGCCATCAGAGACATGAACAAGACTTGAAGAGTGTGATGACTTTGAGATCTATTGACCTTTAGAAGACCAAACCCCTGTTACATACCTACGTTAGATGCGACGATTGTGAGCTGTCATTTGTTTGATGTTTTTCCGACAGCCACAATAAAATCTGTCTTTTCAAAACTTTTGTTTGTCTTGTGTGTATCCCTCTCGATCCCTCTTATCTCACCCCAAAACCCATGGACCCAATAGAGGATGAATGGAGATGAGCTTGTATTGTATGGACCGATGAGTCAATTAAAGACGGACCGATGGATTCAGATCATGGAGAATCACATGAAGAACAACCCTATAGTCAGAAAGGATATGGCCCAAAGATGCTCTTGATGCTTTGAAAGAGGTGCTGCTATTTGGTGGAGGATGTACCAAACCATCAATGGATTGCAAAAGAGTAACCACTTGGGAAGAATTTAAGTTGACTTTGCTAAAGTCTCGGTTTGTGACCCAGAAGTTGAAGCCTTATGGAAAGGATATGAAGAAAACTTGTGCATGCAAGCTCTGTGGAGAAATAGGACACACCCATAAGGAACACAAGGATGAATGCCCTAATTGTGAAGGAAGTCACCCAGCTGAAGAATGCCCAACTAGGCAGATCACTTGTTTCTTGTGTGAAGGGACTACCCACTACCCTGCTCAGTGTCACCTTTACCCCATGGTACAAAGAACCATCCAAAGAAGAAAGAAGAAATGAAAGGAGCCCTCATGGAGATGTTAGAAGAACCTGTGACGAAGGAAGATGTTGAGGACACACACAAAGGAAACAAAATTAAAGCCCGCACCAAGTCATGCTATTCATGTGGAGAAGAGGGACACATCTCCCAAGATTGTCTGAATGGAGATCTAGTAGAATTCCCGACAGAGGAAGTAGAGTATGACCCACGGGAAATAGAAGCCCTGATTGGAACAGAAAGGTCCTGGAAGAGGAATAGATTGGACTCCAGGAAGGATCTGAGTCATGTCACCTGTTACAAATGCAAGGAGTCAGGGCACTACATCAACACTTTCCCAAAATGGAAGCCGAGGACCCAAAGAGGCTATGTGATCATGAGGAAACCTCGAAACCCGTCAGAAGTAATATGTTTCCGTTGTAATGTAGCAGGGCACTTTTCCAGAGATTGTCCGAAGGAGAAGGAGACTGATGATATCTGATTGAAGTTGTAACAAAAGAAATGGAGTAGTAGAAGTGAGAGCTTTTTCTTTTATATTGAGGTGTTAAGTTGAGACATGTAATGGAAAAGCAAGATGATTTAAGAATCAATAAAGTTAGCAGTGTTGGTACTGTTTTGGATTTTATGAGTTACCCTATGAGGAAAGATGTTGACCAATTTTGAGGATATGAGAAATATGGTCTATGGAATATTGGAACATTTTAAGGGTGGTAGTACCCTGTAAGAACCGTTGACCCCTGGAAAAGATAAGGATACCCACTGAATGGATTTCAGACAAAATGGATATGAGTTTTGTCTCGAGAGTGTGGGATGACGTTGGAGACCGTCAGTTGTTTGGACCAAATGTGATCAAGGATTCGGAAGAGAATGTTAAGTTGATTCGAGATAGACTGAAAGTAGCTCAGTCCAGGCAGAATAGTTATGCATACTCAAAAACGCAAGGAGGTAGTCCATGAAATTGGAGATAGAGCATATCTTTGTGTGCCACCTTTATGAGGAGTTAAATGATTTGGAGTTAAGGGAAAGTTAGCCCGAGATTTGTAGGACCATACCGAGTTTGGAACGTATGGGAGAATTGGCTAACAAGTTGGAGTCACCCGAAGGACTGTCAGGAGTTCATGACTTGTTTCACGTTTCCCGCTTGAAGAAGTGCCATGCGAGAGATGGCCAATATTCCCCTGAAGGACGCTTGACCCTGGAAAGGATAATGATGTTCCACGAAGTGGAGTATGGACTTCATAAGTATAAGTTTTATCTCGGTATGTGGGATATCCCATGAGGATGAAGAGATGAATTACTATTGGATACAAGGAGGTATAATGTTGGTAATATGGATCAATGGAAATTCCATGATGAGTCTGATTAATCATGTCCTAGTTTGGTGCCAATAGAAGGAAGGAAGACAGTACAATTGGATGGATTTAAGTATGCCAGGAAGTTGGATGTTGGGATAATGATCAGTTGCCCCGAGGATGTGTTCAAGGATTACAAGTGATGAGATGGGCCATAACCCACAGGCCCCAGGACCTGCCAAGAAGCAAGCACACTCTTGCTGAAGGAAAAACCCTGGAAGAAGTTATGATTTTATCAACCGACGATTCTATAGGATTTTACGCAAAACCTGAGAGTTGTTAAGGAACAATAGATGTTTGTTTGGCCTGCAGAATCAATGGATTTTCCGAACTTGGTTCGTCGACAAGAGAAATTCTGCAATGCTTGTGAGGATGACCGAGTGTTAGAATGCGAGATTCGCTAAACCATGTACAAGGTAATGATTTGGAGTGCGGGATGGATTGATCACCATACCGACTTACTCTTATTATTCGCTTTGCTATATGGAATGGTAAATCTGAGTGACTTACCTATAGTAGAGAGACGACGATCAAAACCTTGTTTGAACCTTAGAATGGTATAAGAATTTTTCCCCTTGTACAAGGCAGTTGTTGCCAACCGTAGGTTATACGGTGAGGTTCAACCCAGACCCGTTTTCTGCAGGTAAACCATAAATTGTTGACCACCATGAGATATCGATAGTTGTTTAGAATTGGCGTCAGACCCGTCAGCTATGAAGACCCAATTTCGGGATAACCTTACCAAGAGGAAAGGACAAAGGATTGAGGAAAAGGTTATGCCACTACCGGAAGAGCCCAGAGAAGGAATTATCCTTCCGACCTGAGAAGACCGACACTGTCAACAATAAGGATGGAGTATATGAGTTTTGATGGAACCGTAACAATGCTTCTAAGGGTGGTAGCACCCGAGACCCCGGAGATGATCGGTGGATTTTGAAGACCCCCAAACCCTAACCTATTTCTTGCTAACCTCTCCGAATCTCGAGGACGAGATTCCTTTTAAGGGTGGTAGGTTTGTAACATCCCAAAATTCTAAATTTTGGAATGTTATAAACAAATAGATAGATTTGATTGATTGCTTGATTGATTGACTGAAAGTGAGTGAATTGAAACTTTTGAAAGTTAGATGAGAGGGAATAAAAGGACTTTCCCAAACTTTCATTTTGCTTTTATGATCTTCGGAATTCAAATTCTTTTCATCACAAAACCACGGAGAGAAGATGACATGACTTCTTCCATTTATTTAAATGATAAGGGTGTTGAAAATATTTGAATTTCATTTGGAAAATATTTCCAATTCTGAAACTTTATGCAACTCAATGATTTTCACGAGAGAAGATAAAATGACTTCTTCAAATTAAATGAAATATCAGTTGGGAGTTTTAAAAGAATTAAATCCAAAGTTCTTTTGAATTTATTTCCAATTTGGAGTTATTTGATTTTTATTCAAAATATTTTCTCCAAAACAAAATATATGGAAAATAGGGTAACATGATTCCCTACATCAGAAAATTGGAGAGAAATAAATTTGAAATCATTTTGGAATTTTTAAAATGATTATAATTGGATTTTATTAGGGCAGAATCACTGTTTGTTTTATTTGAATTTTTGTGTATTTTATTTGAAGCTAGAATAATGTCCATGTTGTAGGAATTTTTTTTCTGAAAATTTTGATATATTATATGCCTATATAATTTTTTTATTTCTTTGATTTTATTATTATTTTGTCTCTGTTTAAAAAAAACCGCAGCGCCTTGGGCCAAAGGCCCAAGCCGCCAGCCACCGGCCGGCCAGGAGGCCAAGGCCATCGCACGCACGCACCAGGGAGCCAGGGAAACCGCACGAGTTTCCTATTCTTTTACAAATCTTAGTAGGATTTGATCCCGTTTCGTTATTCCGTTTTTATTCCTAGGATTCCTAATCCTAATCTATTTCTTGTCCCCTACCCCAAGCAAAACCCCTCCCACCCCAATATAAATACCCAAGCACCCCCCCCCCCCCTCCAACACATCAAATCAACTCTCCTCTCCTCTCCTCTCCACAGCAGCAGCAGCGCCGCCGCCCTACGCCGCCGCCATAGCCGCCAAGTGCCGCCGCCGCCGGAGCCCCTCGCCTCTTCGAGGTACTAGCCCCGCGCCGCGTCACCTTTTCTTTTCCTCGGTTCGGTTTTTCGTAAATCGTTCCGGTTTCCGTTCAGTTTTCTAAATCGGTTTTTCGTTTGGTTTTCTTTCCAAACCCTAGATCGGTTTTCTCGCGGTTTTTCTTTCCGGTTTTGTTTAGCGGCGTCATTGATAGATTTTTCTTTTTATTTTTAATTTCCGTGGGGACCTATCCGTAGTGTTATTTTTTAGTCCCTAATCTTCAAACGCTCATAACTTTTAACTCGTAAGTCGGAATCCAACGAAACCAACGCCCACTTCTTCGTTATGATCCCCTCTATCCAGTAATACAACTCAAACATGTTTTTTGATAATTTAAAAATTTGAATTAGATCAGATTTGTATTCAAACTTCGTTTGATCGTAACTTGAGTTTCGTAACTCCGATTTAGTTGATTCTTTTTGCTAATCGAAGCTCTTGACCTAAACTTTCTGATAAGGCCAAATTCATATAATTTTGGTACTGTTAGAAATTGTTTTATGCTGCAAGAGTTATTTGATTTGGTTTGACGTTTTCTGAATCGTATTCTTCGATCTTTCCGATCTTTTGAGTGATTGCTTATGTGTGGTTACTATTGATTGCTTACGATAGAGTGACCGGAGTGTGACGAGTAGATCTATCAAGAGTTTTGAGTGCGAACCATCTTCATCAACATTGCAGGCAAGTAACACTTGATCATATCTTTTCTACTACCCAGTTTTTATGCATTAGATCAATCCTCAAACACTTGCATGATTAGGATCTAAATAAATTGTGGGATGGGAAGTAGATGAGGTAGTACCTATTACCTGTTTTATTACAAAACCCTTGGGAGTTACTTCTACGTTTGCTTATTATGCCATGCTATGCTCGTAGACGTGGATTGGGTTTGAGTGAATATCCATGACTGATGTGAGATTGATAATTAATGGTTTATCTAAGGTGGCAACTTAAACACACATCCGGGTGGATTGAGGCACTGGTTACTCCAGGACTTGCCTCGTATCTTTTGGACCGCCACCTGTGCTCAAAGGGATCATAAGATTATTCAAACTAGAAACTTCCGTGTGCAGCCACAAGCCATTATGGGCTCGCATAGTTGACTAAGTCGTGCGAACTCTTATAGTGGTGGACTAGCAGATGTAGGGGATGTAGGTGTACGGTCCACCCATCGTAAGGTGCTAGCGCTCGAAAGACTATGTCTCGGTCATCCGTTCCTCAAACACCATGTAGTGCGAGAAACCAAACAGAGGCGATCGAGTCTTGTGGGGAAAAGTGCGCAAAACCTCTGCAGAGTGTATAAACTAATCATGATTAGCCGTGTCCCCGATTATGGACAATTTTGAGTATCTAGTACCTGGATATCCTGTTGATCTCATCACGTTACTTAATGTAATTTGTTTGGGTTTAATGAGTACTTTTAATTGGGATTGAGGATGCTGTCAACCATTCTCAATGTTTAACAACCACCATGATAGTTAGACAAATTTATTCCTTTGCAGTAGGGGAAAATTGGCTTTTCGCAAAACTGTAACCATAGAGCTTTCCACCAGCCATATATGCATGTAGTATAGCTTATTCCTTCATTACTCTTTATGTGTTACATTGCCAGCATATTCCATGTGCTGACCCGTTTTCGGGCTGCAACTTTTCATGTTGCGGACTTTTCAGACGACGAGTAAGTGATACGTTAGGGTTACGATTTCCTATACTCAACTTTGCCGTTGGTGTTGATGGGAATCCACAACCTTGTTGCTTCCGCTATATTTTGGATTGAGGTAATAGTATTTACGTTATTTCATACATGTGATTTACCTCTGTTATAAATCCTTCGAGTACTGTGTGTGTCAGCATACCGATCCAGGGATGACACGAAAGCACAGAGACTTGATCCATTCGGGTCGGGTCGCTACACCTCCACTTGAATCTAATCCGCCAACACAAGATATTTAATCATCATCATGGTCATTACCACTAATTGTATTTATTTAATCACCACTAACACTAGCTAATAATAATCATCATAATCATTACCACCAACACTAGCTATTTTATCATCATAGTAATAGTGTAGCACATCATCATCCTCAAACTGATTTCTAGCTAGCTAATCACTCCTGCTGCTCTCTCTTAGGTAAAATAACATAAAACATGTGTAGCTCTCCTCCTTGATCAAGTTGGAGCATGCAGATGAACCTGTCTCCTAATCGTGGGTAGCGCCTCTGTTTGCTGCCCCTAGTACTTCTCTGCGCTCCCCCATCACATATTTGGTCCAGTCTTGCACTATTAAGCATCCGTCGCTAATCTTGAATGCACTAAAGTAATCTGTAGGATATCTTAGTCGTAAGCTAATAATACTCATGGTACCTTTAGTCTCGATCCCATAAGGCACAACATTCATCGGGAGTCCCGGTTGAAGAACATCGTATGGTAACATACTTAGCAATGAAGTTTAGCTTCAAAAACAATGTATGGAAAATATGCACTGAGGACAAATAGTAAAAATCTTACCAACCTTCCTAAATAGATGTGAACGTAGTTCATTACGAACACTATTGGTCGCACGTTCTCAGTACTAACATTTCTAAATCCAGGAAGAAAATTTGTCTTGACAGTATCAAGATCCTCAAGCCATGAAACATAATGACTTAGCTCCTCGTAGTTTAGTTCAGCCACAGGACGTAGGTAGGTCCTGTCTACCAAGCTACCGGACATGTTTGCTTGCACCGAAATAAGTCGACAATACAAATTAGTTGTCAACTATTTTGAATAAACAATATCAAAGACATAAATATGGTTGAGAAACTTACATAATGGTATAATCGAGGCGTCGCACATCGACCAGATGTCGGTATTACCTTCAATATCATCTTCGGATGAATATCAAAGGTGATAACCATATCGAGCTCAAATGCATAAGTCTTGCATAGTGCTCGCCATGTTTTGCATCCAAAATAGGTGTAGTCGTCTGAATTGTATAATTTTGCGTGGAAAATATAACCATGCTCGGTCTTCAAGTAAACTTTCTTTACCTCCGTAGTATGAATGAAACCTATCTTATCCAATACAAAAACTCTTGCATGGCAGGGGATACGCTAGTAGAATAGTAAAAAAATATAAGTTGAAGCAAATGAAGCAGATGTCATGCTTAATTACGAAAAAAGACTTGTCGTTGTGACTTACTGTATCCACTTCAAAGTTCTCGTCCAGCTTGAAGCTGAAGCACCTATCATCATCTAGCAAGATTCCATCGCACAGGCCGCGCTCGTCTTCGCAGTATTTGCAAATACCGAAATCCTTTTCGTCGTCAGACATTTCCTATGTTCATAGTTAAAACATTAATTGAAAATCGATCGAAGACAACTACCAGGATACTCAACACACAAATCCGGGGCACTCAATATTTCCTACATATTCTGGCACAAGTCATGCCAAAATTCACGAAAAAATCCGGCATGACCTTTGCTAAAATAGGACATATCGAGCGCCTAAAATTTGCCGGAACGGAAATGAATCAACACTCCGGCAAAACATAGGCCACTCGGAGGTGTAACCTACAAACATGACCGGCCACTTGGATATTGAGCAACACAAGATATACATTTCAAAATATCTTATAGGACTCAAATTAGCATGCATTCAATAAGCAAAAGTAAATCATCTCATGCGTCCGTACATCGTCGAATATTATCACTAATACATCACGAATAGTGTCATTCATATAACATCACTAATACAAATAAAACCCTAGCACATGACGGGTATCGGCGCGGGCGGTGGACACCCACAGAGAAGGAACCATCACGGGATCATAGCTCCAGTGAGATCCCTAGAGAACCTGCCAGGTATTGGAGAACCCGTGCTCGACGCAAACAAGTAGCAACGGACGTGCGCGTCCTCCTCATCGACACGGTGACGCACCACCTCCATGGAGTCCTCGAGCCTCTGGACCGTCATCGCCCACGCGAACGCCACCAAAGAAGGTTCGGGTCAATGACAGTGGCTCCTCACCAACCTGCGCCCCGGTAGGTAGCGCCTCCAGTACCACCCGGTGGACCCCAGTCCGGACATGGCCCATCTGGTCAAGCAGGTGTCGTCCTCCGCCGACTCGATTTAGCGAGGATGCGGGATAGGCATCGTTCACGTCGATGCGGGAAAATTTGCTTTAACTAAAAAATAGCAACAAGTTCTTACTAACTAGTTCTATTAATTCAACTAGTTCTTACTAAAAATAAACTTACTATAAATAAAAATATTCTAGTACCTAATTAGTACCTAGTTCTTACTAACTAATTAGTACCTAGGAACTACTGCCCTAATTACCATCTAATTTGATGAACCTATAGGGGTGGAAAGTGGTAGCAGATATTCCAATTATCCAACTATAAAGTGAAATAAGTGGTCAAATTTTACTGCTTTTATGATTCATCTTAGAAATTTGATTCGTTTCCACCCTTACATGAATCCTAACTCATTTGAGCCGCATCCGCATCCGATTTGTTTCCACTCTTTCATGAACCCTAACTAATTTGATGCAACTAAAATATAAAGAAACCCTGGGCAGAGGTAGGGGAGAGGGAGGATCAGGCGTGCTCACCTCGGGTGCCTGCGACGAGGAGGGCAGGCGGCGCCGAGGTCGTGGTCGGGGCTCGGGCGGCGCGGCCGGATGGCGCGCCGAGGTCGGGTCGGGGCGGCGTCCGGGGCGGCGTTGAGGTCGGGGGCGGGGGCGGCGTTGAATCTGGGGTCGGGGCGTGATACGTCTCCAACGTATCTATAATTTTTGATTGCTCCATGCTACTTTATCTATTGTTTTGGACTATAATGGGCTTTATTTTCCACTTCTATTATTTTTGGGACTAACCTATTAACCGGAGGCCCAGCCCAAAATTGTTGTTTTTTTGCCTATTTCAGTGTTTCGAAGAAACGGAATATCAAACGGAGTCCAAACGGAATGAAACCTTCGGGAACGTGATTTTCTCACCGAATGTGATCCAGGAGACTTGGACCCTACTCCAAGGAGTGCCAGAGGCGGTCACGAGGGTGGGGGGCGCACCCCCTCCCCCTGGGCGCGCTCCCCTGCCTCATGGGCCCCCTGACGCTCCACCGACGTACTCCTTCCTCCTATATATACCTACGTACCCCCAACAGATCGGGGACGGAGCCAAAAACCTAATTCCACCGCCATAACTTCCTGTATCCACGAGATCCCATCTTGGGGCCTGTTCCGGAGCTCCGCCGGAGGGGGCATCCACCACGGAGGGCTTCTACATCATCACCATAGCCCCTCCGATGAAATGTGAGTAGTTTACTTCATACCATCGGGTCCAAAGTTAGTAGCTAGATGGCTTCTTCTCTCTTTTTGGATCTCAATACAATGTTCTCCCCTCTCTCGTGGAGATCTATTCGATGTAATCTTCTTTTTGCGGTGTGTTTGTTGAGACCGATGAATTGTGGGTTTATGATCCAGCTTATCTATGGAAAATATTTGATTCTTCTCTGAATTATTTTATGTATGTTTAAGTTATCTTTGGAAGTCTCTTCGAATTATCCGTTTGGTTTGGCCAACTAGATTGGTAGTTCTTGCAATGGGAGAAGTGATTAGCTTTGGGTTCAATCTTGCGGTGACCTTACACAGTGACAGAAAGGGTTGCATGTCATGTATTGTATTGTTGCTATCGAGGATAACAAGATGGGGTATTTATCATATTGCATGAATTTATTCCTCTACATCATGTCATCTTGCTTAAGGTGTTACTCTGTTTTTAACTTAATACTCTAGATGCATGCTGGATAGCGGTCGATGAGTGGAGTAATAGTAGTAGATGCAGAATCGTTTCGTTCTACTTGTCTCGGATGTGATGCCTATATACATGATCATTGCCTGGATAACCTCGTAACTATGCTCAATTCTATCAATTGCTCAACAGTAATTTGTTCACCCACCGTAGAATACTTATGCTCTTGAGAGAAGCCACTAGTGAAACCGATGGCCCCCGGGTCTATTCTCATCATATCAATCTCCATAAATTTATTTACTTGTTTTGCTTTTACTTTTTACTTTGCATCTTTATACCAAAAATACCAAAAATATTATCTCTATCAGATCTCACTCTCGTAAGTGACCGTGAAGGGATTGACAACCCCTAAGCGTTGGTTGCGAGTAGCTATCGTTTTGTGCAGGTACGAGGGACTTGCGCGTAGTCTCCTACTGGATTGATACCTTGGTTCTCAAAAACCGAGGGAAATACTTACGCTACTGTGTTGCATCATCCTCTCCTCTTCGGGGAAATCCAACGCAAGCTCGAGACGTAGCAAGAAGGATTTCTGGCGCCGTTGCCGGGGAGGCTTACGCAAAAGTCAACATACCAAGTACCCATCACAATCCCTATCTCTCGCATTACATTATTTGCCATTTGCCTCTCGTTTTCCTCTCCCCCACTTCACCCTTGTCGTTTTATTCGCCCTCTCTTTTCCAATCTCCTCCTCTCTTTCCGTTGCCTTTTGTTTGCTCGTTTGGTCGGATTAGATGCTTATTTATTCCTAAACAAAGAAGCCAATATCTATGAATCCTGATCCGCTTGCCAATCTTTTTAAGGGATCCAATTATGATGAACCAATTCCTAGTGATTTGGATGCACTAGATTATCTTTATAAGGTTTTGCCTAAAATCCGTCAAGTGACTCATGATAGATCTTTGAATAAAAAGCATGATTGCAATGATTTTATTATAAATTCTTTTGATGTCAATTGTGCTAATAAGATGCAAAACCCTAAGCTTGGGGATGCTAGTTTTGCTATGTCTACTACTTGTTGCAATGATCATGATTGGGGTGATTCTTCTTATGATCCTGAAAATTTATTTAAGCCCCGTGATGAATATGAGATTGATAATAGTGTTTGCAATAATATTGAAAGTGGGTTCGGAAGAGTGTCAACTTTAGATCCCACATATTTGGAGAATGTTCAATCTTATGAAGTTTTTGATTAAAGTGGGTTTTGGAAGGTCATGACTTTAGTTAATGATAATCCCACTATTTTGGAAGAGTGTCAACTTTGCATGCATGTGGATCGTGTTGAGAATATACTTTGTGACAGACATTTTGTTGAATTTTCTTATGATCCTACATGTAATTATTATGAGAGAGGAAAATATGGTTGTAGAAACTTTCATGCTATTAAATTACCTCTCGCTATGTTGAGATTGCTATTGCCTCTTTCCGCTTCCTTGCATATGCTAGTTTTTGCTTGCCTTGCAAATTTGTTTGCCTATAAGATGCCTATGCATAGGAAGTATGTTAGACTTAGATGTGTTTCTCACATGCTATATGATGCTCTATTTGTGCTTCAATTCTTGTCTTTCATGTGAGCATCATTGAAATCTCAATGCCTAGCTAAAAAGGCTTTAAAGAAAAGCGCTTGTTGGGAGACAACCCAATATATTTCCTTTCTGTAGTTGAACAAATAATCCATCTAGCCTCTGTTTAGATGTGGTTTTATCTTTTAATTAGTGTTTGTGCCAAGTTGGACCTATTGGATCTTCTTAGATGATAGTTATTTGATCTTGCTGTAATTTCCAGAATCTTTGTGCTCAGTGCCCGAATTGTTAAAAATCACCAGAATGTGATAAAATACTGATTCCAATTGCTGCTTATAAATAAACAAACTTTCCAGATCTTCTAATTTTGGTAGAATTTTTTGGGTTCCATAAGTTTGCGTTAGTTACAGATTACTACAGACTGTTCTGTTTTTGACAGATTCTGTTTTTCGTGTGTTGTTTGCTTATTTTGATGAATCTATGGCTAGTAAAATAGTTTATGAACCATAGAGAAGTTGGAATACAGTAGGTTTAACACCAATATAAATAAAGAATGAGTTCATGACAGTACCTTAAAGTAGTCTTTTGTTTTCTTTCTCTAACGGAGCTCACGAGATTTCTATTGAGTTTTGTGTTGTGAAGTTTTCAAGTTTTGGGTGAATTCTTTTGATGGATTATGGAACAAGGAGTGGCAAGAGCCTAGGCTTGGGGATGCCCATGGCACCCCAAGATAATCCAAGGACACGAAAAAGTCAAAGATTGGGGATGCCCCGGAAGGCATCCCCTCTTTCGTCCACTTCCATCGGTAATTTACTTGGAGCTATATTTTTATTCACCAACATGATATGTGCTTTGCTTGGAGCGTCTTGTATTATTTGAGTCTTTGCTTGTTAGTTACCACAATCATCCTTGCTGTACACACCTTTTGAGAGAGCCATATATGAATTGAAATTTGATATAATACTCTATGTGCTTCACTTATATCTTTTGAGCTTGATAATTTGCTCATAGTGCTTCACTTATATATTTTTGAGCGTGATAATTTTTTACTCTAGTGCTTCACTTAGATCTTTTAGAGCACGGTGGTGGATTTGTTTTAAAGAAACTTGATCTCTCATGCTTCACCTAGATTATTTTGAGAGTCGTTAATAGCATGGTAATTTGCTTAATGTTAATATACTTGGTGTTCAAGATATGTGAAACTTTCTTTTGAGTGCGTTGAATACTAAGATAAGTTTGATGCTTGATAATTTTTTTGAGATATGGAGGTAATAATATAAAAGTCATGCTGGTTGAGTAGTTGTGAATTTGAGAAATGCTTGTGTTGAAGTTTGTAAGTCCCGTAGCATGAACGTATGGTTAAAGTTGTGTAACAAATTTGAAGCATGAAGTGTACCTGGCTTGTGCATCCTTATGAGTGGCGGTTGGGGACGAGCGATGGTCTTTTCCTACCAATCTATCCCCCTAGGAGCATGCGCGTAGTACTTGATTTTTGATGAATTCTAAATTTTTGCAATAAGTATATGAGTTCTTTTGACTGATGTTGAGTCCATGGATTATACGCACTCTTACCTTTCCGCCATTGCTAGCCTCTTCGGTACCGTGCATTGCCCTTTCTCACATTGAGAGTTGGCGCAAACTCCGCCGGTGCATCCAAACCCCGTGATAAGATACGCTCTATCACACATAAACCTCCTTATATCTTCCTCAAAACAGCCACCATACTTACCTATTATGGCATTTCCATAGCCATTCCGAGATATATTGCCATGCAACTTCCACCATCATTATTATGACATACATTACTTTTGTCATATTGCCATTGCATGATCATGTAGTTGACATCGTATTTGTGGGAAAGCCACCATGCATTATTTTCATACATGTCACTCTTGATTCATTGCACCATCCTGCACACCGGAGGCATCCATATAGAGTCATACCTTGTTCTAGTTTCGAGTTGTAATCCTCATGTCGTAATCAATAGAAATGTGATGATCATCATCAGAGCATTGCCCAAATAAAAAAAAAGAGAAAGGCCAAAAAAAAAGAAAGGCCCAAAAAAGGGCAATGCTACTATCTCTTTTTCCACACTTGTGCTTCAAAGTAGCACCATGTTCTTCATGTAATGAGTCTCATATTTTGTGCTTCAAAGTAGCACCTCGTTCTTCATGTAGTGAGTCTCATATATTGTGCTTCAAAGTAGCACCATGTTTTTCATATAGTGAGTCTCATATGTTATCACTTTCATATACTAGTGGGAATTTTTCATTATAGAACTTGGCTTGTATATTCCTACGATGGGCTTCCTCAAATGCCCTAGGTCTTCATGAGCAAGAAAGTTGGATGCACACCCACTAGTTTTGTTTTGTTGAGCATTCATAGCTCTAGTGCATTCGTTGCATGGCAATCCCTACTCCTCATGTTGACATCAATTGATGGGCATCTCCATAGCCTGTTGATTATCCTCGTCAACGTGAGACTTTCTCCTTTTTGTCTTCTCCACACAATCCCCATCATATTCTATTCAACCCATAGTGCTATATCCATGGCTTACGCTCATGTATTGCGTGAAGCTTGAAAAAGTTTGAGATTATTTAAGTATGAAACAATTGCTTGGCTTGTCATCGGGGTTATAGAAGTTGGGAACATCTTTGTGTGACGAAAATGAAGCATAGCTTAACTATATGATTTTGTAGGGATGAACTTTCTTTGGTCATGTTATTTTGATATGACATAATTATTTTGATTAGTATGCTTGAAGTATTATTATTTTTATGTCAATATGAACTTTTGTCTTGAATCTTTCGGATCTAAATATTCATATCACAATTAAGAAGATTTACATTGAAATTATGCCAAAGTATCCTCCGCATCAAAAATTCTCTTTTATAATTTACCTACTCGAGGACCGCAGGAATTAAGCTTGGGGATGCGTCGATACGTCTCCAACGTATCTATAATTTTGATTGCTCCATGCTACTTTATCTATTGTTTTGGACTACAATGGGCTTTATTTTCCACTTTTATATTATTTTTGGGAATAACCTATTAACCGGAGGCCTAGCCTGTAATTGCTGTTTTTTTGCCTATTTCAAGTGTTTCAAGAAACGGAATGTCAAACGGAGTCCAAACGGAATGAAACCTTGAGGAACGTGATTTTCTCACGAACGTGATCCAGGAGACTTGGACCCTACTCAAGGAGTGCAGAGGCGGTCACGAGGTGGGGGCGCGCCCCTCCAGGCGCGCCCTGCCTCGTGGCCCCCCCGACGCTCCACCGACGTACTTCCTTCCTCCTATATATACCTACGCACTTCAACAGATCGGGACGGAGCCAAAACCTAAATTCACCACCGTAACTTCCTCAGTATCCACGAGATCCCATCTTGGGGCCTGTTCCGGAGCTCCGCCCGAGGGGGCATCTACCACGGAGGGCTTCTACATCATCACCATAGCCCCTCCGATGATGTGTGAGTAGTTTACTTCAGACCTTCGGGTCCATAGCTAGTAGCTAGATGGCTTCTTCTCTCTTTTTGGATCTCAATACAATGTTCTCCCCTCTCTCGTGGAGATCTATTCGATGTAATCTTCTTTTTGCGGTGTGTTTGTTGAGATCGATGAATTGTGGGTTTATGATCCAGCTTATCTATGGAAAATATTTGATTCTTCTCTGAATTCTTTTATGTATGATTAAGTTATCTGTGCAAGTCTCTTCGAATTATCCGTTTGGTTTGGCCAACTAGATTGGTAGTTCTTGCAATGGGAGAAGTGCTTAGCTTTGGGTTCAATCTTGCGGTGACCTTACCCAGTGACAGAAAGGGTTGAATGCAACGTATTGTATTGTTGCCATCGAGGATAACAAGATGGGGTATTTATCATATTGCATGAATTTATTCCTCTACATCATGTCATCTTGCTTAAGGCGTTACTCTTTTTTTAACTTAATACTCTAGATGCATGCTGGATAGCGGTCGATGAGTGGAGTAATAGTAGTAGATGCAGAATCGTTTCGGTCTACTTGTCTCGGACGTGATGCCTATATACATGATCATTGCCTGGATAACCTCATAACTATGCTCAATTCCGTCAATTGCTCAACAGTAATTTGTTCACCCACCGTAGAAATACTTATGCTCTTGAGATAAGCCACTAGTGAAACCTATGGCCCCCGGGTCTATTCTCATCATATCAATCTCCATCACTTTATTTACTTGTTTTGCTTTTACTTTTTACTTTGCATCTTTATACCAAAAATATTATCTCTATCAGATCTCACTCTCGTAAGTGACTGTGAAGGGATTGACAACCCCTAAGTGTTGGTTGCGAGTAGCTATCGTTTTGTGCAGGTACGAGGTACTTGTGCGTAGTCTCCTACTGGATTGATACCTTGGTTCTCAAAAACTGAGGGAAATACTTACGCTACTGTGCTGCATCATCCTCTCCTCTTCGGGGAAATCCAACGCAAGCTCGATACGTAGCAGGGCGGCATAGAGGATGTGCGGAGAGCGCGCGGTGGCCGAAGGGCGATGGCGGCAGCGAGAGTGTAGAGTTGGATTTGGGGGAAGTGACCGTGGGGAAGGACGAACCCCGTGGTTAAGTCAGAAGTAGAAGTAGCGCGTTCCAGGAAGCGCGCTACTACTACGTTAGCTACAGCGCGTTCTGGGATACACGCTACTGCTATTCCTTTCTCTTATTTCCCCTTTTTCATTTAGTTCTTCACATTTTATTTTACTCCCTCCGTTCCTTGATATAAGGTGTATAGATTTTTGAGAAAAAGTCCGAAATATAAGGTGTATTGCATTGCACCACTCGTTTGGATAATTTTTTTAGGGATTTGATTACATTTCCTTATATCGGGCACGCTTCTCTATTTCCTCATGTCAATTAGCCAGGTGTAATCTCGCCCAAAACTTGTGAAATTTTCCCTCCACGTGCGTTCTTTAATTTCCGTGCCAAAAACTATACACCCTATATCTAGGAACGGAGGGAGTATTTCCTTTCACCTTATTCTATTTATTTCATTTTCAATTACCTTTCTATTTGCTTTCCATTTAATTTTATATCCATTAGCAGTAGCGAGTTTAGATTAAAACGCACTGCTACAAAGAAAGTAGCGGTAGCGCGGTTCGTTATAGGTCGCTACTACTATGTGTAGCCTATCGGCTAAGCCGTGGGAATTTTAGTAGTAACGTGTTTAGAGCAAGACGCGCTACTGATAGAAATTTATCTACAGCGCGGTTTGCTCAGGCGCGCTACTGCTACTTAGCACCAGCGTTCTTTTTTGACCCTCGCTACTGCTAAAGTTCTGTGTATAAGGTTTTCCCTAGTAGTGTGTGGGGCATCCGGCAACGGGGTCCACGTGCCATATGAACCAAATTAGAGTGCACAACCACACGGTAGACACACCCCGGTCGTAGTGTCGCATTAATGCCCAATGAGTCGTCAAATCACAAAAACCCCCACCTTTCCAGCTTTAGCAGTAAGCTGGACGTACGAAGCGGCAATATTTCACTGGGCCTGAATCCCTTCTCCCTCGTCTGCTTGTTCAGAGAAAACCCCCGCTCGGCGATTGCATAGGGTTTTCTCATGGAGAACTCCAATGCAATTCTTCATCCATCCCCGATAAATCCAAATCCCTTGGTCGCGGGTACTCCTAGGATGGCAGCCGCCGCCGTTGATGCATTTTTCTTCCTACTGAATCTAGTGTGTTTCATTTGCAGTGCCCAAAGTGCGAGGACCCTACAGGTTTCTGCGCCCTCGGCGAGACGCCACACTTGTTCCTTCTCATCCTAACACAGGATTTTAAAACGCGCACAGTATGTTCCTAGAATCCTCTTTTCTATCCGGGAGGGTGGGGTTTTTTGAACATGTTGTCGAATAATTTGGGAATTTGGGTTGCTATATTTGGATAAAAGGTAGTAGTACCATCGTCAACACTGATGTGAAGGAGGGAATTATTTCTAGATTTGGATATAGGGAATACATTGTGTTCTCAAATTATTTTTCCTGCAATGCATTCCTTGCTCTGCCAGAACACATGTACTCAAGATGCTCGGCCTTGCCATAACTGAATAAACCAGTTAATGGTAACAGTGAAGACAAGCCATGGATACAAGTTTCGAGTTGGGTTCATGAACCAAGAAGATCGCTGCTTTTTTATGGCCGAACTTGGATAAACTTTCTCAAGTGTTACGGACAGAAAGTTGGCGCACGAATGTTGATGGAAATAGCAGAACCTGGTCTCATCTTCACTGCGATCTTCCACCCCGATGTTGTTCCAATTGTTCATCCATGTTAGTTTTGTATCTGGTTCTTGCTTCTTGCCTCGATTACTTCTTAATCCACCTATTCTGTGTAGCTAATCACAATTTAACTTTAGAAGTAGCAACGAATCTCTCACGAAGATGCTACTTCTAACTAATATTTTCTTATAATTGGTGGCACGTGTAGGTTTTTTCAGAGTTAAGCAGGCTACTCGTTTGTTATTCTATAAGAACTCGGCTGTTACTCATGGCACTGAAGTTGACTTGGACGACATCCACAAGTTCCTACACTTTATTGATCGTCTTGAGGTCCTTGTGGGGCGTTTCAATGGTGGAATGCCACGTGGGATATGTGTGCCACTACTGCACTCGTTGAACAGGTCCAACTGTGTTGAGAAACTTATGGTACGAGCTGTTTTCTATTATATGTTCATAAACTTTTGCTTAAACACAGTTTTACAACTGTGATCTTCTTGAAACAGGAACTGCCCAGTTCTATTGTTCCTTTACCGATGCCTGACCATGGTCGGGTCAGACTTGCGCTTGGTCACAACATGATGTTATGTCGACCTACTCCATTCCCCTTGGAGGTGAAAAGATACTTATTCATGGGTGGTCTCAAATAATGAAGGCTCATCCATCTTGGAGAATAGGACAGAAGATTATGTTCCTGCTTTTCCATGGCACTAAATCGAATATCCTGTTTATTGACCACATTACGAGATGAAGCCGCTTTCAGAAGGTTGTGGATGCGCGGAGTGGCGCCTGTGCCTTGTCCTGGGGCTTGGTGGCCTCACCCTTTGGTTAACTATAGGCAAAGTAGCACTATTCGAGGCATTCTTTGTACGGTTGAACCTGTATAAGTACTCATACTGCTTTCAGCTAGGGTTGTTAAGTTCCCCTGCTGGTTTCAGTTAAGGTTGTTAAGTACTCCTGCTGCTTTTACAGTCTGTCGTGTTTCTTCAGTCCTATCTTCCTCCAGCCGCCAAAACCAAACCAGCACCGGCGGGGCCGCCTGCTTCAGCCTCCCATGGCTGGCTGCGCCTCAGCGCATACATCGCCGCCCCACTGTCTCCTAAATTGTTAACGCCGACCTCTGAGGCCTCGCCGTCGTCCTCCGCGCGCTTTGCTGCGCTCGCCGCGGCACCGCCCTCTCGTGTTGTCAACATGGTCAACAAACAAGAGGAATCGGCAGAGGACTATACGTGGAGAGGATGACAGTAGGGGGTCACCATGTCCATGGCCGGACGCAAGGAAGTTCCTCATTTTTCCTGACATCTGGGACCCACGACATTGTCAGCGTATATAGTCAATAGACCAGAGAACAGCACAAGATCGGCTGACACCTGGGACGTAGCTGCTTGAGCAGTATTTTTTTGTTATTGTCGAGACGGAGTAGGATTTCAACTGGGCTATCGCCCGTCTAGCCCAGGCTTATATTTTATGTTCACCACATGACCAGCCCAACTATTTTCTTTTGTGAAAATGAGCCCAGTTTATTTTTACTGAAGAATACCCAATCCACACCTACTTATATTTCTATGCCCTGATGAGCTGCAACTCTTTTAAGACGCCTGCAAATCTTGAAAGTAATATGAAATGGGCTGTAAGTATAAAAACAGATGACAAATTGGCAATTATTTTATAATTTCTGATTTTTTTTCACATTTTCAGATTCCAATTTCAGTGGGCTTTAACCTAATTTAAATATATCTTCAAAGTACTTTAAATCTGGCTTGACATTTCGGTATTAAAAATAGTTTGGAACCCACAGAAATATACGAAATTTCGTTTAAATTTTTAACCCTGGCCCTGGCCAACAAAAAAATGGGCTGCAATAAATTGAATAAGAAGTTGCAATGAGCTATATATAACCCTATTAAGTTGACGCGTATGCAAGATTTTTTTACTTATTATATACGACAACAAACGATTCTAGCAGATGTACCCGTTGGATGTCAATCCAACGCCCGTCGTGTTTCTTCAATCTCTGATCTTCTTGCTCCAACCGCCAAATCCAGCATCAAGGGACCGCCGCTTCCCGCCTCCTGTGGGCTGGGCCAGCTGCCACAGCCTCACCGCCCCCTACTACTCCCACCGCTGGCCAGGCCATCCCTCCACTATTGTGGCTTCGCCGCCTCTGGGTCATTCCCTTCCTGGGTCTCGCCGTCGTCCATCGCGCTGGTGTTCTCGGCACGGCGTGGTCAACGTTGTCAACAAACGACAACATCGGAAGAGGGACGTACATGGAGAGGCTGAGTTGGGACCCACATGGTCCATGGCCGCACGCAAGAAAGTACCTCCTTATTACGCCAAAAAGAATGAATACTCCCGCTGACAGCTTGGACCCACCAGCTATATCTTCGCACGCAAGGAAGTGCCTCCTTAAGACACACACTAAAATGAATACTCCCCCTGCTAGCTGGGACCCACCATAGTGGGAGGCTGACTTATGGGCCTACTAAGTTGACGCGGACGGAGGGCTTTGTCAACTTAGTCAACAAACGATTCTATCACCAGTGACCGTTGGATTGTTAACATCCAACGGTCGTCCTGCTTCTTCAACCTCTGATTTTCTTGCTCCAGCCATCCAAACCACTGCATGCTCTTGCCTCCCGTGGCCGGCTGTGCTGCCGCGGAGGCCTCACCGCCCCTACTACTCCCACCGCTGTCCAGGCCCTACGGCGACGTCAGCCTCACACCGTAGCCGAACCAGTGAACCCTCATACTCCTGTCCGCGTGGGCATCCATTGCCGCGTCTTCCCCGGCTCCGCGTCGTTCCCTTCCTAGGCCTCGCCGTCGTCGACCGCCTTGGTGCTCTCGGCGCGGCGTGGTCAATGTGGTCAATGTGGTTAATGAACGACTTCCATCGGAAGAGTACTGTACGTTGAGAGGATGACAGTTGGGTCCACGGCCGCAGCAAGGAAGTGCCTCCTTATTACGCGGAAAATAATTATTCCTCCACCTGACAGCAGGGACCCATCGGATGGGCCACCATATTTCACGAAAAAACGTTTCCCCCCTGACTGCTCGAACCCATCAGCTACATCTTCGCACGCAAGGAAGTGCGTCCATACTAAGGGCAAAAAAAATGATTCGACCCCCTGACTACTGGGACCCACCATCTACATCTTCGCACGCAAGGAAGTGCCTGATAGTCGGGACCCACCAGGTCGGAGCGTACATAGCGTTGTCATTCTGGTCGCGAACGTGTAATGCATATACCGGTCGATCGGTCCGTCAATACGTAGGGCTGCAGCGATGAACCGTGGCCGTGCAAGGAAGGGCACATGTCATAGTAGTGGCGCGCATGTAGCATGTACACGTACGTACAGCGGCCGGGGTGCAAGAAAGAAAATACGGCCACGTACGTACATACTGGCGGGGTCTCGAACGCCTACTCGCGCATACGTACGACCAAGGCTCGTGTACATGGCTGGGTCGGAACGAAGAAACTGCACCGTCATCGTGTTCATGGGGAGGCAACGGAATGCATCGTGTTCATCGGGAGGCAACGGAACGCGTGCTGTTCATCGGGAGCCAACCGGCTTGGACAGAACAGGCGATGGAAACGAGGCCTGGCGTACCGCAGAACAGAGGAAACGGCCTTGTGTTCGACCGGCCACGGTGGAAACGGGATCCTGTTCATCGGGAGGGGTCTGGCGTACCGCAAAATGGAGGAAACGAACCTCCTATGATCGAAACGGGGCCCTGTTGATCGGGAGGGGTGTGGCGTACCGCAAAAAGGAGGAAACGGACTTGTGTTGGAGCTCTACGGTCGAAACGCGGGTCCTGTTCATCGGGAGGGGTGTGGCGTACCGCAAAACGGGACTCCATGGTTCATCTCCACAGTCGACCTCCTCCAGCCTCCACGGGCTCCTGTTCATCCACCGTCGACCTCCTCCAGCCTCCACCTGCAACTGTTCATCCACGGGCTCCTGTTCATCCAGCCTCCACCGCGCGCTCCTCCACCGGCTACTGTTCAACCAACCCTCTCCACGGGGGTCCTGTTCAACCACCCCTCCACGGGCTACTGTTCATCTAACCCTCCATCGGCTACTGTTCAACCAGCCTCCACCGGCTACTATTCAACCAGCCCTCCATGGGGTCCTGTTCATCCAGCCCTCCACGGGGTCCTGTTCATTTCTACCTCTTGAGCATGCGTTGGTTTTTACTTTGAAGAGTAAAGGGTGATGCAGCAAAGTAGCCTAAGTATTTCCCTCAGTTTTTGAGAACAAATGTATCAATCCAGTAGGAGGCCACACGCAAGTCCCTAATACCTACATAAACAAAGAAGAACCTTGCAAAAACGCGATAAAGGGGTTGTCAATCCCTTCACGGCCACTTGCAAAAGTGAGATCTGATAGAGATGGTAAGATAATATTTTTTCTATTTTTATGATAAAGATTAAAAGTAAAGAAAGCATAATAAACGGCGATAGAAATAGCTAGTTGACGGGAGATTAATATGATGGAAAATAGACCCGGGGGCCATAGGTTTCACTAGTGGCTTCTCTCAAGATAGCATAAGTATTACGGTGGGTGAACAAATTACTGTCGAGCAATTGATAGAAAAGTGCATAATTATGAGAATATTTAGGCATGATCATGTATATAGGCATCACGTTCGTGAAAAGTAGACCAACTCCTGCTTGTATCTACTACTATTACTCCACACATTGACCGCTATCCAGCATGCATCTAGAGTATTAAGTTCATAAGAACAGAGTAACACATTAGGTAAGATGACATGATGTAGAGGGATAAACTCAAGCAATATGATATAAACCCCATCTTTTTATCCTCGATGGCAACAATACAATACGTGTCGTTTCCCCATCACATCGGGATCGAGCACCGCATGATTGAACCCAAAGCTAAGCACTTCTCCCATTGCAAGAAAGATCAATCTAGTAGGCCAAACCAAACTGATAATTCGATGAGACCTGCAAAGATAACCAATCATACATAAAAGAATTCAGAGAAGATTCAAATATTGTTCATAGATAATCTTGATCATAAACCCATAATTCATAGGATCTCGACAAACACATCGCAAAAAGAGTTACATCGGATAGATCTCCAAGAAGATCAAGGAGAACTTTGTACTGAGATCCAAAGAGAGAGAGAAGAAGTCATCTAGCTAATAACTATGGACCCGAAGGTCTGTGGTAAACTACTCACACATCATCGGAGAGGCTATGGTGTTGATGTAGAAGACCTCCGTGATTGATGCCCCCTCCGGCGGAGCGCCGGAAAAGGCCCCAAGATGGGATCTCACGGGCACAGAAGGTTGCGGCAGTGGAATTAGGTTTTCATGGTGCTCCTCGATGGTTTCGGGGTACGTAGGTATATATAGGAGGAAGAAGTAGGTCAGTGGAGCCACGAGGGGCCCACGAGGGTGGAGGGCGCGCCCAGGGGGGTAGGTGCGATCCCTGCCTCGTGGCCTCCTCATATATTTCTTGACGTCCACTCCAAGTCCTCTAGATCATGTTTGTTCCAAAAACACGCTCCCGAAGGTTTCATCCCGTGTGGACTCCGTTTGATATTCTTTTTCCGCGAAACACTGAAATAGGCAAAAAACAACAATTTGCACTAGGCTTTGGGTTAATAGGTTAGTCCCAAAAATAATATGAAAGTGTATAAATAAGCCCATTAAACATCCAAAACAGAATATATAATAGCATGGAACAATAAAAAAATATAGATACGTTGGAGACGTATCAAGCATCCCCAAGCTTAATTCCTGCTCGTCCTCGAGTAGGAAAAAGATAAAAACAGAATTTTTGATGTGGAATGCTACCTAGCATATTTCTTCAATGTAATTTTCTTTATTGTGGCATGAATGTTGAGATCCAAAAGATTCAAGATAAAAGTTTAGTATTGACATAAAAATAATAATACTTCAAGCATGCTAACCAAGCAATTATGTCTTCCCAAAATAACATAGTCAAAGAAAGCTTATCCCTACAAAATCATATAGTTTGGCTATGCTTCATTTTCGTCACACAAAATGCTCTCATCATGCACAACCCTGATGACAAGCCAAGCAACTGTTTCATACTTAGCCTTTTCAAACTCTTTCAACTTTTACGCAATATATGAGCGCGAGCCATGGACATAGCACTATGGGTGGAATAGAATATAATGATTGAGGTTGTGTGAGAAGAGAAAAGGGGAGAAAGTCTCACATTGACGGGGCTAATCAACGGGCTATGGAGATGCCCATTAATTGATGTCAATGCAAGGAGTAGGGATTGCCATGCAACGGATACACTAGAGCTATAAATATATGAAATCTCAACGAAATAAACTAATTGGGTGTGCATCCAACTTGCTTGCTCACAAAGACCTAGGTCATTTGAGGAAGCCCATTGTTGGAATATACAAGCCAAGTTCTATAATGTAAAATTCCCACTAGTATATGAAAGTGACAAAATAGGAGACTCTCTATCATGAAGATCATGGTGCTATTTTCAAGCACAAGTGTGGTAAAAGGATAGAAACATTGTCCCTTCTCTCTTTTTCTCTCATTTTTTTCTCTTTTTTCCGTCTGGAGTCTCATCCCAACTTGTGGGGGTATCATAGTCTCCATCATCCCGTCCTCACTTGGGACAATGCTCTAATAATGATGATCATCACACTTTTTTTTACTTTACAAATCAAACATTACAACTCAATACTTAGAACAAAATATGACTCTATGTGAATGCTTCCGGCGGTGTACTGGGATATGCAATGAATCAAGAGTGACATGTATGAAAGAATAATAAAGGTGGCTTTGCCACAAATACGATGTTAACTACATGATCATGCAAAGCAATATGACAATGATGATGCGTGTCATAATAAACGGAATAGTGGAAAGTTGCATGGCAATATATCTCGGAATGGCTATGGAAATGACATAATAGGTAGGTGTGGTGTCTGTTTTGAGGAAGATATAAGGAGGTTTATGTGTGATAGAGCGTATCATATCACGGGGTTTGGATGCACCGACGAAGTTTGCACCAACTCTCAAGGTGAGAAAGGGCAATGCACGGCATCAAGAGGCTAGCAATGATGGAAGGGTGAGAGTGCGTATAATCCATGGCCTCAACATTAGTCATAAAGAACTCACATACTTATTGCAAAATCTACAAGTCATCAAAACCAAGCACTACACGCATGCTCCTAGGGGATAGATTGGTAGAAAAGACCATCGCCGTCCCCGACCGCCACTCATAAGGAAAGCAATCAAAGAACACCTCATGCTTCAAATTTGTCACACAACGTTTACCATACGTGCATGCTACAGGACTTGCAAACTTCAACACAAGTATTTCTCAATTTCACAATTGCTCAACTAGCACACCTCTAATATTACCACCTTTATATCTCAAAACAACTATCAAGTATCAAACTTTTCTTACTATCCAATGCACTTTGTAAACTACCATGCTGTTCTAAAGGACTCTCAAAATAATATAAGTGAAGCATGAGAGATCAATAATTTCTATAAAATATAACCACCACCGTGCTCTAAAAGATATAAGCGAAGCACTAGAGAAAACCTGTTTAGCTCAAAAGATATAAGTGAAGCACATAGAGTATTCTAATAAATTCTGATTAATGTGTGTCTATCTCAAAAGGTGTGTACAACAAGGATGATTGTGGAGAACAAAAAAGCAAAGACTCAAATCATACAAGACACTCCAAGCACAACACATATCATGTGGTGAATAAAAATATAGCTCCAAGTAAAGTTACCGATGGACGAAGACAAAAGAGGGGATGCCTTCCAGGGCATCCCCAAGCTTAGGATTTTTGGCTTGTCCTTAGATTTTACCTTGGGGTGCCTTGGGAATCCCCAAGTTTAGGCTCTTTCCACTCCTTGTTCCATAATCCATCAAATCTTTACCCAAAACTTGAAAACTTCACAACACAAAACTTAACAGAAAATCTCGTGAGCTCCGTTAGCGAAAGAAAACAAAACACCACTTCAAGGTACTGTAATTAAATCATTATTTATTTATATTGGTGTTAAACCTACTGTATTCCAAATTTTGTATGGTTCATAAACTCCATTACTAGCCATAGATTCATCAAAATAAGCAAACAACACACGAAAAACAGAATCTGTCAAAAACAGAACAGTCTGTAGTAATCTGTAACTAATGCAAACTTCTGGAACTCCAAAAATTCTAAAATAAATTTCTGGACGTGAGGGATTTATCTATTAATCATCTGAAAAAAGAATCAACTAAATATCACTCTCCAGTAAAAAAATTGTAGCTAATCTCGTGAGCGCTAAAGTTTCTGTTTTTTACAGCAAGATCGCAAAGACTTTCCCCAAGTCTTCCCAAAGGTTCTACTTGGCACAAACACTAACTAAAACACAAAACCACATCTAAACAGAAGCTAGATGGATTATTTATTACTTAACAGAACCAAAAAGCAAAAAGCAGAAATAAAATTGGGTTGCCTCCCAACAAGCGCTATCGTTTAACGCCCCTAGCTAGGCATAAAGGCAAGGATAGATCTAGGTATTGCTATCTTTGGTGTTGGGAAAGAAAAGAGAAAATTTATTATCTATAGCATTTATCTTTCTATTTTGAGAAAGCACGTGGCCATTAATGGCGGAAGAAAGATTAAGCACGTTACGGAAATTTGCATCTAAGCTAGCTTTCATCTCTTTGATAATTTCGTTTTGGTAAAAGCACAAAAGAGAGGTGGATTCAACTTTCTCACTCATAGGGTGCCCAAATATAGTTTTCATCTTTTCATAGGTATCTATGGGATCCCCTTCAAGAAAACCCTCTCCAAAAATAGAATCTAAAACTAGTTTGAACGAAGCAGGCAACCCAACATAAAAGCTTTTTAGGTATATCTCAATTTGATATTGGGGCACATAGCTAGCTCGGATCCTTAAAAGCCTATCCCAAGCATCCTTCAAAGACTCATCAAGTAAATAACGAAAATTTCCAGGATCATCTTCATCAAAATTATTCAAACCCTCATTGATAACCCCGGTAGGTCTTTCCATAGCATCATTATTTATGAGCTTAGAGAGGACAGAGGGACTATCCAAAGTATTAAAACCATGGAGAGAGCCCTTAACCCTTTTTGATTCAGCCATGGCACAAGAAAAACAACGGGAAAGAAGCGAACGGAAAGAGAGGGCGAATAAAACGGCAAGGATGAAGTGGGGGAGAGGAAAACGAGAGGCAAATGGCAAATAATGTAATGCGAGGGATAAGAGTTTGTGATGGGTACTTGGTATGTCTTGACTTGTGCGTAGACTCCCCGGCAACGGCGCCAGAAATCCTTCTTGCTACCTCTTGACCATGCGTTGGTTATTCCCTTGAAGAGGAAAGGGTGATACAGCAAAGTAGCGGAAGTATTTCCCTCAGTTTTTGAGAACCAAGGTATCAATCCAGTAGGAGGCCACACGCAAGTCCCTCGTACCTACACAAACAAATAAGAACCTTGCAACCAACGCGATAAAGGGGTTGCCAACCACTTCACGACCACTTGCAAAAGTGAGATCTGATAGAGATGATAAGATAATATTTTTGGTATTTTTATGATAAAGATTAAAAGTAAAGAAAGCAAAATAAACGGCGATAGAAATAGCTAGTTGACGGGAGATTAATATGATGGAAAATAGACCTGGGGGCCATAGGTTTCACTAGTGGCTTCTCTCAAGATAGCATAAGTATTACGGTGGGTGAACAAATTACTGTCGAGCAATTGATAGAAAAGTGCATAATTATGAGAATATCTAGGCATGATCATGTATATAGGCATCACGTCCGTGACAAGTAGACCGACTCCTGCCTGCATCTACTACTATTACTCCACACATCGACCGCTATCCAGCATGCATCTTGAGTATTAAGTTCATAAGAACAAAGTAACGCATTAGGTAAGATGACATGATGTAGAGGGATAAACTCAAGCAATATGATATAAACCCCATCTTTTTATCCTCTATGGCAACAATACAATACGTGTCGTTTCCCCTAATGTCACTGGGATCGAGCACCACATGATTGAACCCAAAGCTAAGCACTTCTCCCATTGCAAGAAAGATCAATCTAGTAGGCCAAACCAAACTGATAATTTGAAGAGACTAGCAAAGATAACCAATCATACATAAAAGAATTCAGAGAGGATTCAAATATTGTTCATAGATAATCTTGATCATAAACCCACAATTCATCGGATCTCGACAAACACACCACAAAAAGAGTTGCATCGAATAGATCTCCAAGAAGATCGAGGAGAACTTTGTATTGAGATCCAAAGAGAGGGAAGAAGTCATCTAGCTAATAACTATGGAATCGAAGGTCTGTGGTAAACTACTCACACATCATCGGAGAGGCTATGGTGTTGACGTAGAAGCCCTCCGTGATCGATGCCCCCTACGGCGGAGCGCCGAAAAAGGCCCCAAGATGGGATCTCACGGGTACAGAAGGTTGCGGCGGTGGAATTAGGTTTTCGTGGTGCTCCTTGATGGTTTTGGGGTACGTAGGTATATATAGGAGGAAGAAGTAGGTCGGTGGAGCCACGAGGGGCCCATGAGGGTGGAGGGCGCGCCCAGGGGGGTAGGTGCGCCCCCTGCCTCGTGGACTCCTCGTATGTTTCTTGACGTCCACTCCAAGTCCTCTGGAGCACGTTTGTTCCAAAACTCACGCTCCCGAAGGTTTCATTCCATTTGGACTACGTTTGATATTCTTCTTCTGCGAAACATAAAATAGGGGAAAAACAACAATTTGCACTGGGCCTTGGGTTAATAGTTTAGTCCCAAAAATAATATGAAAGTGTATAAATAAGCCCATTAAACATCCAAAACAGAATATATAATAGCATGGAACAATCAAAAATTATAGACATGTTGAAGACATATCATTCATCCACCGGCTCGATCGATCGGGGTACTGTTCATCCAGTGGCAACGACCTCTACTACCACGGGGTCCTATTTATCCAACCCCCACCGGGAACTGTTCATCCAAACCCCCAACAATGCTCACTATTCATCAAGGGAAGGAGGCAGCAGTGTTCGATCGGCTTCAGTTAGTAGCAGTAGCGAAGGAATCACTCGGGTTCAGTTAACAGCAAGGGATCGATCGATCGCTCGGGTTCGATAGCAGCGTAGCATGCGGTCTGTCGCCGGGTTCGATTAGAGCCCAACGCCACACACACGCAGCAGCGTCGTCTGAGAAACGTGCATCGCTCGGCCCCCGACCACCCACCGTAACCGGGAACTCCCCTGATATTTTCCTCGCCCTCGCTTCTACCACGGTTTTCTCCGTCATGGACGGCCCAAAGAATGTCATGCAGCTGCGTCTCCGGCCCGCCCAGGACGAAAAGCCCATTTTCTGCCATGATTTTTGGTCATAGAAGTAGAACCCCACCACATCTATGATGATACTGGGTTTTGTCACAATTATTTTCATAGAAGTGTCATAAGTATGACATTAAAAATTCCGTTCGGCCCAAAATGTCACGAATGTGTCTTTTCTTTGTAGTGCAACTAACATCAACTACAAGGAGTAATCAACACTACTAGCAACCCACAGGTACCAATCTGAGTTTTTGAGACAAAGATTGGATACAAGAGATGAAATATGGTTTGAGATGAGATGGTGCTGGTGAAGATGTTGATGGAGATTGACCCCCTCCCGATGAGAGGATCGATGGTGATGACGATGGTGATGATTTCCCCCTCCCGGAGGGATCTTTCCTCGACAGAACAGCTCCGCCGGAGCCCTAGATTGGTTTCGCCAGGTTCCGCCTCCAGACGGCAGCGCTTCATCCCAAAAGCTTCCTTATGATTTTTTCCAGGGCGAAAGACTTCATATTGCAAAAGATGGGCACCGGAGGCCTGCCAGGGGGCCCACGAGGCCGGGGGCGCGCCCAGGGGGTAGGGCGCACCCCCACCCTCGTGGATGGTGGGTGGCCCCCCTCTGGTGCTTTCTTCGTCCAATATTTTTTATATATTCCAAAACTGACTTCCCTAGAGTTTCAAGACTTTTGGAGTTGTGCAAAATAGGTCTCTAATATTTGCTCCTTTTCCAGCCCAAAATTCCAGCTGTCGGCATTCTCCCTCTTCGTGTAAACCTTATAAAATAAGAGAGAATATGCATAAGTATTGTGACATAATGTGTAATAACAGCCCATAATGCAATAAATATTGATATAAAAGCATGATGTAAAATGGACGTATCACTGTCCTACAATCCTCTCCGCTTGGAGGCCCAGCAAGATATAGAAAAATAGAAGTGTGTAGTCGATTTCAGTGGGTCAAAGGGATCCCACCTCTAAATTGTGGTAGACTCTGAAACCATGGGACCACCTGACGACTCAATGGTAGTGACCTAGGTATCACACAGTAGCTATACTGTAGAAGACTCACCCACAGACTGACACCCGCTTCTTGCATCAACGATGAGTTGGTGGGGCCAAAATTAAACAAAGAAAGATAAATCTAAGACTTTTTATGTGTACTTAGGTTGTCCTTATTATCACGCATGCCACCTAGGTTTTTTTGATGATGTGGCACACAATTAAATGAGGAATATAGGATGTGGTATCATATTAAATGTTGTACTACTTTGTGATATGCATGACAATTAATAATGCAAACTAAGATACCCTAACTTATGATACTATGCATTACAAAAGTAGTAGTATACACTATTAACGATCATATGCATGATATTAGTATATGATACTCCCCCATTACGAGCAGCCTTTATATATATGCCATTAGTGGCAGACCTAGCCCACTGGGCCAGGGTGGGCCAATAGTACAATTGTACATATAATTTTATTTTTTTCTTTTATTTTTTAGCTTTTTTCCTATGGTATAAAGCCCATTTTCTAATCTTAGGGTGGGCCGTGGCCCACCCTATCCACCCTCTACCTCCGCCACTGTGCCATTGGTATACGACTATGTGCATGTTTGGAAACATTTGAACCCTAACTACATTTATTATTCTATGCCACCATTTATGGGAGATATTACTAGCGAACCTATGAACCCTGCCTTTTTCCATGAGTTTACTAAAATGCTTACTCCATGAGTTTGCCATCGCATATACTTCCTAAAATGCTTACTCTATGAGTTTTCCATCTTTAACATAATTTCTACATTCTAAAATGCTCACTCCACGAGTTTGCCATCACTTAGATATCTACCTCGTTTTCCATTGAAGGATATGATGTTTTCCATCTGAGAAAAATTCACTGTAGGTCCCCATACTTGTCGCGTTGGCCGCATTTCTCCTCGCACTTGCAAATACCCGAAATACAGTCCTACAACTTGTCTCAGGTGGTCGTCTACGGTCCAAAATACCATTTCCTCTACGTATGCGCTGACTTGGCTGTTGACTGGCTAGTCCACGCGGGCTTTGACCGCCAGCTCAGCAGAAGACGCCCTGGGCGGGGTGATTGGGGGGAATGCGAGGGGGTTTCTTGCAAAAACGTCTGGCAATAAAACATGAGCCGCCACCTGGTCGGACCGATCCATCCACCTGGTCCGACCCGACCAGACCGAGCTGCTCCGCTCCGCTCCCCTCCCCTATTCGTCGTCGCTGCCGAGGTGCTCGCCTCCTCTCGCCGGGCGTGGCGGTCTGTGGCGGCGCCCGCCATGAGCTCGTCATCGGACGCTGAGCCGCCGCCGTCTGCTCCGTTTGGTCGGGGCCTGCGTGACGTTCCTCTCGCTCCCTCCCGTCGTGAGGATCATGCCGAGCCGCCGCTGTACGGTACGTCGCCGTCGTCAGCACCTTCTCTGCCCGATCTGTCCGTTTTAGCTGGGGGAAAGAGTGCGCGCCCTACTCAATTGCGCATACGGGGTAGGGTTTAGGGTTCTTGGCCATCTTTTTCTGTCACGGGTTTAGGGGTGTAGGGTTTTAGCCGTGGATGGTGAAGTTAGTGGCAGATGCAAATTAGGGTTTCATGAGGCCTTTCGATAGGTTAGTTGTAGATGAAATATGGTTGTACAGAGGTAATAAAGGTTTTGATTGCTCGAATTGTTAGGCAAAGTGGATGCCCTGTTTTTTTGGCCGTCAATGTTAGCTCAAATTAGGTTACATGCGTCGACCATATGTTGTTTTGTTAATGAGATGACTGTTTGTTTGCCAGATCCAGCAAAGGAACAGGCTTTTGGACGTGAAAGATCACCAATTTGTTATTTGATATGCCATGAATGCCATCATTTTGTTCTGGAAATGTCTGAACTTTCAGTTATCTATTTCTGAATCTGAACCTGTATCTGAACATTGACAGTTGTGTTAGACTGGTGCAGTTACATTGTGTCAATTTCCTATATCAGATTATTTCAAATAGCATGGTTGTGTCATTGTGCAGTTGCATTGTCTCTTCATCTATGTTATTACTGTCTGTTGTTGCATTGTGCAGTTGCATTCTCTGTCATCTCTGTTATTACTGTATGTCTGAAGATTTTGTCATTTCATTTGTTTTGCAAGCCCCTTAAGCAACCATTTCTCTGTTGAGGTCATACATGGTGGCTACTTCCTATGTGCAGGCAAGCATAGGGGTTATCACAAGGGCCACTCTATTTGGTATGACTCTTGTGATATAGATAATTGGACACCTCTGCTTGTTGCCAGTCTGGTGGAGGAAATTGGGTATGAGTTTGAGGGCAGGATAAGGGCTTACTGGTGTGTTCCTGGACTGACAGTCTATAAGAATGGCTTAAGAGAAATTAAGTTAGGGGACAACACAATGACAGAGAACATGAAGGATTGTGTTCATAATGGGAACCATTTCCAGCAGATATTTCTTGATCATGATGACAGTATGAGGTCATATATTTCCCATGTTCAAGTTCATTCTGATGATGAAGATCCTCCTATAGTCAAATTCAGTGGCCTGAGACCTAAGAAGGAGCAAGTGCCAGTGCAAGAGGATCATTCTGACCAAATGCAAGAGGAAAATGCTGATCAAGTGCAAGAGGAGCAGGCTGAGCAAGATCAGTTGTATGATGCAGAAAGTGAGGAAGAATCAGAAGAAGAGGAGTACATGCCAGGTCCTCCTCAGCCAGGAGAATATGTTCATACATTTCAATTTGAGTTCAGGGGCAGAAGGAAAACCTGTAGGGTTTTAAACATGGATGCAGAAGATGGAATTGGTGCAATTAGATCTTCAGCAATTCATGATTCTGATGAAGATTTCAATCCACAACTTGTTGATTCAGATATTGATCTGCAAGATGATGATGACTTGTTTGACAGATATGTTGATTGTGATAAAGGTAAAGGTTTAGCAGTCCAAGAACAACCTGATGATCCTGTTGAAGATGTGGACCTGTGTTTGCCTTCTTCTGATGAAGATAATGTTAAGCTCAATTTCAAAAGTTTCAGAGAAGAAGACCTGTCTAAACCAGAGTTCCAAGTGGGACAGACATTTGCAAGTGTTGAGTTACTGAGGAAAGCTATCAAAGAGTACAGCTGCAGGGAAAGGGTTGACATTAAGTGCCCCAGAAATGATAGGAAAAGACTGCAAGCCATTTGTGAAGAAGGTTGCCCTTGGTCTTTGTTTGCATCATTTGATTGCAGAACAGAATGCTTGATGGTCAAGAAATACAATCCAAAGCATACTTGCATAAAGAAATGGTCTGTGAAGTCATTCACTGCTCCCTTCAGGGCTGGAAAAAACTAGGATGCTTATAAGTTGTGTCCACCTCTTGTCTTTGAACAGGTGAAGGACTTTGGATGTACAATGCTACACAGGATGCAGCAAGCTAGACCACTGCCTAGAGATTGCAATGAAACCACTGTGCCAGATTCAACATTTGTCTCTATGGAAGCTAATTCTCAAGCTACAACACATACAACAACAGCTACAACAGCTACAACTGATGGGAATCTGACCATGAAACTGTTGAAGATGAAGAAGGACAAAGAAAGGCAGATGGCAGCCAGAAGAGATGCAGCACTGGAGGCCATGAATGAGTTGGCAGAGAAAAGAGTAGAGGAGGCAGAAGCAAAAAGGCAAGATGTTGCTATCAGGAAAGCAGAGCAGGCAGCAAGAAGAAGAAGAGCAGCAAAAGAGAAGAAGGCTGAGGAAACAGCAGCAAAGCATCAAGCAACAACAGCAAGGAAAGCAGCATTGCAACAACAGAAGGAAGCAAAAGCAATTGAAGCAATTGCAGCTAAAGTAGATGCAGCACTTAAGAGAAAAGAAGAACAGGAAGCAAAGAGAGCAGAGGCAACACTGAAGAGAAAGGAAGATCAAGAAGCAAAGAGGAAACAACAAGAAGAGGCCAAGAGAAGAAGAGCTGAGGAGAAGAAGCAAGCAGGTCCAAGTGCACATGTGCCCAAGAAGCACAAACGAGTCAATATGTTTGATGAGTTTAGATGACTGAACTTGCAGCCATCTCATTTTTTGTCAAAAACTTCATTATGAGTGTATGAAACTATTGAAATGTAGTTCAAATGTGCCAGCCATTTTAACTGAATGTTTGACTGATATTCAGTGTTTGACTGATCAACCTGAGTGTTTTGATCTGATCAGCACTAATATTTTTGATTGAAAAAAGACATTAAAAATGTTTGGCGTGAATGTAAATAGGTGTATTTCTGATCAGCACTAACTAGATGAAAAATGAATTTTTGATTCAAAAAAACAAAAAAAATGGTTGGCCTGGGGCTCGAACCCAGGCCTGTGGTATGAAGAGATGCATGCATTGCCAGTGGGATAGTACTAGTAGTCTGACCAAATGCTACTTGACACACACCTTATTATGTCGTTGTGGCCCTCACGTCCAGCGTTCGTTGCACATTATATACGGTGACCGTGCGCTGCATTGTCTGCATGCCGTTTCAGTTTCTCCGACTCTGTCTTAAAGCCCACACCCACCCACCCGCCGCTCTCCACTCGCCACTCGCGTCCACAGTCCACTCACCAATAGCGTCGCCTCGGTTTCTCCTCGCTCAGTCACCGCCGACGACCACACCGCCGCCGCCGGCATGGAGAACAGCCCCGCCTGGCAGAGGGTCGTCGATGACCTCGCAGGCGAGGACCAAGCGATGCGCGCGGACCTGACAGAGATCGGGAAGTGGTTCCCGAGCACTGGGATGCTGCTTCACCACGCGCGTGGCCTCCTGAAGATCATGACCGACGACGAGCTGGACCGCGCCTGCACTGACCGCCGGGGTATCGCTCCTGCGCTCGTCCTCCGCTTCACGATGCAGGAGACGCGCTCCGATGACCCGGGCCAGCGCGCCCGGTGGTGGAGGTACCGGTCCGCCACCGCGCCGCGGGAGCCGGATCCGTCGCGCGCTGGCTCGCGAGCGGAGCGCGTCCAGAACGTCGAGGTGGCCGTCCCCGCGCCTGTCAACACGGCCTACTGGGACCACTATCAGCGCGACCTCCTCGGGCGCGACGACAACTCCGATTACATCTCATCGGAGTCGGAGTACGACTCTGGCTCCGACGAAGACTCTGGCTACGCCACCGACTCGTCTTGGTCGACTGGCTGGGAGGAGCCAGAGGTGATCGTTCTCTCTGACGACGAGCCGGAGGTGCAAATGGCGGCGCCCGTCGTCCCCGAGCCGGAGGTCCAGATGGTGGCGCCTGTCGCTAGGGAGGGTGACAAGCACCGCCCAATTGACGTCGACGCACTTCCAGATGTTCCTGACATCGTCAAGAAGGAGGTGGAGGTGGTCTTGGCACTTGAAGCACATGCAGAGGTGGCTGACAAGAAGATGAACAAGAAGAAGAGGAAGATGCCTGAAGAAGGTGCAGCTGAGGTTCGCAGGTCAGAGCGCCTGAAGAAGATGGCCTGAAGAAGTGAAGGTGATTAGTTAGGTATGCTGAAAGTATAGTATTTTCAGCATATAAGTTATAATTAGGGATGTTTGGTTAGTTAGGTGTGCTTGTATAATGTGAGCACATAAGTTAATTATTACTACTGCTGGTCTTCTTTTGGTAATGTGAACAAGTGCTATGAAATGTTGAATGCTGAATGTTTGGTGTCATGTTTGTGGACAAGTACAAACATGAATGCTGAAAGTGCTATGAAATGTTGAACTGATGTTTGGTTAGGGGATCTCTTTGGTTAGTTAGGTGTGCTTGTATAATGCTGAATGTTGCTGTCATTGTTGTGGACCAATCAGTTAGCTGAATATTTGTTCATTTAAGTTCAGTTATATTTTGGCCATATCATACAAGCTCATTTAACTTAATCCTTGTTCAGTTAAGTTCAGTTACATTCTGGCCATATCAATCAAGCTCATTTAACTGAATCTTTGTTCAGTTAAGTTGATTTCCAATTTGGCCATATCAATCAAGCTAAGACCAAGTGCAGTCAACATTGACACTGACCAAGTGCAGTTAACATTGACACTGAACAAATTGGAAGATTCAACATTGACATCATAGATACATCATATCCATTACAACCATACAGCCAAAATAACATCATATCCATTACAGCCATAGATACATATCCAGCAGCTCAGACACCAGCTCAGACAGCCATAGATACTAACATCTCACTTCTTCATAATGAAGATGAAAGACAACACACAAAGAACCACAACACTAGCCATAAGAAGCTTTAGCACTAGAAGGATCTCTCTACCTAATCCAAGAAGCATAGCAACTTGCTGCTTGGTAGCAAGGTTTTTCTCACTAGGGCTGCCAAAATTCACCCTGCCTGCAATGCCTCTTCCAGCCAAGGCCCTTCCATTAAGTTTCTTCCTGCCATCCACTCGGTCCTCTTCCTCTCAAGATCTTCCCTCCTGTCCTCAGCTGCACCAATTGCATCTACAAAGCATTACCAACAAGAACTCTAGTTTCAACCAGATGCTGCACATATTCCATCTCCCAAATACGTAAATCACAGATGACCTACAACCAAAGCAATGCAATGTGTGAAAATGACTGACAAAGTGCAGTTAACATGAAAAAATGTTCAGTTAAGAGATCTCTTCAGTTAACTCCATTGCACATTCAAGACTAAAATTCAGTTAAGGACTAAAATTCAGTTAACCATGGCTACTGAGCACATTCAAGACTTCTAATCACATGAATTGCTGAACATTTAGTTAACTTCTAAGCACATCACTGCATGGCTACTGAGCACATCATGGCTACTGAACAGGGCAGGTGCATGAATCGAACAGAGCAAGACTGAAGCTTACATTGTCGTGGGTGCGCTTGTAGAAAACCCAACCATCGTGCTCATCGGTGCTAGAGCGGTAGCACTTGACGGGTTCGCCACAATCGGGGCATCCGACCAGTGGCACCTCAACAGAGCGGCCACGCAGACCAGAGCGGGAGGATCTCGCAGATGACATGCCGGTGGAGCAGATCCAGGCGGTGGTGCCTGCGGCGACGGCGGCGAGAGGTAGCAGCAGATCCAGGCGGCGGCGCAGGAGTTTGCGGCGACGGCGGCGGAGCAGGCGACGGTGATTAGGGTTCGAGACGTGAGAGGAGAGGGAGAGGTGCAGGTGCGGTGCGGTGCGGTCTTGGTAGCAGTCCGACCAGGTGGAGTGCGGCGCGGTCCGACCCAGGTGGAGTCTTGAACGCAGTCCGACCAGGTGGGTGCGGGCGCGGTCCGACCAGGCGGGGGGATAAACGCAAATTCATCGTTTTTGCAACAAACTCCCTTGTATTCTCCCGTGAGCTGAGCTGGCGGTCAAAGCCCGCGTGGACTAGCCAGTCAACAGCCAAGTCAGTGCATACGTAGAGGAAATGGTATTTTGGACCGTAGACGACCACCTGAGACAAGTTGTAGGACTGTATTTCGGGTATTTGCAAGTGCGAGGAGAAATGCGGCCAACGCGACAAGTATAAGGACCTATAGTGAATTTTTCTCTTTCCATCTTCACTATCAATTTTAGTTCCCAAAATGCTTACTCCACAGTTTTCCATCACCTAGACATCTTCCTCCTTTTTCGTCTACAGAGACAATGTTTTCCATCTTTACCGTACTTTTCTACTTCCTAAAATGCTCACTCCATGAGTTTACCATTGTTTCTACTTACTAAAATGCTTACTCCATGAACCTATGAACCCTACAACAATTCACTTGTCCCTGTGGATTTGCTTCTTTATTAACCCAACAATATATAATTATTTTTTTTATGATTATTTATTAACATCTTGTGTAACATAACTATTAGTGCAGTTGACAACATAATCTATCTTGTATGTTATTTCGTAGTTGGTACACAAAGAGATACCAAAGTCATTTGTTTCTTGGGGGTTGATAAATTTTATGCCATCCACTTAAGAAAAATTTCCGCTTACAACAAACCCTTCAGACGGGGGCCTAATAATTGGCTATCCAATAGAATATCTAGTCATTAAATCCGGTATATATGCGCGTGCATTACAAGAAAGAGCGCTCATACCATTGCTCTTCTTTTGTTATGATTTTTTCTTCTCTTCATGCTGGATCTAGTAGGGGCTCTGGTACGAAAGTATGGAGTCATACCGTTGCTCATCTTGTGGTCTGCAATCCCAGATGAGTTTCTATTTTTTTTCTGCCTCTCTCTTTGACCTAAAATAGTTTCATGGGCAGATGGCAATCAATTAGCACAAGTTGGCGCACATGTGCTTTCTTAGATGGATTCTAGAAAGTGCTTTAAGTTCTTCAAAACAAATCATGCGTGCACTTTCAGCCGGGGTCCATGCATGCATGCATCACACATTAGATACGTGCCAGCTACATGGGTAAAAGAAAGTAGGTATAGGCCAGCTTAATTGATCTCTGATTATCCTCTAGGAGATCTTTTGATATCCATCTACATAGCTTTCTTACCCTTTCTTTAAACTGGCCGCCTTTGATGAATCTTTTGAGAGTAAGCATGTGTAAAGCACTATTAGATACGTGCACAACGACGTGCAAGTTCTCTTCCACAATCTTCCATTCTGTTAGAACATATATGCTACTTAAAGCACTTAATTTCATTCGTTATAAAGCGGCCAGCCAAATCTTGCGTTCATGCATGGGTGGTCCTTCTGAAACTGGTACTTGTGATTTGGGGGATCTCGACATTATTATATGTAGGATTTTATCCGAGATAATTTGACCTTACGCAGGAAGTTATGCATTTGGCTCAGATGATTCTGCCTCTCCTCACGGTCAAAAATATTTCGTCTTGGCGTGTCTCCCAGTCAAAAGTTAAGCCTTTATTGCCGATACATTTGACATTTCTAATAGTAGGATGAAACGTACGTATCCAGTGCAAAAGAATATCAAGTGCATTCACGTAATTTCTGTATGTCTCTCTACTTTATTTTTCTCACAACAAGATATTCTTTTGCTTGGTAATAAATTTGGAGCACCAATAAGTTATTCACTTGTCTTAACTTCATTTTTCCTAATTTCAATATGAGAGTAGTGTTTCTTGTTTTGAATAGGATTTTTTTTATAGAGATTCCGTCCTCTCCATCAAGATTCTTGTGTACGTACGAGTGAGAAAGAGAGAGCACTTTACTCTTTGATGAAGCACGCCAAGGGAGTACGATGCGGCTCGTCAGGCCATCTTTATTTGTGAAAAAAGCAGGCAGCGCATGGATACGAATATGATACCTGCAGGCGCGCCTTTGTCCTTTACGGCGCTTGCTCGTAGTCGATCGCCTACGCATGCAAAACAATGCAGACTGAGACTGGTCGTGATCGGGTCGGTTACATATTATCAGGTGGATACATATGTTTTTCTTAGATGGTGGATGCATATGTTTGCGTGTTGTTCTACACCGTAAGTTGCTTCAATCATGCGGCTCTTGTGCTCCTAATAATAACCTTACTATGCATCTCTCCGTCAATTTTTTTGCGCGTGACATCTCTTTATTTTATTTTTAGAAAACTTTCGATCTATTCATCTTCAATAATGACAGTACAACGAATATCAGAAATAATAAAAATTACATTCAGATTTGTAGACCACCTAGCGACGACTATAAGCACTGAAGCGAGACGAAAGCGCGTTGCCGACATCACCCTTCCTTGCCGGAGTCGGGCACAACTTGTTATAGTAGACAGTCGGGAAGTCGTCGTGCTAAGACCATATAGGACCAGCGCATTAGAACAACAACCGCAGCCGATAAAGAATAATATAGATCAAAAGGATCCAACACGAAGATACACAAACATAGATGAACAACAGCCAGATCCTAGCAAATCCACAAAGAATAGATCCGCGGGAGACGCACCTGCACACGTCCACTAAAAATGCTAGATGCAGGCTAGGCGGGGAGACATTTATTCCATCTTCAGGGAGCCGCCATCGTCTCGTCTTTCTGAGCAGGACACAATCCCTAATAAATCTCAAAGGAACGAGCAATAATGAAGTCCTCCGGCCGGCCCTTGCTAGAATCCGCCGCGCCCCCATGGCCCTAGAGCCACCAGAGACAAAGCGAACCTGCGGCGGTGTCCCTATCTTATACTACTTTTTTTTGCGGGTAATCATATACTACTAATACACTGTGTAAAATGCACTCCCAATTCTACATTTGATTAAGTTTTTTTTACTTGATATCCAAATGATTGTAAATGGTGCGGGATCTCAAGAAACAATTGCGGCAGGCTATTATAAAGGTGGATAAACAAGGCGCACACGACCATACATTATTGATTTATATAAAAGAATGCTAAGCAAAGCCGAGTATTGTTGATCGGTTGAGAAACGGCAAATAAAAAACCGAGGCTATCCATATTGGATATGGGTCGTGTCACCGTCTCCAAATTCTACCTCCAAACCTATAAACCTCTTGTTTTTATCAAACAAGGGGTGTGTGTTCCAAGACAACGCATTCTTGATGGAATCGCCAATTGCCCACTTATGTTGACTTGTCTTACGAGACCAGGGGCTAATATTCCTGGTGTGGATCTACATATATGAACACCTGCAACTATGTAACGATGTGGAATAGCGACTTTCGAACCATTTTCTGTAAGAGAATGGTTTTCATTACTTTGACAAGTGGATTCTTGTATCAAACAATATCTATTGCATTAAAGAAGAAAAGAAGCTAATACAAGTCGAAGACGCAGAATGGTAGTGAATAGAGAGAAAAATTCTTCTGATTTTCTTGTTCCTGAAAATATTCTACCTATCTACTAGATGCCGTAGACAATTGACAATTTTCATGTCTTTCAATTCTCGTGCTCGTAATTGGACATGCGGATGCCGATACTTGCTAATCAACCCAGAAGGCTAGATCGTGGGTTTTCACCTAGAGAGTACAACGGCGATGTCTGACGTCATAGTCTTCATCCACCACTCTACCGGCTTGCTCACATAGAGATAGCGCATCAACGGCCAGAGAACACCGGAAAGAAAAACATCGTCGTGTCATTCCGATCATTGTTGCAATGCCATCTTGCCAAGGGTTGTCGCGTGTGCCATGACAACAACCATAAGCTACCACCACTAGATGTGCCACCTAGATAGCAATGTCCACAAGGGGGCGCTCTAGCGCACGATCAAGCCAGAACCAACTCGAGGTTCATCAGCATCGGTGGTGAAGACGAGACTCACGCCACCAAACTCCCAATAGGACCGAGCTGGACTACAGCACGGCAAATCCACTCTATTCGGTGAGCCTCGCCACCATTTTCCACCCTCGATGCCACATCTAAACCGCACATGGGGTTGTTGGATCCACGCACCATGTCCACCATGTCACCACATCTGATCCACATACAGGGGGTGCCAACCCTCGGCAAATTGCCAAGGCAACACATTGTCCTACTCCATCTGAGGGAGCGGAGGGAAATGGCACTACCACCATGCACCGACGGCCAACCGTGGTTCGATGTTGATCATAGTTTTAAATAGCGGGTTGTGCCACTTAGCGGCATCTCACCTGGGAGCTATGAAAATCTATAGCGAGCTAACACCCATTTAGCGTTCTTGCTTAAATCGTGAAAAGGATGAAAAAAATAAGTATACAATCAAACATCATATGATATATCACGTATACTTGACATAGACATGTTCTGGCATAACAAAAACAATTTACTGATCAAGCATTCTAATTCAATAACCAAGCCTTCCATTAATGCATCACATACACACACAGGAGCGCGCGCGCGCACACACACACAAACGCGGAGAGAGAGATCCTATGTGAGGGCATATCCAACACTGACCCGCAAATTGGCTCAGGCATCCGTTCATGGACATGAGGGACCAGTCCGTAGGCACTAATGTGGGATCCGGCCATACAAAGTTGTCCTGTATATGTCCGCCAGTAAATGGCAATTTGAAATTCAAATAAAGTCAAATCCATAACGCTCGCCGGACCACACCAGCACCGGATCACATACCTGTTCACAACCAAAAAGAGCCAGGTATGCCTAGTTTTTACATGCCCGGTCACAAAGGAATCTCAGTCCATCAGTCCTTGCAATTTTTTTCTTTCAAATTTTCTACCCTGCCGGGCCGGCAATCCGAACTTCCACGCTCAAAGGTGCCATCGCAGCCGCGTACGCAGCCTCTGCCTCATTCTCCACCGCCTCCATCTCCTCCTTGTGTGCCAACTTTAACTCATCTTTCTGCCGGTGCAACATCTTGTAGAGGATGGCTTGCACGATCATTCTTTTCTCGGCATCCAAATTAAGCATCCAAATTTAAGGTCAACATCTTGGCATCCTCCGCATCGGCTGCGATCTTTACTTTCTTCTCTTCGAGCAATGCCTTCTTCTCTTCGAGTATGCCCCTCTTCTCTTGGAGCATGGCCTTCTTCTGTTCGAGGTTGAGCTTCTTCTTGGTCGCCCCATGAACAATTTGAACCTCTCCGCCTTTTTATCCTCCTTTATGTCAGAGTGCTTGACATATACCTCCTCCTTCTTCAACCAGATGTTCTCAAACCTCTCCATCATCTTGGCCACCACACCTTCCGCTTCTTCCTCTACTCCTCCCACTTCTTTCCACGGAACCATCTTCTAACCTTCTTGGGCGGTTCTTTTATTGGGTCGGTTGGTCACCGATTTCTTTCTCGGTGGCTTTGGCGACGGTCTTGGCTATGTGTAGGTTTCACTTTGGTTGCCCATTCAACTTCAACCAACAATGCATGATAGTGAAGTTTTTCTTCTCCAACTTCTTGAACACCGTACACGCACGAGAAAGCTACAAAATAAAACATTGTCAAAAACTAAGATATCCGGTTAAAAAAATCGTGCATATCCAACAAGTGATCAACAAAATTATGCATATCCGGCAAGTGACCAACAAAGCTATGCATATCCGGCAAGTGACCAACAAAACTATGCATATCCGAAAAGTGATCAACAAAAACTATGCAATCCCGCTATAATACTATGCATATCCGGCTAGTGATCAACAAAACTATGAATATCCGGTAGATGACCAACAAAACTATGCATATCCGGCCAGTGATCAACAAAACTATGCATATCCGGTAAGTGACGAACAAAACTATGCATATCCGGCTAGTGGTCAACAAAATTGTGTATATCCGGCTACGAAACTAGACATATCTAGCAAAATGAACTTACTTGCTCGATGATTTGTGCACCACTAGGCCACCGTGCGATGAGATGCTTCAAGTGGCTGCAATACTTCGAGACGGCTTCTTGGATGGTATGCCATCGATGGTTGAGGGACTTTAATTCACGGTTCTGAGCGGAGTAGGGTGCGAAATGCTTGTGCTCATGGAACCACATGTGTGAATGTTGGCCCAAAACATTGTGCCCTTTTGCTCCGTGCCATGCATCAGATCGAGGCTAGCGGCCAACCATGCATTGCACAACAACTCCTCCTCCCATGTGTTGAAGCTTTCTCCTCTACCCCTCCTCTTCAGATCACCAGCAAAATTATCTGGATCATTGTCCTCGCCGTCCTCCTCCTCCTCCTCCTGCTGTCTGGAGGCCCAATCCTGCTGTTGTGAGCCCATGTCGGTATGGGTGTAGCCCTGCTGCGTGCCGGACTGAGTGTAGCCCTGCTGCGTGTGGGTGTAGTCGCTGGACTAGATGGGATCTGAGTCTTCCACCTCTCCGTCCTCATAACCTCCTCCTCCTCCGCCTCCATTGTGGGTGATGCCAAACATCTCCCTGTCGACCTCGTCATACGCTGGCTCCCCCGCTTTTGGTATATATAACAGCATGTGGGCACCCATCTGCTCCCCGCCCGCCATCCGCGCCCGGACAAGCTACAGCGAAGAACAATCCAAGAAGAGCAGCGACACCGCTTTTACGTCGACGATGTAATGCACTTGCCTGGCGACGGTTGCCGTGGACTGCCTACCGATCTGCTTGGCGGCGTAGAAGTACGGAGCCTTGTAATGCTCCGGCCATGGCGACGTCTGTACGGTGGGCGACACTATCGGGGCACCTCGTCCCTGGTCGTGACCTCCACCTCGTTCGTGACCAGCATGCCCACCGCCACGTCCGCCACCAGCATGGCCTCCACCGGCCTTCTGCTTCTTGAGCATTTCCTCCTTTGCGGCCTTCACTTTGATGCGCGATTTTGCCATGTCACCAAGGCTGCCGGGATCCTCCTGCACCTCCACCACCTCCATCTCCGGTAGGCTATCCTCCAGTTCCATGCGTTGACGGTGGGAGGGAAGAAGAGAGTGGGAGAAAAGGACGAGAATTGGGTGGAGAGCGACGGGATGAAAGAAGAGAGTGGGGCCAGGGCTGTCAGCGTCTGACGTGTCTTGTGTTTGGACTCCCTCAAAGTGGGCTAATCGTGGTCTGGACTACTCCGCGGACAAATGGGTGTCGGTGTTGGATGGCTTCCAGGGTCCAGACAGCTACTCCCGGACGGATACTACCGGTTTAAGGGTCCGCGTTGAAGATGCCCTTACATATTCTAACCAACACCTATCTTTCTACTATTGGGATGCCCTTAGGAGATCATTTGAGGTGAACTCATGTTCAGGCAGCTCCCAAAGCGCGTGTACCCCCTGTAAATGCATGTTCAGCCAAGAGAAGGACCACCCTGCTGCTAAGTACTCCTACTGAGTATCTAGTTAGTTATAAGTTTCTCTGCACCGCTAATTAACACCTACTATAGTAGTAGTAGACTGCTGTCGAGAGATAGAGTTATGTGCAGGCATCCCTTGATTAATGGCTTTTGCAACTTTTGATACACCGATATGCAATTTAATACGTTAGTAGCGGGAATGATTTGATAATATACTGGTGGGCGTTATTCTGAAAGGATTCATCTACAGAAATGATTCTAGGAATGTGCACACGTCAAACACCTAGCTATCTAGACTTGTAGTAGCCATGCATATTAGCCTACATGACCAGAATATTACCGAGCTATTATTATTTTCTGTGATGTGATATGGTTGGTACGAGAATAACATGAATATGCTTGTTTATTCAAAAAGGCTGGCCAATTGGAATGGAGAACAGAAGAATATAGACTGAAGTGTCGATCGGCGGATGGAAGCTAGGGGAGATATATCATTAAGTCTATGGCTGGTTATAGTGAGAGTAATACAAGTAGTAATATAGATGTCACATAAGCAAAAATGATAAGGTGTCAAGTAGTTAATGAGGAGAGAGGCAAATAAAGTGCTAAAATATGTTACCATTACATAGCGCTTCCCAATGCAAAATGAGTCTACAAAGTATATGAACACATGTATGTTACCACACATATGACTAAGGATAACAATTTTATCCACGGGTACGGGTACCCGCGGGTGCCGTACCCGCATGGATAGTGTATGGTCACACTTTTATACCCATGGATAGTACCCATATCCTACCCGTTAAGTCATGGGTAAGGTACGGGTATAGCCGTGTACCCGCGGGTATACCCATACCCTACTGCTCGTGAACTAATTTAAGTTGTCATCAATTTATCATTAATTTGTCTTGTAACTCGTCTACTCCTATTGACTTATGAGTACGTTGTGATATCTAAATTTTCATAATGGTTATGTACTAATCTACCTGTTATTGAGATGAGATAATTGATTTTTTTTGTCAAATGTGCTATCAATGATGTAAAATTCTGAACAATTTGTGTACTATTTGTTCTACCCGTTAGGTACCTAATGGGTATGGGTAAAGTTTCATACCTGTGGGTACGGGTATAGGTAGAATTTTACACCCACTGACTATACAGGTATGAGTATGATATTGCTCTACCTTGCCCACTGCTATCCTTGCATATGACACTACTCACTATAAAAATAGTAATATAGACAAATAACATATGCATATTATTAGTCTAAGTTACTCTTCACTATAACCAACCTATAGCGTATACGTCGACCAAGCAGTATTCCGATTACCATGCCACCAACTGCTAGTCGTTTGATCGGACGACGTGTTGGATGGCCTGCGTGCTATGGTAGATCAGCGCAACGCCCGATGATGCAGGATGGGTCGTGCGGACGTGTCGTCGTGTAAATGTCGTGCTAGAGTAACTTATGATAAGGGTTAGGCTAAACCAGTGTTCCCATTCCGGGCCGTTTCATTAGGGCACTAGCCATCTAACCCGGTCAACCAGCGGACAACATGGACGTATAAGGGCATCTCCAATACCCACCAAATCAGACATCGCATCTGTCCAGGGATAAGAAGATCAGGTGGTGGACACAGATATTGGAGCCGATCATTTAAAACTATCTGCACATGTCCAATTAAATTTTAGAAAAAATCAACAAAATTGAATAAATTTTATGCATATTTAAATAAACCGGATGATATTCACTCATACTTAGATAATTTACATAAAACCGGATGCTTTTCATCTAAACTAGAGCAAATCATTACATTTCAACATATTTAAACATAATCGTACTCTAAACCTAATCTAAGTGATCGTCGGCGCCCGTTTCACATGTCCAGCAAGGCATGAGCCTCGGGAACTGAAGCGCCGCCTCCGTAGCCTGCAAGCGGCTGATCGGTCGACGACGATGTGAGCCTGCCAAGCTTGCCTTCAGCGAGAGGGAAAGAGTGGCGGCCTTCCTAGGACCCGAGCGTTGGCGACCTCCCATGCTCCACTCTTAAGCTTCCTCGTTGACGGCGGCACCCATGGACATGCCGGCTGTGGTTGTGGCTGCGGGGTGCGGCCGCGGCAGGCCTGGTGACCTCATCCTCGTCCTCGCTCTTGTCGTACACTTCATCTGACGCCTCGTCGATCTCCTTGAAGGCGGCTTCTAACTCCGCCTGATGGAGGCGGTACCGCCAGCAGTCGTGGCGAATGTCGCTGGTTGTGCGATAGGAGTTGAGCAGCGCCTCCTGCTCAGGCACATCCACGTCCAGTGCGATGGCCTTGCCGGCTGCGAGTTGCTCCTCCGCGAGCCAGTATTCGTCTAGGAGACAAAGGTTGTACTCTTAGTCGGCATTTACCTGCCGGAACGCAGCCCGCCGCTCTTCCAACACCATCTCGATGTAGTGAGAATGGGCCTCGCCCATGGTAATGTCGACCTTGGCCGCGAGGACGGGGGGTGCCGGCTCGTTGTCAGCCGCCTCGTCCGTTGGGGCGTCCGCAGTGTTGGCCTCCGTCTGCTACAATGGCGGCAATGTCCTGCTTCTAATTGGGCGAGACGATGTACCAGACAACTTTGGAGCTCAAGGGGGCCATGGTGGGTATGGTGCCGAGAGGAGAAAGTGAGTAGAGGATGTTGAATGCGGCTACAGTCGGGCCTGGAGTTTAAATAGCGGACGGATGGCAGGGCAATAGAGGTGGTTAATGGTGGGCGACAGACTAACGGACTGGTGGTGTCGGTACAAGGTTCTCGCCATCTGCACATGTTTAATGTACATAGACAGACGAACAGACTGTTGTTTGAACGCGGAGCAACCGCATGCATCGGGAAGTGGTGCTGGTGGCGCTCTCGATCGGCACACTGCTTCAATGCCGGAACGACGTGAGAATCCGTTACCGCATGCGCACGCTGTAGAATCCATCGCCGCCTTCTTCCACGATCCCATCTTCAGTAGCAATCAATGCACTGATCTTGCCAAACCCTTCTGCTTCGACGTCACCATGACGCAAGACATCCCCAGCCTCCTGCGCGCGCCCATCAAACGGTATCCAGCGTCGAAACCCCGCTGCACCTTGCCGCCAAGACTCACCATCGTCGATATTGTAGATGCCACGCCGCTCCACCTTGGTCACAACATGCAAACCATACGGAGACCTGCCCCCAGCCACCAAGCCAAAGACTTGTCCCTCCAGCCGATGTACAACCCCAAAAATGATGCACCCATGGAAATGACGATGCAAAGACCTTGCTATCATCCTATCCGGAAGCCCGAATCTGGGATTTGCCCTAGGGAATACAAGGAACGTGAATCACCCCACAACGCCTGCAACGAGGTAACGACGCCCGCGGGCGCCGCTGTTGACTATTCTGGCCGAGGCCGAACCAAGCTTTTGCTGGCAAATCCGTGCCCACCTCTGGCTGGACCACCATATCGGCCTCCTCCGTCATCCAACACACCCATGGGTGATGTCTGCTATTGGGAAACCTCACGACTGGAGCCGCACCACCGCCCGGAACCGTTGCCCCACCTGGGTGAGCCATCGACGATGGAGGGGCCCTCACCACTCCCACTGACGCCGGTCGACGCACATGTCTAGGACACCAGCGCGGATCTCCACTTCAACCACATCCTGGTGCTGTGGCAGAGGAAGACCCCGCCGCCTCCATCATCCCCCACCTAGATTTTGCCCCACGGAACTTCGGCGACGGCGAGGAGAGGGGCGGTGGGCTCGAAGTCCTAGATCGGACCAGAAGGGTGGGGATCGGGAGGGAAGAGATCGGGAGGGAGGGGGTTGAGGGGAGGGGCAGCGGCGGCACCTCTGATTTTGGATCGGGAGCTCCCCGTACGTATGTCTTTTGATGGGAGGAGTACTTTTTTAATTAATTCTTTTATTTAACATCCTAACTGTTAGAGATATATTTGAATTACATGTATTTGATAGTCTAGAATTTGTAATCCGTCTCCTACCTTATCTCTAGGAGTGGCTTCTGACCCTCCAAGTCTGTACTCCTATAGATACTCGCCTGTAAGGCTCAATACAACATCCACCATATTCTGCCAATCTTCTCTCTAATCCCTAGGATAGGCTTCTTGCCCTCCAAGTCTGTGCTCCTATAGATACTCGCCTGTGAGGCTCAATACAACATCCACCATATTCCGCCAATCTTCCCTCTAATCCCTAGGAGAGGTTGTACTGGATCTCTTGGCTCCGTTTGTGAGATGTGCTGGATCTCGGACTTTGTTTTCATTTTTCCCTTTGCTCTGTTTGCGAGCTGTACTGGATCTCAGATTTTGTTTTTTGTAGCCATTTTTTTAATAATATGGCCGCATGCATCTTTCGGATGCAGAGGCCGGGGGTAATCCTCCTTTTCCAAAAAAAAAAAGAAGTCTGTACTCCAATATATACTTTCCCGTGAGGCTCAATACAACATCCACCATGTTCCACTAATCTTCTCTCTAATCCCTTCTAACACTAACCATCAAACTTTGCCACATGATTATTACTAGGCATATCTCATAAGCAAGATAACAGGTTACACTTACGAAACCACAAGCTATATATATGTGGTCAATTAAGGTAGACCGGGCGAAGCCTCTTTCCGTTCGATATATTGTTTGGTCAAGTATGGTAAATTAAAATATTCCTGCAAAAAAAAGGTAAATTAGAATTACTAGCTAGATGCCCGTTCGTTGCCGAAAGGTAAATTAGGATTACTAGTTTTTTTTGTCAACTAAGCCTTGTATATAGATGCCACCGCCAGGGGCTTTGCCTGGCGACTTCACCGACGGCGGCCAGAGGAGGAGAGGGCGGAGGCCGGGCTTTAGGAGGGAAGCCAGGGAGCGTCCCGGTGTGGCTGAACGGGGCAAGAGAGAAGGGTCTAAAAAGTGGGAGATAATTTCACTTCCTGACCTCTGCCAATTGTAGCTTATATATGGTAGAGTCACAATCATAAGTACATAATTAGAGAACAAATATAGTGAAAAAATATTGTTGGTCAAAGCATGTTGAAATGGATGGAGTAGTGGTTTATACTTATAAGAAGCTTATAGCATACTGGTTAGCTACTCTTTATCTGGTATTCGGGCCTAACCGCGTTAGTTGGTTCTAGAAAAGCATATTTTGATATGCTTGGGCTAATAGATAGAACTATATAAAAAATAGGGTATATATAGTAGGAACACCCATGCATGCTTTGAAAAAGAGAACAAAGTGGTAAATGCGAAATCAAGCTGAGCTTATAGTGTACGCGTATAGATAAGTGCGTTTTCTTCTTCAGAGAGTCGGCAGCAGTACATATGCTATGAGTTTTCTCACGTTAGGCAGCAACACTGCAGTATAAACTAGACTAGAGCATCATTTGTAATAGACTCGGAGGATTAACAAGATAAAAGTAATCAAATGGGTGGCACTCACATATTTTTATTTTTATTTTGAAAAGGACGATAGACCTCCGGCCTATGCATCTGAACGATACATGCGGGCATTTTATTAATTATTCACAGAGACCATACAAAGTAATATATCAGAGCAACCATCTAGGCAACACATGTTGCTACTCCAATCCCATTAATGAAGGTGTGTTGAATATCCGGGCCTAATACCAAACAGACATCGCACCAAACCCTATCTAAAGCCGGAAGCCCCAGCCCAGCCACACACAAGGACTGAGTCCCATACCAGACCGACGTACTCTCAGAGACTGCCGCCATCATTTTCCACCGGTCCATCTCCGCAGCAGTAACTTACCCATCGACCTTGCCTGGTCTGCCGTCGACGCGACCACGACACCAGACAACTCCACCATGTTGCACGTATCCGTCTACACGTGCCCGTCGCCGAACCTCTGCAGTGCCATGCCATCTGGCGGCACTCACATATACATTTCTACAATCTTCCTTTTTGCCAGGAGGCACTATTCCCATGTATTGCTTGTAGAAAATGCATTTAATTCGAACAAGTGCTACACCTTTACCAAAAGGCTCATTCTCATGTGAACCCTTTGGTTTGAAATAGCAAGTCGCTAAGATTTGGGGTATAAGTTACTTGATTTGGTTCGAAATTAGTTTCATTTCATTGAACAAATCCATGTTATAGAGATTACTAAAGAAACACTGTACTTTCCTACTACAGGAATTAGTTGCAAGAAAACAATTTTATGTGGGTGAGATAAGACGATCACTGCAGGAATGCACATTTCTGGACTAGTGAGACTTGGTAGAGCGATTATAAAATGCAAGGGCGAACCGAATGCTAAGGCTGGAGATGCATAATTTCAACATAATTGTATCCTTTGTTGATTTCCTTGACATGCTCATTCTCTGTGGTACAATCTGCATAATTTCAGCAGACACTTTACACAGAGTGCCGAACCGAATGCTGTGGCCCCATTATTTTGAAAAAGAGACTGCCATATTGTGAATTGGAGTCACGTCTCTGATGTCACAACCAATTAAATTAAGAGTGACAAAATGAAGGCTACCTCCTAGTGTGGTGTCTTTTCCCTCATGAGGGGCAACATGTACTACTCCACCGCTCTCATCTAACCTAGCTGGTCATCATTTCAGCTAGCACAGGCAGTGTCATGCTTCATGGGGCCTAGGTTAAAAGTTAGTTAACTTTTGCGCAATAATATGCATTACATGCATATCTAGTCCAGCTGGTCTAGACTTAGAGAATGTGTGACAGGGCAGCCAAAAGATTTATTCACAAACGAAAGAGAGTAAATGATCGATGCACCCGCACTAACCCTTAAAGAATGGGGAAGGAGCTTCATAACCTATTGTCACCACTCAAACATATTCTTGTATGTCCTAGTTAGAACATATTCCCAAACTCCTGTGGAAATCTGGCCTCCGGCTACTGATCAGGTTGTCTTGATCAACCATCTCTATAAATAGCCCCCTTCTCTTCACCTTCTAATCAAGCCATAACATCAAGCCACATTTGAGCTCTCCTGTCCTATCCTAGCTCACCAAGCTCCAGTGGTGTCCCTTTCTTCACAATCATGTCAATGATAAATATGTCCAGGGACCCATTGGTCGTTGGCCACATCGTTGGGGATATTGTGGACCCTTTCATGACTACTGCGTCATTGAGGATCTTCTTCAACAACAAGGAGCTGACAAACGGGTCTGAGCTCAAGCCATCTCAAGTGTTCAACGTTCCAAGAGTTTATATTGGCGGGCGAGACATGAGGAATCTCTACACACTTGTAAGTTTGCATGCTTGATAACTTCACGTCTGGTTTGGTTTTCCCGACTTACTTGAAATCAGGGACTGGTCCTAGGTAGTGGATGATATGCTTTTCTCATGGCTACATATATTGGTTGACCCAGATCAGCATTTCTCCTAAAGCGTCTCTAATTATGCCTTGTAATATTAGACGAAAAGCAAGGAATATAATCTTTTGTTGACTTTAAAACCTTGAGGTATGTCTAGCTGATAGGACAAACTGGCCTCTTAGGGTAGCTCTTTCTTAGTACTATTTGGCTATTGGTAAGGTGCTGTGTTTGAAGCACAACTAAGTTAAGGGACAATTATTTTCACGATTTTAACTCCATAAAGTTCTGTATTTAACTGCAGTCATTAGTATTCAGACTAAGAGAATCAAGAGCATCTATAAGAAAATATTGGAGAGATAAATTTTTAAATTTCTAAAATTGGTGAACAGGAGACATAACTCACATGCATGTACTGATCTATCTTGTTTCTAGGTGATGGTGGACCCTGATTCACCAAGCCCCAGCAACCCTACTAAAAGAGAGAACCTTCATTGGTAAGCTCCTCTATGTTACTTTTCGCCACGCGGCTGAGTGGTAATCCACAGGCCCTTTCCTCCGTACAGGTTCACTTTATATGCATGCCCTCTGATATGCATCCTCTTTCTGGTTGATTAGAGGTGCATGTTATCATTTCAAGATAGTTCTAACCACTCAATTTCGACTTTCTCATGCATATATAGGTTGGTAACAGACATTCCAGAGACTACTGATGCAAGTTTTGGTAAGTGATTTGACTCTATCAGTGACGGCAATGTTACTTCTGTCTTATGTTAAAGTTAATTAATGTTTTAAGTTTCAGAGCCGGCAGCGCCCTTGCACTGCCACGGTTTCTATGGTACACCCACATAACCGGATTCTCAAAAAAAAAAACTCCGTCCCAAATTAGTTGTTTTAGATTTATCCACATAAGGATGTATCTAGACACGTTTTAGTGTTAGGTATATCCGTATCTAGACAAATGTAAGACAAATAATTTGGGATGGAGGGAGTATGCAATTAGGACATCTTCAATGGTTGTAAGATAGTTGTTGGTAGAGTTTGCCACATAAGATTTTTGATGATGCGTCATACAATAAATGAGGGAAAAGAGGAAGGTTGTATGTACATGAACCAACACCCCTTACACAAGCTCCAATGTAGAATGAGAGAGCATCTTATTTATTATTTCATATCCTATTAGACAACTAGATACAACCCATTGGAGTTGTTGTATGTTAAGGTGTTGGTTGATGACATGTCATGTTTTACCAACAAGTTAATATACAAACTGTTGGAGATGCCCTTAGAGGCTTGCTTCTGAAAGAGAACATGATTCTAATTTGACCAAAGCTTCAACAAAACGTGGGTTTATTATACATTTCCTTCAGGCTTCAATTATCGCCAAAGCCATAATTATTGGCATCAGTGTCAAAAGGATATTTATGGTACTGAAACTTTTCATGCATCAATAAATGTCTTACCCATTAGCCAGTTGTTATCATAGAAATGCCTAAAAACAACTGATCAACAAAAAAACACTTTTTTGTTAACCCGTTAATAGATGAAGACGTAAGTACATAAAGCACTAGTAACATTTGTACGTCCATTAATTTATTTTATTATTGTATGCAACAGGAAATGAAATAGTCCCCTATGAGAGCCCACGTCCAACTGCAGGAATCCACCGTTTCGTTTTCATCCTGTTTAGGCAGTCAATCAGGCAAACCACTTATGCACCAGGGTGGAGACCAAACTTCTGCACAAGGGACTTCGCAGCGATCTATAATCTCGGATCGCCTGTCGCTGGGATGTACTTCAACTGCCAAAGAGAGAATGGCTGTGGTGGTAGAAGGTACATTAGGTAATATATAGTTGGGCGCAACCTGTTACCTCCTATATATATAGCTTATATATAGCTGTTTCTGGTGTGAGTTTGCCTCTCTGAAGGAAAGATAGAAACCGGGAGATAAGTACGCATGAAGCACAACAAATGCTTGGATGTGTGCGTGTGTATGTGTGTCTGTGTGTTTGTTTGTCTGTTGTGTGGGCATTGCATGCTACTGGTCCAGTCAAAGTTATATATAGCTAGTAACTTAGTAGTACACTAAATACTTCAATGTGCCCTTGTTTGCTTGATCTCAAAAGAGTTGGGCTCCAGTCCTTGGGAGATACGAAAATGTGGTTGTGTGTTGCTGAAATACAGACGATTCAATGTATGCATTCTGCCAAGTTTTACGACCAGTTGCTCGTCGTCATAGTAGTACATGAACTGCCCCGTGTGTGCACAGTTTGAATTTCCGCGCACATTGTCTAAGTGGTGCTTGCGATATAACGTTGAAATGCTCTAGACAAGGCGATCGTAACCTATGTTGAACATTTTTCTTGTATAAAAAAATGTGAATCGTATTTTCAAGCTCATTTTCAAACCGTTTATCAGAATGATGCTAATGGTATGACATGGAAAGTGCTGCAAATGTGCTTATCTTTTATGTAGAATTTTTTCCCAAATTCCCTATGGTTTAAGAGGAATTTGAAAAATGGAAAAAAATCGAATGAGTGAAATAGTATTTTTGAGCTAATTTCTAAATGGTTTAACATAGTGATGAAAACAATATAGCACTCGAAAGTTTATGCAGACACACTCATATTTCATGTAGATTTTTTTTCCAATTAGAAACTATTCAAGAGTAATTTGAAAAGGGGTAGAAGTTTGAACGATATTGTATGTTTGCTTTCATTTATCAATGGTTAGTCGGAATGTAGCAAATAATACAACATTTGGAAGGCTGATAAAAATTTGAAACTTTTTGGTATGGAACTTTCCTCCCAATTCCTCAAGGTTTCAACTGAATTTTGAAAAAGGCAGAATATGTTCCAAAGAAAAAAATTGAAATTTTTTTTCGGAATGGGGCAAATGATATACCGTTGGAAAGTTATAAAAAATGTGGATTTTTTTCATAAACTTTTCTATAATTGCTAGGCATATTAATGTAATTTAAAAAATGGTGAGGTCGTGTGTTGCCTTCATCACGAAAACAGAGTGTTCGAAATGCACTATGTGCAGACTTTGAACTTTTGTGACACTTTTGTTCAAATTCGCTATGTTTCATGTGTTGTTTTGTCCATAATTCCTCAAACATTCATCAGAATTGAGTAAATAATATACCGTTTGAAAGCTAGTGAAAAGGAGCAACTTTTCTGTGTTAAACATTTTTTTCAAACGCACCACATTTTAGAAGAGGTTTTGAATACGCTAAAATTTGTTTCGAACGGTATACAACCGAACTTTTGAACCGTTCATCGGAATAAAGCATATGATATACCGTTGGGAAACTGATGAATAGGAGATTTTTTTTTCATGTAGAGCATGGAAATATTGAGTGCCGGAAATTTGGTGAAACAAAGATTAATCAACATTTCACAATAATGTTGGCACGCATTTTGAAGGCTTACCAATATTAAGTACCACTAGCTAAAGTGAAAGTGGTACAGTATATCAAATAAGAATGCATACAGACAGGGAGTGCTCAATTTGAGAAAGGGAGCGCATATCATGTTGTGAAGAGATAATGACATGACTCTAAAACAGGAAAATGTAATGGTGTGCATTGCATTGCATCAAACACTTGGCATGTCGTACAATAAAGGTATCTGCTATACTCTCAAACACAAAAACTAAAAAGAAGTACAATAAATCTGGGTGTGCATTGCATCAAACACTTGACATGAAATACATAGGGGAGGAGGGCTTACCGGGAGATGGTGGTCGCCAGCGCGCGAGGTGGTAGAGGAAGGGGTAGGGGCGTCTGTGCTGGAGGAAGAGCCTGATGCATGTGGTAGTGGCGTCAAGCCGGCGGTGCTGTAGGAGGAGGCCATGGGACAGGGGCGTTGGCTGCAAGGCTTGGCGGTGGTGGAGGAGGAGGGGAGTGGGCCAGTGTCCGGCATGAGGTCGCCAGTGGTCAGGGTAGCCAATGAGGATGGCCTCCCATGACGGCAATGACGATGGCTCTGGTAACGGGCGAGTCGGCGATGGCAAGTAACCAATAGGGGTGAGGTAGTGTTTCCTTATTCTTTTATTATATGAATTTGAATTGTTTCTTAATTGAGATTCGATTTGAGAATTTTAAAATATGAGGATAAGATGTCAGAAATCTTGGTATCCAAAGAAAGGTCCCTAAGGGGCATTCTTTTTTTTCAATCTAAAATTCAAGAAGGGGCTCCGCAAAATAATATCAAGACTTACTAATTATTATACATTTTCTTGTCGTACATCTTATGTTACCTACATACACTAAAGTAAGGACTACTTAATTCTAACGAGAATCAGATTAAATAGGTCGATCAAAAATCAATTTAGGAGTTGTGTTATGGATAAAGTCTCTTCATTCTTTCATTCTCGCGTGAGACCGTCTTCACTTTGAATACAATCTACATTATAGCCATTTCAAATATTCTTAAAACTTTAATCACATACTCCACATGTCATTTAATGACGTCATGCAAAGTTTCATAGGTTTCGAACACCATTATTTAAAAAATACATAAATATAATTAAGTGTGTGCTTCAATTTTGACATATACATATTTGAAAGTAGCAATTTTTGTGTCATTAGACCTAAATACCTTATTTATGCTATTTAGTCCAATCGTTGAAAATTAATTTTAAATTTATATTTACAGTTCAAATTTTAATTATATATAATTAAATACAAATCTATTAAGAAAATGTCTAAAATATAGCAAATTAATGAACCTACAAAGCTTGAACCATTTTCCATACAATACCATAGCCACAAAAACAATAACATGCTAAAATTTAAAATAATGCAAAAAAAAACTACATGTTTGATCAGTGTGGGGAAAGGTAGGCGCCCGCCACTGATATACCTTCGATCATGGCTAACGGGGGGCAAATCAGTGCCCAAATAACCAGTGACGGGTGGGTAGCAGGGCCTACCACTGATGATCCAACTACCAGTGGCGGGCTGGTAGTAGGGTCCACCAGTGATTATCTAACTACCAGTGGCGGGCACGCTAAGGGAACCCTCCACTGGTAGTGATGGTCAATGGCTAAATTAGGCCCAAAAGAACAGAGGCGGTCCGTCAGGTGCGCCCTCCACTGGTAACATAATACTAGTGGTCAGCATCTTTTTCCACCCACCATTGGCATGTGGCAAAATAATCGTGGTGGGGTTCTGAGCCTACCTACCACTAATATGATCCCACCTATAAGTAGTTATCTAGTAGTGTAATAGTTAATCAAATATTATAATGAAAAAATATTAGTCCATTTTATATTCATGAGGACTAATGCATGTCCTCATCCATGCTAGCTACTCTCACCAAGCAGATCATCATGATCAACATTGATATCGTCATCATCGCCCCTGGGGGTAGTGTTGGAAATAAGCCCTAGAGGCAATAATAAATGGTTATTGTTATATTTCCTTGTTCATGATAATTGTCTATTGTTCATGCTATAATTGTATTAACCGGAAACCGTAATACTTGTGTGAATACATAGACCACAACATGTCCCTAGTAAGACTCTAGTTGACTAGCTCGTTGATCAGATGGTTACGGTTTCCTGACCATGGACATTGGATGTCGTTCATAACGGGATCACGTCATTAGGAGAATGATGTGATGGACAAGACCCAATCCTAAGCATAGCACAAGATGGCGTAGTTCGTTTGCTAGAGCTTTTCTAATGTCAAGTATCAATTCCTTAGACCATGAGATTGTGCAACTCCCGGATACCGTAGGAGTGCTTTAGGCGTATCAAACGTCACAACGTAACTAGGTGGCTATAAAGGTGCACTACAGGTATCTCCGAAAGTGTCTGTTGGGTTGGCACAAATCGAGACTGGGATTTGTCACTCTGTATGACGGAGAGGTATCTCTGGGCTCACTCGGTGATGCATCATCATAATGAGCTCAGTGTGACTAAAGAGTTAGCCACGGGATCATGCGTTACGGAACGAGTAAAGAGACTTTCCGGTAACGAGATTGAACGAGGTATGGGGATACCGATGATCGAATCTCGGGCAAGTAACATACAGATGGACAAAGGGAATTGTATACGGGATTGATTGAATCCCCAACATCGTGGTTCATCCGATGAGATCGTCGTGGAACATGTGGGAGCCAATATGGGTATCTAGATCCCGCTATTGGTTATTGGCCAGAGAGGTGTCTCGGTCATGTCTGCATGGTTCCCGAACCCGTAGGGTCTACACACTTAAGGTTCAGTGACGCTAGAGTTGTAATGGGAATAGTATGTGGTTACCAAAGGTTGTTCGGAGTCCCGGATGAGATCCGGACGTGACGAGGAACTCCGGAATGGTCCGGAGGTGAAGATCGATATATTGGACGAAGGGTATTGGAGTCCGAAATTGTTCTGGGAGTACCGGGTGACGACCAGCATGACCGAAAGGAGGTTCGAAGGCCCCGACAAGCGTTGGGGGGCTTATGGGCCAAGGGGAGGGGCACACCAGCCCACTAAGGGGATGTGCACCCCTCCCACCCCATGTCACATAACCTGGAGAGGTGGGGGCTCCTCCCATAGGGCAGCCGCCCCTCCCTGCTTGGGTGTCAAGTTTCCTAGGGGTTGGGGCGCCAAAACCCATATAGGGTTTCCCCTGTGGCGCCGCCCTCCCTAGGGAAACCCTAGGCGCCTCCTCCCCCTTCCCCCTATATATAGTGAGGGAGAGAGAGGGCAGTCGCACCCCTTCCCCTGGCGCAGCCCCTCCCTCCTCCAACACCTCCTCCTCCTCCGTAGTGCTTGGCGAAGCCCTGCCGAAGAACCACGATATTCACCACCACCACGTCGTCGTGCTGCCGGAGTTCTCCCTTAACTTCTCATCTCCCCTTGCTGGATCAAGAAGGAGGAGACGTCCCCGGGATGTACGTGTGTTGAACGCAGAGGCACCTGATACGTCCATTTTGCACCAAGCTTTTATATCGGTATTTATTGCATTATGGGCTATTATTACATGTTATGTCACAATACTTATGCCTTTTCTCTCTTATTTTACAAGGTTTACATGAAGAGGGAGAATGCCGGCAGCTGGAATTCTGGGCTGGAAAAGGAGCAAATATTAGAGACATATTCTGCACAACTCCAAAAGTCCTGAAACTTCACGGAGGCACGTTTTGGAATTAATAAAAAATACTGGAGAAAGAATCAACCAGAGGGGGCCCATGATACGTCTCCAACGTATCTATAATTTTTTATTGCTCCATGCTACTTTATCTACTGTTTTGGACTATATTGGGCTTTATTTTCCACTTTTACATTATTTTTGGGACTAATCTATTAATCGGAGGCCCAGCCAAATTGCTATTTTTTGCCTATTTCAATGTTTCAAGAAAGCGAAATATCAAACGGAGTCCAAACGGAATGAAACCTTCGGGAACGTGATTTTCTCACCGAACGTGATCCAGGAGACTTGGACCCTACTCCAAGGAACAAAAGAGGCGGTCACAAGGGTGGGGGGCGCCCCCCCTGCCACGCGGGCCCCCTGTTACTCCACCGACGTACTCCTTCCTCCTATATATACCCACGCATGCTCCCAAACAATCGTAACAGGAGCCAAAACCTAATTCCACCGCCGCAACTTCCTCAGTATCCACGAGATCCCATCTTGGGGCCTGTCATTAGCTCACGGGAGGGGGCATCCACCACGGAGAGCTTCTACATCATCACCATAGCCCCTCCGATGAAGTGTGAGTAGTTTACTTTAGACCTTCGGGTCCACAGCTAGTAGCTAGATGGCTTCTTCTCTCTTTTTGGATCTCAATACAATGTTCTCCCCCTCTCTCATGGAGATCTATTCGGTGTAATCTTCTTTTTGCGGTGTGTTTGTTGAGACCGATGAATTGTGGGTTTATGATCCAGGTTATCTATGAATAATATTTGAATCTTCTCTGAATTCTTTTATGTATGATTGGTTATCTTTGCAAGTCTCTTTGAATTATCCGTTTGGTTTGGCCAACTAGATTGGTAGTTCTTGCAATGGGAGAAGTGTTTAGCTTTGGGTTCAATCTTGCGGTGTCCTTACCAAAGGATGTAAAGGGTTGCAAGGCACGTATTGTATTGTTGCCATCGAGGATAACAAGATGGGGTATTTATCATATTGCATGAATTTATTCCTCTACATCATGTCATCTTGCTTAAGGCGTTACTCTGTTTTCATTAACTTAATACTCTAGATGCATGCTGGATAGCGGTCGATGAGTGGAGTAATAGTAGTAGATGCAGGCAGGAGTTGGTCTACTTTTCTCGGACGTGATGCCTATATACATGATCATACCTATATATACTCATAACTATGCTCAGTTCTGTCAATTGCTCAACAGTAATTTGTTCACCCACCGTAGAATACTTATGCTCTTGAGAGAAGCCACTAGTGAAACCTATGGCCCCCGGGTCTATTCTCATCATATCAATCTCCATTACTTTAATTCTTTCTTTGTTTTTACTTTGCCTTTTACTTTTCACTTTGCATCTCTATATCAAAAATACCAAAAATATTATTTATCATCTCTATCAAATCTCACTCTCGTAAGTGACCGTGAAGGGATTGACAACCCCTAATTGCGTTGGTTGCGAGGAGCTTTTGCTTTGTGTAGGTATGAGGGACTCTCGCGCGTGGCCTCCTACTGGATTGATACCTTGGTTCTCAAAAACTGAGGAAAATACTTACGCTACTTTACTACATCACCCTTTCCTCTTCAAGGGAAAACCAACGCAGTGCTCAAGTGGTAGCAGCCCACACCCTGGCCACGAGGGTGGGGGCGCGCCCTACCCCCCTGGGCGCGCCCCCCTGCCTCATGGGCCCCCTGGCAGGCCTCCGGTGCCCATCTTCTGCTATATGAAGTCTTTTACCCTGGAAAAAATCATAAGCAAGCTTTCGGGAAGATATTCCGCCGCCACGAGGCGGAACCAATCTAGGGCTCCGGCAGAGCTGTTCTGCCGGGGAAACTTCCCTCGGGGAGGGGAAATCTTCGCCATCGTCATCACCAAGATCCTCTCATCGGGAAGGGGTCAATCTCCATCAACATTGCACCAGCACCATCTCCTCTCAAACCCTAGTTCATTTCTTGTATCCAATCTTTGTATCAAAACCTCAGATTGGTACCTGTGGGTTGCTAGTAGTGTTGATTACTCCTTGTAGTTGATGCTAGTTGGTTTATTTGGTGGAAGATCATATGTTCAGATCCTTTATGCATATTAATACCCCTCTGATTATGAACATGAATATGATTTGTGAGTAGTTACGTTTGTTCACGAGGACATGGGAGAAGTCTTGCTATAAGTAATCATGTGAATTTGGTATTAGATTCGATATTTTGATGAGATGTATGTTGTCTTTCCTCTAGTGGTGTTATGTGAACGTCGACTACATGACACTTCACCATTGTTTGGGCCTAGAGGAAGGCATTGGGAAGTAATAAGTAGATGATGGGTTGCTAGAGTGACAAAAGCTTAAACCATAGTTTATGAGTTGCTTCGTAAGGGGCTGATTTGGATCCATATGTTTCATGCTATGGTTAGGTTTACCTTAATACTTGTTTTGTAGTTGTGGATGCTTGCAATAGGGGTTAATCATAAGTGGGATGCTTGTCCAAGAAAGGACAGCACCCAAGCACCGGTCCACCCACATACCAAATTATCAAAGTAACGAACGCGAATCATATGAGCGTGATGAAAACTAGCTTGACGATAATTCCCATGTGTCCTCGGGAGCGCTTTTCTCTATATAAGAGTTTGTCCAGGCTTGTCCTTTGCTACAAAAAGGATTGGTCCATCTTGCTGCTCCTTATTTACTTTTATTACTTGCTACCCGTTACAAATTACCTTATCACAAAACTATCATGTTACCGATAATTTCGGTGCTTGCGAGAGAATACCTTACTGAAAACCGCTTATCATTTCCTTCTGCTCCTCGTTGGGTTCGACACTCTTACTTATCGAAAGGACTACGATAGATCCCCTATACTTGTGGATCATCAAGACTCTTTTCTGGCGCCGTTGCCAGGGATTGAAGCGCCTTTGGTAGGTGGAATTTGCTAAGGAAAAATTTATATAGTCTGCTGAAATTTACTGTCACTTGTTACTATGGAAAGTAATCCTCTGAGGGGCTTGTTCGAGGTATCTTCACCCCGACCAGTAGAGCAAAGGGTTGCTCCTCAACCTACTGAACCTACTGAAAATGTTTACTTTGAAATTCCTTCGGGTATGATAGAGAAACTGCTAGCTAATCGTTTTACAGGAGATGGAACATTACATCCCGATTTGCACCTAATCTATGTGGATGAAGTTTGTGGATTATTTAAGCTTGCAGGTACGCCCGAGGATGTTATCAAGAAGAAGGTCTTCCCTTTATCTTTGAAGGGAGAGGCATTGACATGATTTAGGCTATGTGATGATATGGGATCATGGAACTACAACCGATTGAAATTGGAATTTCATCAGAAGTTTTATCCTATGCGTCTTGTTCATCGCGATCGTAATTATATATATAATTTTTGGCCTCACGAAGGAGAAAGCATCGCTCAAGCTTGGGGGAGGCTTAAGTCAATGTTATATTCATGCCCCAATCATGAGCTCTCAAGAGAAATTATTATTCAAAATTTGTATGCTCGGCTTTCTCTCAATAATCGTTCCATGCTCGATACTTCTTGTACTGGTTCTTTTATGATGAAGACTATTGAATTCAAATGGGATTTATTGGAAAGAATTAAATGCAACTCTGAAGATTGGGACCTCGACGAAGGTAAGGAGTCGGGTATAACACCTAAGTTTGATTGTGTTAAATCTTTTATGGATACCGATGTTTTTCGTGAATTTAGCACTAAATATGGACTGGACTCTGAGATAGTAGCTTCTTTCTGTGAATCCTTTGCTACTCATGTTGATCTCCCAAGGGAGAAGTGGTTTAAATATAATCCTCCCACTGAAGTGAAAGTAGTTGCACCTATTAAAGTTGAAGAAAAGACTATCACTTATAATGATCCTGTCGTTCCTACTGCTTATATTGAGAAACCACCTTTCCCTGTTAGAATAAAGGATCATGCTAAAGCTTCAACTGTGGTCAACAAAAGTAACATTAAGACACCCAAACCCCCTGAGCAAATTAAAGTTGAACCTAGTGTTGCTATGGTTAAAGATCTCTTGGCTGATAATATTGATGGCCATGTTATTTACTTCTGCAATGAAGCTGCTAGAATTGCTAGACCTGATGCTAAAAATAAACATAGACCTGTTATAGGCATGCCTGTTATTTCAAGTAGGATAGGAGATCATTGTTATCATGGCTTATGTGATATGGGTGCTAGTGCAAGTGCAATACCTCACTCTTTATACAAAGAAATTATGCATGATATTGCACTTTTCTGAGTTAGACGAAATTGATGTTACAATTAAGCTTGCCAATAGAGACACTATTTCACCAGTTGGGATTGTTAGAGATGTTGAAGTCTTGTGTGGGAAAGTTAAATATCCTGCTGATTTTCTTGTTCTTGGTTCCCCACAAGATAGCTTTTGTCCAATCATGTTTGGTAGACCCTTCTTGAATACTGTTAATGCTAGGATAGACTGCGAAAAGGATGTTGTTACTATTGGTTTGGGGGATATGTCTCATGAGTTTAACTTTGCTAAATTTCATAGACAACCCCGTGATGAGGAATTGCCTAGTAAAGATGGAATTATTGGTCTTGCTTCTATTGTCGTGTCTCCTAATGATCCTTTAGAACGATATTTGCTAGACCATGAAAATAATATGTTTATGAATGAAAGAAGGGAAATAGATGAAGTATTCTTTAAACAGAGACCTATTTTGAAACACAACTTGCCTGTTGAAATCCTAGGGGATCCTCCTCCACCCAAGGGTGATCCCGTGTTTGAGCTTAAACCATTACCTGATACTCTTAAATATGCTTATCTTGATGAGAAAAAGATATATCCTGTTATTATTAGTGCTAACCTTTCAGAGCATGAAGAAAAGAAATTATTGAAAACTCTGAAGAAGCACCGTGTCTTTGCTATTGGATATACTCTTGATGATCTTAAGGGCATTAGTCCCACTCTATGCCAAAGACAAAATAAAATTGGAGAAAGACGCTAAACCAGTTGTTGATCACCAAACGACGGTTAAATCCTAAGATGAAAGAAGTGGTAAGAAAAGAAATACTAAAGCTTCTGGAGGCAGGTATAATTTATCCCGTTGCTGATAGTCAGTGGGTAAGTCCTGTCCATTGTGTCCCTAAGAAGGGAGGTATTACTGTTGTTCCTAATGATAAAGATAAATTGATCCCACAAAGAATTATTACAGGTTATAGAATGGTAATTGATTTCCGCAAATTAAATAAAGCTACTAAAAAGGATCATTACCCTTTACCTTTTATTGATCAAATGCTAGAAAGATTATCCAAACATACGCATTTTTGCTTTCTAGATGGTTATTCTGGTTTCTCTCAAATACCTGTGTCAAAAGAGGATCAAGAAAAGACCACTTTTACTTGCCCTTTCGGTACCTTTGCTTATAGATGTATGCCTTTTGGTTTATGTAATGCACCTGCTAACTTCCAAAGATGCATGATGGCCATATCCTCTGATTTTTGTGAAAAGATTGTTGAGGTTTTCATGGATGATTTCTCCGTTTACGGAACTTCTTTTGATGATTGCTTGAGCAACCTTGATCGAGTTTTGCAGAGATGTGAAGAAACTAACCTTGTCTTGAATTGGGAGAAGTGCCACTTTATGGTTAATGAAGGTATTGTCCTGGGGCATAAAATTTCCGAAAGAGGTATTGAAATTGACAAAGCTAAAGTTGATGCTATTGAAAAGATGTCGTGTCTCAAGGACATTAAAGGTATAAGAAGTTTCCTTGGTCATGCCGGTTTTTATAGGAGGTTCATTAAGGACTTCTCTAAAATCTCCAGGCCTCTCACTAATCTCTTACAAAAAGATATTCCTTTTGTATTTGATGATGATTGCGTAGAAGCATTTGAAATACTTAAGAAATCTTTGATTTCTGCACCTATTGTTCAGCCACCTGATTGGAATTTACCCTTTGAAATTATGTGTGATGCTAGTGATTATGTTGTAGGTGTTGTTCTAGGACAAAGAGTTGATAAGAAATTAAATCTTATCCAATATGCTAGTAAAACTCTAGACAATGCCTCGAGAAATTATGCCACTACTGAAAAAGAATTTTTAGCAGTTGTATTTGCTTGTGATAAGTTCAGACCTTATATTGTTGATTCTAAAGTAACTGTTCACACTGATCATGATGCTATTAAATATCTTATGGAAAAGAAAGATGCTAAACCTAGACTTATTAGATGGGTTCTCTTGCTACAAGAATTTGTTTTGCATATTATTGATAGAAAGGGAGCTGAGAACCCCGTTGCAGACAACTTGTTTAGGTTAGAGAATGTTCTTGATGACCCACTGCCTATTGATGATAGCTTTCCTGATGAACAATTAGTTGTCATAAATGCTTCTCGTACTGCTCCATGGTATGCTGATTATGCTAATTACATAGTTGCTAAATTTATACCACCTAGTTTCACATACCAAAGAAAAGAAAAAGTTTTTATATGATTTAAGACATTACTTCTGGGATGACCCACACCTTTATAAAGAAGGAGTAGATGGTGTTATTAGACGTTGTATACCTAAGCATGAACAGGAACAGATCCTACGCAAGTGTCACTCTGAGGCTTACGGAGGACACCACGCTGGAGATAGAACTGCACATAAGGTATTGCAATCCGGTTTTTATTGGCCTACTCTCTTCAAAGATGCCCGTAAGTTTGTCTTATCTTGTGATGAATGTCAAAGAATTGGTAATATTAGTAGACATCAAGAAATGCCTATGAACTATTCACTTGTTATTGAACCATTTGATGTTTGGGGCTTTGATTATATGGGACCGTTTCCTTCCTCTAGTGGGTATACACATATTTTAGTTGCTGTTGATTACGTTACTAAGTGGGTAGAAGCTATTCCAAGTAGTAGTGCTAATCATAACACCTCTATTAAGATGCTTAAAGAAGTTATTTTTCCGAGGTTTGGAGTCCCTAGATATTTAATGACTGATGGTGGTTCACATTTCATTCATGGTGCCTTTCGTAAAATGCTTGCTAAGTATGATGTTAATCATAGAATTGCATCTCCATGTCACCCGCAGTCTAGTGGGCAAGTAGAATTGAGTAATAGAGAGCTCAAATTAATTTTGCAAAATACTGTTGATAGATCTAGAAAGAATTGGTCCAAGAAACTTGATGATGCATTATGGGCATATAGAACTACATATAAAAATCCTATGGGTATGTCTCCGTATAAAATGGTTTATGGAAAAGCATGTCACTTACCTCTCGAACTAGAACATAAGGCATATTGGGACATTAAAGATCTCACATATGATTTCAAACTTGTATTTGAGAAGAGGCTATTTGACATTAGCTCACTTGATGAATGGAGAACCCAGGCCTATGAGAATGCCAAACTGTTTAAAGAAAAAGTTAAAAGATGGCATGACAAAAGGATACAAAAGTGTGAGTTTAATGTAGGTGATTATGTGTTGCTATTCAACTCTCGTTTAAGATTTTTTGCAGGAAAACTTCTCTCTATATGGGAAGGTCCTTACGTTATCGAGGAGGTCTATCGCTCCGGTGCCATAAAAATCAACAACTGCGAAAGCACAAATCCGAAGGTGGTGAACGGTCAAAGAATCAAACATTATATCTCAGGTAATCCTATAAATGTTGAAACTAATGTTATTGAAACCATAACCCCGGAGGAATACATAAGGGACACTTTCCAGAATGTTTCAGACTCCGAAAAGGAATAGGTATGTGGTACGGTAAGTAAACTGACTCCAAAACAGTTCTAATAGCAATTTTCCTCCGTTTTGGAATATTTAAGAAAACAGGAAAATAAGAAGTAGTCCAGGAAGGACACGAGGCGTCCATGAGGGTGGAGGGCGTGCCCTACCCCCCTGGGCACGCCCCCTGCCTCGTGGGCACCTCGTGTGCTCTCCGGAATCCGTTTTCTTGCACAATACTTCTTTTGGTCGGTAAAAATTCATTATATAATCTCCCGAAGGTTTTGACCACCATATCACGCAAATATCCTCTGTTTTTGTTTCGAGCTGTTTTCTGCCAGATTTGTCAAGGCCGGGCATCATGTTGTCCCCCTCTTCCAACAACAAGGGCAACGATGCTTGGCTAATAAAGATAGAGCTGAAGAGAGAAGAACCCGGGGAGATGACCAAGGATGATGGGATCAAGAAGGCCATGGAGGACCAAGCTCCGGCAGCAGAAGATGAAGACTGATAACCCACAAGTATAGGGGATCAATTGTAGCCTCTTTCGATAAGTAAGAGTGTCGAACCCAACGAGGAGCTAAAGGTAGAACAAATATTCCCTCAAGTTCTATCGACCACTGATACAACTCTACGCACACTTGACGTTCGCTTTACCAGAAACAAGTATGAAACTAGAAGTACTTTGTAGGTGTTTTTGGATAGGCTTGCAAGAAAATAAAGAGCGCGTAAATAAAAGCTAGGGGCTGTTTAGAGGAAGATATAAGGAGGTTTATGTGTGATAGAGCGTATCGTATCATGGGGTTTGGATGCACCGGCGAAGTTTGCACCAACTCTCGAGGTGAGAAAGGGCAATGCACGGTGCCGAAGAGGCTAGCAATGATGGAAGGGCGAGAGTGCGTATAATCCATGGACTCACATTAGTCATAAAGAACTCATATACTTATTGCAAAATTTTATTAGCCCTCGAAGCAAAGTACTACTATGCATGCCCCTAGGGGGATAGATTGGTAGGGAAAGACCGTCGCTCGTCCCCGACCACCACTCATAAGGAAAACAATGAAACAACAGCTCATGCTCCGACTTCGTTACATAACGGTTCACCATACGTGCATGCTACGGGACTTGCAAACCTCAACACAAGTATTCCTCAATTTCATATTACTCAACTAGCATGACTCTAATATCACCACCTTTATATCGCAAAACTATTGTAAAGAATCAAACATATCATATTCAGTGATCTACAAGTTTTATGTAGGATTTTATGACTAACCATGTGAATGACCAGTTCCTGTCATCTCTCTAAATAGATATAAGTGAAGCAAGAGAGTTTAATTATTTCTACAAAAGATATGCCCACGCTCTAACAAATATAAGTGAAGCAAAAGAGCATTCTACAAATGGCGGTTTTCTATATGAAGAGAAACAGTAATCCAAACTTCAAATGATATAAGTGAAGCACATGAAGCATTCTATAAAGCCATACTCAAAAGATATAAGTGAAGTGCAATGAGCATTCTATAAATCAACCAAGGACTATCTCATACCATCATGGTGCATAAAAGAAAAATGAAGACTAAAGCAAAAGACGCTCCAAGATTGCACATATCGCATGAACGAAACGAATCCGAAAACATACCGATACTTGTTGAAGAAAGAGGGGATGCCTTCCGGGGCATCCCCAAGCTTAGACGCTTGAGTCTCCTTGAATATTTACTTGGGGTGCCTTTGTAATCCCCAAGCTTGAGCTCTTGCCTCTCTTCCTTCTTCTCACATCGAGACCTTCTCGATCATCGAACACTTCATCCACACAAAACTTCAACAGAAAACTCGGTAAGATCCATTAGTATAATAAAGCAAATCACTACTCTAAGTACTGTTACAAACCAATTCATATTTTGTTTTTGCAATGTGTATACTGTAATATAGCTTTTTCATGGCTTAATCCACTGATATAAATTGATAGTTTCATCAAAACAAGCAAACTATGCATCAAAAACAGAATCTGTCTAAAACAGAACAGTCTGTAATAATCTGAACATTAACCATACTTATGGTACTTGAAAAATTCTGCAAAAATTAGGAAAAATAAAAATTTGTATATAAACAGAGTGCAAAAAGAATCAGAACCGTTTGACATTCCAGTAAAAAATTAAAAATCATGCACTACAGCCAAAGTTTATGTCCTGCACCGCATAAACCAACAAGCACTGTAAACATCCTAAAGGCAAACCTTGGCACATTATTTTTATAATACAATGGAATTGTACAAGGGGATAATTATTTTTATTGAAAAGTTTCTGTAATCAAGATTCACAAAGTTTCCGTGGGCATGAACAAAGTTCAAGGAGCTCTCCCACTTCAACAATGCTTGTCTTTCTCACTTTCACTTTCCTTTTTGAAAAGTTTTAGGTTCCCCTCTTTTTTTAGACTATATAAAAGCACTCAACAGAAATAAATGACTCTCGAAAACTTCCGGGTTGTTTCCCTGGCAGCGCTTTCTTTAAATCCATTAAGCTAGGCATATAGTGTTCAAGTAGTGAATCCACCCGGATCCCAAGGTATATCAAAGCCAATTTTAATTAACAATGATTTGTAATTTAGTAGTGAGCACAAAGTAACATATATCAAGCAATAACGAAGTCTAACTCTCTTCCTATGCAATGGCATGTCATAAAAGAACAATTCATGCACACCTAGTAAAGGCCAATGCATAGTATAAATAGTTTCTTGCAATTTTGTCATGTGAGAAACATAGAGAGGTGGAGATATAGTTCCTCTCTCATAATAATTGCAAGTAGGAGCAGCAAGAACATGCATATTATATCTATCAGAATCATCTTGTGTAGTAGTAAAACGCAACCCATCAATATAATCCTTAATAAGCACAAACTTCTCCGATATAGTGTAATCGGGAGAATTCAAAAAGATAATAGGACTATCATGCATGGGTGCAATAGCAACAATTTCATGTTTAACATAAGGAACTATAGCAAGTTCATCTCCATAAGCATCATTCATATTGGCATCTTGGCCACAAGCATAGCAAGCATCATCAAAAAGGGATATTTCAAGAGAATCAACGGGATCATAACAGTCATCATAGCAATCATCCTTCGGTAAGCACGAAGGGAAATTAAACAATGTATGAGTTGAAGAGTTACTCCCATTAGAAGGTGGGCGCGGGTAGCTAATCCGCTCTTCCTCCCTTTGTTCTTCGCTCTCCTCATCATCTTTTTCATCCAATGAGCTCACAGTTTCATCTATTTCTTCTTCCATAGACTCCTGCAAAATATTAATCTCTTCTTGGACAGCGGAGTAGTCCTCAATATATGGTTCAACATAGGCATTAGAAGCATAATTATCATAGCAATATTTAAGTATGGCAAAATTTTCAGATTTGTAAAGAGTAGCACCATACTTTTCAATCAAAGAAGCAATTTCATAAGCACCCTTAAAAGCAAAAAATTCTTCAATTTGTTGAACATCATAGTAACTATAAACACATTTAGCATACGAAGATAAGATTCCATTATCAATAAAATCACACTAGTAGGGAAGGTGTTTCTTAGGGTTTTCAGAACAACAAGTAAAATCATATATATAACATAAATTCCAAGCATAGCATTGCAAACGATGAATTTGACCCAGTAAAAGTTTCCCTTTTTCAGATATGCGGTGTCGCACATAAAAAGCATGCTCACCTAAGGATTCTCCCTCAACTAAGCTAGTTGGGGTTTTAGCACGAGCACATAGGGATCGAAGATGATCCAAGTAATAAGCTTCAGGAGTGTGATAGATTTTGAGTGGTTCTTCAACCATTGGTTCAGTAGGTACAACTAATTCTTTTGGTATTTTTCGTTTCCTACCCATAACTAAAGATAGAAAACAACTAAGAACAGCAAATAAAAATTACTTAGTGATAAAGCAAACAAGCACACACGAGAATATTCACCCCACGCTATTGCTCAAGAACGGCGCCACAAAAAGGTCTTGATAACCCACAAGTATAGGGGATCAATTGTAGCCTCTTTTGATAAGTAAGAGTGTCGAACCCAACGAGGAGCTAAAGGTAGAACAAATATTCCCTCAAGTTCTATCGACCACCGATACAACTCTACGCACGCTTGACGTTCGCTTTACCTAGAACAAGTATAAAACTAGAAGTACTTTGTAGGTGTTCTTGGATAGGTTTGCAAGAATATAAAGAGCACGTAAATAAAAACTAGGGGCTGTTTAGATAAAGACTCAATAAAGTTAGTACAACAAGTGTGGAAAAGTGGTGGTTGATACGTCTCCAACGTATCTACAATTTGTGAAGTATTCATGCTATTATACTATCCTTCTAGGATGTTTTATATGCATTTATATGATATTTTATATGATTACTGGGACTAACCTATTAACCTAGAGCCCAGTGCCAATTTCTGTTTTCTCCTTGTTTTTGAGTTTTGCAGAAAAAGAATACTAAACGGAGTCCAATTGACGGGCCAATTTTTTATGATTTTTTATGGACCAAAAGAAGACCAAAAAGTACCGGAGTTGGGCCAGAAGAGTCCCGAGCTGCCCACGAGGGTGGGGGGCGCGCCCACCCCCCCAGGGCGTGTGGGCCTACCTCGTGGACAGCTCGGGCACCTCCTTGACGTGAGGCCGACACCAAAAATTCCTATAAATACAGAAACCTCGGAAAATTAACCTAGATTGGGAGTTCCGCCGCCGCAAGCCTCTGTAGCCACGAGAAATCAATCTAGGCCCTCTCCGGCACCCTGCCGGAGGGGGCCATCATCACCGGTGGCCATGGAGGAGTATCCCGGAGGGGTCTTCATCACCATGAAGGCCAAGGACCAGAAGGTGGAGGCCATGGAGGAAGAAGCACAAGGGGGAGAACCTCTCATCCTCTCTTTCGGTGGCGCCGGAGTGCCATCGCGAGGGGAATCATCGCCACGGTGATCGTCTTCATCAACATCACCATCATCATCACCATCCTCATCTCTTTTACGCGGTCCACTCTCCCGCACCCCGATGTAATCCCCTACTTGAACATGGTGCTTTATGCCACATATTATGATCCAATGATGTGTTGCCATCCTATGATGTTTTGAGTAGATATCTTTTTTCTTTGGGTTGATTGATGATCTAGATTGGTATGAGTTGTATGTTTTATTTTGGTGCTGTCCTATGGTGCCCTCCATGTCGGCATAGCGTGAGGGATTCAGCTGTAGGGTGTTGCAATACGTTCATGATTCGCTTATAGTGGGTTGGTGAGTGGTGAAACACAAACCCGAGTAAGAGGGATTGTTGCGTATGGGAATAAAGAGGACTTGATGCTTTAATGCTATGGTTGGGTTTTACCTTAATGATCTTTAGTAGTTGCAGATGCTTGCTAGAGTTCCAATCATAAGTGCATATGATCCAAGTAGAGAAAGTATGTTAGCTTATGCCTCTCCCTCATATGAAATTGCAATAGTGATTACCGGTCTTGTTAACAATTGCCTAGGACAATTCCGCACACCGATCCACCATTATTCCACACTCGCTATTTATGTTATTTAGTAATATATTCTAACTTTATGATAACAGCACCTACTTTTATGTTTTAGCTCTCCGATATCATACAAAGTTATCCTCTTCATACCCACAACGTAGTTTTATTTCTCGTTTCTAGTTGGAAGTAAGCGTTAGATTGCACGAGAGTCGTATCGGTGGCAGATAGGGCTTGAGAGAATATTGATCTTACCTTTAGCTCCTTGTGGGTTCAACACTCCATACTTATCACTTCCATCTTTGGAAAGTGCTACGATGATTCCTTGCACTTGGGGATTATCAGTGGTAGGAGTTGCGAAATTGTCCCTAAGCAATTGACTACTTTACTAGACCGATAGCAAGTGTTATGTGGGAGAGGCCACTGCTAGCATGTCATCCCTGACTTGGAATTCTATGCACTTATGATTGGAACTATTAGCAAGCATCCGCAACTACTAACATTCATTAAGGTAGAACCCAACCATAGCATTAAGATATACTGGTCCCCCTTCAATCCCGTATGCATCAATTTCTATGCTAGGTTGAAGCTTACATCACTCTTGCCCTCCAATACATAGTCCTATCAACATACAACTAACCCTATGGTGTGATCCACGTGCTGGCGCTCATATGATGGGCACCAAAGGACGTAAACATAACCACAAGCAAATTAAATCAATCATAGCAATTCATCAACCACCGATAGGACAACGATAATCTACTCAGACATCATAGGATGGCAACACATCATTGGATAATAATATGAAGCATAAAGCACCATTTTCAAGTAGAGGGTACAACGGGTTGCGGGAGAGTGGACCGCTGTAGATAGAGGGGGAAGGTGATGGAGATGTTGGTGAAGATGGCGAAGGTGTTGGTGAAGATCGCGGTGATGATGATGGTGGCCACGGCATCGTTCCGGTGCCACCGGAGGAGAGGGGGAGAGGGGCCCCCTTCTTCCTCTTCTTCCTTGACCTCCTCTCTAGATGGGAGAAGGTTTTCCCCTCTGGTCCTTGGCCTCCATGGCATGGGAGGGGCGAGAGCCCCTCCGAGATTGGATCTGTCTCTCTGTCTCTCTCTGTTTCTGCGTTCTCCTTTGGTGCCCTTTCACCGTTTCGTGTATATATGGAGATCCGTAACTCCGATTGGATTGAAACCTTCGCCCAGATCTTTTTCCAAAAATTAGCTTTCTTGCGGCCAAAGTAGAGCATCAACCGCCTTACGGGTGGCCAGGGGTCAGGGGTGCGCCTGCCTGGAGTGGGCATGGGCCCCACCCTCGTGGCCACCTCGGGCACCGTCTTGCGTTGATTTTACTTCCCAAAAATCACAAATATTCCAAAATAATTCTCCATCCGTTTTTATCCCGTTTGGACTCTGTTTGATATGGGGTTTATGCGAAACATAAAACATGCAACAAACAGGAACTGGCACTGGGCACTAGATCAATATGTTAGTCCCAAAAATAGTATAAAAAGTTGCCAAAAGTATATGAAAGTTGAATAATATTGGCATGGAACAATAAAAAATTATAGATATGACGGAGACGTATCAAAGACATCCTCCCACCCCATCACAATCTTCTTACCCCAACGGAGATTAAAGCTTTCAAGATGATTGAGTTAGCTCGCATACAAAATAAGTATCTCACACGTGAAAATATTTTGTTGAAGGAGAATATCACCGCACTCAAGGGCATTATCCGCAAATTGGAGGACCTCCTGCGCTCGATGTGCGACTATCCATCATCACCACCATCTTCTTCATCGGCAAAGGAGAACTAAGTATCTGGTATGGGCACTCCCCTTGGCAACTGCCAAGCTTGGGGGAGGTGCCCCGGTATCGTATCACCATCACACTCCTATCTTTACCATTTTTCTTAGTTCGATCCTTTTGGTAATATCTTGATCTAGTAGAATAAAGTTTTAGTATGATTTAGTTTTGAGTTTTGCTTTATGATCCTTCTATGTAATCGAGTCCTTGAGCTATATATAATAAAGATTAGTTTTGAGTCAAGGGCTTGATTATCTTACTATGATCTCGAGGGAATAAAAGAAAGAATAAAAAGAAGTAAAGAGATCATGTTGATCTTATGGAGAGTAATGACTTCACATATAAAGAGTATGATGAATAAAAGTTGTTGAGAGTTGACAAACATAGTTTTGGTCATCGTTGCAATTAATAGGAAGTAATAAAGAAAGAGAGGTTTTCACATATAAATATGCTATCTTAGAAATCTTTTATCATTGTGAGCACTCATTAAAATATGACATGCTAAAGGGTTGATGTTGGACAAGGAAGACAACGTAATGGGTTATGTTTTCTTATATCTGAAATAAAGTATATTGTCATGGATCATACAACATGTTGAGCTTGCCTTTCCCCTCATGCTAGCCAAATTCTTTGCACCAAGTAGAGATACTACTTGTGCTTCCGAATACCCTTAAACCCAGTTTTGCCATGAGAGTCCACCATATCTACCTATGGATTGAGTAAGATCTTTCAAGTAAGTTGTCATGCTGCATTACAATAAAAATTGCTCTCTAAATATGTATGATTTATTGGTGTGGAGAAAATAAGCTTGATACGATCTTGTGATATGGAAGCAATAAAAGCAACGGACTGCATAATAAAGGTCCATATCACAAGTGGCAATATAAAGTGACGTTCTTTTGCATTAAGATTTCGTGCATCCAACCCTAAAAGCACATGACAACCTCTGCTTCCCTCTGTGAAGGGCCTATCTTTTATTCTTGTCTTATACTTTATGCAAGAGTCATGGTGATCTTCACCTTTGCTTTTTACATTTTATCCTTTGGCAAGCACCTTGTGTTGGAAAGATCCTGATATATATATATCCAATTGGATGTAAGTTAGCATGAATTATTATTGTTGACATTACCCTTGAGGTAAAAGATTGGGAGGCAACACTATAAGCCCCTACCCTTCTCTGTTTCCAATTAAAACTCCATACCCATAAGTATTGCATGAGTGTTAGCAATTGTGAAAGACTAAATGATAGTTGAGTATGTGGACTTGTTGAAAAGCTCTTATATTGACTCTTTCTGATGTTATGATAAATTGCAATTGCTTCAATGACTGAGATTATAGTTTGTTAGTCCTCAATGAAGTTTCCGATTCTACTTTACATTGTGAATAGATTATTACTTGAGCATAATATATCATATGACAATACCCATATATGTTGCTGTTATAAGAATGATCATGATGCCCTTATGTCCGTATTTTATTTTATCGACACCTTTGTCTCTAAACATTTGGACATATTTTTCGTTATCGGCTTCCGCTTGAGGACAAGCGAGGTCTAAGCTTGGGGGAGTTGATACGTCCATTTTGCATCATGCTTTTATATCGATATTTATTGCATTATGGGCTGTTATTACACATTATGTCACAATACTGATGCCTTTTCTCTCTTATTTTCCAAGGTTTACATGAAGAGGGAGAATCTTTGGCAGCTAGAATTTGGAAAAGGAGCAAATATTAGAGACCTATTCTGCACAGCTCTAAAAGTCCCGAAACTTCACGGAGGCACCTTTTGGAATTAATAAAAATACTGGAGAAAGAATCAACCAGAGGGGGCCCACACCCTGGCCACGAGGGTGGGGGCGCGCCCTACCCCCCTGGGCGCGCCCCCTGCCTCGTGGGCCCCTTGGCAGGCCTCCGGTGCCCATCTTCTGCTATATGAAGTCTTTTACCCTCGAAAAAATCATAAGCAAGCTTTCGGGAAGAAACTCCGCCGCCACGAGGCGGAACCAATCTAGGGCTTCGGCAGAGCTGTTCTGCCGGGGAAACTTCCCTCCGGGAGGGGAAATCATCGCCATCGTCATCACCAACGATCCTATCATCGGGAGGGGGTCAATCTCCATCAACATCTTTACCAGCACCATCTCCTCTCAAACCCTAGTTCATCTCTTGTATCCAATCTTTGTATCAAAACCTCATATTGGTACATGTGGGTTGCTAGTAGTGTTGATTACTCCTTGTAGTTGATGCTAGTTGGTTTATTTGGTGGAAGATCATATGTTCAGGTCCTTTATGCATATTAATACCCCTCTGATTATGAACATGAATATGATTTGTGAGTAGTTGCGTTTGTTCCTGAGGACATCGGAGAAGTCTTGCTATAAGTAGTCATGTGAATTTGGTATTCGTTCGATATTTTGATGAGATGTATGTTGTCTTTCCTCTAGTGGTGTTATGTGAACGTTGACTACATGACACTTCACCATTTTTTGGGCCTAGAGGAAGTCATTGGGAAGTAATAAGTAGATGATGGGTTGCTAGAGTGACAGAAGCTTAAACCCTAGTTTATGAGTTGCTTCGTAAGGGGCTGATTTGGATCCATATGTTTCATGCTATGGTTAGGTTTACCTTAATACTTCTTTTGTAGTTGTGGATGCTTGCAATAGGGGTTAATCATAAGTGGGATTATTGTCCAAGAAAGAACAGCACCCAAGCACCGGTCCACCCACATACCAAATTATCAAAGTAACGAACGCGAATCATATGAGCGTGATGAAAACTAGCTTGACGATAATTCCCATGTGTCCTCGGGAGCGCTTTTCTCTATATAAGAGTTTGTACAGGCTTGTCATTTGCTACAAAAAGGATTGGGCCATCTTGCTGCAACTTATTTACTTTTATTACTTGCTACCCGTTACAAATTACCTTATCACAAAACTATCTCTTACCGATAATTTCAGTGCTTGCAGAGAATACCTTATTGAAAACCATTTATCATTTCCTTCTGCTCCTCGTTGGGTTCGATACTCTTACTTATCAAAAGTACTACGATAGATCCCCTATACTTGTGGGTCATCAGCACCGTCCATTCGGCGCTTGGATCGGATCTTCCGCGATTTGAATATCCGCGAATACGACTCCATCAACTGTGTTCTTGTAACGCTTCCGCTTAGCGATCTTCAAGGGTATGAAGATGCACTCCCTCTCTCGCATTGCTAGCATCTCCTAGATTGATCTTGGTGTCACGTAGGAATTTTTTTAATGATTACTATGTTCCCCAACAGTGGCATCATGAGCTAGGTCTATGCGTAGATTCTATGCACGAGTAGAACACAAAGTAGTTGTGGGCGATGATTTGTTCAATTTTCTTACCGTTACTAATCTTATCTTGATTCGGTGGCATTGTGGGATGAAGCGGCCCAGACCGACCTTACACATACGCTTATGTGAGACTGGTTCCACGGACTGACATGCACTTGATGCATAAGGTGGCTAGTGGGTGTCTGTCTCTCCCACTTTAGTCGGATCGGCTTCGATCAAAAGGGTCCTTATGAAGGATAAATAGCAATTGGCATATCACCGTTGTGGCTTTTGCGTAGGTAAGAAACGTTCTTGCTAGAAACCCATAGCAGCCACGTAAAACATGCAATAACAAATAGAGGACGTCTAACTTGTTTTTGCAGGGTATGCTATGTGATGTGATATGGCCAAAAGGATGTGATGAATTTATTATATGTGATGTATGAGATTGATCATGTTCTTGTAATAGGAATCACGACTTGCATGTCGATGAGTATGACAACCGGCAGGAGCCATAGGATTTGTCTTAATTTATTGTATGACATGTGTGTCAGTGAAAACGCCGTGTAATTACTTTACTTTATTGCTAACCGTTGGCCATAGTAGTAGAAGTAATACTTGGCGAGAAAATTTCCTGAAGACACGATGATGGAGATCATGGTGTCATGCCGGTGACAATGGTGATCATGCCGCTCCTCGAAGATGGAGATCAAAGGCGCAAGATGATATTGGACATATCATGTCACTTTATGATTTGCATGTGATGTTTGTCATGGTTGCATCTTATTTGCTTAGAACGACGGTAGCATAAAATAAGATGATCCCTCACTAAAATTTCAAGAAATGTGTTCCCCCTAACTATGCACCGTTGCGAAGGTTCATTGTTTCGAAGCACCATGTGATGATTGGGTGTGACAGATTCTAACGTTCGCATACAACGGGTGTAAGCCAGATTTACACATGCGAAACACTTAGGTTGACTTGACGAGCCTAGCATGTACAGACATGGCCTCGGAACACGAGACCGGAAGGTCGAACATGAGTCGTATAGTAGATGCGATCAACATGGAGATGTTCACCGTTGATGACTAGTCCGTCTCACGTGATGATCGGACACGGCCTAGTCGACTCGGATCATGTATCACTTAGATGACTAGAGGGATGTCTATCTGAGTGGGAGTTCATTAAATAATTTGATTAGATGAACTTAATTATAATGAACATAGTCTAAATTGTCTTTGCAAATTATGTTGTAGATTAATAGCTCTGGCTTTAGCTCCATGTTTTAATATGTTCCTAGAGAAAGACTAAGTTGAAAGATATTGTAAGCAATTGTGCGGACTAGGGCTGTAGTCTGAGGATTGTCCTCACTGCTACACAGAAGGCTTCTGTCCTTGATGCACCGCTCGGTGTGCCAACCCCTCTGGCGTCGTCTGTGGATGTTGTGAACATCTGGCAGACACATTCTGATGACTACCTAATAGTTTAGTGTGCCATGCTTTATGGCTTAGAGTCGGGGCTCCAAAAGCGTTTTGAACGCCATAGAACATATGAGATGTTCTAAGAGCTGAAATTGGTATTTCAGGCTCATGCCCGTGTTGAGAGGTTGATACCTCTGACAAGGCCTTTGCCTACAAGATGGAGGAGAATAGCTCAGCCAGTGAGCATGTGCTCAGAATGTCTGGGTGCTTCAATCACTTGAATCAAGTGGGAGTTAATCTTCCAGATAAGAGAGTGATTGACAAAATTTCTCCAGTCACTATCACCAAGCTACTAGAGTTTCATGATGAACTATAACATGCAACGGAAGATGATCCCGGAGTTGTTCGTCGTGCTTAAGGCCGTAAAGGTAGAAATAAAGAAGGAGCATCAAGTGTTGATGGTTAACAAGACCACTGGTTTCAAAGAAGGGCAAGGGAAAGAAGGGAAACTTCATGAATGGCAAGCCAGTTGCCGCTCCCATGAAGAAACCCAAGAACCCAAACCCGAGACGAAGTGCTTCTATTAAGGAGCAGTCCTTTGGTAGTGGAACTACCTCAAATACGTGGTAGATAAGAAGGATGGCAACTTCAACAAAAGTATATTTGATATATGTGTTATTGATGTGTACCTTACTAGTACTCCTAGTAGCACATGGGTATTAGATACCGGTTCAGTTGCTAATATTGGTAACCCAAAACAAAAGATACGGAATAAACGGAGACTAGCTAAGGGTGAGGTGACGATGTGTGTTGGAAGTGTTTCCAAGGATGTAATGATCACCATCGCACGCTCTCTCTACCTTCGGGATTAGCGTTGAACCCAGATAAATGTTGTTTGCATTGGTGTCTGCGTTGAGCATGAACATGATTAGATCATGTTTATTGCAATACGTTTATTCATTTAAGTCAGAGAATAATGGTTATTCTATTTACATGAATAATACCTTCTATGGTCATGCACCCAATGTGAATGGTTTATTGAATCTCGGTCGTAGTGATACACATGTTCATAACATTGATGCCAAAAGATGTAGAGTTGATAATGATAGTACCACTTTCTTGTGGCACTGCCGCTTAGGTCATATTGGTGTAAAGCGCATGAAGAACCTCCATGCTAATGGACTTTTGGAGTCACTTGATTTTGAATCACCTGACACATGCAAACCATGCCTCATAGGCAAGATGACTAAAACCCCGTTTTCTGGAACAATGGAACGGGCAAGTTACTTGTTGGAAATCAGACATGCTGATGTGTGTTGTCCGATGAGTGTTGACGCACGTGGTGGATATCGTTATTTTCTCACCTTCACCGATGAATTGAGTAGATATGGGTATACTTAATGAAGCATAAGTCTGAAACATTTGAAAAGTTCAAGCAATTTCAGAGTGAAGTTGAAAATCATCATAACAAGAAGATCAAGTTCCTACGTTCTGATCAAGGGGAGAGTATCTGAGTTATGAGTTTGGCAATCACTAAAGACAAGGTGGAATCGTTACACAGTTGATGCCTGATACGTCTCCGTCGTATCTACTTTTCCAAACACTTTTGCCCTTGTTTTGGACTCTAACTTGCATGATTTGAATGGGACTAACCTGACCGACGCTATTTTCAAAGAGAATTGCCATGATGTTGTTTTATGTGCAGAAAAACAAAAGTTCTCGGAATGACCTGAAACTCCACGGAACATCTAGTTAAAAATAATAAAAAATCCTTGCCAAAGATGAAGACCAGGGGGCCCACACCCTGTCCACGAGGGTGGGCCCCCCCTAGGGTGCGCCCCCCTACCTCGTGGGCCCCCTGGAGCTCCTTCGATGCCAACTCCAACTCTATATATTTGCTTTCGGGGAGAAAAAAATCAAGGAGAAGAAATCATCACGTTTTATGATACGGAGCCGCCGCCAAGCCCTAAAACCTCTTGGGAGGGCTGATCTCGAGTCCGCTCGGGGCTCTCGAGAGGGGGATTCGTCGCCGTCGTCATCATCAACCATCCTCCATCACCAATTTCATGATGCTCACCGCCGTGCGTGAGTAATTCCATCGTAGGCTTGCTGGACGGTGATGGGTTGGATGAGATCTATCATGCAATCGAGTTAGTTTTGTTAGGGTTTGATCCCTAGTATCCACTATGTTCTAAGATTGATGTTGCTATGACTTTGCTATGCTTAATGCTTGTCACTAGGGCCCGAGTGCCATGATTTCAGATCTGAACCTATTATGTTTTCATGAATATATGTGAGTTATTGATCCTATTTTGCTAGTCTATAGTCACCTACTATGTGTTATGATCCGGCAACCTCAAGTGACAATAATCGGGACCACTCATGGTGATGACCATAGTTTGAGGAGTTCATGTATTCACTATGTGCTAATGCTTTGTTCGGTTCTCTATTAAAAGGAGGCCTTAATATCCCTTAGTTTCCATTAGGACCCGCTGCCACGGGAGGGTAGGACAAAAGATGTCATGCAAGTTCTTTTCCATAAGCACGTATGACTACATTCGAATACATGCCTACATTACATTGATGAATTGGAGCTAGTTCTGTGTCACCCTATGTTATGACTGTTATATGATGAACCGCATCCGCATAATTATCCATCACAGATCCAATGCCTACGAGCTTTCCATATACTGTTTTACGCTTATTTACTTTCTCGTTGCTACTGTTACAATCATTACAAAACACCGAAAATATTACTTTTGCTTTCATTACTCTTTTGTTACCATTACAACTACTATCATATTACTTTGCTACTAAATACCTTGCTGCAGATATTAAGTTATCTAGGTGTGGCTGAATTGACAACTCAGTTGCTAATACTTGAGAATATTCTTTGGCTCCCCTTGTGTCGAATCAATAAATTTGGGTTGAATACTCTACCCTCGAAAGCTGTTGCGATCCCCTACACTTGTGGGTTATCAAGACTAATTTCTGGCGCCGTTCTTGGAGCATAGCTCTATTCTTTGAGTTACTTGGGATTTATATCTGTTGGTCACTATGAAGAACTTGAAAGACGCTAAGACAACAATTTATCCCTCAACTACGAGGGGATGTAAGGGACTGCCATCTAGCTCTTCACTTGATTCACCTTCTGTTTTGAGTAAGCTTGCGACACCTAAACACTGCTTACGCTATTAGATTACGATATGTCGCATGTTATTGATGATGCCACTTCTGCTATGCATGATACTTATGATGAAACTACTTCTATGCTTGATACTACTGTGCCCTTAGTGAGTTTCTTGATGAACAAATTTCTAGGGCTAGAGAGAAAGAAATTATTGAAACTGATCATGTTGCTGAAAGTGATGATGAAGATAGGCCTGTTATTCCTGAGGGTTATATTTTTGGTAAAGAAGCTTCTGGTGCTATTTTTGCTTGCAAAGATAACAATGAGCTTAGAAGGTTATTAGCTAAATGGAGTAAGGAATCTCTTAGAGATAGAATGAGGCCCGACCCTGCTTTTGCTACTTCACCTATTTGTGTTGCCGATAAGGATTATGAATTCTCTGTTGATCCTGATATAATTACTTTGGTTGAATCTGATCCCTTTCATGGCTATGAATCTGAAACTGTTGTGGCACATCTTACTAAATTAAATGATATAGCCACCCTGTTCACTAACGATGAGAGATCTCATTACTTTTATATCCTTAAAATATTTCCGTTCTCATAAAAGGGTGATGCTAAGATATGGTTTAATTTTCTTGATCCTGGTTGTGTGCGCAGTCCCCAGGATATGATTTATTACTTCTCTGCTAAATATTTCCCTGCTCATAAGAAACAAGCTGCCTTCAGGGAAATACACAACTTTGTGCAAATTGAAGAAGAGAGTCTCCCACAAGCTTGGGGGAGGCTTCTCAAGCTACTTAATGCTTTGCCTGATCATCCTCTTAAGAAAATGAAATACTTGATATCTTTTATAATGGACTAACCGATGCTTCCAGAGATTACCTGGATAGTTGTGCTGGTTCTCTTTTCAGGAAAGAACACCAGATGAAGCTGAAATTCTATTGAATAATATGTTGACAAATGAAAATAATTGGGCATCTCCTTAGCCAGCTCCTACTCCAATTACTGAGCCTATTCCTAAACCAACTCTGAAGAAGAGAGGTGTTCTATTTCTCAGTCCTGAAGATATGCAAGAGGCAAAGAAATCTATGAAAGAAAAAGGTATTAAAGCTGAAAATGTTAAAAATTTACCTCCTATTCAAGAAATACATGGTCTTAATTTACAGCATGTTGAAGAAACACATGATCTTAATCCATTACCTATTGAAGAACCTCCAGGTCTTGATAACCCGACACAGGTAGTAAAGGTAAATTCTCTCTATAGATTTGATGAAGGTGATATTCCTCACTATAAGTCTGCTAGGCAATGCTTAGAAGAGTTTGATAATTTTATTGTCAAACAAGAAAATTTCAATGCTTATTTTGGTAGACAATTAAAACAAAATGCTTATATGATTAAACACTTGGGTGATTATATGGCTAATATTAGAGGAGAACTTAAACTTATTAGCAAGCATGCTTCTATGGTTACCACTCAAATAGAACAAGTACTTAAAGCTCAAAATGATTTGCTCAATGAAATGAATAGTAAGAAAAATGATTATGCTGTTAGAGTGGCTACTAGAACTGGCAGAATGACTCAGGAACCTTTGTATCCTGAAGGCCACCCTAAGAGAATTGAGCAAGATTCTCAGAGAAATAATATTGATGCACCTAGTTCTTCTAAAAGGAAGAAAAAGAAAAATGATAGGACTCTGCAAACTTCTAGTGAACCTATTGCCGAACCACCTGAGAATCCAAATGATATATCTATTTCTGATGCTGAAACACAATCTGGTAATGAACATGAACCTAGTGAAAACGTTAATTCATGTTCATAATGATGCTCAACCTAATAATGATAATGATGTAGAAATTGAACCTGTTGTTGATCTTGATAACCCACAATCAAAGAATCAACGTTATGATAAAAGAGACTTTGTTGCTAGGAAACATGGTAAAGAAAGAGAACCATGGGTTAGAAACCCATGCCTTTTCCTCCCAAACCATCCAAGAAAAAGGATGATGAGGATTTTGAGTGCTTTGCTGAAATGATTAGACCTATCTTTTTGCGTATGCGGTTAACTGATATGCTCAAAATGAATCCTTATGCTAAGTATAGGAAAGATAGTGTTACAAATAAGAGAAAGATACCGGAAGCTAAAATTTCCACCATGCTTGCTAATTATACTTTTAAGGGTGGAATACCAAAGAAACTTGGAGATCCAGGAGTACCTACTATACCATGCTCCATTAAAAGAAATTATGTTAAAACTGCTTTATGTGATCTTGGAGCCGGTGTTAGTCTTTATATCGTAGACTTGATTTGAATAAGTTGACACCTACTGAAATATCTTTGCAAATGGCTGATAAATCAACTGCTATACCTGTCAGTATTTGTGAGGATGTGCCTGTTGTGGTTGCAAACGTTACTATTTTAACGGACTTTGTTATTCTTGATATTCCCGAGGACGATAGTATGTCTATTATTCTTGGAAGACCTTTTCTAAATACTGCAGGGGCTGTTATTGATTGCAACAAAGGCAATGCCACTTTTCATGTTAATGGCAATGAGCATACAGTACACTTTCTGAGAAAACAACCTCAAGTTCATAGTATCAATTCTATTGGAAAAAATTACATCGATTATATTTGAAGGTTTTGAATTTCCTCTTCCTACTGTCAAGAAGAAATATGATATACTTATTATTGGGGATGTGCATATCCTCGTTGAGGTAACATAGTGTTATTCGAAATTTCTCCGGTTCCATGTTAGTCGGAATGAGTTTGTTAACAAGACCTGATCAACCTTGTTAGTAGATTCCTTTTCATGAGCATGAGACGGATGAAACTAGAAGGCACAACCTTCATGCCCTCTTTATACTTTCTGTTATTTAGTTGAAATAAGGTAAAAATAGTATTTTTCCGTCTGCTCCTGATTTATACATGCAATATAAAAATACCCCGAAAATAAAAGTCCTCCAAATGCCATGCCAATTTAATATGATTTTTTCGGGAATATTTGAGGATTTATGGTACTGAAAACACCGCGGGAGGAGCTGCCACCTGGCCACGAGGGTGGAGGGCGCGCCCCCTGCCTCGTGGGCCCACGGTGGCCCTCCTCCACTTATTCCTGCACCCATCCTCTTCTTCTTCCTCCCACAAACAAGAATATCTGGCTCAAACACGAGTTCCACCACTTTGCTTTGTGATTTTCGATCTCCTTGCTCAAAGCACCCCTCACAAAACTGCTTGGGGAGATTGTTCCTTGGTATGTGACTCCTCCATTGGTCCAATTAGTTTTTGTTCTAGTGCTTTATTCTTTGCAAATTTGTGCTGCATAGGTGACCATGTTCTTGAGCTTGCATGTCAAATTTATATGGTTCCAAGTAGTTCTAATGCTTGATAGAGGCTCTAGGCACTTGTAGGAGTAGTTGCTATCAATTTTATTGAAGTTGGTTCACTTTTGTTTGAAGTTACTAAAAATTTCAGAAATTTTTCAGAGGAAGAAATATGCTTAGGAAAATGTTCCAGGGTGGTTCTTCAAGAAAGCAAGGACCCAGGCTTGCAATACGTGATGCTGACAAGGAACCACCAAGGGCGCCCAAAGTCTTGACCTTGTGAGTGGCCTTTAGAAAATTTTATGGATCGAAAGGGAATCAAAGAAGAATTTAACGCATATTTGCGTAACGCCGATCTTGTGAGCTTTGAGGCCGACAAATGCCCCCAATACCATCAACTCACAAGCTCATTCGTGAGGAGGTTTGAATTTTCATCTTCACGTAATTCTCCAACAGTCATGTTTGATCTTTATGAAAAATCTTATACCATGGACTTAGAGGATTTTACTTACGCTTGAAAACTCCCACAATGGGGTAGTATTAATGATCCCCATAAATCTGAATTTAGAAACTTTCTTGCTGGTATAACCGTGGGGGAATCTAGAGATATAACACTAGCTACTATAGGGAGCATCCATTTTCCTGCTATACACTATTTTGCTCTCTTCATAGGGAGATGCATAAATGGTAAAGATGAAGCATGTCACATGTGTGTCCCTGATCTCAGTATTCTTAGGGGTGCTGTGTTGGGAGACCAATCTTATAATTTGGGAGCCATTGTTGCACGTAGGTTGCATCATAATAGATTTAATGGAGATTTTTTTTGGAGGAATTTATGCAACCCGCTTAGCTGATTTTCTTGATGTGGACTTCGTGAGGATGATATGGAGTTGCCTCCTACTTATTTAGATTTTAATTCTATGGTCTCTCACCAGTTTGTCGAGAGGAATGAATCATCTCTCCTATATCGACTAATCTTTGACAAACGGCGTGTTGTCTGTATTACTCTGCCTGCTCCTGCCTTCTTTGATTATCACGCAAAAGGAAGATATGTCATTACCAGAGAGGAGGCAGATGAGTACGAGAGAAGTGCGGGGGCAGCTCGACGCCACGCTGCAGCTCAGGAGGCGATAGCCGCTGCATCACAGTACGACCCCAACTACACCTACGGATATCCGCCAGGCCATCCCTAGCAATGAACCAACTTAGGCCAAAAGCCTAAGCTTGGGGGAGTACGTATTTCCCACTGACATTACATTTATGTTCACACACACTCATTACTAGATGTCGGTGCTCATACTCTTTCACTGTAATATCCATGCTAGTTTATTTTCTTTTTCCTGCTTTCTTCTTGTGTGTTTGATAAACTTTAAGAAAACAACAACAACAAAAAATAGTAATAGCTTCTAGTTAGTTTACTTTTCCTGCTGTAGTAGTAATAATTAAAAAAACCCAAAAATATTTCTCGTTCTTCTTTTGCTTGTTGGGAGCTTTCCCGTGTAAATAGTTTTTATTTCCTTTCTTTTCTTTGGGGGTCGATAGGAGAAGACCGTGATTAAATTGTTGAAGTGGCTCTTATATGCATTATTGTTGATTTCACTAAGAGCCCATATTGCCTTGTCTTCTCCTGCTTATTGAATGCTCGCAGATTCCAGCTTAGTCCAATGCACGTACACTCTCATTATTATTCATATCGTTCGGTCGTGCAAGTGAAAGGCAATAATGACGATATATGATGAATTGATTGGGATAAGCGAAGCTGGTATGAACTCGACCTCTCTTGTTTTTGTAAATATGATGAGTTCATCGTTCTTGATTCAGCTTATTATGAATAAACATGTTTGCAATGACAATTAGAGATCATAGTTGCTCGTGCTATGCTTGATTAGCTATGAGTTATAATGGTTTACCTTGCGTGCCAACATGCTCTTAAAATGGTTGTGATGTGGTATGATGGGGTGGTATCCTCCTTTGAATGAGTTAAGTGACTTGACTTGGCACATGTTCACGCGTGTAGTTGAAACAAATCAACATAGCATTCACGATATTTATGTTCATGGTGGATTATATCCTACTCATGCTTGCATCCAATGTTTATTAATTTTAATGCATGTTCATGGCTGCTGTCGCTCTCTAGTTGGTCGCTTCCCAGTCTTTTGCTAGCCTTCACTTGTACTAAGCGGGAATACTGCTTGTGCATCCAATCCCTTAAACCCCAAAGTTATTCCATATGAATCCACCATACCTTCCTATATGCGGTATCTACCTGCCGTTCCAAGTAAATTTGTATGTGCCAAACTCTAAACCTTCAAATAAACATCCTGTTTTGTATGCTCGAATAGCTCATGTATCAACTAAGGCTGCCCTTATCTTCCATGTTAGGCGGGTTATTCTCAAGAGGAGTGGACTCCGCTCCTCACTCACGAGAAAATGGCTGGTCACCGGGATGCCCAGTCCCATGCTTTATGCAAACTAAATCAAAATTAATTGCAAACAAAACTCCCCCTGGGACTGTTGCTAGTTGGAGACACTCGTTGTTTCGAGCAAGTCATGGATTGATGCTTATTGGTGGAGGGGGAGTATAAACCTTACCATTCTGTTTGGGAACCGCCTATAATGTGTGTAGCATGGAAGATATCGCCATCTCTTGGTTGTTATGTTGACAATGAAACTATGCCGCTCAAAATATTATTTATCTCTATTTCAAAACCGAGCTGGCACCTCTACAAATCCTCGCTTCCCTCCGGGAAGGGCCTATCTATTTACTTTCATGTTGAGTCATCGCCCTCTTATTAAAAGCACTAATTTGGAGAGCACAGCTGTCATTTGCATCCATTACTGTTAATCTATATTGGATATGACTATGATTGGATCTCTTTTACCATGAATTACAATGTCTAGTCAGTCCTTGATCTTTAAAGGTGCTCTGCATTTATGTTTTGTGGTCTCAGAAAGGGCTAGCGAGATACCATCTTGTTATATCATATTATGATTGTTTTGAGAAAGTGTTGTCATCTGAGATTTATTATTATGACTCGCTAGTTGATTATGCCATTGATATGAGTAAACATGAGACCTGAGAATTATTGCAAATGTGGTTCGTTATAATCTTTGCTGAAAACTTGAATGTTGGCTTTACATATTTACAACAACAAGAGCAAACAGAGTTTGTAAAAGTTTTTCTTTATCACTTTCAGTTTATCAACTGAATTGCTTGAGGACAAGCAAAGGTTTAAGCTTGGGGCAGTTGATACGTCTCCGTCGTATCTACTTTTCCACACACTTTTGCCCTTGTTTTGGACTCTAACTTGCATGATTTGAATGGAACTAACCCGGACTGACGCTGTTTTCAGCAGAATTGCCATGATGTTGTTTTATGTGTAGAAAACAAAATTTCTCGGAATGACCTGAAACTCCATGGAACATCTAGTTAAAAATAATAAAAAATCCTTGCCAAAGATGAAGACCGGGGGGCCCACACCCTGTTCACGAGGGTGGGGGGCGCCCCCCCCCCTAGGGTGCGCCCCCCTACCTCATGGGCCCCCTGGAGCTCCTCCGATGCCAACTCCAACTCTATATATTTGCTTTCGGGGAGAAAAAATCAAGGGGAAGAAATCATCACGTTTTACGATACGGAGCCGCCGCCAAGCCCTAAAACCTCTCGGGAGGGCTGATCTGGAGTCCGTTCGGGGCTCCGGAGAGGGGGATTCATCGTCGTTGTCATCATCAACCATCCTCCATCACCAATTTCATGATGCTCACCGTCGTGCATGAGTAATTCCATCGTAGGCTTGCTGGACGGTGATGGGTTGGATGAGATCTATCATGTAATCGAGTTAGTTTTGTTAGGGTTTGATCCCTAGTATCCACTATGTTCTGAGATTGATGTTGCTATGACTTTGCTATGCTTAATGCTTGTCACTTGGGCCCGAGTGCCATGATTTCAGATCTGAACCTATTATGTTTTCATGAATATATGTGAGTTCTTGATCCTATCTTGCAAGTCTATAGTCACCTACTATGTGTTATGATCCGCAACCGAAGTGACAATAATTGAGACCACTCCGGTGATGACCATAGTTTGAGGAGTTCATGTATTCACTATGTGCTAATGCTTTGTTCCGGTTCTCTATTAAAAGGAGGCCTTAATATCCCTTAGTTTCCATTAGGACCCGCTGCCACACGGGAGGGTAGGACAAAAGATGTCATGCAAGTTCTTTTCCATAAGCACGTATGACTACATTCGGAATACATGCCTACATTACATTGATGGATTGGAGCTAGTTCTGTGTCACCCTATGTTATGACTGTTATATGATGAACCGCATCCGGCATAATTATCCTTCACCGATCCAAAGCCTACGAGCTTTCCATATACTGGTTTACGCTTATTTACTTTCCCGTTGCTACTGTTACAATCATTACAAAACACAAAAAATACTACTTTTGCTTTCATTACTCTTTTGTTACCATTACCACTACTATCATATTACTTTGCTACTAAATACCTTGCTGCAGATATTAAGTTATCCAGGTGTGGCTGAATTGACAACTCAGTTGCTAATACTTGAGACTATTCTTTGGCTCCCCTTGTGTCGAATCAATAAATTTGGGTTGAATACTCTACCCTCGAAAGCTGTTGCGATCCCCTATGCTTGTGGGTTATCAACGCCACCTGGAACACCATAGCGTAATGGTGTGTCCGAACGTCATAATCGCACCCTATTGGATATGATGCGATCTATGATGTCTCTTACCGATCTACCGCTATCATTTTGGGGTTATGCATTAGAGACAATTACATTCACTTTAAATAGGGCACCATCTAAGTCCGTGGAGACAACACCGTATGAACTATGGTTTGGCAAGAAACCTATGTTGTTGTTTCTTAAGGTTTGGGGCTATGATGCTTACGTCGACAGGCTTCGGCCAGAAAAGCTCGAACCCAAAGCGGAATATTGTGTCTTCATAGAATACCCAAACAAGACGATTGGGTATACCTTCTATATCAGATGTTAGGGCAAAGTGTTTGTCGCTGGGAACAGGTCCTTTCTCGAGAAAGAGTTTCTCTCGAGAGAATTGAGTGGGAGGAAGATAGAACTTGATGAGGTTGTTGAACCTTTACTTCAACCAGAGAGTAGCACAAAGACGTAAAGATGTTTCGGGCACCTACCTCAGTTGAAGCGAAAGCTAATGATGATGACCATGGAGCTTCAGATCAAGTTACTATCAAACCTCGTAGGTCGACAAGGGTGTGTACAACTTCTGAGTGGTAACCATGTCTTAAAGGTCATGTTGTTGGAAAACGATGAACCTATGAGCTATGGAGAAGCGATGGTAGGCTCGGATTCCAACAAATGGCTGGAAGAAATGAAATCCGAGATAGGATCCATGTATGAGAACAAAGTATGGACTTTGGTGGACTTGTCCGATGATCGGCAATCCATTGAGAATAAATGGATCTTTAAGAAGAAGACAGACGCTGATGGTAATATCACCATTTGTGAAGCTCGATTTGTCTCAAAGAAGTTTCCGACAAGTTCAAGGAGTTGACTGTGATGAGACTCTCTCAATCATAGTGATGCTAAAGTCTGTTAGAATTATGTTAGCAGTTGCTGCATTTTCATTTCATTTAAATCGAGCAGATGGATGTCAAAACAAAGTTTCCTTGATAGTTTCCGTGAGGAAAGGCTGTATGTGATACAACTAGAAGGTTTTGTCAATCCTAAGGATGCTAAAAGGTATGCAAACTCCAGCGGTCCTTATATGGACTGGAGCAAGCATCTAGGAGTTGGATCATACGCTTTGATGAGGTGATCAAAGCTTTTTGGGTCTATACAAAGTTTGCAATAAACTTGTATTTACTAGAAAGTGAGTGGGAGCACTACAACCTTTCTGATAGGTATATGTGGATGACATATTGTTGATCGGAAATGATGTAGAATTTCTAGAAAGCATAAAGGGTTGTTTGAATGGATTTTTTCAAAGGAAGACCTGTGTAAAACTGCTTACATGTTGGGTATCAAGATCTATAGAGACAGATCAAGACGCCTGATAGGACTTTCACAGAGCACATACCTTGACATGATCTTGAAGGAGTTCAAGATGGATCAGTCAAAGAAGGAGTTCTTGCCTGAGTTGTAAGGTGTGAAGTTAAGACGTGAAGCTCGACCACGACAGAAGAAAGAGAAAGGACGAAAGTCGTTCCCTATGCCTTAGCCATAGGCTCTATATGATATGCCATGTTGTGTACCACGATGTGCCTTGCCACGTGTCTGGCAAGGGGGTATAAGAGTGATCCAGGAGTGGATCATTGGATAGCAGGCAAAATTGTCCTTAGGAATAAGGAAATGTTTCTCGATTATGGAGGTGATGAAGAGTTCGGCGTACAGGGTTACGTCGATCCAAGCTTGAACACCTATCCGGATGACTCTGAGTAGCAAACCGGATACGTATAATGGAGCAACCATTTGGAATAGCTCCAAGTGGAGCATAGTAGCAACACCTACAATATGAAATAGAGATTCGCGAAGAACACACGGATCTGAATGTTGCAGACTGCTGTTGAAACCTCTCTCGTAAGCATAACATGATCAAACCCTAGAACTCATTAAGTGTTAATCACATGGTGATGTGAACTAGATTATTGACTCTAGTAAACTCTTTGGGTGTTAGTCACATGGCGAGGTGAACTATGAGTGTTGATCACATGGCGATGTGAACTAGATTATTGACTCTAGTGCAAGTGGGAGACTGTTGGAAATATGCCCTAGAGGAAATAATAAAATGGTTATTATTATATTTCCTTGTTCATGATAATTGTCTATTGTTCATGCTATAATTGTATTAACCGGAAACCGTAATACATGTGTGAATACATAAACCACAACATGTCCCTAGTAAGCCTCTAGTTGACTAGCTCGTTGATCAATAGATGGTTATGGTTTCCTGACCATGGACATTGGATGTCGTTGATAACAGGATCACATCATCAGGAGAATGATGTGATGGACAAGACCCAATTCTAAGCATAGCGCAAGATCATGTAGTTCATTTGCTAGAGCTTTTCTAATGTCAAGTATCATTTCCTTAGACCATGAGATTGTGCAACTCCCGGATACCGTAGGAGTGCTTTGGGTGTATCAAACGTAACTGGGTGGCTATAAAGGTGCACTATAGGTATCTCCGAAAGTGTCTGTTGGGTTGGCACGAATCGAGACTGGGATTTGCCACTCCTTATGGCGGAGAGGTATCTCTAGGCCCACTCGGTAATCCATCATCATAATGAGCTCAATGTGACTAAAAAGTTAGCCACGGGATCATGCGTTATGGAACGAGTAAAGAGACTTGCCAGTAATGAGATTGAACGAGGTATGGGGTTACTGACGATCGAATCTCAGGCAAGTAACATACCGATGGACAAAGGGAATTTTATATGGGATTGATTGAATCCCCGACATCGTGGTTCATCCGATGAGATCATCGTGGAACATGTGGGATCCAATATGGGTATCTAGATCCCGCTATTGGTTATTGGCCGGAGAGGTGTCTCTGTCATGTCTGCATGGTTCCCGAACCCGTAGGGTCTACACACTTAAGGTTCGGTGACGCTAGAGTTGTAATGGGAATAGTATGTGGTTACAGAAGGTTGTTTGGAGTTCCGGATGAGATCCCGGACGTGACGAGGAACTTCGAAATGGTCCGGAGGTGAAGATCGATATATTGGACGAAGGGTATTGGAGTTCGAAATTGTTCTGGGAGTACCGGGTGACGACCAGCGTGGCCGAAAGGACTTTTGGAGGCCCCGGCAAGCGTTGGGGGGCCTTATGGGCCAAGGGGAGGGGGCACACCAGCCCACTAAGGGGATGTGCGCTCCTCCCACCCCATCTCACGTAACCTGGAGAGGTGGGGGCGCCTCCCCTAGGGCAGCCGCCCTCCCGGCTTGGGGGGCAAGTTTCCTAGGGGTGGGGGCGCCCAAACCCATCTAGGGTTTCCCCTGTGGCCACCGCCCCTTCCCTAGGGAAATGCTACCTCTTGAGCTTGCATTGGATTTCCCCGAAGAGGAGAGGATAATGCAGCAGAGTAGCGTAAGTATTTCCCTCAGTTTTTGAGAACCAAGGTATCAATCCAGTAGGAGGCCACGCACAAGTCCCTCGTACCTACACAAAACAAATAGCTCAACGCAACCAACGCGATTAGGGGTTGTCAATCCCTTCATGGTCACTTACGAGAGTGAGATCTGATAGAGATGATAGATAATATTTTTAGTATAAAGATGCAACGTAAAATAAAAAGCAAAGTAAAAAAGCAAAGCAATAATAAAGTGATGGAAGATTGATATGATAGAGAATAGACCCGGGGGCCATAGATTTCACTAGTGACTTCTCTCAAGAGCATAAGTATTTTACGATGGGTGAACGAATTACTGTTGAGCAATTGACAGAATTGAGCATAGTTATGAGAGTATCTAGGTATGATCATGTATATAGGCATCACGTCCGAGACAAGTAGACCGACTCACCTGCATCTACTACTATTACTCTACTCATCGACCGCTATCCAGCATGCATCTAGAGTATTAAGTTAATGAAAACAGAGTAACGCCTTAAGAAAGATGACATGATGTAGAGGGATAAATTCATGCAATATGATAAAAACACCATCTTGTTATCCTCGATGGCAACAATACAATACGTGCATTGCTGCCCTTATACATCCGGGAAAGGACACCGCAAGATTGAACCCAAAGCTAAGCACTTCTCCCATTGCAAGAACTACCAATCTAGTTGGCCAAACCAAGCGGATAATTCAAGAGACTTGCAAAGATAACCAATCATACATAAAAGAATTCAGAGAAGATTCAAATATTGCTCATAGATAATCTTGATCATAAACCCACAATTCATCGGTCTCAACAAACACACCGCAAAAAGAAGATTACATCGAATAGATCTCCACAAGAGAGGGGAGAACATTGTATTGAGATCCAAAAGAGAGAAGAAGCCATCTAGCTACTAACTATGGACCCGAATGTCTGAGGTAAACTACTCACACTTCATCGGAGAGGCTATGATGATGTAGAAGCCCTCCATGGTGGATTCCCCTTCCGGTGGAGCTCCAGAACAGGCCCCAAGATGGGATCTCGTGTATACAGAAAATTGCGGCGGTGGAATTAGGTTTTTGGCTCCGTATCTGATCGTTCGGGGGTACGTAGGTATAAATAGGAGGAAGGAGTACGTCGGTGGAGCAAAGGGGGGCCCACGAGGTAGGGGGCGCGCCCTCCACCCTCGTGGCCGCCTCCTTTCTTTCTTGACGGGGCATCCAAGTCTCCTGGATCATATTCGGTGAGAAAATCACGTTCCCGAAGGTTTCATTCCGTTTGGACTCCGTTTGATATTACGTTTCTTCGAAACACTGAAATAGGCAAAAAAACAGCAATTCTGGGCTGGGCCTCCGGTTAATAGGTTAGTCCCAAAAGTAATATAGAAGTGGAAAATAAAGCCCAATATGATCCAAAATGGTAGATAATATAGCATGGAGCAATAAAAAATTATAGATACGTTGGAGACGTATCAGGCATCCCCAAGCTTAATTCCTGCTCGTCCTCGAGTAGGTAAATGATAAAAAGATAATTTTTGATGCGGAGTGCTACTTGGCATAATTTCAATGTAATTCTTCTTAATTGTGGTATGAATATTCAGATTCGAGAGATTCAAGACAAAAGTTTAATATTGACATAAAAATAATAATACTTCAAGCATACTAATAAAGCAATCATGTCTTCTCAAAATAACATGGCCAAAGAAAGTTATCCCTACAAAATCATATAGTCTGGCTATGCTCTACCTTCACCACACAAAGTATTTAAATCATGCAACCCCGATGACAAGCCAAACAATTGTTTCATACTTTTGACATTCTCAAAACTTTTTCAATCTTCACACGATACATGAGCGTGAGCCATGGATATAGCACTATATGTGGAATAGAATGGTGGTTGTGGAGAAGACAAAAAGAGGGGAAGATAGTCTCACATCAACTGTGACGCCCCCGATTCAATCGTACACTAATCATACACGCAAACGTGTACGATCAAGATCAGGGACTCACGGGAAGATATCACAACATAACTCTAAAAATAAAATAGGTCATACAAGCATCATAATACAAGCCAGGGGCCTCGAGGGCTCGAATACAAGTGCTCGATCATAGACGAGTCAGCGGAAGCAACAATATCTGAGTACAGACATAAGTTAAAACAAGTTTGCCTTAAGAAGGCTAGCACAAACTTGGATACAGATCGAAGAGGCGCATGCCTCCTGCACAGGATCCTCCTACCTACTCCTCGGTCGCCGCCATGGGCTGCACGTAGTAGTAGGCGCCTCCGGTGTAGTAGTCCGCCATCGACGGTGGCGTCGGCTCGGGCTCCATCGTGCAGTCGCAGACAACCGAGTAGAGGTAGGGGAAAAGGGGAACAAGGCAAACCGTGAGTACTCATCCAAAGTACTGCAAGCAAGGAGCTACACTACATATGCATGGATATATGTGTAAGGGCCATATCAGTGGACTGAATCGCAGAATGCCGTAATAAGAGGGGATAACTAGTCTTATCGAAGACTACGCTCGTCACCTCCGTCTTGCAACAGTAGAAGAGGGCAGTCCAAGTCCTCCAAGTAACATCACATAGCAATAATCCTACCCGCGATCCCTCCTCGTATCCCCGAGAGAGAGCGACCACCGGTTGTATCTCGGCACTTGGAAGGTGTGTTTTATTAAGTATCCGGTTCTAGTTGTCATAAGGTCAAGGTACAACTCCAAGTCGTCCTGTTATCAAGATCACGGCTATTCGAATAGATTAACTTCCTGCAGGGTGCACCAACTTACCCAACACGCTTGATCCCATTTGGCGGACACACTTTCCTCGGGTCATGCCCGCCATGAAGATCAACACGCCGCAGCCCCACCTAGGCTCAACAGAGAGGTCAAGACGCCGGTCTAAACCTAGGCGCCCAGGGATCTGGGCCCATCACCCTGAACACACCTGCACGTTGCGAGGGCGGCCGAAAGCAGACCTAGCCTAGTGGTGTTCCAGTCCAATTTGGCGCGCGCCGCTCAGTCGCTGACGTCACGAAGTGTTTTGGCTGATACCACGACGCCGGGATACCCATAACTACTCCCACGTAGATGGTTAGTGCGTATAGGCTCGTAGCCAACTCAGATCAAATACCAAGATCTTGTTAAGCGTGTTAAGTATCCGCGAACGCCGAACAGGCTGTGCCCACCTCTCTCCTAGGCGGTCTCAACCTGCCTGTCGCTCGCCTCAAAGATCCACTCATGGGTGCTCCACCAAATGACCCGACTTTAGTCTCCACATGTATCATGTATAAAGTATATAGTATATACCTGTGATCACCTCCCGAGTGATCACGGCCCGACAAAGATAGCACGCAGACGGACAAGAATGTAGGGCCACAGATGAAAATACTAGCATCCTATACTAAGCATATAGGATTGCAGGTAAAGGTAATATCAGTAGTAACAAGGACAGGCTATGCATCAGGATAGGTATAACGAAAAGCAGTAATATGCTACACTACTCTAATGCAAGCAGTATAGAGTAGAATAGGCGATATCTGGTGATCAAGGGGGGGCTTGCCTGGTTGCTCTGGCAAGAGAGAGGGTCGCCAACTCCGTAGTCGAACTGGGCAGCAGCGTTGGCCGGTCTCGTAGTCTACCGGAGAGAAGAGGGGAAGAAACAATGAATACCATGTAAACAGATGCATATCGATGCATGACATGACAAGTAACGATGCTAGGTGTGCCCTAACGTGGTATGAGGTGGTACCGGTTAAGGGGAAACATCCGGAAAATATCCCTGTGGTTTCGTGGTTTTTGCAAAGGAGCCGGAGGGGAAAGTTGCGGGTTCGATAGGTTAGGTGTGTGGCGGACGAACGGACTGCGTATCCGGATTAAATCTCGTTGTTCTGAGCAACTTTCATGTTGAAAATAATTTAATCCGAGTTACGGTTTAAAAGATATGATTTTCTAAAGTTTTTATTAATTTCTGGAATTTAATTAATTATTTAATTTAATTCGAAAATGGATTTATGACATCAGCATGATGTCATGTTGACATCAGCAGTCAACTGGGATTGACTAAGTCAAACTTACGCGTGGGTCCCACTTGTCATACTCTGTTAGTTAATTAACAGTGGTTAATTAGGTTAATTAGTCATTAGGTTAATTAACCTTAATTAGTTAATTTAATCAGAATTAATTAAGTTAATTATTTAGTTAAATAATTAATTAAGTTTATTATTAATTACTTACTTATTATATATATATATTACATTCTTTTTTTAATCGTTCTGGGGCGGGGCCCCACATGCCTGTGTCCCTAAGGGGCCAATCGGGCGCCACTAGCGGGCGGGCGCTGGACGCACGTCTTGGCGCCACGCCAAGACGGGCGGACCAGGCACCGGCCTTGAGGGAGGTCGATGGCCATGGCGAGGCCATTGCCGAGCAGTGGTCCGCGCGGGCGGCGACGGACTACAGAGGCGGGGAGGCACGGACGCGACCACTGGAGCTGCGGGCAAAGTAGTAGGGGGGAGCCGCGGTGCCCGGCGGGAGTGGCGGTGGTGAGCACGAGCGATCGCGGGGAGGATCAACGGCGGGGGTCAGCGCGCGCGGCCACGGCGGGGCTCGCGCACTCGCGTTCAAGGGAGAGACAGGAGGGGCGCGTGCTCACATCGAGGAGTAGGGCAATGGCAGCGGGGGTCGAGGGGGGTGACGAGGACGACGTCGGCGGAGAGGAGGCAGGCCGGCGGGGCAGCTCCAGCGAGTGCGTCGAGTGGCGGGGGCGAGGCGGTGATGGACGGCGACGGATCCGAGGCGACGTGGGGCTCCAGGCGGCGGGGACGAGCGGCGTATGACGTGGTTCCGGCGGACGAAATCTGTGGAGGCGCTGGGCGGCGTGGCGAGGGGCGCTGCCTCGGGTGGCTGGTCGGGAGGAGGTGAGGACGGGCGGCGTGTAGGAGTGGTGGGCCGGCGTCCGGGACAAAGACCGGCGGCGTCGGCGTCGAGCCCCCGATCTCGATCCAGATCGGGGGGAGGAGTGGGCGATGTGGGAGGGGGTGAGTGGGGGGTAGTGCAATTAGGGTTTCGGGGCGTGGCCTATAGGCCAGGCGGTGTGCGGTGAGTGGGCCGGCCTGACGGGCTAAATGGCCAGCTGGGCCACGAATCCCACTGGGGGAGGGGGGTTCTGTTTTTCTGTTTTGAACCCTTTGATGTTTTGCCTTTATCTTTTCTTATTTTTATTTGTTATTTTTGCTTTCTTTTAGTTTCCTTTTATTTTAGTTTTAGTAAAGTATCAAAGTGGCACCTAACTAGATTTTACAAATTATGCCAACGCCACAATAGTTTAATACTTATAACAATTTAGTTTGGAAAATGTTCATCATTTCTAAAGCATTAAATAATTGTATTTGCTACTGTTTTATTCATTTTAGAGTATTTAAACATTTTATAAAAGTGTGGTTTCTCCATCATAATTACCTATGCATTATTTGGCTCACTCCGAACATTTTAGTTTTAACATTTGAAAAATTTTATTGTTTGCTTGATTTTGAATTTGAATTTGAATCGATTTCGAACTAACGCGAGATTAACGATAGAAATCGAAGTGACGTGGCATCATTAGCAGAGAATAACTGTAGCTTAATTATCTGGGCGTCACAATTCTCCTTCACTACAAGAAATCTCGTCCCGAGATTTAAGAGGTAGAGAAGGGGGGGAAAGGTCTAGTTACGAAATTCTAACGGATCTTCTCGGCCTTGGTTGCTCTTCCCGAAGAGGTCGATCCCTTACATTGACGTCTTCATTTCTCTGCTTCAGGTCATCATGGTGAAGTCGTGTCCTTTCTTCGGGAATTCCATCGTACTTCCGAAAGAATAAAGGGTGGGTATTCCGGGGGAACGAACCTCTGCAAGGTTAACTATCTGGTCAATAACATCGGGGAAGGTGGTGGGAAGTAACTCTCAATTGAAACTTAAGAAAGTATCGAGAGCAAAGTAAGGAGGTATCATGGGAAGTTTCGAGCGGCAGGCAATCGTTTGATGCTGTTACAAGGCGTGAAAGGGGTTCAAAGCAACGGGAATAAGTATTGTGTCTGATACCGGAACAGATCACTAGGAAGGTGGCTCGTGAACTACACACGAAGCCAAGCGTGAGTATTGACTTTGGGAAAGGGGGGTACAGGAGGGTCAGGTTTCGATCCTGTGGAACTATGGGTTATGGGCCCACCAGGTGTTTTTTTTAATAGGAGCAGTGACATCTTGCACGGTCATGATAGCAAGGCATGTCAGAGAGTACCATGTCAGTTTTGTCGGCAACAACGTTGGTACCAAGGGCGAGGGACGAAGATAACCATTTTCCGCCGTTGAACGAGGCGGACCAATAGGCAAAGTTCTCGCCCATCGATGGTTACCGGAATGTCATCAACAATAGTAACAGTGGTCTTACTTGCAGAGTGGTACAACGAGGTGCTTACCTAAGCAGGAATTATCCTTTGCTCGGTTAAGTCTGGTTCTTGGAAAGGTTAAACAAAACAATGGAAAGGATAGTATCATTATCGATTAAACAGAATAATTGAAAGGAAAATGTGTTTAAACACATATTTCGTGAGTATATCCTTCCCAATGACAAGCAGAGCATGATATCCATGACAGGATATAATGTAGAAAACCCTTTAGGTAAGGGGAGAAAATTTTCATGACATTACCCATACAACGGTGTTAGGATAATTGATAAAGAGAATTTAGCATCGTGCTTCAAATGTTCCTGTTGAAAATCGGAGTACCATTGACATGCTTCGAGATAGCATTGACATGGTCTTCAGGTGAAGATCAGACTTTGGAAACACGAAGGATCCATCAGGAATAACTTGTAGAACAAGTCTTACAATTCCCTCATGGATGAATGGATAACCTTGCTGAAAAGGAATCTATAATGATAGGTCCTCCAGCCGGGGGGGGGGGGATGCTATGCATGACATCATGTTACCGGGTCATCAAAGGATCAACATCATAACCCTTGGAAAGTTGTCCCAACCATCATATTTGACTGAGATTCAGATCCGATTGGTGTCATGATACCTCGGACTCGTGGATGTCCGAGAAGAAAAGGCGCAACACAAATTGACGAGATGTCATTTCAAGATTCTCGGGATATGAACCATGGAAGCGAGTTCCAAAACAAGAGTTCATCATTTAACCAAGGAGAGGACGAGGAGGTGGCTGATGGACTCAAATGACAATTCCTCGAGATTTCCAAAAGGATGGATTTCCCCAAATATGTGAATAAGGAGATAACATTTGTCGATCGAGATGACATAATGAGGTATGCTCGAGGAAAACATACACAATTAAACATGGGTTGAAAGGTGCACCCGAATATGGTTGGGTTGCCCGACTAACGTCGGAATGGTGTTTCAATAACCAAAGTATTAGAATGAAACTCGACCATTAACTTCAAAGCAATAGGGTTGCTAGAAGTTTTGAATTCGCACAACATAGTTCAATTGTCGGTATTCTGGTTAGAAAGAACACGGGTACCAAGACAGAATGGTGATGGTGAGAAGTATTTCTATGTCAAGAATTCTCAAGAGGTGGAACAAATCTCAGAACATTCTTGACATAAAGGATGGTAATACTCCAAGGTAAAGAAGAACAATTGCTGGATAGCAAGGAACTCAAGGTATAACACCAAACATGAACAAGCTTGTGTTGGTGGGAAGACAATAAAATGGTCGATGATAATACAATTCATCGAGGGCAAGGATGGTATTTCTCATCATGAATTCAATTGATATCCTGGATGAGCTCAGAATGTTGATGATCACGACACCTTTGTCGTGAGAGTTCATGAAGATGTAATCGATCGGCGACGACATCAAGTCAAAGTAATGATGAAGTGAAAGGTTATTGGAATCATGCGTACGACACGAACTCGAACTCAAGCTTGTTGTTTAAGGTGAAAGGGTATGATGAGGAAAATCGACGTAAGCTTAACTATCATCGCAAATTGGTGCTCCGAGAATGAGGACCAGGTAGCACAGTTAGAATCGTCACGACAATGATATAGCCAAACAGGCTAGGAATGGCGTGATCGGGTACAAACTCGTACTTATAGAAGCTTACTGAAGAGTTGTCGAACCGTAGAGCGGACTCGGTTCAGTTATCGGTGTCTTTGAGTGTTTAATAACTCAGAGTCCGTGAAAATTGGAATCAGTGGGAAGGTAGCACTTGATGAAGAACTCATAAGAAGTTATGCAGTTCCATGATAATCTCGAGATACCAGGGGGTAATACTCGACACAAGATCAAAGTAAAGGTTGGACTGGTGTTTTGATCCATAGAAGACAATTGTTTTAACTTGTCAGAAATGGAATCAAAGAAGAACAATCATGGTCAGAACCACGGTTGCAAGGGATCAATTCACAGATACCATATGTTAGTTATCAAGGAAATAGTTATTATTACAAGAAGCTACCATGATAGGATATACATCGCGTCCATGGGCATGAACACAAAGTTCAAGGTCGACTCCCACTTCCTCAATGCATAATCTCCCATTCACCTCTCGTATTTCGAAGATGACATTAGTTGTTGAAAGTTTTACCTAGTGCAATACTAGATAAGTATGACTCGTGAAATCTTTCGGGTTCACACCGATGAGGGAAGGCGTTGGTTCAATCCCATCGGGGCTTCTACTGAACATATACCATAAGCTTCAAGAGTAAATATCACCAGCTCGAAAGCAGAGCATGGTTGACAAAAGCAAAGGATACAATTTACCAAAGGCATTATGTATCGGAGAAAGAACTCACAAAGTGATTAATTATGAAGGACACTGTCGGATAATAATCCAACAGGGGATATGGCGATCCACAATGGGGCTGATATGAGTAACGATACCCAATCAGAGGAAGAAAGATTGCAAATGCATCGGTTTATAGAACGGCTGAATAGTTCAACGCTTAATTAGCGAAGTAATTATGATTTTCAATTCAAGGGATCAGGAGCAAATGCTCTGATCAAGAATGGATAAGCTAAATAGACTTAGGGCTACAATCAACGACAATTGGATTGGTCGAGAACCAATTCCAGTTAGAAGAATGGCAGCTCAGCCGGAAAGGTAATTTATAAGGATCAATGATGATTGCGTGTATTCGCAAACATATTGAGTCAATAGACCCAAAATGATAATGACAAGGAGTGTCAATAAGACTATGAGACTTATGGGATTAACCATAATGCGGGCAAGCAAGAATTTCAAGAGCCAAAGGCCCCAGAGGATTTTCGGAAGATCGAATAGTAATTTGAAGACTTTTGTGAAACTCGTGAACAACTGGGGATGAGCGGATACTCGACAAGTGCGAGGATTTATTTGAAGGGGTATTCATGTGGCAAAGAACTGCTAGGCAGTAGGCACGAAGTATTCTCGGATCAATAGAGAAAACTTCGGGGTATCTTGTAATAACAAGATCAATGGGGGATGATCGTATGAATGGCAAGTGTAAGTAGTTATCCATACGGATTTATCGGTGGTCGGGAATAGCAAAAGTGATGGGCACAAAGTCTCGAGAGAATATCAAAGAGTATCTCTGAAATCTTCTGGTGCAGTCGGTGATCATCTAGACTGAAGGGGCTCTCCAGGAGAAAGTATTTGCGAGAACCTATAGTTAGTTTTGTTTTTAGCAAAATCATTTAACCCGAATAGAAGAGAGCTCAGAGTCCCAGAGTAAAGATCGAGGAGTAAAAGATCCTAATACCACCCAATGGTGACGTGGGCCCGTAAGGCACACAGCCATGTTAGTAAAAGTTTTGTAATGTCTAGACTCGACTTCGGCCAGGGAGTTGGGAAGGGGGATTCCTACAAATCGGCTCGATACCAACTTGTGATGCCCCGATCCAATCAGACACTAATTATACACGCAAACGTAATGATCAAGATCGTGGACTCACGGGAAGATATCACAACACAACTCTAAAAATAAAATAGGTCATACAAGCATCATAATACAAGCCAGGGGCCTCGAGGGCTCGAATACAAGTGCTCGATCATAGACGAGTCAGCAGAAGCAACAATATCTGAGTACAGACATAAGTTAAACAAGTTGCCTTAAGAAGGCTAGCACAAACCGGGATACAAATTGAAAGAGGCGCAGCCTCCGCCTCGGATCCTCCTAACTACTCCTCGGTCGCCGCCAGCCGGGCTGCACGTAGTAGTAGGCGCCTCCGGTGTAGTAGTCGCCATCGACGGTGGCGTCGCTCCACAGGCTCCATCGTGCAGTCGCAGCAACCGAGTAGAGGTAGGGAAAAGGGGAACAAGGCAACCGTGAGTACTCATCCAAAGTACTCGCAAGCAAGGAGCTACACTACATATGCATGGATATATGTGTAAGGGCCATATCAGTGGACTGAACTGCAGAATGCCAGAATAAGAGGGGGATAACTAGTCTTATCGAAGACTACGCTTCTGGTCACCTCCGTCTTGCAACAGGTAGAAGAGGGCAGTCTGAAGTCCTCCAAGTAACATCACATAGCAATAATCCTACCCCGCGATCCCCTCCTCGTATCCCTGAGAGAGAGCGACCACCGGTTGTATCTGGCACTTGGAAGGGTGTGTTTTATTAAGTATCCGGTTCTAGTTGTCATAAGGTCAAGGTACAACTCCAAGTCGCCCTGTTATCAAGATCTCGGCTATTCGATTAGATCAACTTCCCTGCAGGTGTGCAACAAATTACCCAACACGATTGATCCCATTTGGCCGACACACTTTCTGGGTCATGCCCGCCGCTGAAGATCAACACGCCGCAGCCCCACCTAGGCTCAACAGAGAGGTCAGCACGCCGGTCTAAACCTAGGCGCCCAGGGGTCTGGGCCCATCACCCTGAGCACACCTGCACGTTGCGAGGGCGGCCGAAAGCAGACCTAGCCTAGTGGCGTTCCATTCCAATTCGGCGCGCCGCTCGACGTGGCGTCACGAAGTGCCGGTGATACCACGACGGGATACCCATAACTACTCCCACGTAGATGGTTAGTGCGTATAGGCTCAGAGCCAACTCAGATCAAATACCAAGATCTCGTTAAGCGTGTTAAGTATCCGCGAACACCGAGCAGGGCCAGGCCCACCTCTCTCCTAGGCGGTCTCAACTCGCCTGTCGCTCCGCCTCAAAGATCCACTCATGGTGCTCCACCACCGACCCGACTTTTAGTCTCCACATGTATCATGTATAAAGTATATAGTATATACCCGTGATCACCTCCCGAGTGATCACGGCCCGATAGTATAGCACGGCAGACGGACAAGAATGTAGGGCCACAGATGAAAATACTAGCATCCTATACTAAGCATATAGGATTGCGGGTAAAGGTAACAAATGAGTAACAAGGACAAAGCTATGCATCGGGATAGGTATAACGAAAAGCGGTAACATGCTACACTACTCTAATGCAAGCGGTATAGAGTAGAATAGGCGATATCTGGTGATCAAGGGGGCTTGCCTGGTTGCTCGGCAAGAGAGAGGGGTCACAACTCAGTAGTCGAACCGGGCAGCAGCGGCTTGGTCTCGTAGTCTACGGAGAGAAGAGGGGAAGAAACAATGAATACCATGTAAACAGATGCATATCGATGCATGACATGACAAGTAACGATGCTAGGTGTGCCCTAACGTGGTATGAGGTGGTACCGTTAAGGGGAAACATCCGGGAAAATATCCCGGGGTTTCGTGTTTTGAGCGGAGAGGAGCCGGAGGGGGAAAGTTGCGGGTTCGATAGGTTAGGGGTGTGTGGCGGACGAACGGACTGCGTATCCGGATTCGTCTCGTTGTTCTGAGCAACTTTCATGTTGAAAATAATTTAATCCGAGTTACGGTTTAAAAGATATGATTTTCTAAAGATTTTATTAATTTATGGAATTTAATTAATTATTTAATTTAATTCAAAAATGGATTTATGACATCAGCATGATGTCATGTTGACATCAGCAGTCAACTGGGATTGACTAAGTCAAACTTACGCGTGGGTCCCACTTGTCATACTCTGTTAGTTAATTAACAGTAGTTAATTAGGTTAATTAGTCATTAGGTTAATTAACCTTAATTAGTTAATTTAATCAGAATTAATTAAGTTAATTATTTAGTGCATTAATTAATTAAGTTTATTATTAATTATTTACTTATTATATATATATATTACATTCTTTTTTTAATCGTTCTGGGGCGGGGCCCCACATGTCTGTGGCCCCAAGGGGCCAATCGGGCGCCGCTAGCGGGCGGGGGCGTCGGACGCGCCCGAGCGGGCGCACGCCCAGTACGGGCGGACCCGGCAGGGCACCGGCGCAGGGGAGGTCAGTGGCCATGGCGAGGCCATTGCCGGAGCAGGGTCCGGCCGGCGGGCGGCGACGGAACTACAGAGGCGGGGGGGAGTGCAGTGGCCGGACGCGACCACGGCGGGCGCGCGCGGGCAGGCGAGTAGGACCGTGGGGGAGCGGCGGTGCCCGGCGGGAGTGGCGGTGGTGAGCACGAACGACCGCGGGGAGAATCAACGGCGGGGTCGTGGCAAGGCCACGGCGGGCTCGGCGGTGTGGGCGAGGGAGAGAGAGGAGGGGCGCGTGCTCACATCGAGGAGTAGGGCAATGGGAGCGGGGGTCGAGGGGGGAGGGGGTGACGGGGACAACGTCGGCGGAGAGGAGGCAGGCCGGCGGGCAGCTCCGGCGAAAGCGAGTGGCGGGGCGAGGCGGTGATGGACGGCGACGGATCCGAGGCGACGTGGGGCTCGGCGGCGTGGCGACGTGGTTCGGCGACGAAATCCGGGAGGCGCGGCGTCAGCGGCGGGCGAGGGCGCCGTTGCCTGGGTGGCTGGTCGGGAGGAGGTGAGGACGGGCGCGGCGTCGTGTGCTGGGCGCGTCCGTGGCGGACAAAGCACCGGCGGCGTCGGCGTCGAGCCCCCGATCTCGATCCAGATCGGGGGGAGGAGTGGGCGATGTGGGAGGGGTGAGTGGGGGTTAGTGCAGTTAGGGTTTCGGGGCGTGGCCTATAGGCCAGGCGGTGTGCAGAGAGTGGGCCAGCCTGACGGGCTAAATGGCCAGCTGGGCCACGAAGCCTTTGAGGGAGGGGTTACATTTTTACATTTTTTAACCCTTTGATGTTTTGCCTTTATCTTTTCTTATTTTTATTTGTTATTTTGCTTTCTTTTAGTTTCCTTTTATTTTAGTTTTAGTAAATTATCAAAGTGGCACCTAACTAGATTTTACAAATTATGCCACTGCCACAATAGTTTAATACTTATAACAATTTAGTTTGGAAAATGTTCATCATTTCTAAAGCATTAAATAATTGTATTTGCTACTGTTTTATTCATTTTAGAGTATTTAAACATTTTATAAAAGTGTGGTTTCTCCATCATAATTACCTATGCATTATTTGGCTCACTCCGAACATTTTAGTTTCAACATTTGAAAATTTTTATTGTTTGCTTGATTTTGAATTTGAATTCGAATTGATTTCGAACTAACGCGAGATTAATGATAGAAATCGAAGTGACGTGGCATCGTTAGCAGAGAATAACTGTAGCTTAATTATCCGGGCGTCACATCAACTGGGCGTATCAACGAGCTATGGAGATGCCCATTAATAGATATCAATGTGAGTGAGTAGGGATTGCCATGCAACGGATGCACTAGAGCTATAAGTATATGAAAGCTCAACAAAAGAAACTAAGTGGGTGTGCATCCAACTCGCTTGCTCACGAAGACCTAGGGCAATTTGAGGAAGCCCATCATTGGAATATACAAGCCAAGTTCTATAATGAAAAATTCCCACTAGTATATGAAGGTGACAAAATGTGAGACTCTCTATCATGAAGATCATGGTGCTACTTTGAAGCACAAGTGTGGTAAAAGGATAGTAAAATTGTCCCTTCTCTCTTTTTCTCTATTTTTTTATTTGGGCCTTTTCTCTTTTTTTATGGCCTCTTTTCTTTTTTTTTCTTCTTTTTTTTATTTATTTTTCGTCCGGAGTCTCATCCCGACTTATGGGGGAATCATAGTCTCCATCATCCTTTCCTCACTTGGGACAATGCTCTAAAAATGATGATCATCACACTTTTATTTACTTACAACTCAACAATTACAACTCGATACTTAGAACAAAATATGACTCTATGTGTATGCCTCCCGGTGATGTCGGGATATGCAATGATTCATGAGTGACATGTATGAAAGAATTATGAGCGGTGGCTTTGCCACAAATACGATGTCAACTACATGATCATGCTAAGCAATATGACAATGATGGAGCGTGTCATAATAAACGGAATGGTGGAAAGTTGCATGGCAATATATCTCGGAATGGCTATGGAAATGCCATAATATGTAGGTATGGTGGCTGTTTTGAGGAAGGTATATGGTAGGTGTATGATACCGGCGAAAAGTGTGCGGTATTAGAAAGGCTAGCAATGGTGGAAGGATGAGAAAAGTGCGTATAATCCATGGAGTCAACATTAGTCATGAAGAACTCATATACTTATTGCAAAAATCTACAATTTATCAAAGCAAAAGTATTACGCGCATGCTCCTAGGGGGATAGATTGGTAGGAAAAGGCCATCGCTCGTCCCCGACCGCCACTCATAAGGAAGACAATCAATAAATAAATCATGCTCCGACTTCATCACATAAAGATTCACCATACGTGCATGCTACGGGAATCATAAACTTTAACACAATTATTTCTCAAATTCACAACTAATCAACTAGCATGACTCTAATATTACTACCTCCATATCTCAAAACAATTATCAAGCATCAAACTTTTCTTAGTATTCAACGCACTCAAAAGAGAGTTTTACAAATCTTGAATACCAAGTATATTATTATTATTAAGAAAATTACCATGCTATTTAAGACTCTCAAAATAATCTAAGTGAAGTATGAGAGACCAATGGTTTCTTTAAAACAAATCCACCACCATGCTCTAAAAGGTATAAATGAAGCACTAGAGCAAAACTATATAGCTCAAAAGATATAAGTGAAGCACATAGAGTATTCTAACAAATTCCAAATCATGTATAGCTCTCTCAAAAGGTGTGTACAGCAAGGATGATTGTGGTAAACTAAAAAGCAAAGACGCAAATAATACAAGACGCTCCAAGCAAAACACATATTATGCGGTGAATAAAAATATAGCTCCAAGTAAAGTTACCGATGGAAGTAGACGAAAGAGGGGATGCCTTCCGGGGCATCCCCAAGCTTTGACTTTTTGGTGTCCTTATATTATCTTGGGGGTGCCATGGGCATCCCCAAGCTTAGGCTCTTGCCACTCCTTGTTCCATAATCCATCAAAAAATGTCACCCAAAACTTGAAAACTTCACAACACAAAACTCAACAGAAATCTCATGAGCTCCGTTAGCGAAATAAAACAAAAGACCACTTAAAGGTACTGTAATTAACTCATTCTTTATTTATATTGGTGTTAAACCTACTGTATTCCAACTTCTCTATGGATTATAAACTATTTTACTAGTCATAGATTCATCAAAATAAGCAAACAACACACGAAAAACAAAATCTGTCAAAAACAGAACAATCTGTAGTAATCTGTAACTAACGCAAACTTCTGGAAATCCAAAAATTCATACAAAATAGGCCGACCTATGCAATTTGTTTATTGATCATCATCAATTGGAATCACTATTTTATAACGTTCTGGTGATTTTTAACAATTGTTTTCGTGAACCAAAAGTTTCTGGAAATTACAGCAAGATCAAATAACTATCATCCAAGAAATCCTATAGGTTTAACTTGGCACAAACACTAATTAAAACATAAAACCACATCTAAAGAGAAGGTAGATGGATTATTTATTCCTAAACAGAAACAAAAACAAAAAACTAAAAATAAAATTGGGTTGCCTCCCAACAAGCGCTATTGTTTAACGCCCCTAGCTAGGCATAAAAGTAAGGATAGATCTAGGTATTGCCATCTTTGGTAGGCAATCCATAAGGGGCTCTCATAATAGATTCATATGGTAGTTTTATTTTCTTTCTAGGGAAGTGTTACATGCCTTTCCTTAACGGAAATTGGAATCTAATATTTCCTTCCTTCATATCAATAATTGCACCAATCGTTCTAAGGAAAGGACTACCAAGAATAATAGGACATAAAGGATTGCAATCTATATCAAGAACGATAAAATCTACGGGCACATAATTCCTATTTGCAACAATAAGAACATCATTAATTCTTCCCATAGGTTTGTTAATAGTGGAATCCGCAAGGTGCAAGTTTAGAGAGCAATCATCAAAATCACGGAAATCTAACAAATCACACAAAGTTTTGGGAATAGTGGAAACACTAGCACCCAAATCACATAAAGCATAAAATTCATGATCCTTAATCTTAATTTTAATAGTTGGTTCCCACTCATCATAAAGTTTTCTAGGGATAGAGACTTCCAACTCAAGTTTTTCCTCATAAGATTGCATCAAGGCATCAACGATATGTTTAGTAAACGCTTTATTTTGGTTATAAGCATGAGGAGAACTTAGCACGGATTGCAACAAGGAAATACAATCAATTAAAGAGCAACTTTCATAATTAAATTCCTTGAAATCCAAAATAGTGGGTCTAGCAACATCTAGGATTTTACTTTCTTCAATCCCACTTTTTATCAATTTTAGCATCAAGATCTAAAAACTCCGAATTTTTAGAACGCCTTCTAGGTAAAGGTGGATCATAATCAGTCCCATCATTATCAAGATTCATATTGCAAAACAAAGATTTGATAGGGGATACATCAATAACTTTTAGATCTTCATCTTTATTTTCATGGAAATTGGAACAACACGCTTTAATAAAGGCATCTTTCGTAGCACGCATCCTAGTGGTTCTTTCCTTACACTCGTCAATGGAAATTCTCATAGCTTTGAGAGACTCATTGATATCATGCTTAGGAGGAATAGATCTAAGCTTTAAAGAATCACCATCAAGAGAAATTCTATCAACGTTCCTAGTCAATTCATCAACTTTAAGCAATTTCTCTTCAAGCAAAGCATTAAAATTCTTTTGAGAATTCATAAACTCTTTAACACTAGTCTCAAATTTAGAGGGCATCTTATTAAAATTTCCATAAGATTTGTTGCAGTAATTTCCATAATTATTAGAGGAATTACTAGGATAAGGCCTAGGATTAAAGTTCCCTCTATACGCGTCGTTACCAAAATTATTCCTACCAACAAAATTCACATCCATAGAGTCATTATTATTCTCAATCAAAGTAGACAAAGGCATATCATTAGGATCAGAAGAAACACTCTTAGTAGCAAATAATTTCATAAGTTCATCTATCTTTCCACTCAAAACATTAATTTCTTCTATCGCATGCACTTTTTTATTAGTAGATCTTTCAGTGTGCCATTGAGAATAATTAACCATAATATTGTCTAGGAGTTTAATAGCATCTCCTAAAGTGATTTCCATAAAAGTGCCTCCCGCGGCCGAATCTAAAAGATTTCTAGAAGCAAAATTCAATCCGGCATAAAATTTTTGTATAATCATCCACAAATTCAAACCATGAGTAGGGCAATTACGTATCATTAATTTCATCCTCTCCCAAGATTGTGCAAAATGTTCATGATCAAATTGCTTAAAGTTCATAATATCGTTTCTAAGAGAGATGATCTTAGCGGGAGGAAAATACTTAGAGATAAAAGCATCTTTGCACTTGTTCCAAGAATCAATACTATTTTTAGGCAAAGACGAAAACCAAGCTTTAGCACGATCTCTAAGCGAAAAAGGAAATAGCTTCAATTTAACAACATAATTTTCAACATCCCTCTTCTTTTGCATATCACATAAATCAACGAAGCTATTTAGATGAGTAACGGCATCTTCACTAGGAAGGCCGCGAATTGATCTTTCATAACAAGATTCAATAAAGCAGTATTGATTTCACAAGATTCAGTATTGGCAAGAGGAGCAATCGGAGTGCTAAGGAAATCATTATTGTTGGTATTGGTAAAGTCACACAATTTGGTATTATCTTGAGCCATCGTGACAAGCAAGCAAACCAACACACGAGCAAACAAAAAGCAAGCGTAGAGAAAGGCAAACGAAAAAGAGAGAGGGCGAATAAAACGGCAAGGGTGAAGTGGGGGAGAGGAAAACGAGAGGCAAATGCCAAATAATGCAATGCGAGAGATAAGGGATTGTGATGGGTACTTGGCATGTTGACTTTTGCGTAGACTCCCGACATGGCGCCAGAAATTCTTCTTGCTACCTCTTGAGCTTGCGTTGGATTTCCCAAGAGGAGAGGATAATGCAGCAGAGTAGCGTAAGTATTTCCCTCAGTTTTGAGAACCAAGGTATCAATCCAGTAGGAGGCCATGCACAAGTCCCTCGTACCTACACAAAACAAATAGCTCAACGCAACCAACGCGATTAGGGGTTGTCAATCCCTTCACGGTCACTTGCGAGAGTGAGATTTGATAGAGATGATAGATAATATTTTTGGTATAAAGATGCAACGTAAAATAAAAAGCACAGTAAAAAGCAAAGCAATAATAAAGTGATGGAAGATTGATATGATAGAGAATAGACCCGGGGGCCATAGATTTCACTAGTGACTTCTCTCAAGAGCATAAGTATTTTACTATGGGTGAACGAATTACTGTTGAGAAATTGGCAGAATTGAGCATAGTTATGAGAGTATCTAGGTACGATCATGTATATAGGCATCACGTCCGAGACAAGTAGACCGACTCCTGCCTGGATCTACTACTATTACTCCACTCATCGACCGCTATCCAGCATGCATCTAGAGTATTAAGTTAATGAAAACAGAGTAACGCCTTAAGCAAGATGACATGATGTAGAGGGATAAATTCATGCAATATGATAAAAACCCCATCTTGTTATCCTCGATGGCAACAATACAATACGTGTCTTGCTGCCCATACATCCTTTGGGAAAGGACATCGCAAGATTGAACCCAAAGCTAAGCACTTCTCCCATTGCAAGAACTACCAATCTAGTTGGCCAAACCAAGCGGATAATTCAAGAGACTTGCAAAGATAACCAATCATACATAAAAGAATTCAGAGAAGATTCAAATATTGCTCATAGATAATCTTGATCATAAACCCACAATTCATCGGTCTCAATAAACACACCGCAAAAAGAAGATTACATCGAATAGATCTCCACAAGAGAGGGGGAGAACATTGTATTGAGATCCAAAAAGAGAGAAGAAGCCATTTAGCTACTAACTATGGACCCGAAGGTCTGAGGTAAACTACTCACACTTCATCGGAGAGGCTATGATGATGTAGAAGCCCTCCGTGGTGGATTCCCCTTCGGTGGAGCTCGAACAGGCCCCAAGATGGGATCTCGTGGATCTGTAAAGTTGCGGGCGGTGGAATTAGGTTTTGGCTCCGTGTCCGATCGCTCAGTGCAATGAGGTATATATAGGAGGAAGGAGTACGTCGGTGGAGCAAAGGGGGGCCCACAAGGCAGGGGCGCGCCCTCCACCCTCGTGGCCGCCTCCTTTCTTTCTTGACGGGGGGTCCAAGTCTCCTGGATCATATTCAGTGAGAAAATCACGTTCCCGAAGGTTTCATTCTGTTTGGTATTCCGTTTCTTCGAAACACTGAAATAGGCAAAAAAAACAGCAATTCTGGGCTGGGCCTCCAGTTAATAGGTTAGTCCCAAAAGTAATATAAAAGTGGAAAATAAAGCCCAATATGGTCCCAAATGGTAGATAATATAGCATGGAGCAATCAAAAATTATAGATACGTTGGAGACGTATCAGGAAACCCTAGGGTGCCTCCTCCTCCCCCTTCTCCCAATATATAGTGAGGGAGAGAGAGGGTAGCCGCACCCCTTCCCCTAGCACAGCCCCTCCCTCCTCCAACACGTCCTCCTCCTCCGCAGTGCTTGGCGAAGCCCTGCCGGAGAACCACGAGCTCCACCACCACCACGCCGTCGTGTTGCCGGAGTTCTCCCTCAACTTCTCCTCTCCCCTTGCTGGATCAAGAAGGAGGAGACGTCCCCGGGCTGTACGTGTGTTGAACGCAGAGGCGCCGTCCGTTCGGTGCTTGGATCGGATCTTCCGTGATTTGAATCGCCGCGAGTACGACTCCATCAACCGCGTTCTTGTAACGCTTCCGCTTAGCGATCTTCAAGGGTATGAAGATGCACTCCCTCTCTCTCGTTGCTAGCATATCCTAGATTGATCTTGGTGACACGTAGGAAAATTTTGAATTATTACTACGTTCCCCAACAGGTAGTGCCCAGATGGATCTACATCCATGGCTGAAGCTCCAATATCGACATCTAGGGGTGCCTGAGTGAAGTGAGCTTCTACCAAGTGGCCTGCTTGGTAAGCTACCAATAAAAATTTGAGTGAATTGAGCTTCTGCATCCTTGCGCTTCTTCCCCTCCTGGTATATATCAATCAGATGTGGCTCTGCCCTACAAGTTTGAGACAGGTGTTCCATGGATCCACAAGTCTGCAACCTTGATTCAGGTGCTTGACTTGTTCCACATTGTGTTTGAGGCCTTTCTGGGCTTTTTCTTTCCCATTGTACTTGGGTACTTTTGTGGTTTCTTCAAAGCCCCTCTTGTTGGTCCTAGCTTGCTACCATGTGTTGGCCCTTGTTTCTAAAAGGAGTCTTGCCATTGTTAATAAGGAAACTGGCATGTGCTTCTGGCACTCCTTGTGAGTCAACAGAGGCCTATTGTATTTTTCATCAGTAACACACTTTGTGTTTCAGCAGCAAGTAGGATTCGGAAACTCATAGTGTACTTCTTGTACTTCTTGTTGCGGTACTACTGCTGGAGCACCATGTTGCCTCTCTATAGATTGCAAGTGTACGATCTTCACGATCTGGCAGCGCTTCGCCGTCCAGAGCTAATCGTCGCAGAAAATTAGAGGGAGGAGATTATAAACACACCAGACTTCTAATTAGAGGATTAGAGGATCTAGGTCTAGCTCTAATTATATCAACTAGGATCACCTAGAACTAGAACTAGAGAACTAGAGGAGGCTCCAAAACTTATGTGCCCAAAGACCAAAATCCTCTAGTATATATAGGTTGGAGGTGAGGGTAGGATCGCTACAATCCCCTTTGCGCCGGCCAAGGAGGGGGAAACCCCTTCCAATTCGGCCTCCCCCACCCCTCCTTCTCCATGAAGAAAGAGGGCTCCTCCCTATTGGGCCGAATTGGCCCAAGTAGTGTTCCATCACTTGGCCTTTTTAGGCCCGTTGCTATTTAAATAAACATAAAAGCCTCCTAATCATACTTAGAGCATTTTAATATTAATTTAACATCACCAAAAACTATTTCCACCTATATATAATTTATAGGTATTACCCAATAAACCCTGAAACCCTTCCAGTGATCCCGAAACGCTTCCGGTTCCTCTCGAAACTACTTCAAATATTAATGAAATTTCATAAATATTTTTCTCATTACTTCTGTCCTACTAACACTCAACACATCATGATTACCTTAAACTTGTGACCCCGTAGGTTCGATAAAACATAGACATGAGCAAAAACCTTTTCGTTAAATGACCGATAGCGGAACCATGGACGTTCATATCGATCCTATGAGTACAGGAATGACATTCGGTGAATCTTTGGTTATGATGTGCTATTCCCTTTGCTTTGAGATACTTTACATAACCCGAGGTGAGATATATATTGGTATCCTCTTAAGTCATACACATGCTCACTATGTCGTTCTCCTCGTTGCTAGTTTTTTCTTCTTTCTCATTGACATGTTCTGGCATCCCAGTGACATAGTCACATGTGTCTAGCCAGACGATGATGGATGTCATCACACGGAGAGGGCCCTAAGAATATCTCTCCATCGTAGGAGGAGCAAATCTCACTCTTGAGTTATCTAGTCCCTTATCAAACTTTCCGATAAACTTGTAAGTTTTCATTATGATCACCGTGTTACAAATGACGTTTGTGCAACCCCAAAGTTTATCGTATGGTAAGAAGTGAATACAATACTCTCATGGTCTAAGGAACTAAATCACATGTTAACTCTCCATGTTATAACAATTGACTTATTACGATATTAACTCAAAGTATAACAAACAAGTTTGGGTCGATTCAATATGGTCATTCTTCTAACTTCATACTCATGTTATTTTAGGACAACCGTTACACATAACGATATCCTAAGATCCGGGATATATGATCATCAACAACACTTGAGCTAGTCTTAGAGGTGAGACTAGGAATCTTATTTTACCTTTTATTATTCCACACATGCATATGAGTTTTCCACTGAATCGCATATTCCAGGATCATAGCAATTATAGCATAGAATATAAACTTTTAGTTATGAACATAGAAATGTAATAATACAATATTATTGCCTCTAGGGAATATTTCCAACAGAAATTTTGAAGGAAATATGCCCTAGAGGCAATAATAAAAGTTGTTATTTATATTTCCTATATCATGGTAAATGTTTATTATTCATGCTAGAATTGTATTAACCGGAAACTTAGTACATGTGTGAATACATAGACAAACAGAGTGTCCCTAGTATGCCTCTACTAGACTAGCTCGTTAATCAAAGATGGTTAAGTTTCCTAGCCATAGACATGTGTTGTCATTTGATGAACGAGATCACATCATTAGAGAATGATGTGATGGACAAGACCCATCCGTTATCTTAGCACTATGATCGTTTAGTTTATTGCTATTGCTTTCTTCATGACTTATACATGTTCCTATGACTATGAGATTATGCAACTCCTGAATACCGGAGGAACACTTAGTGTGCTATCAAACGTCACAACGTAACTGGGTGATTATAAAGATGCTCTACAGGTGTCTCCGATGGTGTTTGTTGAGTTGGCATAGATCGAGATTAGGATTTGTCACTCCGATTGTCGGAGAGGTATCTCTGGGCCCTCTCGATAATGCACATCACTATAAAGCCTTGCAAGCAATGTGACTAATGAGTTAGTTGCAGGATGATGCATTACGGAATGAGTAAAGAGGCTTGCTGGTAACGAGATTGAACTAGGTATGATGATACCGACGATCGAATCTCGGGCAAGTAACATACCGATGACAAAGGGAACAACGTATGTTGTTATGCGGTTTGACCGATAAAGATCTTCGTAGAATATGTAGGAGCCAATAGAGCATCCAGGTTCCGCTATTGGTTATTGACCAGAGATGTGTCTCGGCCATGTCTACATAGTTCTCGAACCCGTAGGGTCCGCACGCTTAACATTCGATGATGATTTGTATTATGAGTTATGTGATTTGATGACCGAAGTTTGTTCGGAGTCCTGGATGAGATCACGGACATGACGAGGAGTCTCGAAATGGTCGACACGTAAAGATCGATATATTGGAAGGCTATATTCGGACATCGGAAAGGTTCTGAGTGGTTCGGTATTTTTGAATCTTGGTGAGTTACGGAATTCGCCGGGAAGTTGTGGGCCTTAATGGGCCATACGGGAAAGGAGACGGGGGCCTCACGGGGTGGCCGCACGCCCCCCCCCCCCCCCATGGCAAGTCTGAATTGGACTATAGGGAGGGGCGGCGCCCCCCTCTCTTTCCTTCTCCCTCTCCTACTCCTTCCCTCTCTCCCCTCTTGGAAAAGGAAGGGGACTCCAACTAGGATTGGGAATCCTAGTTGGACTCCCCCTATAGGCGTGCCCCTCCTAGGCTAGCCTTCTCTTCCCCCCTCCTTTATATACGTGGGCAGGGGGCAACCCAAAAGCACTCCAAGATTTGTCTTAGCCGTGTGCGGTGCACCCCTCCATAATTTTCCACCTCGGTCATTTTGTCGTAGTGCTTAGGCGAAGCCCTGCGTCGGTAACTTCATCATCACCGTCACCACGCCGTCGTGCTGACGAAACTCTCTCTCGGCCTCAATTGGATCAAGAGTTCGAGGGACGTCACCAAGCTGAACGTGTGCGGATTGTGGAGGTGCCGTGTGTTCAGTACTTGGATCGGTTGGATCGCGAAGACGTTCGACTACATCAACCGCGTTACTTAACGCTTCCGCTCTCGGTCTATGAGGGTACGTGGACACACTCTCACCACTCGTTGCTATGCATCACCTAGATGGATCTTGCGTGTGTGTAGGAATTTTTTTGAAATTACTGCAATCCCCAACAAATTTGTCAAGAGTTATATCAATCATTGTCGACTTTGTGACTTTCTGTTGGTGGAAACAAAGTTGATCAACGACGCGGATGGTGCCTCAAAAATATTGACGCCTTTGCAACTTCATGCAATGGGATCTCAGCAACACCCGCAGTACATTTAGCGATTGTGTGTGACAGCTCCATCAACTCAAGATGGAACTCACACAATCCACTACTCAGAATTTTTTGAATTTTTTCCTTTTTTCAAATTTATTGTTGGGGAACGTAGTATTTAAAAATATTCCTATGATCACGCAAGATCTATCTAGGAGAAGCATAGCAACGAGCGAGTAGAGTGTGTCTACGTACCCTCGTAGACCGAAAGCGGAAGCGTTTAGTAACGCAGTTGATGTAGTCGAACGTCTTCGCGATCCAACCGATCAAGTACCGAACGCATGGCACCTTCGCGATCTGCACACGTTCAGCTCGGTGACGTCCCTCGAACTCTAGATCCAGTTGAGGCCGAGGGAGAGCTTCGTTAGCACGACGGCATGGTGACGGTGATGATGAAGTTACCTATGCAGGGCTTCGCCTAAGCACTACGACAATATGACCGAGGTGGAAACTGTGGAGGGGGGCACCGCACACGGCTAAGAGATCAACTTGTGTGTCTATGCAGTGCCCCGGGGGCGGCCGGCCACAGGTTCCCCTCTTTCCTAGTCCAACAAGGAGGGGAAGGAAGGAGGAAGGGGAGAGAAGGAAGGAGGGGGGCGCCGCCCCCACCCCTTGTCCAATTCGGACTGGGGGGCACGCGCCACCTCCTGGCCGTCCTTCTCTCCTCTAAGGCCCATGGTGGCCCACTAACTTTCCGGGAGGGTTCCGGTAACCCTCCGGCACTCCGATTTTATCCGAAACTCTTTGGAACACTTCCGATGTCCGAACGACATGGTCCAATATATCAATCTTTATGTCTCGACCATTTCGAGACTCCTCGTCATGTCTGTGATCTCATCCAAGATTCCGAACAACCTTCGGTACATCAAATCACATAAACTCATAATACCAATCATCATCGAACGTTAAGCGTGCGGACCCTACGGGTTCGAGAACTATGTAGACATGATCGAGACACTTCTCCGGTCAATAACCAATAGTGGAACCTGGATGCTCATATTGGTTCCTACATATTCTACGAAGATCTTTATCGGTCAAACCGCACAACAGCATACTTTATTCCCTTGTCATCGGTATGTTACTTGCCTGAGATTCGACCGTCGGTATCATCATACCTAGTTCAATCTCGTTATCGGCAAGTCTCTTTACTCATTCCGTAGTGCATCATCCCGCAACTAACTCATTAGTCACATTGCTTGCAAGGCTTATAGTGATGTGCATTACCTGTTGGAAATATGCCCTAGAGGCAATAATAAATTAGTTATTATTATATTTCCTTGTTCATGATAATCGTTTATTATCCATGCTATAATTGTATTGATAGGAAACTCAGATACATGTGTGGATACATAGACAACACCATGTCCCTAGCAAGCCTCTATTGACTAGCTCGTTGATCAATAGATGGTTACGGTTTCTAACCATGGACATTGGATGTCATTGATAACGGGATCACATCATTAGTAGAATGATGTGATGGACAAGACCCAATACTAAGCCTAGCACAAAGATCGTAGTTCGTATGCTAAAGCTTTTCTAATGTCAAGTATCTTTTCCTTAGACCATGAGATTGTGCAACTCTCGGATACCATAGGAATGCTTTGGGTGTACCAAATGTCACAACGTAACTGGGTGGCTGTAAAGGTGCACTACAGGTATCTCCGAAAGTGTCTGTTGGGTTGGCACGAATCGAGATCGGGATTTGTCACTCCGATGTAAACGGAGAGGTATCTCTGGGCCCACTCGGTAGGACATCATCATAATGTGCACAATGTGACCAAGGGGTTGATCACGGGATGATGTGTTACGGAACAAGTAAAGAGACTTGCCGGTAACGAGATTGAACAAGGTATCGGGATACCGACGATCGAATCTCAGGCAAGTGCAATACCGCTAGACAAAGGGAATTATATACGGGATTGATTGAGTCCTTGACATCGTGGTTCATCCGATGATATCATCGTGGAACATGTGGGAGCCAACATGGGTATCCAGATCCCGCTGTTGGTTATTGACCAGAGAACGTCTCGGTCATGTCTGCATGGTTCCCGAACCCGTAGGGTCTACACACTTAAGGTTCGATGACGCTAGGGTTATAAAGGAAGTTTATATGTGGTTACCGAATGTTGTTCGGAGTCCCGGATGAGATCCCGGACGTCACGAGGAGTTCCGGAATGGTCCGGAGGTAAAGATTTATATATGGGAAGTCCTGTTTTGGTCACCGGAAAAGTTTCGGGTTTTTCTGGTAACGTACCGGGACCACCGGGAGGGTCCCGGGGGTCCACCAAGTGGGGCCACCAACCCCGGAGGGATGCATGGGCCAAGTGTTGGAGGGAACCAGCCCCAGGTGGGCTGGTGCGCCCCCCACAAGGGGCCCAAGGCGCCTAAGGAGAGGAGAGGGGGCAAACCCTAAGGGCAGATGGGCCTTAGGGCCCATACCTGGTGCGCCTCCCTCCCTCCACAGCCGCCACCCAGATGGGATCGGGCTGGCCGCCCCTAGGGTGGAACCCTAGAGGGGGCGTAGCCCTCTCCCTCTCCCCTATAAATACTTGAGGCTTGGGGGCTGCCCAACACATGAGTTTTCTCCCTCTATTGGTGCAGCCCTGCTTCTCCTCCTCCTCCTCTCCCGTGGTGCTTGGCGAAGCCCTGCTGGATTGCCACGCTCCTCCACCACCACCACGCCGTTGTGCTGCTGCTGGACGGAGTCTTCCTCAACCTCTCCCTCTCTCCTTGCTGGATCAAGGCGTGGGAGACGCCACCGGCTGTCACGTGTGTTGAACGCGGAGGTGCCGTCCGTTCGGCACTAGGATCTCCGGTGATTTGGATCACGGCAGTACGACTCCTTCAACCCCGTTCTCTTGAACGCTTCCGCTTAGCGATCTACAAGGGTATGTAGATGCACTCTCCTTCCCTCGTTGCTGGTTTCTCCTTAGATAGATCTTGGTGACACGTGGGAAAATTTTGAATTTACGCCACGTTCCCCAACGATGGCATCATGAGCTAGGTCTATTGCGTAGATTCTTTGCACGAGTAGAACACAAAGTAGTTGTGGGCGTTGATGATGTTCAATATGCTTACCGTTACTAGTCCAATCTTGTTCGACGGTATTGTGGGATGAAGCGGCCCGGCCCGACCTTACACGCATTTCACGTGAGAAAGGTTCCACTGAATCGACATGCACGGTGCATAAGGTGGCTAGCGGTGCCGATCTCTCCCACTTTAGTCGGAACGGATTCGATGAAAAGGGTCCTTATGAAGGGTAAATAGCAATTGACATATCATGTTGTGGTTTTATGAGGTAAGAAATGTTCTTGCTAGAAACCCATAGCAGCCACGTAAAACATGCAAACAACAATTAGAGGACGTCTAACTTGTTTTTGCGGGTATGCTATGTGATGTGATATGGCCAAGAAGAATGTGATGAATGATATGTGATGTATGAGATTGATCATGTTCTTGTAATAGGATTCACGACTTGCATGTCGATGAGTATGACAACCGGCAGGAGCCATAGGAGTTGTCTTTATTTATTGTATGACCTGCGTGTCATTAAACAACGCCATGTAATTACTTTACTTTATTGCTAACCGGTAGCCATAGTAGTAGAAGTAATAGTTGGCGAGACAACTTCATGAAGACACGATGATGGAGATCATGGTGTCATGCCGGTGACGATGATGATCATGGAGGCCCGAAGATGGAGATCAATGGAGCTATATGATATTGGCCATATCATGTCACTACTATATATAATTGCATGTGATGTTTATTATGTTTATGGATCTTGTTTACTTAAAATGACGGTAGTAAATAAGATGATCCTTACAACAATTTCAAGAAGTGTTCTCCCTAAGCGTGCACCATTGCTAAAGTTCGTCGCTTCTAAGCACCACGTGATGATCGGGTGTGATGGATTCTTACGTTCACATACAACGGGTGTAAGATAGATTTACACACGTGAAACACTTAGGGTTAACTTGACGAGCCTAGCATGTACAGACATGGCCTCGGAACACAGAGACCGAAAGGTCGAGCATGAGTCGTATAGTAGATACGATCAACATGAAGATGTTCACCGATGATGACTAGTCCGTCTCACGTGATGATCGGACACGGCCTAGTTGACTCGGATCGTGTAATCACTTAGATGACTAGAGGGATGTCTATCTGAGTGGGAGTTCATAAGATGAACTTAATTATCACGAACATAGTCAAAAGATCTTTGCAAATTATGTCGTGGCTCGCGCTTTAGTTCCACCGTTTTAGATATGTTCCTAGAGAAAATATAGTTGAAAGTTGTGATGGCGATTATGCGGACAGTAGATAGCTTATGTCCTTAATGCACCGCTCGGTGTGTTGAACCCCAAAGCGTCGTTTGTGGATGTTGCGAACATCGGACATACACGCGTTTTGATAACTACGTGATAGTTCAGTTAAGCGGTTTAGAGTTGAGGCACCAAAGACGTTTTTGAAGCGTCGCGGAACATATGAGATGTTTCGAGGGATGAAATTGGGATTTCAGGCTCGTGCCCACGTCAAGAGGTATAAGACCTCCAAGCGATTTTCTTAGCCTACAAACTAAGGGAGAAAAGCTCAATCGTTGAGCTTGTGCTCAGATTGTCCGAGTCCAACACTCACTTGAATCGAGTGGGAGTTGATCTTCCAGATGAGATAGTGATGTTTCTCCAAAGTCATTGCCACCAAGCTGCTAGAGCTTCGTGATGAACTATAACATATCAGGGATAGAGATGATGATCCTTGAGGTATTCGCGATGTTTGACACCGCGAAAGTAGAAGTCAAGAAGGAGCATCAATTGTTGATGGTTGGTGAAACCACTAGTTTCAAGAAGGGCAAGGGCAAGAAGGGATACTTCATGAAACGGCAAATCAGCTGCTGCTCTAGTGAAGAAACCCAAGGTTGAACCCAAACCCGAGACTAAGTGCTTCTGTAATGAAGGGAACAACCACTGAAGCGGAACCACCCTAGATACTTGGTAGATGAGAAGGCTGGCAAGGTCAATAGAAGTATATTGGATATACATTATGTTAATGTGTACTTTACTAGTACTCCTAGTAGCACCAGGGTATTAAGATACCGGTTCGGTTGCTAAGTGTTAGTAACTCGAAATAAAAGAGCTACGGAATAAGCGGAGACTAGCTAAAGGTGTCTTTGACGATATGTGTTGGAAGTGTTTCCAAGTTTGATGTGATCAAACATCGCGCTCCCTCTACCATCAAGATTAGTATTAAACCTGAATAATTGTCATTTGGTGTTTGCGTTGAGCATAGACATGATTGGATTATGTCTATCGCAATACGGTTATTCATTTAAGGAGAACAATGGTTACTCTATTTATTTGAATAACACCTTCAGTGATCTTCCACCTAAAGGAATGGTTTATTGAATCTCGATCGTAGTGATACACATTTTCATGCCAAAAGATATAAGATAGTACCACTTACTTGTGGCACTGCCATGTAAGTCATATTGGTATAAAACGCATGAAGAAGTTCCATGTTGATGGATCTTTGGACTCACTCGTTTTTGAAAAGTTTGAGACATGCGAACCACGTCTATTGGTGTATACGCATGAAGAAACTCCATGCAGATGGATCGTTTGGACTCACTTGATTTTGAATCACTTGAGATATGCAAATCATACCACATAGGCAAGATGACTGAGAAGCCTCGTTTTCAGTAACATGTAACAAAATAGCAACTTGTTGGAAGTAACACATTTTGATGTGTGCAGTCCAATGAGTCTTTGAGGCATCTTGATGAATATCGTTATGTTCTTACTTCACAAGATGATTCGAGTAAATGTTGAGTATATTTACTTGATGAAACACAAGTCTGAATTATTGAAAGGTTCAAGTAATTTCAGAGTGAAGTTGAAGATCTTCGTGACAAGAGGATAAAATGTCTGTGATGTGATCATAGAGATGAATATCCGAGTTGCGAGTTTGGTACACAATTGAGACATTGTGGAAATTGTTTCACAATTAATACTGCCTGGAACACCATAGTGTGATGGTGTGTCCGAACATCATAGTTGCACTCTATTGGATATGGTGCGTACCATGATATCTCTTATCGAATTACCACTATCGTTCATGGGTTAGGCATTAGAGACAACCGCACTCACTTTAATGGGGCACCACGTAATTCCGTTGAGATGACACCGTTTGGAGCAACCTAAGTTGTCGTTTCTTGAAAGTTTGGCTGACGCTTATGTGAAAAAGTTTCAGGTTGATAAGCTCGAACCCAAAGCGGATAAAATGCATCTTCATAGGACACCCAAAACAGTTTGGTATACCTCCTAATTCAGATCCGAAAGCAATAGGGATTGTTTCTTGAATCGGGTCCTTTCTCGAGGAAAAGTTTGTCTCGGAAAGTTGAGTGGGAGGATGGTGGAAACTTGATGAGGTTATTGAACCGTCACTTCAACAAGTGTGTAGCAGGGCACGGAAGTTGTTCTGTGGCACCTACACCAATTGAAGTCGAAGCTTATGATAGTGATCATGAAGTTTTGGATCAAGTCACTACCATACCTCGTGGGGTGACAAGGATGCGTCTTGCTTGAGTGAATGCGGTGATCCTGTCTTGAAGGTCATGTTGCTAGACAACAATGAACCTACGAGCTATGGAGAAGCGATGGTGGGCCCAAATTCCGACAAATGGTTAGAAGCCATGAAATCCGAGACATGATCCATGTATCATAACAAAGCATGGACTTTGGTGGACTTGCCCGATGATCGGCAAGCCATTGAAATAAATGGATTTTAAGAAGAAGACGGACGTGGACGGTAATGTCACCGTCTATGAAGCTCGACTTGTGGCGAAAAGTTTTTCACAAGTTCAAGGAGTTAACTACGATGAGATTTTCTCATCTGTAGCGATGCTTAAGTCTGTCGGAATCATGTTAGCATTAGCTGCATTTATGAAATCTGGCAGATGGATGTCAAGACGAGTTTCCTTACCAGTTTACGTACGGAAAGGTTGTATGTGATACAATCGAGAAAAGTTTTGTCGATCCTAAGGATGCTAAAAGGTATGCTAGCTCCAGTGATCCTTCTAAGGACCGGAGTAAGCATCTCGGAGTTGGAATATGCACTTTGATAGGATGATCAAAGATTTTGGGTTTATACAAAGTTTATGAGAAACTTGTATTTCCAAAGAAGTGAGTGGGAGCACTATAGAATTTCGATGAGTATATGTTGTTGACATATTGATGATCGAGAAATGATGTAGAAATTCTGGAAAGCATATAGGGTTATTTGAAAGATGTTTTCAATAGAAAACCTGGATTAAGCTACTTGAACATTGAGCATCGAGATCTATAAGGATAGATCAAAATGCTTAATAATACTTTCAAATGAGCACATACCTTGACATGATCTTGAAGGTGTTCAAGATGGATCGACCAAAGAAGGAGTTCTTGCACGAGATGTAAGGTATTAAGTTAAGAGTTAAAGCTCGACCACGGCAGAAAAGATAGAAAGGACGAAGGTCGTCCCCTATGCTTCAGACATAGGCTCTATAGTATGCTGTGTTGTGTACCGCACCGGAAGTGTGCCTTGCCATGAGTCAGTCAAGGGGTACAAGAATGATCCAGGAATGGATCATTGGACAGCGGTCAAAATTTCCCTTGAAGTAAATAAGGACATGTTTCTCGATTATGGAGGTGATAAAGAGTTCGGCGTAAAGGGTTATGTCGATGCAAGCTTTAACACCTATCCGAATGACTCTGAGTAGCAAACCGGATACGTATAGTGAAGAAACCATTTGGAATAGCTCCAAGTGGAGCGTGGAAGCAGCATTTACAATATGACATAGAGAATTGCGAAGTACACACGGATCTGAAAGGTTCAGACCCATTGACTAAAACCCCTCTCACAAGCAAAACATGATCAAACCTCAGAACTCATTGAGTCTTAATCACATGATGATGTGAACTAGTTCTGAGACACTAGCAAACTCTTTGGATGTTGGTCACATGGCGATGTGACCTATCAGTGTTGATCACATGGCGATGTGAACTAGATTATTGACTCTAGTGCAAGTGAGAGACTGTTGGAAATATGCCCTAGAGGCAATAATAAATTAGTTATTATTATATTTCCTTGTTCATGATAATCGTTTATTATCCATGCTATAATTGTATTGATAGGAAACTCAGATACATGTGTGGATACATAGACAACATCATGTCCCTAGCAAGCCTCTATTGACTAGCTCGTTGATCAATAGATGGTTACGGTTTCCTAACCATGGAAATTGGATGTCATTGATAACGGGATCACATCATTAGTAGAATGATGTGATGGACAAGACCCAATACTAAGCCTAGCACAAAGATCGTAGTTCGTATGCTAAAGCTTTTCTAATGTCAAGTATCTTTTCCTTAGACCATGAGATTGTGCAACTCTCGGATACCGTAGGAATGCTTTGGGTGTACCAAAGCGTCACAACGTAATCGGGTGGCTATAAAGGTGCACTACTGGTATCTCCGAAAGTGTCATTGGGTTGGCACGAATCGAGTCTGGGATTTGTCACTCCGTGTAAACGGAGAGGTATCTCTGGGCCCACTCGGTAGGACATCATCATAATGTGCACAATGTGACCAAGGGGTTGATCACGGGATGATGTGTTACGGAACAAGTAAAGAGACTTGCCGATGCTTGAGATTGAACAAGGTATCGGGATATCGACGATCGAATCTCAGGCAAGTGCAATACCGCTAGACAAAGGGAATTATATACGGGATTGATTGAGTCCTTGACATCGTGGTTCATCCGATGAGATCATCGTGGAACATGTGGGAGCCAACATGGGTATCCAGATCCCGCTGTTGGTTATTGACGGAAGAACGTCTCGGTCATGTATGCATGGTTCCCGAACCCGTAGGGTCTACACACTTAAGGTTCGATGGCGCTAGGGTTATAAAGGAAGTTTATATGTGGTTACCAAATGTTGTTGAGTCCGGATGAGATCCTGGACGTCACGAGGAGTTCCGGAATGGTCCGGAGGTAAAGATTTATATATGGGAAGTCTGTTTTGGTCACCGGAAAAGTTTTGGGTTTTTCCAGCGTCTGGGACCACCGGAGGGTCGAGGGTCCACCAAGTGGGGCCACCAACCCGGAGGGATGCATGGGCCAAGTGTGGGAGGGAACCAGCCCCGGGTGGGCTGGTGCGCCCCACAAGGGGCCCAAGCGCCTAAGGAGAGGAGAGGGGCAAACCCTAAGGCGAGATGGGCCTTAGGGCCCATACTGGTGTGCCTCCTCTCCCCCTCCACAGCCGCCACCAGATGGGATTGGGGCTGGCCGCCGCCCCTAGGGTGGAACCTAGAGGCGCAGCCCCTCCCTCTCCCTATAAATACTTGAGGCTTGGGGGCTGCCCAACACATGAGTTTTCTCCTCTATTGGTGCAGCCTGCTTCTCCTCCTCCTCCTCTCCCATGGTGCTTGGCGAAGCCTGTTTGGATTGCCACGCTCCTCCACCACCACCACGCCGTTGTCTTTGCTTTGGACGGAGTCTTCCTCAAACTCTCCCTCTCTCCTTGCCGGATCAAGGCGTGGGAGGCGTCACCGGGCTGTACGTGTGTTGAACGCGGAGGTGCCGTCCGTTCGGCACTAGGATCTCCGGTGATTTGGATCACGACAGTACGACTCCTTCAACCCCGTTCTCTTGAGCGTTTCCGCTTAGCGATCTACAAGGGTATGTAGATGCACTCTCCTTCCCCTCATTGCTGGTTTCTCCTTAGATAGATCTTGGTGACACGTAGGAAAATTTTGAATTTCTGCTACGTTCCCCAACATTACCGAGAGGGCCCAGAGATACCTCTAATGAGTTGCCACAGGAAAATTTTGAATTTCTGCTACGTTCCCCAACATTACCTAAAGGCAACCGACCCCTAATGAGTTGCCACAGGAAGACCTTTATCTTTGGTGGTAGCTTAGCTTTCTATGAGGCTTTCAATTCCTCCTGACCCTCTCCAGTCGCAAGTCTATCGTAGAGTGATTTGGTTGAAAACAGGCCGGAGGGGTCCAACTTCCATGATGTCTCATCCAAAGTTGTCAGAGGGTAACGCTAGCCACCAAGGAGGACAGCGCAAGCCACTCCGCGGCCTCAGGTGGGCCAAGGGACCTACGGAAAAGTGAGGCTTCGTCCTTGATCCTCCACGGTTGTCGCCACCGAGATCACTGGGTGCTCAAAGATGGCAAATAATAAAGGGAACTGCACCCCGAGGGGGTCATTCCCGAACCAACAATCCAACCAGAATAAAGTGTATGTGCCTCAAATGACCGCGACAACCACCCCCATGCGGAAGATCGGTTTGAGAGAGTGGATCGTTTTCATATATTATGAGACGGAGGGAGTAACTATACCCCGGATACGTCTACGATACGAATCAAAGAAAATGTTGCAACCTCATTATGCGCAGAGTAGCAGGCACCGTGTCCGGAATCTTGAAGCATGCTTCACCGCCAATAACCTTCACGCAATTGCAACCATGTGCAGCCGCGCATTTCTCGAGATAGGGTGGGATGTTTCCAGAGAAGAGGAGAGGTGGAGAAAGCGAAAGCAGCTAGGCGTGCACAAATATAAGGCAATCTTAGCGATCTTTTTACATGTGGAGAGAACTTTGCTAAGATAAGCTCGCCGCCACCTGCAATGAATTATTTGCATTGTCTGGTCCCCGTCCTTTGTCTCATCACAGCTGAGAACCAAACACTTCTACAACCATCAATTGTTCAGACCAGAAGTATATAAGATATGTTGTTCTATAATCATCATACATAGTTAGCCTTTTACGGTAGAATTAATATCCCAAGTGTTCTACAGACTACAGGAGAAACAAATAAATTGTAACAAAAGCTTAAAGCCCCCTTTGTTCAGAAGATTCTAAAAATGGAGAAAAGAAAAAAAAACAGAATTTGGATTGGAATGCATGTGTAAAACAAAGGATGGATTTTCACAAAAAAAAAGTAAAAAAAAGGATGGAAACACATAGGAATTTTACACAGGAATACTAATAAATATAGTCAGATCAAAGTAAAACCACATGGAAAGGTATAATTAGCATGTCATTATGCCACTAAGAATCTTAATCTCACTCTTCTTGCATAGGAAATTAAAAAAGAGGTCCATGTGAATTGTAAAATTCCTGCATTTTTCCTCTGAAATTGAAACCAAAGAAAAATCTCCTCTATTTTTCCTGTGTTTGCTCCACTATTCTTTTGAACCGAAAGAGGCCTAAATATATGGAAATTTTACAGCCATAATAGACTACAAAGAAATAATTAGTTAAAGCTCCCAAAGGTTGTACTCCCAAGCACGAGATACTACATCAAATTATATATGCTCGTATGGAAATAACAAAGGTCATTCCTGGGGTGAACAAAGTAATTTCTAGGGTTGCACGTGCCATATTACTAGGTTATGTATAAGCACTGTAATTTAACACCTCAGTTTGTTCCCAACATATGTATAAGCACTGTAGTTTAACACCTCAGTTTGTTCCCAACACATTTATTTTCCCGTTAAATGGTTCGGGTATCAACTAACTTCGATGCAGTCCGGTCACCCCCTATTTCTTTTCATCGCCCCCAAACTCTGTAGAATTCCCATTCCAGAAGACATTTCTATTATCAGAAGGATCTTGTTCTTCACTGCTTAGAGTGTGAATGTTGCCACCGAACTGTCGGGGCCGCCTTCTCAAGGTATTTCCAGAGCTATGAGTAGTTGTTTGCTGACTTCCATCACCACGAAGAGGTTGGGATTCAGAGCTTGGTCCTGCCAGAGAAGTAATCATAATTTCACTAGTCAGAAGTGGGATATTTTTCATACTACTCTTCAATCACGATCAATCCAAATAACAGACCAACAAAGAAATATCAGCAGAAGAATCTAAATAAGAAAACATACTGTACTGCTGCGAGCCTTCATTTCCCAGTTGATCAGGATGTGATGGGGTGGGATTTCCTCTCAAGTAGGACAATGGATTCACGTATGATAACGCTGCCCCAGAAAACCCCAACCACGTGACTTGTCTGAATCCACAGTGCGATCCAGATCACTGGATGGCAGTGACGATTGGTGCCTTGCCACTTTAACAGATTGACGATTTGGAACGACAACAAGGGCCTGGCGGGTTTCAATACCCAGCTCATACAATGTGGTTTCCATATCTGAACAAGAATTTGACAATCAGTTAGATCCAACAATTCAACAGTATGATCTGAAGTTAGTACAATGAAGTATGAGCTTCTAAATAGAAAGTCTTGTATAAAATCACAACATGGATGTTTGTTAAAAAAAGTGATGCAATCTCAGCACACAAGTAAAACACAATGGGACCATACCCGAAACACCTTATTCAAGTTTACATCATTAGAATCAAATGCCCAGGAAGTTAAAGTTAACCTCAAGAGGGGGATTCACATGCAGAATTTTATTTTGAAGTCTATATGAAAAGAATACTTATCTGAACTAATAGCAAGAAAGAGTTCAAGCATACATGACCAGCTTATGGACCAAATGAAAGCCTTACTTCATAGTTCATACTATCATTCATACCAAGTAGATGGTGCATTAGAATGTGTGGCCGTGTGCAACCAAACGTTAAGCAAATAAATGGATTAACACTCTATGCCTATATAGCGCAAGTCCTGGTAATTCATCAGGAAAATCCTGGTGAAGCAAAACTTCAAGCCAACCTGTGGTGTATATTTAAGCCAAAAAGACACTCGCGTAGATCTTCAAAATGGTACACAAAATATTTAGATATTTCACATGCAAATGATAATAGTATATTCTCACCAAGAATCACTCTGTTCCTATAAGCAAGACATGATTTTTTTTTCCATGTAATTTCTGTAAAACAAGGCTCAACCTCAATTCTTCCATCTGTTTCCTAATTTTACCCCTCCAACGGTCCACACCAATTCATCCACCTGCGTACCCCTTCGACTGGGACGTCTCCTTTTTCTTTCCTTTTCATTCCACAGTAACTCCTTGCCTCCCCTATCCTTTCGCCTTCTCCTTTTCTCTTCCACAGCGAGGTTCTTCCTCTTTCCTTTTCTCAATGGCAGACCCAGAAATCCCCAGCAGTGAGGAAAGAGAAGTCTGCTTGTGTCGTACTGAGTAGTAGGTACGTAGGTAAGCGTAGATTAATTTGATTAAGGAATGGTTGCCCCCCCTCCCCCGCCCCAACTCCCCCCTAAACGATGTGCTCGAGGCTTGAAGCCCACACGCCCAGCTACAGATTAATTTGATTGAGGAATAGTACGTACTGCAACCCATTACTAGTTGGTCAAAACGGCCTGTTTAGTCTAGGGAATCCTCATCGTCTATCCATTGTTTCAGCGCCGAGGCGACACACAACCCTCGCTGCGTGCCTGTCTCTTGGGTAGTTATAGGAGAAGGGCTGGGCGCAGACGGCACTGCATAACCGATCCTGATCCCGATCCTGATCGACGGCGACGGCCGAAGCAGTCACGTTCCGTCCCCGTCCGGCGACCATGGCGATGCTCACGAAAATCCTACAGTCAGTCTCTGCTTCATTGATTTGTATCATACATGTTACAGGTCTAGATCAGGGTCTAGATCAGGCAGCAGCAATTTCATGATTTAGATGAAATTAGTTAGGTTAGTGATTTCTTCTTTTATTCTGGCGCACCAGTATTGCAAATAGTCATGATGCATTGGTTATATAATTTAGATTTAATTTTTCATAAATTGTGTTTGTATTTGTGTAGTCAAGAAGATGAAAACAGTATATTTTTTGTCTATAAATAACACATTTGATTTTCTGGGTAGTCAAGAACCCGAATTTAAAAAAATACAAATGTAACCTATTTGCGTTGCCCCGCTGATTGTAAGATATATCAAAAGCATTCAATATATCAAAACCAACTGCCAACTGGTGAGAAGATTGCGTGTGGGCTAATAACTGGAGGGGCAAAATCGTCCAAGCCACAGCAAAAATTGCGCTGCAAGTCGCTGCTTTGGTCTTAGCAAAGGAAGATTTGCGCCTTCCTTTACGGATCGGAAGGAATGGTTAGGATAAGTAATGGTAAAGAGTAGAGGCAGAGGGGAAGAATACCTGATAGTACAAAAATCTATCTACAAAAACTATTACCGCATATATTATACAAGTTATTTCTCATAAAATTAACTAGTCCTAAGTCTTACTAACTCTGTACCATTTATAAAGCATGCGAGCATTTCAATTTTTCTTCCTATTATGAAGTGTGCCTTGTGAATTTAATGCTAGCTTCTCTCTGCCCAAGTTTATTTACTCTCTTTGCTGGGAATTTATACACAGCTATCAATGATACACATCATTTATCATCATTTCAAAGAAAATGCAATGACACACAACAAATAATTTCCCCCACTGGTAGTAGGAAGCACGTTTTGTGCAACATGCAAGCACACTTTTTTATTATAAAGAAACTTATCATAGATTTCAATCCAGGAGGCAAGTTATTGCTCATTTGCAGCTAATTAACGACTAGTAACAAAGAACAAGCCCTCGTCCATGCAAAAACTGAAGACTGTGAGTTAAGTCCCTTGAAGTAGAGAACTGAATGGGATTGATCTCTGGTCAATATGCAGGATAAAACAAAGCTTTATATTCTAAATATGTCCATAGGTGCAGGGTGAAGATTCAGTACCTTGTTCCGTGAACACTTTTCTAGGATAAAGCATTGCAAGATTATATGATCCAATCCCACTACCTTGGTTTTCATCCACAAAAGTCTTCACCTTCCTTAAAACATCTTCTTTTGTCAGTTTAATCTGCAGGCTAGGTCCATCAGGCATACGAATGGCCAGCTGAATATCATCTTTCTTTGCAGAATCTGTGGTCACTTCAATAGCTCGGCTAGTAGTTGCCTTATCTTGTTCCACAGGCAACTGTGGAGTACTCCTAGTTGGTATGCTAGAAGCTGGCTTGGAGGGAACTTTAGTGCTATTCCCATCCACCATATTCTTCCTTTTTGGCGAAGGTGTACTGCCTGTCTGATTTGGATCTGTGGAACTGTCCACATTTGAGCTTGCTGGAAAATCTGGCAATAGAGCCTGACATGCTGAATCTAGCTTTTCCTCAGCGGTTATGTTGCATGGAGCTGAATCTGATTTTGGGATTTCACTTGTCTTGAGAAGTTCCTGGTGCATATGCAAGCAGTGAGTTATCCCTTCTCTTTCTCATGCACTATACCGAACAAAACTTCATTCAACTGAAAGGTAGCAGACTATGGACAGACAAACTTACAGCATGGCTTGTGCTACTAGGTGGTTGTGCTACCAAATCAGTAGAATTAGCAAACCCACGGACTGCAGAAGACTCTGAGGATTGACCTGATGAATTGGAATGATTTTCTGAAGTAGATGAACCGTCTTCACCAGGCATAGTTGTCGAAGCAGTATTCGCAGGTTCAGACATTCTTGAAGCAAGTGATGCAGCTAACAGGGTTGCCGCTGTCTCCTAAAAAGATCCCAAGTAGCTCGTATTTAGAAAATCTATAGCACTACTGCACTAGTGTGAAGAATAACCCAAGATCATACAGTAACAACTAACAAAATTATAAGATTTCCTATGGTTCCTCTGGAGAGGAAGACCACTCTTATTTTCTTTTTTCAAACATACTTTTTCCTGTAGTTCAATAAGGAAAGACCAGGTTTGATGTAACAGTACACAAGTAAAAATCTTAAACAATACAAGAATGACGCTTTGTCACTGTTGTTATGGAACCAAAACATCTCAAGCGGAATCTAAGGAGGTCAGATCACCCATGAGTATATTACTGAATTTTAATAAACGAGTCGCCTATCTTAGATTGATTAATATACTTTCTCTGACCCATGCACATGAACATTAATAATACTCCAGATTTGTACCACATATTTTTATTTAGAGTTAAATACATCGGAGGTGCCTAAACTTGTCCTGTGCAGTCAGTTTGGTGCCTAAAGTTGTAAAATACATGAAACTGGTGCTCAAACTTGTCCGGTCGTGCAAATACGGTGCCTTCATCCGTATTCCAACGTACATGCTGTCCGCGTGGCGTGCTAGCGCGGCAGTGGCCCATGTGCCCGCTCGTGAGGAATTATTTTACAGAAAGCAACCTCGAATTTTATTTAATCATGTAGGTAAGTTTTGAAGTATAGGGTATGCTAGATAGAAATAAAGTGGAAAAAAACACAGAGGAGTTTCGAACGAGACACCTCCTGGTTAACTACCGGCAAGATCTAGCCATGCAGCTCAACTTTGCTTTCCATCAGAATATTAGCAAGAAAGCTATTGTAGACTGATTGACGCTTTTATCCATCATTTATTTATTATTTATTACCAATGTTTATTTTTTATTTTTCCAAGTTCATGTTCAGTTTTATGATACACAATTTTTCCCATATAAAAATACAATAATTACCAATATTAAATTACTTTGTATTTTCAAATCTTTCTTCTTCTTTTGTTATAAATTATTACTTTGAAGAGGTAAACTGAACTTTTTCAAAATTTTATGCTGATTTAAATAGTTCAACCCATATTAAATACTATTGTGTAAATTCATATATCTTCATTCTGCACCAGAAGCACACACAATTATTGTGTATCTTCACTCTATTTCTAGAATACCCAATTATTAAAAATTTGACAACTTTGTATTTTGAAACTATTCAACATGTATTAAAAATTGTTTTCTAATAATATTAAATTCTACAAATATATCCAAACATGTCAACCATGTTTGTAGAAATATAATGATATTCAAAACAATTTTAATAAGCGTTGAACATTTTCTAAAAACATGTTGTGCCTTTTGTAAAATACACATTGTCATTTTTAATACATGACAAAGATTTTTCAAAAACACTTATAGTTTGTTAATACAAGTGAAACATTTTCCCAAAACATGTTGAACATTTTTCAAATGCACTAAAACTTTCTTCTAAGTTTATGGCAGTTTGTAATATTTTTCAAACATTTATTTTTTCAAATAGTAAAAAATTTATAAACCACGAACTTGAAAAGTAAAAATAAAACCTGTGTGGACCCATCTGAGCGCCATATAGAAACAAAATCGCTTGAAGAGGTACATAGCGACCACAACGGATTTTAATAAGCGTTGAACATTTTCTAAAAACATGTTGTGCCTTTTGTAAAATACACATTGTCATTTTTAATACATGACAAAGATTTTTCAAAAACACTTATAGTTTGTTAATACAAGTGAAACATTTTCCCAAAACATGTTGAACATTTTTCAAATGCACTAAAACTTTCTTCTAAGTTTATGGCAGTTTTAATATTTTTCAAACATTTATTTTTTTCAAATAGTAAAAAATTTATAAACACGAACTTGAAAAAGTAAAAATAAAACCTGTGTGGACCCATACGAGCGCCATATAGAAACAAAATCGCTTGAAGAGGTACATAGCGACCACAACGGATTTTAATAAGCGTTGAACATTTTCTAAAAACATGTTGTGCCTTTTGTAAAATACACATTGTCATTTTTAATACATGACAAAGATTTTTCAAAAACACTTATAGTTTGTTAATACAAGTGAAACATTTTCCCAAAACATGTTGAACATTTTCAAATGCACTAAAACTTTCTTCTAAGTTTATGGCAGTTTTAATATTTTTCAAACATTTATTTTTTCAAATAGTAAAAATTTATAAACACGAACTTGAAAAGTAAAAATAAAACCTGTGTGGACCCATCTGAGCGCCATATAGAAACAAAATCGCTTGAAGAGGTACATAGCGACCACAACGGATTTTTGGAGCACGGTGGCCTTGAGCACATTTTTTTGAAAGGGTAAAAACCGTCACTTAAAAGTTACCATTTATTTATTTTTTGACAAAAAACATATGCATGTGCTATAAGTGACTGTCAAATTTCGTCTAAAATGATGTTATATTATACCCTGCAATAAAGACAAAAATCCGGCGAGAAAAAGAGCTGTTTTTTGCATGTATTTGTCTTTTTCGTATCTCTCGCATACAAGCACAGATTTTGATGAAAATTCACACGATATATTACACTTCTATATGTGCACATATAAAAAATTCAGAATTTTTTGCACTGTAAAAATCCGTTTCTTTGAAGTTCAAAAAACGGGCACGATATGCCCCTGCTGCAAAGTTACAAAAAAGGCAAGACCACAGAGGCAAGCGCCCCCTGTATATTTTTATAGAAGAATTACCTTTTACGTAACAACGCAATATGTACAGTTCGACTTCATGATTGTCTATTCAGCAGAGTTTGGCGTGGTGGACTCACACATTTTCTTTAGTTTTTGTCTGTCATACGCTTATACTGACATAGGTTTTTCTTACATGATTAAATTAAATATGAGGGGCTTCCTGCAAAAACAATCTCAAGCGTAGGCCACCTAGCACCTTCCCCGCTCTCTGCCACTGACATGTGGGGTTGTCACGCCACGTGGATAGAGCAGACGCCCAGATACGGAAGAAGGCACCGTATTTGCACAAGCGGACAAGTTCAAGCACCAATTTCGCGTATTTTGCAACTTTAGGCACCAAACTGACCGTGCAGAACAAGTTGAGGCACCCCTAGTGTATTTACCTCTTTTATTTATAGTGATATTGATTATAAAGTCATATCATTTGGCATGTGGCAGAATTTAATTTAACTTACGAACTCGACAATTAATTGACCAAAACAAAAGAGACAGGAAGAGGCACTATTTATGTCATACCCTCACCGACATAGTTCTATTTGTTGGTACCAAATAGTGCTTTAAATAGTACATTATGCTATACAGCAGCTTATCGCTTTTTGCAGCTGTAGTGCCTTTAAGAGTTCGCTATGGCCATACGAACCTACTACATCCCCTATATCATGCAGTGTGTATAATTGCAACCCTGGTCTTTCAATCGTTACCCCAAGATTTGACACAGGGACAATACAAATTATAGTTCTTCAAGTAAGTGATTTGCTTAGAGATTGACTGATTAACATCATATAATTGCAATTATACCTAGGCAAGCTGCACCTACCATTTCTCCGGTATCTTATCTAATAGAACTTTCCTGCCATTTGAACTCTGCCACTCAAAGTGATAAAAAGAATGCAAGTATAGAAATGAATGCAACTGAAAATAACTACGGAACAGGCTTGTAATAAACTTTAACAACAGATCTATATTTTACAGTTTATATACCTGCAGTTGAAGTGCAGCCCAAGCTTTATCAATGCTTTCCTTAAGATCTTCTGGGCTAATATACCCCTCTGCCAGAAGACTCAATTAAGCACTGGTCCAAACTGTCACTTAATGAAAGATAGTTTCCACAAAGAAAATTGGAAGCATAGTTGTATTCATACCATGATTCCATAGCATAGCACCATTCAGTCCAACGACAGATATACTTGGGACAGACTTCTGTGGATCTGATTGAGAAAAGGTCAAGGATGAAACTGCACAACCAAAGTAGAACATTGTGATTATAGACATGAATAAACAAACGGATTCTTCATTAGCTGCAAGACCAGTTCCATGGTTGCTAAGATGAGATACATCATACAAGTACCAAAATAGCTGCGCTAAAAAATGTGTGAAATATACTGAAACTATGACAAGTACGAGGGCAGGTATAGACGTATAGCACCCACATTATTACTATAGCAGTACCGAAAAAGGCTTTCGCCCCGCTTTATATTATAAAGCCAACCGCACAATAAGCATCCGACACAATCCAACACACCACAAACACACACACACGGAGGTCCACAGGAGCCAAAATAGTACACCAAAGGGTCATAGCTGAGGGCACAGCACAACAAGCCCTAAATCCAAAAGACGCACGCCACAATCCACATAGTCGCCAGGCGGACTAGTCAGGCTCAGGGGGAGGAGGCAGCAGCGGGGGAGCCAAGCGGAGCGCCATCGAGCGGAGATCGGAGAGGAGGGCGGTGATGACGTCTATACGTGATCATTATTACTATAGCAGTTAATAAGCAAATCCAACATGATCAGAAGGACTCTGGGATGGGAACATTAGATGGTTCGTTTTTGTGTTGGCAAGACCTGTATCGTGGGATTCTACTACTGTATGATGTTGGTAGGGTCATAGATCGAACAATGTGGTCTCAAAACCATATGAGTCTAGCTAAAACATATGTATCAACATAAATTAGATACTATGTAGGATCGGGAATGGAAAGTTTCCAATGGATTTGGATCATTTGGCATGGACACATCTCGACAACCATACATGGATTGTACGATATATGTCCGATAATCAATTAGAAGATCAGATGAGACCAAAAAAAAAGGACGATTCATTTCTTCAAACCTCACTAACAAAGTGCCAAAGGCCTAACCACCAAAGTGTAGTAGTACTGCTGGGTTAGTCCGACTACATATAATGCTTGAATTAGAGAATCAAAACAAAGTAACTGAGGACTGGTCATTTTGGGCAAAACAAGAACGATACCCCAAGAGGGCAATATGTAGATCCATCGCACATGAGGACTAGTCTTTACGCGAATTTTTTATTGTGGTGTTACATAAATATGATACCAACATATTTATGACAGCAAACCATTTCTCTGTTTTTGCCATGGAAATTTTGAAGAACTACTTCAATTTGTGATAAATTATTTTATGTTTTTCTATCAAACCACTAACTCTCCATGATGTCAGTATGATGTGACTAACATGTTTCGCGATCGAAAAGAATTGTGAACTAAGGCTTATAGATGAAGACTGTCAAATATTTAATCTAGAGCTGTAAATCAATAGTATGCTGTCAATCCAGCAGCTAATCCAGAGCAATCATCACCACAGTATCATAACAAATATGTGTGTGCAAGGATACAGATAGCTGAAAATTGAAGCGCATCAACATCGCCTTGTTTTAGTTGCAAGAATATGCAACATCTGCTTATCACTGCAGCCACCTGCGAATACCCCACATAAGCAATTTGCTAATTCAATATGTAAATCCATAACAGAAAATAATCTTCTGTACAAGGAAGGAAGTTTAAGGGAACCCACATGTTCATCAACCAATGTAGACTGTTCCAAACTACTTGAGGTTTCATCTTGACCTGAAATGAAACAATAGATGTCCTGTCAATAGACTGGACTACATTCAAATAGTAGAATATCAGTCCAGACAGGATTGTACTGGATAGTATATTTTCCTTATGCAGAACAATCATGGATATTGCCTATCATTGTCAGGCTACCAAAAAGGATGACATAGATAGCATAGCTACAAGATGTTGAATTCAACAACAAGCCCACCTGATATGTAAATTACAAAGAGTTTTTTCTCCCTTCTTGATTGATTAATTGCATCTGGAATCGAACCTTTGTACGTCAAGGAATTGATTGTGATTTCCATCTACAGCTAGAGAAAAAGAAAAGAGTATGATGACATGGACACGGGATCATGTCTAAATACCAAGAATAAATTAAGAAACGAGAGTTGGCCACATTAATTATCAAAGGATATTTTAGTTACAAATTGTCTGTTAGAGATAGTGAAGTCATCATAATTAGATATTTTTCACAACCTTTCTTCTCCCTTTCCTTTTTCTATATTGGTTAGGAACTATAAGATCTTCCACAAATATGTTACTATGCATAGGGCAATTCACTAGTTGATCAACAAAAGTTTTCACATGTAACTAAAAGAATCTCCAACAGAAAATATATATATATACATTTCATTCTAGTAACCAAACACGAGTCAAAATCGCCAGATTTATTACAAGGGGCACGAAAAGGGGTCGAATCATGTTCCCACGGTCTATGCCTCCTAACTGTTCATTTCCACCCTATTAAATGATACATACAAACAAAACAGAGGGGGCAAAGAACATCACAGACCCGTTAAACTTCACTAAAAAGTCGGGGCCAGACAGGAATATGCGCAGTAATCTAATCGAGGCAAAGCACAGAGGGAGCCAATAACTAAACCCAGACCAGAAAGATAGCTCAATAATTCAGCGGAACGCTGACACTGGTCAACCGGGACTTACCAAGAGATATAGGCAGACGGTATTATAAAGATCGCTCCAACGATCGACTCTGTACGCGCAGAAGGTAGGCGCGTCAAGCCCATCACAATTTATCAGAATCGCATGTCAGTTGTTGTAAATTCGCGGTTATTCTACTCGACTATCGGAACGGAACTGGGCTCTACCACCAAGAACGGATCGCCTAAAACTACTGGTCAAGAATTCAGCGAGGGGGAGTGGGCGCTGACCAGTTGAAGACTTACAGGGGAAGGCTGATCCGGTCCTGAATCCGGAGGAGGGAGGTGGGGTGGATGGGCGAGTGGGGCGGCGGAGTAGCCGACGAGCAGGCGGCTTCTTGGACCGGCGATGGTGGGCAGCCGACTGGTACGAGTCTCTCAGAAGAAGACAGAGATCGAGATGGAATGAAGCTACGGGAGAGGATGAGGCTGTTACGCTGGCCCAAGACGACGAACCCGATGAGGTGGAGGGCCAGAACTGGGCCGGGTTCGGGCTGGCCCTGATTCATCTGAACGCTGAGATTAGCTCACGGCCCGGCCTGCGGAGCTATTATTCACTGTCGTTGACCCGCCGAACCGCGTACGAGCCACACGCCCAGGCGACCACCTTACCCACTCCCAAAATGTCCCCGCCGAGGCGCCTCGCCGTGCTCTGCTCCCACCTCCGGCCCGACGGCGCGGAGCCTCCAGCCGAGAATGAGCGGCCGGCCGGGCAGCAGACGGTGATATCTACCTCTCCGTGCGGCGACGACGGCCGCGGCGCGGCGGCCGGTCGCGTGGGGGATCGGGAGGCGGAGAGCTGCGTGTTCTGCCGGATCATACGCGACGAGGCGCCGGCGTTCAAGGTGCGTCGGGCCCTTCCTCCGTCTTCCCACTTGTTGGTTGCTGCTGCCACCGCGCTCGCGGGTCCTTTCTGCTGCGCGGTTGCCTCAAAGAGGGATTACATGGCAGCTTCGTTCAGACCTTCACTTATCCAAATCGTAATGTCTCACAGCATATACCCGAAGCTTGCTCTCTGAGAATGCCGTAAACAGTAAATATTAGGCGCTTGTACATGAATTGAATGAGGGCCATAATTGGATGAACTCATTAAGCATCCATTTTTTCCATTACCTATTTAGTGAGGGGCGACCGGTTCATTGCTTTGAGCAGCGTTGTCTGTGTAATTTGCAGCTCTACGAAGATGATGTATGCATTTGCATATTGGATTCCCATCCATTGGCTCCTGGGTAAGCTGATCCCTTCTTTCACCCATATTTGTCAAATTATATGGTTGGAAGTTTTTGACGACCAATATCTTGGGAGGATTATAGAGCATTTCCAGATTGGGGTATAAATGTTTGTCGTTGCTTGGAAGAATATTTTCTATCTCCTTGATTTTAAGAATTACATGAGTATGTAATGTTGATTGATTTATGCCTTCGCTCAAAACTGGCAAAATGAGTGCAGACAACTTTTTGCTAGTATTTAGTACTTTTGGGGCATGGCTTAGGCCATTTGATTTTGTGTAGTATGAGCACAAAGGTCTCATCTGGCAATCTTTTCTTGAATCTATTGAATTTTATGCACCAACGAATATAACCAAAAGTTTGAACTAATGGAGAAGGTTGGACAATCCACAAAAAACTTCAATAGGATCGACCTGCAGAACCAAGTTTGTAGGTTCAGGTTGCAGCCCTATACATAATGCATAAAGTATTTTCATCCATCAATGATCATAAAGTTTTATGACAAGTGTCTGAACTTTCTATCCGGTGGATTGCTATGATTTATAATTCAATATAAATGCATTCATTGCAGCATATCAATATTTAATTTCAAAAATAAATCTTGATTTTTTACATAATTCACAGCCGCTTTAATTTATTCACCGGATCTTCACAGTTAATTTACCGAAAAGGCTTTCGCCCTGCTTTATATATAAAGCAAACCACTAGAGCCAACGAGTTCAACACAAAGATCCACACCACACGACACACACACGGTAGCACACGAGCAAAGTACAGAGGTTAATGCTGAGGGCACAGCTCAACAAGCCCAAAAAACTAAAAGCAACATACAGCAGCCGCGGCAAAGCCACAACCACGGCCATTCAAAGTATGAAACTAAATTAGAGGGAAATGTGGAGAAGAGTGAGTCAGTGAAATGCATTTAGATTTTTCGCTCTACATTTGGTATGCCTCTTTATACTTTTGAACATTAGTTTACTAAACAAAGGAACTTTTATCATATTTTCTTGCTCAAGAAACACTACTAAACGAATAGTGACCAACACATTTTCCTGCCAAATAAGGTTTTAGCAATTGGTTGGTTGGGTGGAAGGAACATAATATATCTTAGTAAACCATACTCGTTCATTTGTGCTGGCTTTAAATTAAATTCAATTAGCAATGTGTAGCTTACTAGATGCACAGGCTAATCTCCCTTGAATTTTCTCTCTTGAATCGCCAATTGTCTTGCTATGCTTAGTTAATTTTTTTACCTGGTTAAATGAGTGTTAACCTATACTTGTTTGTTCATTTTATTTTCAATTTCTTAAGTGATATTGTCTCCTTGTCATTTTCACATCTTCAGGCATTCGTTGATAATTCCAAAATGCCATTTTTCATCTATGGAGGTCACTCCACCTCATGTAAGTGTTTTATTACTATAAGTACATGATATTGTTTCTAGGAAATTATTGTTTCTCGATTTGAAGCGTAACCTCAGCAAAAAAATAACCCTATTTGGTATTTGATTTTCTTTTGATATTTTCTCTGCAAGTAATATGTAGTTAGGTAAATAACATCCAATCTGTCATCTTGACTTTGCATTTAAGTGGGCTCATTGATTGGAAAAATGTCTCCTGCTTCCGAAATAAAATGGAACAAATAGTATCGTAGGCCACATCCAAATAGGTTTTCTTCTTAGGAACCAAACGAATCAAAATGCTGCAGTATTTATTCCATGAGCTGATTACTAATTTACTCTTGCATTAGTTTTTCGCAAATCTCATAGTTTGTTGTATGAAAGCTTAATTTTATATTCTAAACTATATTTGAGCACAAAAATTTCGAGATACCACATCCGAATCTTTGTAGTGGATTGAAGACAAAACAGATGACATGCAACTTTTTTTTTTTGTTATTTGCCATTTGTGGAAGCTACTTAACTAGCCAAATAGTCATGCCTAGACCTGATGTTACTAAGGGAAATATGATGATCAACTGGTACATTCATTTCGTAACTACTATTGGACCATTCCTCCACATGCCTCGGGACCTGTTGGTTCCTTCTGGTGGCGTGACATTTTTAAACTATCACAAGTATTCAGACAAATTTCTTCCTCTCCATTGCTAGAGGCGACACTGCCCTTTTTTGGAGTGATCACTGGTCTGATCAACTCCTGTGTAGAAGATTTCTGAGGCTGCATTCTTTTGCCCTTGATAATCTGTCACCGGTCCATGAGGGTTGATATGATTAAAGGATGCATTTTAATCTGGCGAAAAGCATCTCAATGAAATAAGTAAAAAAAAATGCACAAAGCAAGCTAGAAATTTTGCATCCCCATTGCTCAGTTTCTAGATCATCTACCAGATTAATCACATAATAACGTCTTCTTATGTTGATATCTTGTCTCTGAGCCAGGTCATAGCAGCCATGTGTTCCAAAGTACCTTTTCTGAGCAATGCAATTATGAAGGCTACTGACTGCGGTAGGTAGACTACAAATATTTTCTGTTTGTTTTTGGCATAACTAAATTATATATTTTCTTGTAATAGAACTGTCTGTATAAACTGAAGACGCACAGCAGAACTAAATTTTTCATCGCTTGTTTATAACCCAATGAAATACTTTCTCATGAGTTATGATCAGTCTCTTGCACATAATTTTGTCCAAATATTGTTGTTTGGACTAAACTTAAAAGAATCAAAGTAGGCTGTTGAGTTATCGAAAAGGACTTCTCAATTTGTTTTCTACATTAATCCTAAACATGCATATGATTAGGAATGCCTGAGTGTCTTCAATGCCAGATTATGTGTTGACTAGCTAAAATGGTGCCAAATTTCAATCTTTCAATGGTGGATTACATAAATCTACAGAAGTATGAGAACACTGTCCTGAGATTGAAGTACTTTGCTTCAAAACCGTAATAGAAACCCAAAATAAGAAAATAATCCCTACATTGTATGCATTGCACATAAAGTCGATTTATTTGCTGGTTCTAACTAAATGTGAAGCTAATGTGACAGAAAAAAAAATACCTCCACATGTACCATTCAACACTGGGGTAATATTGAGTTTGACACTATTAATAATAAGCTTGGGGCATGAGTAAGTTAGAAACAAAAATTGGTGTGCCATTTCAAGATTAGCAGTGTTTCAATCTGGTACTCGCACAGTTTCTTCCATATGCATAACGTATCTGCATTTGTCAGCATGCACTATATGGATGACTTAATCTCCAGAGTTCATGTATTTTTCCCTGAATTTTCAAGAAACATGAGTACAACTTTCTTGCTTTCCGCACTCTGCAATATATTTGCCATTTTCAGTGTCTTAAAAAGGCACTCAGTTATCCCTTTTGCACAAACAATGGATTGTGTAATATGACAAGTTTTTGCAGTCTGGTATTTTGTATTACGTGCATTTATACAAAACCAATACAATGTATATGTTATTTGCCGCAACATGATTAGTCAATTAGCGCTGATTTGTTGTGATGCGTCTAAGGATGCCATTTGTTATCTAACATTTGCTGATTTGCATATTAATTTGATCTGATTTTCTTGGAACTCAGATGCATTCAACTTGGTCGTCAATAATGGAGAAGCTGCAGGACAAGTTATTTTCCATGTGAGTAATAATATCTCGAACTTAAAGTGCATAGGCTCTATTTTGTATGTCATGGTTTTCTATTATTACAGCGTGCTCACTTCCATATGATTCCTCTGCATTTGTTTATAATCAACTTCAGAATTATTTAGTGATCCTTATTGTGCTTTCAACTATCTGCAGACCCACTTCCACATAATTCCTCGTAGATCTGGTGACAAGTTGTGGCCTACAGAGGTACATTGTCTTCCACATTTCTATATTTCCATTTTCATAACCTTTTGCCTTAAGTTGGGGCTGTTGGTAGCAAAATAACTTGTCTTATCACCTACTGACATTCTTCATCACAATCACAACTAAAAAATTACAGAGCTTTAGGAGGAGCTCTATTGAGCCAAATGAAACCTCGAGCCTTATTAGCTGCATCAAGGAGCAACTTGATTCTTCAGAAGGCTGAAGCTCGTTACCGCATAAGGTGCGATAGAAAGCTGCCTCGGTTGCGTAGCTGAAGTAATCCATGAATTTAACAAATTCGATAAAACAATGGCACTGTAACTACTGTATAATATTCCCCGCAAAAAAAAAACCTACTGTATAATATCTGGCAATAAGAGCTAAATAAGGTGGAGTTATGTCCAGTGCTCAATCGCATGGAGGGGGAAGAGAGAGAGTGTTTGTGTGAGTTATGCTAGTGTTTGAAAAGATGGCTGCCTACACGGTTCGTAGGTGCTCGATGGCCAGCTCTTATTGCCAACTGAGACGACGAACTATGTACGAAGCCACCTTCGCGTAGATGACTATATCTTATGGAAAAAATCTAATGAAACTAATTTGGTGTTGTAAATGTTAATATATTTTTTTTGATAACCTTGTGCTCGCCCTATATACTCCCTCAGTTTCAAGATAATTAAAGTTCTAGTTTTGTCAAGTCAAATTTCTTGAAGTTTAACCAAACATATAGATAAATATGCTAATGTCTACAACGTCAATGCATATAGTATGAAAATATATCTTATGGAAAAAACAAATGAAACTAATTTGGTGTTGTAGATGTTAAAACACTTTTTTGATAAACTTGGTTAAATAAAAAGAGGTTTGACTTGGGACAAACTAGAACTACAAATAATTTGGAATAGAGGCAAAAAAAAATTGTGAAACGGAATAGAGGGAATATAACTATATTGGAACCAATTAAGCCTGATAGCTAGTTTGGTAAAGGCTATGTACAGTTTTGCAGGCGTTTTTTCCTTTTCGTTTATGTTTCGTAATGTTAAACATGTATTAGAAAGTTCCTTGGGTATTTTAAAAATATTCGTCCTGTATTAATTTATCGCGTATTAAGAACATGTTTGTGGTCTAATTCAATAAAATATCCATCGTGTATTAAAAAATGTTCATGGTGTATTGAAAATTCCATCGTGTATTTGAAAATTCATAGTCTGAAATCAAAAGGAAATATCATGTACTGAAACTTCTTCCACGTGCATTTGAAAAATATTCATCTAATTAAAATATACTGATGCATTTAAAAATATTTATGCAATTTTAGAAAAGTTTTCACACATTTTAACACATATGTTAATCATTCAATTATTTAAAAAAATCAAACAAGAACAGAAAAAATGACCCGAAACCAAAAAATAAAAACAAAGAAAACAAAGAACGAAAACTTCCGGAAAACAGGAAAATGAAAAAGGGAGCATGAAAGAAAATAGTGGTGGAAAATACAAAAGCACACTGAACATTTTTCTAATACACGGTAGACATTTTTTTTTACATACACTTAACATTTTTCATTAATGACGTGAACATTGATTTAAACCGTGTGAACGTTTGTCAAGTATTAGAACATATTTGTAATCTCATGAACATTTATTTAAATGGTACCAAGTTTTTTTAATAACGTAAACATTTTATAAAAATGTCACGAACATATTTTTCAAACATGTGAACATTTTTGTGACGGTATGAAATATTTTTCTGAAATGAGGCGAATATGTTTTTACATTGTATAAACATTTTTTAATTGTCACAAAAATATTGTTGAACCACATGAACATTCTTCTTAAATGCCACGAACATTTTTTTTTGAATTGTACCAAATATATTTTTTATGAACTACATGAACTTTTTTCGCACTGTATAATCTTTTTTTTAAATGTCGCAAACATATTTTTGAAATGCATGGACATTTTTCAAATGTCACAATTTTTTTGAATGGTACAAACTTTTTTCTTAATTGCACAAAACACAGCATGAACATTTTTTTTACTTTGTGATGAACGCTTTTGAAAATGTAAGTAATACATTTTTTGAAATATATTTTTTCAAAGATGTTGAAATATAGACAAAAGTGAAGACAAGGACAAACAAAAAAAGGTAATGAAAAAACATACATCTTCAGGCACCTTGTCGACCTGGCTGGCTGCCACGTGGCTGAAAAAAAGAAGCAACTGGTTAAAGGGTAGCCTAGGAAAATACATGTGCATGTCATTCTCAGTGGAGTGGGAGACGCGGAGTGGAAGACAAGTTAGTTTATGATGGGAGCACAGTTTAGTTCATTTTGGAGCACACATTAGTCCTAGTTAGGAACATACGTTGGAAGCACAGGCCAGTTCTACTTGGAAATACAATTTGCGCCTGAAAAAAGTTTCATCGGAATCTATTGACATGTGATCTTGTTTCAAACATGCTGATAGAGGAACACAGAGGTCACACAACAAAACTATCTGGTGGCGACCAGTGGCAGTTAACTCTTCCTTCCTTCATTGAGTATACTTCTTTCCTCCACTTCTGGTCCCTTCTTACTTCGACTCTGATGCCATGGGTCCAACCGTCAGGCCTTGCCACCCATGGTCGGCGTCGTGTTGTTGCGCCCCCTCACGTCCCGTTCTGTCCGAGCCGCTTCCTCTGCCAAGTTGTCGTCTTCCCGACCATCTCTTTATACCCCCGTGTTCTTCGGCATCGATGAACACCTCTGCACCCACACCCATACCATCAACCCTAGAACTCGCTTCCTCTAGCGACTTTATGGCCGGCTGTGGCTTTCCCGACACTTACTCGTTCCCTGCTCACCCCGCTGGCAACACCCCCGACTCCGCCTTTGGTGCTTTGCTTCCTATCTCTGGAATCGATTGAACTGGTTTTGTTTTTCAGTTGCCTAAGGAATAGGAAATGTGTTTTCTTTTTTCTATGACAAAAGAGATGGACAAATGCGCAAACACATACCTTGAATATTTTATTGCCAACACTTTGGCTACAATAACATTGCAATGGTTGGATGGTTAGGTGGACAGTTGTATCCCAGCCCATCAGGGTTCAAGTCCTGGTGCTCGCATTTTTTCTGGATTTATTTCAGGATTCCGACGATACGTATTCAATGCGAGGAGACGTTCCCATAAAATCTCAAGATGATATGCCGGCTCAGTCTTTCGGAGGTGCTCATATGGGTAGGATTTGCGTGTGTGTGTGTTCATACGGGTGGGTGTATGCGCGCATGTATAAGCGCTTGTGCCTGTACTGATGTTCAGAAAAAAAAAACAGAGCAGGAATGTGTTTTCTTGCGTCGTTGAAAAAGAAGTGCATACATACAAAATCTTCTCACGTGCATGCTAAGCTGCTAACCATGCATGACATGGAGGTGTATCTTTTTCTCACTATCTTAAACTCAAAAAAAATTGAAGGTTGCATACATATGTACAAATTTAACTAGACTACATTCACATGTGACATACGGACAACACGGGACTGCAGCTTAAGGAAAACGGAGGAAAGACAGAATCATGCAGAAGGTTTATGAGCCTAGCAAGGCTGTTGGCATTGTCCAGTCTCTTGTTCTTTACCTGCTGTCACCGTTTGTATTTCTCTCGCCGCATAGGGACAAAGTAATCTCGGAAGTAATGACAATCAGTCTACTTTGTTCTCTTCCCAAATGTCAACAGAGGAATCTGCATGCCCTTGCAATTGGACTCATGCACTGGTATATGCGAGACTTGGAAGCAAAAATGCTATTCATACGCGCTACTTCTTCTACATAAAACTTACGTACAGAGAAAAATGAGGGAATAACCGTCAGGTGCTCAAGATTTTTTTGTGAAATCAGCACTAAGAGTACCATTGCCCGACTTCACGAAATAGGCTTCCATCCCGCTTTATATAAAGCAACATATCAAAGTACATGACCGAACGATACAAAACCTAAATCTATTAGCACCGAAGTCTCTGAAAGAGACGGTGCTTTAGCATTGCTCGACTTGGAAGAGACGGAGCGTACACACACCTAAGTCTTTTAGCACCTTACATATGGTGCCTTCAAATCAACATCGAACGTTAATATTTTTGTATATATCCAACGATCAAGGATTGATCAACACAATTGTTTACTTCTTTTCAAAAGCGAAGGAAGAAAAGATCTGTCTGACTTTGATGAAAGTTTCGACACGGGCACCACATAATACACATGAAGCCGGCTCATGACAAACCAATCCCGTTTGCGATGGCCCGTGACACACCTTAGCTCTGACTTCTCCACATTACTAATTCCAGTTTGAACCAAGTACATGATCTTACTAAAATGTAATGCCGCCGCTATATTTATACTACATTTTATATGTGTGTTGCTCGTGTCTTTGGTGGTAACTGCCATCTTCAAATGGATCCTCGTAGACTTATGGAATCGATGTCTTCTAGATATTTATCACATGTAATTGAGGGCGGTTTTAGAGAATATGGTCGATTCCCTGGTGGGAACTAAGAAATGGGTTAGCAATCGTCATGTCATTGGTAGCGCCCAAGGAACTGGTCCTAACCTCTTGGTACATCTTTTGGCCATATATTTGCGGAATTATGCCCAACATCCATGATAGGTGGCCCTCTGGATTTCAAGGAACACAGTACCTGCTATTAAAAAAGGAATTTGTAAAAATAAATGTTGTTGAATAATACCAAATCAAATCTATAAAAATATCAAAAATCCAACACTAAAAAGAAAATGAAGTAATTAATCCAATAAGAGAAGAAAGGAGACCAATACTTAGTTTTCGTGCCCAAGTGAATCTCGTTCAATCAATTACTCATGGAATGAATCGGTTCAAAGGTTTAATATTGATCTTGTAGTCGAGAGCCATGGACCAACTTTCACGACTTGCCAACGATTACTGTTGTCTCGCTACTTACAACTGTTACGTTTCTAGTGTTTTTTACTTAACAAAATTGTGTAGACATATAATCTATTAAACAATGTTCACACCAGGTGTAAATGAGATACAACACAGTGACTCATGGTCATGTACACGCTTTCTACCAGATATGTCTTCTGAATCCATCAAAAAACTATGGTATAGGAGCTTATGACCTCCCTCTTTATGCCTTGCAATAATGACTCCTCTGGAATTACAACCTCACCACACACACCAAGAAATTCGGTGACCTCACCAAGCCGCCCGCCGACTAGCCGGGAGCACCAACCGGTCTAGCAGACCCTCGGGGGTGCACCGCATGCTCACGCTATAGAATCCATCGTCGTCTTCTTTCACATTCCCATCTTTAGGAGCAATCGATACACTGATCTTCGATGGATTAAATTGTTTTGTGGAATGGATTTCACTTGTCTGTCTATGTTTCCGTTGCGTGTGTTTGGGATAGGCGTTCTTTATAAATGTTTCGCCGTATTATTATGTATTCTCTTTTAGCTTTTTTTTATATTTATAGAGGTGGAATAGAATAACCTGGTTGAAGGTTAATGTTCATACGCCTGTAATGCACATACTATTCTTTTTCACTTAAATGAATTGTGTCATTCATCGATATTGCAATAATTTATATTAAAAATAAGACAACCAGTTTACTTGCTAATTTGAATCCGACTATACAAATCGTAAATTCTTATTATTCAAGTCGAAAGTTCAAATCTCTTAGTTCACACTTTCTTGCAAATGGGTTAAAATAGATTATTATTTTCTATCACATTAGAGTTTTTCCTCTTTTTTACATGTCAATGAATATTCTAATGGGAATGGAATTTCGTAGTATTATTTTTTTATGGAAAAATTTCATAGTATTGAAAGAGAATAGGTCGCAATTCAGAATGCAAATTACATGAAGCCCATCAAGTTCCAAAACCTTAAAGCACTAATATCAAATAGAGCTATACGAACATCCTTGGCAAAATAAGGGGCTAGTAGAGCATTGTTCCTTTCATCAGAAACCCTCCTACAAACAAGGGATACGACATCCTGATTTTGATTCCAAAACTCCTTAGTGTATCTCTCTATCCCGGTATCCTCGCGACTAACACCTTAATCACTATACCTGCCACACGATGTTGGATACCGTAATATTGAGTGGGCCCAGATTGTATCTCTCCATTGTCGAAGGGTCAAATCTCAGTCTTGACATATTGTGTACCGCATAATATTTCCATTCCACCTCCGGTGAGGTAGTTATCTAATTCGAGTGGGAGTCGGAGCTAAAAGGCTATCCACTCGCGTCGATCAAGTTTCTTCTCTTTCTCTACTGGCTACACGGCAGCAAGCCATGTCATCCCCGTTTCGGACGTAGTCTTAGCGAGTAGCGAGGCCTTGCCGGGGCCGCCACTTCCAATTTACACCTAATCCCTCCCATTCATATTATTTGTTGATCAAACGGATATATTAGATGTATCTTAGCGCTAGACACATCCATTTGAGCAACTAATAATATGGATCGGAGGGAGTACAACTTTTTGTCGAGCAACTTATAAATATTTGTTGCGAACAAAAATTTCATGGCGAACCAACATGTGGTTGGATGGTTAGAGAAATAGTGGTATTTCCAACCCATCAAGGTTCAAGTCCCGATGCTCCCATTATTCATGATGTTCTCGAAGATGCTCATAGTATGAGTGCTTGCGTACGTAGATAAGAAAAAGTATAGGATGGGCTGAATGAAGGCCCAAGAGCGGTCACGTACGTAAGGCGCTAGCGATTAGTTTCTAAGAAACATCCCTAAAAAAAGTTCAAAGTAACAAAATTGTGATAGCGACTATATTAAATGTTTACCTTGTAAAAATAAGCACCGGTGTTTAAAAAAGTATATTTATTTCTTTAAGCATCTCTCCGGAATCATTAGTTAAGGAGTACTTGTTGCAAAGATCACTCCAACTCCCCAGGCTGCGACAAGTGGCGCACATGCAGCGCGCCACTTGTCGCAACCTGGGAGTTTTTCCTTTTTTCATAGATTCGTTTATTCAAAATGTTTTATCTCTCAAACCGTGTGTTCAAATCTCAAACCGCTTTCATCGTTGGATTCCTCGCATCAAGATCTTCAAAATTAGATCCTGTGTTGATAGGTTTTGATGAACTTTTTTTACACGAAAAAACTGAACCGAGAGCACGTGTGTTTTCCCTTTCCGGAAGAGGCACGCCCGTGCCTCTCACGAAATCACAACTGTGTCCCTAACGGAAGCAAACCGTGACTCTCGCATAAAGGAAAAAAAAAAGAGAAAATGTGTTTTTTTTTCGTTCCCGAGGAGGCATGGCTGTGACTCTCGCGAAAGCACAACCGTGCCTCTCGCGGAAGCAAAACCATGACTCTTGCGAAAGAAAAGAAAAATAGAAAACGCGTTTTTTTCGTTTCCGAGAGGCACAACCGTGACTCTAGCGGAAGCACAACCGTACCTCTCGCGGAAGCAAAATCGTGACTCTCGCGGAAGCAAAACCGTGACTCTCGCGAAAGGAGAAAAAACAGAAAACACGTTTTTCCCGTTTCCGAGAGGCACGGCCGTGACTCTCGCTAAAGCACAATCATGCCTCTCGCGGAAGCAAAACCGTGACTCTCGCGACCTCTCGCGGAAGCAAAATCATGACTCTCGCGAAAGAAAAAAAAAAGGAAACACGTTTTTTCCGTTTTCGAGAGGCACGGCCGTGACTCTCACGAAAGAAAAAAAAACGCACTTTTTCGCGCAAAAAAATCATTTTTTATCAAAAAACTAAAGAAGACCGATGAAAAACCAAAACGTCGAAAAAACGCGAAAAAAAAAACCGTTGAAAAAGCCAAAAATGTGTGTGAAAAAATAAAAAAAATTCGAAGAGAGCATCTAGAGCGCACATGTGGCGAATGGCTGAGAGCGCGCCAAATGGCGCTGATCGTTGCAAGGCTCCCGAAGAAGGGCGCATTAACTAGTTGCTCTCACATCTCCCCTAAGCATCTTGCATCGTACGAGGCCTTAAAGAGGGCCATCAAATGTGGGTCTTTATGTTTTTTTCTAAGGCACACAGCCAACGAGACCTTTGTGTGGTACATGACGTTTCTCATTACACTTGAAAATCCATTGCAACTGCTTGTCATGTAGTACATTACCATTCTTCAACCAAGTATACAGTTCCGGCGAACCAACCTGTGGTTGAGATGGTTAGGTGGACAGTCAATCCATTAGGGTTCAAATCCTGGTGTTCACATTATTCCTGAATTTATTTCAGGATTTTCTGATCTTGTTTCGGTGAGAGGAGGCGTTAAAATCGACTGACGAAGCCTTCTGATAACCGTAAATCTCAAGATGATATCTTGGCTCGATCTACCGGAGGTGCTCATAGAGGTAGGTGTGCGTGTAATGCGTTCATAGGGATGAGTGTATGCGGCGTATATATGACAATATGCATCTTGATGCTAAAAAAGTATACAGTTCAGAAAAAATTAAATATACAACCCAAGCGTACTTTATGTATGCCTTATTTTCACGTGACGTATTTATGGGTCTAATCTAATGACACTTTTGATGCACACATACAGGCTCTACAAATTCAAGTAATAGTGTAATAGTACTAACTACGCCACATGTCCATTCTGTATACTTTTCACCAGCAGCTTAGCCGACGAAGCGGTCCCCACCACCGCGAGAACAAAACCAACGGCGATCATCGCCGCATTCAGCACGACGACAGGGCGCGATAACCGGCCCCAGCGGATCTTGAGGTAAAACGCGCAGGGGAATATGACCGAGATGGCCACGCTGATGAGCGAGCCGGTGAGGCTGAGCACGTACTGGAAATATGGAACCGAGAGCGCCAGCGCCAGGATGAGGAGAAGCCCCGCCGAGCCGATGCTGCACGGATTATCCGGGCACGAGGCCCCATGGTCGCCGGCAGGTGGTGCTCGAGCTGAATGGCGAAGGGCGCGAACTCGAGCGCGTACTTGGTGACCGGTGTGAGCACGGTGGCCCAGAGCGCCACTTTGGTGACCACGAGCCCCGGCGGCATGCTGAGCGTGACCTGGGAGTTCACACTGGGACCGAAGAGGCTTGCGCCAACAAACGCGAGGGCCGTGTAGAGCACGCCGACCATGGAGAAACTCGTGATGGAGACCTTGGTGAAGCTGGAGGGGTCCTTCATGGCTGTGTAGAGTTGGGGAAGACGATGTGGCCGGCGTAGCTGAACATGTAGAGGCCGGACACCGTCGGGATCTTGTCAACAAATCACCAATAGACCAAATCACCAATAGCAACATGTACGTGTAAGCTAGCTAGCAAGCTAGCAGCTTAATGGATTCCTGCTGAAACAAGTGCACGTACGTCTCGCCTGGTAAAGCTAGCTAGCGATCACTCGACGGGAACTTGCGATCGAACCTGGACAGAGGCAAACTGATTTGGATGGCTAAAGGCCCGTATCGAGCCTTTGTATTGCTTTGATTTCTGATCGATGATTTACAGCGTGGGTTACGTAGGTATTTAAAGAAGCTAACCTGCCCCTATACAAAACCTACTCGGTGACTATTTCCTGTCCAAGTCGGACTAGGACATCGTGGTTAATTCCAATAATCACCCCTAAACACGATGTCCTTACTTTACAGTCTGACGCCGATCCTTTCTCGCATCTCCAAGAACTTCGTCGCCCGAGAGACTTCGTGAGAATATCGGCAAGCTGGTCTTTCGTGTTCACGTGCGTAACTTCGATCATCCCTTCCTCAATGCACTCCGGATATGGTGGACCGGGTATCTATGTGCTTGCTCCTTTCGTGATAAACCGGATTTTTGCACAATGAGATTGCAGCTTGGTTGTCGATCTTCAATGACACCTTCGCACCTCCCGCTTTGCAAGATCAGCTAGGAGTCTTCTCAGCCACACCGCTTGACAAGCCGCCGTGCTTGCCGCTGTATTCTACGCCTCGCATGAAGACAGTGCAACCACCTTTTGCTTCGAGAATTCCAGCTGATAGGATTTGGGCCAAGATAGAATATCATGCCTGTTGTGCTTTTCCGGTCATCCACATCACCGCCATGTCGCTATCTCGAGTATCCACGAAGGATCAATCCTTCCTTTCCCTTTCGATGCGTGCAGCCAAGATTAATAGTGCCTTTGACATAGCGCAAGATTTGCTTGACCGCGCTCATGTGTTCGGTTGTCGGATTCTCCATGAAGCGACTCACGATCCCGACTGAATAAGCCAAGTCAGGTCGGGTATGCACCAAATATCTTAGGCTGCCCACAACGCTTCGATACATTGTGGTGTCCACCGGCGGATTTGAGCTATGCTTGCTCAACTTGTGGCGTTGGTCCATTGGAGCTTGTGTCTCGTAGCAATCTGTCATGCCACACTTGTCCAATAACTTGACCGCATAAGCCCGATTGACATAGGGAAATCTCTCCGAGCTTTGCTTCACTTCGATGCCCAAGTAATAACCGAGTAATCCCAGATCGCTCATGCTAAACTTCTTCTTCATCTGCGCCTTGAAGCGTTCAATTTCTTCGCGCTATCTCCGGTGATAATCAGATCGTCGACATAAACTCCAACTAGCAGGTTTGATCCTTTGGAGTTCTTTGTATAGACCGGCGTGCTCGAGGGGACATCTCTTGAACCCGGCGAGATCAAACTTTCGGTCTAACTGCGTTCCAAGCTCTTGGCGCTTGCTTCAACCCGTAAAGTGCCTTCTTGAGCTTGTAAACTTTCCCTTCTTCGCCTTTCTTCTCGTGGCCGTGGGGTTGTTCCACGTACACTTCTTCTTTGAGGTCGCCGTTGAGGAAAGCGGATTTCACATCCATATGATGAACCTTCCAATCCTCTTGTGCTGCCAAAGCTAGGAGCACTCTCACCGTCTCGATTCGAGCAACGGTGCAAACACCTCCTCATAGTCAACTCCTTGGCGTTATGCGTAGTCCTTTGCGACGAGTCTTGCCTTGTGCTTCACAATGGCACCCTTCGTGTCCTTCTTCAACTTGTAAACCCACTTCAAACCTATGGCCTTTTGGTTCGGAGGTCGGGTTACCAAAGTCCACGTGCCATTGCTCTCAATCGCCTTCATCTCCTCATCCATGGCGTGCATCCAACTTGAAGTTTTGCTCGCCTCTACGAAGTTCGTCGGCTCCTCAACTCCGAGTAAGCACAAATCGGAGTACTCGAGTGTAAGCGGCTGCGTGCATTTGTAGACTTTCTTGAGGGGCTTGTAGCGACGAGGCCCGGAAGAATCCGTCGTGGCTTGCGAAGGGGGCGACACAAATTGTGTCGGCGTCGATGCACTTGAGGAAGACGGTTGAGTCTCGGGCGTGGTAGATGCCGGGTCGTTGGCATCCTCGTCGTCGGCGTAGTCGTCGTGATCGTGACCATCATCTTGATTGTCATTATCACTATGCGCCTCATTGTCGAGATCTCCGCCAGTGTCGTGCGTGTCGTTGTCGCTATCACCTTGCGACCCATGCAAGTCGTCGTCGGTGTCGGCACCATGATGATCACTTCCATTGTGGTCACCTTGGTTGGGTGTCTTGCCAACCACCTGGACATCCTCCCCTGCATCATCATCAGTTGGAAAATCAAGCGTGAATATGTTACCGTTTGGAGCATAAATCGGCTGCTGCGCTCAATTCCACGCTTGGTTTTCTTCAAACACAACGTCGCGTGAAATCCGTAGACGCTTGGTTCGTGGATCGTAGAAGCGGTATGCCTTGGTGCGGAACTCCTCTCGTATCCGATGAACACCATCTTGGTGCTGCGATCGGCAAGCTTTGAGAGATGCGGCTCCGCCGTCTTCACATGCGCCACGCACCCAAATGTCCGTAGATGAGACACATTCGCTTACGTCCGTAAATTGCTTCATCTGAGTCTTGCCGATCACCGCCTTCGTTGGAGCCCGATTGAGAAGATAGACCGCCGTCGAGACAGCTTCTCCCCAAAAGCGTCCCGGCAAGTTCTTGCTCTTGAGTAAACTTCTCGCCATGTCAACGACGGTTCGATTCGCCTTTCAACAACCCCGTTCTGCTGTGGCGTATAAGGTGCCGTGAGGAACCTCTTTATGCCAATCTTCTCGCGATAGTCGTTGAACTCTTTTGGCGTAAACTCTCGCCGCGATCTGTCCGGTAGCGCGAACCTTCAACTTGTGTTCCATCTCCGTTGCAGCCTTGACTTCTTGAGCGCTTCAAGCGCCTCATCTTTAGATCGTGGAGAGCGACCCACATGTATCTCGAGTAGTCATCTACCACAAGGAAGAAGTACTTCTTTCCTCCGTGAGTTCTTTGGGGTGATAGGGCCACATAGATCACCATGGAGCAGCTCGAGTGCATCACTTGCACGATAGGTAGACCGAGCGAGGAGCGGCCAGCGGTGCTGTTTTCCAACCAAGCACCCGTCACATACTCGATCAACATGGTTGATAAGCGGCATCGAGATACCATCTCCATCTTGACATCTTCTTCAAGGCGTAGAAGTTAACGTGTCCAAATCTAGCATGCCATAACCACGAATCATCATCACTCTTGGCGAGCCAACACTCGAGTTGAGATTGATCAAGGTTGAGAATATAGAGCTTGTTCCACGTCACGATTCACACGCAGCTAACGCGTTTGGAGGTTGTCGAAGATCGTCATCACTCCGTTCTCGATATTCACCTTGCATCCATTCTCATCAAGTTTCCCGACAGAGATGATGTTGTTGCAAAGCCGTGGGATGTAGTACACTCCGATGAGTATGCGATGTTCTCCTGTGAGACCCTCGAAGAGGACAGAACCTTGCCCGCAAATCTCCACATTTGAACCATCACCGAACTTGACCGAGCCTTGAACATCATATTCTAGCTCGAGGAACTTCTCCTTGCACCCGTCATGTGGTTATCGGCACCCGTGTCTAGATACCACGACACGTTACAGCTTCCGGATAACTTTGGTGTTATTTTTTCTCATGAAGTAGCACCTTCCGATTTGGTTTACAACCATCGTTTGGACGAGATCACAAACTTGACCATGAGAAGACACAGACGTTCGTCTTCCTGCTTCGCCAAATTTGCCTTGATCTCCCGCTTGTTAGGCTCCGGACAATCCTTTGCAAAGTGACCCATCTCGTTGCAGTTATAGCACTTGACCTCGGACATATCCAAGTTTGGCTTCCGCTCTTTAGATCGGTCCGCCTTACCACGACCTTGTGGCTTGCCTTTTCCTTTGCCTTTTCCGGTTTGTCCGCCGCTCTTCACGTTGCTTGAGCCTTCGCCAGCGTTGCGCCTTCCTTTGCTACTTGGGGACTCCCAATCTGCGCGTGAGTACATGAGTTGGTCACCACCTCCTCCTTTGCCTTTCCGACAACCACGAGCATTCTCTTCCCATGTCCGCAAGCATCCGATCGCCTCCGTTATGGTCATGTCGTCGATGTCGTAAAGCTGCTCGAGCGTGCCGATGATGTACATGAATTTATCAGTCACCGAACTGAAAAACTTCTCTACAATCTCGGTCTCCTCGAGCTTCGCACTGCCGCGGATCTCTCCCACCAATGTAGTCGGGGCGCATGGCATAGTCGTTCACCGATTCAGTTTCCTCCATCGCAACTTGTGAAATTGGCGCTTGACACTTGTGCCCGAGCCTTGGTGACGCGATCTTCTCCAATCCTCATCTCTTTGAGTGCGTTCCACACCTCTCTTGCTGTCTCGAACTCCGCCAATGTCATCGGCCACGGAATCGCACAGATCGGGCTATGGCGGCCATGGCACCTTCGTCGCACTCCTCGTCGACGCCGTCTTCCGTGATGGCCTCCCACACTCGAAGGGTTCGGAGAATGATCTTCATCTTCACCGCCCTGCGCCGTAGTTGGCGTCGGTGAGCATCGGGTCTTGGATGGGGATGTTGCGATGCGCCAAGATGCGTTGGCGCCGCCCGTTCCGCCACCAGTTTGGTTGACTTGCCGCCCTTCTTCACCTTGTCGCCGTTCTTGTTCGCCTTGGAACCGCCGTTGCCGGACTTGACCGACTCAGCGTCGCTGTCCGTCATCATAGATCGTAGATCGTCGAGGCTCTAGATACCAATTGTTGGATTTAGAACGCTAGACCAAATCACCAATAGCAACCTGTACGTGTAAGCTAGCTAGCAAGCTAGCAGCTTAATGGATTCCTCCTGAAACAAGTGCACGTACGTCTCGCCTGGTAAAGCTAGCTAGCGATCACTCGACGGGAACTTGCGATCGAACCTGGACAGAGGCAAACTGATTTGGATGGCTAAAGGCCCGTATCGAGCCTTTGTATTGCTTTGATTTCTGATCGATGATTTACAGCGTGGGTTACGTAGGTATTTAAAGAAGCTAACCTGCCCCTATACAAAACCTACTCGGTGACTATTTCCTGTCCAAGTCGGACTAGGACATCGTGGTTAATTCCAATAAGGACTGGGATGTGCTTGCCCAGGCCGACATTGCTGAAGGCCGCGGTGCAGAGGATGGTGACGAAGATGACCATCGACATGAGGATGCCGGCGAAGGAGAGGAAGGAGATGGAGGATAGGTTCCTTAGCCAAAGGCTGGGAAGAGCCACCAGCACGGCGATGATGGTGAGCAGCTGTGTGGTGCTGAGGCGCAGCCATGGTAGGTGGAGGCGGACACCGGCGAAGACGAGCGGGATGTTGTCGCTGAGGGAGATGATGTAGGAGACCAGCGCGAAGAAGATCTCGAGGTAGATGAATGCAGAGGCGATCAGCCGGCCTTTGGAGCCGAACGCCTGTTGGCCAATATCCTGGTACGTCTTGGAGCTGGGCTCCTCATCTAGGCACTTGCCGATGATGTGCGCGGTATAGGCGCACATGATGCCGAGGCCGACAAGGAGGAAAATGGAGGCCCAGCCGCCGTTTTCCAAGGCATAGGGAGTGGAGAGCTGCCCAAGTCCTGGGAAAAAATAAGAGTAATGCTCAAACTTTGACGTTTGATTTTTAAGCATTGCGAATCAAATGTTTTTATGACAATTTATGTTGGCGCGAGGATGACAAATATAATTTACAAACACGGCGATGTTCTGCCAAAAAAAATAAACTGAGCCAGATTTGTCACGCTTGCCAATTAAAGTTGTCATACTCAGCAAACATGAATTTTAATAAAAACGTACCATTTGCCATGGTAAAAAATCCGACAACAAATGTGTAGTTGAGTCCAAAATAGATCAGTGATTTAGTAAAAGATAGAAATATTCGTCATTATATAGAAATAAAGAGTATAGACGTCGCGTAACCATTATTTTACCTATGAGCATGCCAACCATGTTGATGACCGACTGGGCGAACGTGCTGGTAGGCTTGCTGTGGTGCTGCTGAGTGGTCACTGCCACCGCCACGGCCTCGACCGTCCCCCCGCCAGCGGCCTCCTGAAACGGCTTGCCTGCTTCGACGTCGCAGGCGTCGCGGCCCCTGCTCAGCTGCTGCGCCGCGAGCCGAGCGCCGTGCATGCTCTCGCTCGCCACCTGCTTAGGCTGCGGACACGCCAACTCGCGCCACCGACTCGCCATTTCTGCCTCCGTTGATAGTAGTAGCAGCAGCAGTAGTTAGGAGAAGCGTTATCTATACGTGCGGATATATTAGTGTGTAGCTGAATGTGCTACTACACGTCTACACTCGCCTTGTGAAAAACGACGTTGCGCTCGTGCCTATTTATAGCAGTTTCTTGATCAGGGGTCTAGATGGAGAAGGAAGATGGAACCTTGGAGCGAGCAAATTCTGATGACTAATGAAAAAGTAGTCCAGCTGTTGGAAACAAAGATACAACGTTCCAACCTGTCTAATTAGGATTCTCCGTTTAGATATGGTCACTTCTTTTTCAGCCGAGTCGAGTATTCTTTTATTTATCGAGTGAGTGTCCGAGTGACAGTGTGACATGTTCGGCAACAGCGCGAACCTGGGAATTTGGATGCGTAAAAGTATCGGAATGCCGGAGGAACCTCTCCTGCACTGGTCGCGTATCGCCCAGGTGAATTGGATTTGGAGGCGGCGTGGCAAGCCCTGCGATAGCACTGCAGATGCCAGTTGCATTCAAGTGGACCCGGATTCGGATTCGGATTCCTCCGATCGAGCCAACGAGCAAAGATGCTAGGTGGCGCCCGATTTGTTCCGGAAGTGTGGCACACGGTCCGGAAGCCACCACCCTCGTCCCACTTGGAAGATCGAGTGCGTGGGCACCCAATGCAAGCGGTCCAATGTTCATCGCCATGTCATCATTCGCTTAATTCGATCGGATCTGGTCCATCCATGCCACCAGACAAATATGCTCCGCCGCAGGAATTTGCCAATGGCTAGCGCTTAACACATGGGTGGATCGTGGATGAAAACGACCGTGCCCGCGCGATGGATATGTATGTAGATTTTGCCATTCCTGCCCAGCCGCCGTATCTTCCTCGCTGCTTGGAGGCTGCTCGTTACAGTTGATGGACGTGTAAAAGTGCATGCTCTATGCAATCAAAAGACCGGTCTAATGGAAAAGACTAAGTAACACATTTTATGCGTCAACAGAACGTGATAAGCGCGTCGTGCTTAATTTAATTAGTTTTTTTTGGTTACAGTGTCCCACTTTAGTTATTTCTTTAGGAGGGGGGGGGGGGAATTGCATTGGGGGCCGATGAATTTGGCATGAGGGTACAAAGTTTCAACCATTTAATAAACTTTTCCTTTTACGAATCAATAAGCTTTACTGATCAATTATCAGGATTACAACTTGCCGAAGAGTGTCAGCAAGGAATGGAGGGATGTAATTAAGTCATAGGCATCTACACCTAGACTCGCTTGCTCTTTTTACACCAAGATGAGCTGCCACATCACCATCTCTCGCGATAAAGCTCAAAATTGCTCATGTAGAATGCCTCCAACTGATTATTCAAATTTGTTGATCTCCCACTACTTGACACTATCGCGCGTCACTTTCGATTCGAACAAGTTGTAGGGCTCTCTCTAGTGTCACCCTAACCCCATCACAGATCGCCATGGCCTCCATGGTTAGTGGATTTGCCGTTCTATCATACTCAGCCTAAGCTCTCAAGAAGTTTCCATTCCTGTCCCACCACAGCAAGCCCGTAGCACCGGACCTAGTCACCTACTCCCTCTGTTTCATATTACTCGTCGCAGAAATGGATGTATCTAGAACTAAAATACATCTAGATACATCCATACCTGCGACAAGTAATTCGGAACGGAGAGAGTATATTTGATCCAAATCATACTAGTTCCCTTACATGCCTACATCCGGCACGCTAGCGAACACTAGCAGTTGACGTGGCCTCTGAAACAAATTCAAGGAGTTCTGTTTAGCAAAATCGGGTGAGCTCTTTTTGGGAAGCTCCCCTTGATCTCTATCTTTACTGGTTGTTTTGTGTCATCTTTTCTTTGTGCTGATTATTGTTTTTCTTGATGAATATCAGATATGATGCGTTTTCAAATTGCCTGCTCCAGGGTCACGAGCAGAGGAATGTCCATCGGCGTCGACCTCATGGAAGACCTAACTGTGTTGTTGTTGGATGAGGCCAGCTCTGGCCTTGTCCCCAGCTTTGCACAATGCGTTGTCAATATGCTGAGGGACTTGGCCACCGTGCACGACAAGACTGTCGTGCTCACCATCCACCAACCAGGCTTCCACATCCTCGAGCTACTCCATTCTGTTGTCATTCTCGCTAATTGTGTTATCCATGACGATGTCCAGCCCCACAACTCTTGCTCTTCCTAGAGGCCCACTTTGCCGCCTCGGGCCACTTCATTGCCACCCACTTCAACGTCCCTGTCGTCATTGCCACCATCAAACTTACCATGTCATACCAATAAGACCCTAGGCTGATGCATGTGTTTGTGCACCATAACATGTATGCAAGCTCGATGGTAGCTGAGGTACACATCCTCTGAGGGCGGTTCATGATCATTGTATTGCAGTCATCGTAGCTGTTCGCGGCGAGGCTTTGTGGACTAAATTGTATCCTTACACCAAGTTCATGGGCCTGCAGTGCATTTTCCTCATTTAGGCACTTATAGTCATGTCAAAACACGATCTTAAATCCATAAATACATATAGTGTTATTTATTTCTTGATTTTTTTGTATTATGCTTTCTTGGTAAAAAAAGCTTATGTATAGGTTATAAATTTATTTCGTTGGAAATGCAAGCTAATCATGTTAATTCTTTTTTTCTGCTTAATCCAGTTAATTCTTTGATTGGTAAAGATTCATACACTCTGTGGTGTAAGGAAAAAATGAAGGATTTCTCAGTAGGGTGTTTTGAACACTTTAATTTACCACTACTGGAATAAAAACGTGCCATTTTACAAAAGTTCCTCACCTTTGGAATTAACTTTAATACAAATCTCAAGAGGAATTCATTCGCAAAAAAAAAATCTTAAGAGGAATTCCTCATATTCCTTTCCATTTTGCCTTGTTTTTTAAGTCTATAATAAGTTAACTAGCAAGTGTTGCAAACATGTGATAGAACGTTAAATTCCTTATTTTGCGGAAAAAATATACTCGTACATAATGGAATATATGGACATTGCTCTCATCCATATTCCCTTAGTTTGCCTTATTTCGAGGAGTAACATATTTTTTCTTGCTACACGTGCATATATGCTCATGTGGAAGCATTCCCCATTACAAGAAAAGAATGTTGCACGACTATTTGAATATATGGATATTTCTATTTCTTTCATCTTAGAATCCTTTCCTGTTGGGGAACGTAGTAATTTCAAAAAAATCCTACGCACACGCAAGATTATGGTGATACATAGCAACGAGAGGGGATAGTGTGTCCACGTATCCTCGTAGACCAAAGGCGGAAGCGTTAGCACAACGCGGTTGATGTAGTCGTACGTCTTCACGATCCGACCGATCCAAGTACCGAACGCACGACACCTCCGAGTTCAGCACACATTCAGCTCGATGACGTCCCGCGAGCTTCGATCCAGCAAAGCTTCGCCGGAGAGTTTCGTCAGCACGACGGCGTGATGACGGTGATGATGATGCTACCAACGCAGGGCTTCGCCTAAGCACCGCTATGATAAGATCGAGGTGGATTATGGTGGAGGGCACCGCTGCAGTGGGAGAGATCAATAGATCAACTTGTGTGTCTAGAGGTGCCCCCTGCCCCCGTATATAAAGGAGCAAGGGGGAGGCCGGCCGGCCCCTGTAGGGCGCGCCAGGAGGAGTCCTCCTCCTAGTAGGAGTAGGACTCCCCTCTTTCCTACTCCTACTAGGAGGGGGGAAAGGAAGGAGGAGAGGGAGAAGGAAAGGGGGGCGCCCCCCCTCCCCTCTCCTAGTCCAATTCGGACCAGAGGGGGAGGGGCGCGCGGCCTGCCCTAGGCCAGCCCTCTCTCTCTCCACTAAGGCCCATAAGGCCCACTATTTCTCCCGGGGGGGGGGGGGGTTCCGGTAACCCTCCAGCACTCCGGTTTTCTCCGAAACCACCCGGAACACTTCCGGTGTCCGAATATAGTCGTACAATATATCGATCTTTACGTCTCGACCATTTCGAGACTCCTCGTCATGTCCGTGATCATATCCGGGACTCCGAACTACCTTCAGTACATCAAAACACAAAAACTCATAATACCAATCGTCACCGAACTTTAAGCGTGCGGACCCTACGGGTTCGAGAACTATGTAGACATGACCGAGACACGTCTCCGAATAACCAATAGCGGAACCTGGATGCTCATATTGGCTCCCACATATTCTACGAAGATCTTTATCGGTCAAACTGCATAACAACATACGTTGTTCCCTTTGTCATCGGTATGTTACTTGCCCGAGATTCGATCGTAGGTATCTCAATACCTATCTCAATCTCGTTACCGGCAAGACTCTTTACTCGTTACGTAATGCATCATCCCGCAACTAACTCATTAGTCACATTGCTTGCAAGGCTTATTATGATGTGCATTACCGAGAGCGCCCAGAGATACCTCTCCGACAATCGGAGTGACAAATCCTAATCTTGATCTATGCCAACTCAAAAAGTACCATCGGAGACACACAGAGAGCACCTTTATAATCACCCAGTTACTTTATGACGTTTGGTAGCACACAAAGTGTTCCTCCGGTAATCGGGAGTTGCATAATCTCATAGTCATAGGAACATGTATAAGTCATGAAGAAAACAATAGCAGTAAACTAAACGATCATGTGCTAAGCTAACAGAATGGGTCAAGTCAATCACATCATTCTCCTAATGATGTGATCCCGTTAATAAAATGACAACTCATGTCTATGGTTTAGGAAACTCAACCATCTTTGATTAACGAGCTAGTCAAGTAGAGGCATACTAGTGACACTATGTTTGTCTATGTATTCACACATGTATTATGTTCCCCGGTTAATACAATTCTAGCATGAGTAATAAACATTTATCATGATACGAGGAAATAAATAATAACTTTATTATTGGCTCTAGGGCATATTTCCTTCAGTCTCCCACTTGCACTAGAGTCAATAATCTAGATTACACAGTAATGATTCTAACACCCATGGAGTTTTGGTGCTGATCATGTTTTTCTCGTGGAAGAGGCTTAGTCAACGGGTCTGCAACATTCAGATCCGTATGTATCTTGCAAATCTCTATGTCTCCCACCTGGACTTGATCCCGGATGGAATTTAAGCGTCTTTTGATGTGCTTGATTCTCTTGTGAAATCTGGATTCCTTTGCCAAGGCAATTGCACCAGTATTGTCACAAAAAAATTCATTGGTCCCGATGCACTAGGTATGACACCTAGATCGGATATGAACTCCTTTTTGCTGCTTCCGAGGCAGCTATGTACTCCGCTTCACACGTAGATCCCGCCACGACGCTTTGTTTAGAACTGCACCAACTGACAGCTCCACCGTTCAATGTAAACACGTATCCGGTTTGCGATTTAGAATCATCCAGATCAGTGTCAAAGCTTGCATCGATGTAACCATTTACGACTAGCTCTTTGTCACCTTCATAAACGAGAAACATATCATTAGTCCTTTTCAGGTATTTCAGGATGTTCTTGATCGCTGTCCAGTGATCCACTCCTGGATTACTTTGGTACCTCCCTGCTAAGCTAATAGCAAGGCACACATCTGGTCTGGTACACAACATTGCATACATGATAGAGCCTATGGTTGAAGCATAGGGAACATCTTCCATTTTCTCTCTATCTTCTGCAGTGGTCAGGCATTGAGTCTGACTCAATTTCACACCTTGTAACACGGGCAAGAACCCTTTCTTTGCTTGATCCATTTTGAACTTTTTCAAAACTTTGTCAAGGTATGTGCTTTGTGAAAGTCCTATCAAGCGTCTTGATCTATCTCTATAGATCTTGATGCCCAATATGTAAGCAGCTTCACCGAGGTTTTCATTGAAAAACTCGTATTCAATTATCCTTTTATGCTATCCAAAAATTCTATATCATTTCCAATTAGCAATATGTCATCCACATATAATATCAGAAATGCTACAGAGCTCCCACTCACTTTCTTGTAAATACAGGCTTCTCCAAAAGTCTGTATAAATCCATATGCTTTGATCACACTATCAAAATATTTATTCCAACTCCGAGAGGCTTGCACCAGTCCATAAATGGATCGCTGGAGCTTGCACACTTTGTTAGTTCCCATTGGATCTACAAAATCTTCCGGTGTCATCATATACAACTCTTCTTCTAGAAATCCATTCAGGAATGCAGTTTTGACATACATTTGCCAAATTTCATAATAATAAAATGCGGCAATTGCTAACATGATTCGGACAGACTTAAGCATCGCTACGGGTGAGAAAGTCTCATCGTAGTCAACCCTTTGAACTTGTCGAAAACCTTTCGCAACAAGTCGAGCTTTATAGACAGTAACATTACCGTCAGTGTCAGTCTTCTTCTTGAAGATCCATTAATTCTCAATGGCTTGCCGATCATCGGGAAAGTCAACCAAAGTCCACACTTTGTTCTCATACATGGATCCCATCTCAGATTTCATGGCCTCAAGCCATTTTGCGGAATCTGGGCTCACCATCGCTTCTTCATACTCCCTCCGTTCCTAAATATTTGTCTTTCTAGCCATCTCAAATGCACTATAACATACAGATGTATGTAGACATGTTTTAAAGTGTAGATTCACTCATTTTGCTCCGTATGTAGTCACTTGTTGAAATCTCTAGAAAGACAATTATTTAGGAACGGAGGGAGTAGTTCGTAGGTTCGTCATGGTCTAGTAACATAACCTCCAGAACAGGATTACCGTACCACTCTGGTGCGGATCTTACTCTGGTTGACCTACGAGGTTCAGTAACAACTTGATCTGAAGTTTCATGATCATCATCATTAACTTCCTCACTAATTGGTGTAGACATCACAGGAACCGGTTTCTGTGATGAACTACTTTCCAATAAGGGAGCAGGTACTATTACCTCATCAAGTTCTACTTTCCTCCCACTTACTTCTTTCGAGAGAAACTCCTTCTCTAGAAAGGACCCAAATTTAGCAACAAAAGTCTTGCCTTCAGATCTATGATAGAAGGTGTACCCAACAGTTTCCTTTGGGTATCCTATGAAGGCACATTTCTCCGATTTGGGTTCGAGCTTATCAGGTTGAAGCTTTTTCATATAAGCATCGCAGACCCAAACTTTAAGAAACGACAACTTTGGTTTCTTGCCAAACCACAGTTCATAAGGCGTCATCTCAATGGATTTCGATGGTGCCCTATTTAACGCGAATGCGTCCGTCTCTAAAGCATAACCCCAAAATGATAGCGTTAAATCGGTAAGAGACATCATAGATCGCACCATATCTAGTAAAGTACGATTACGACGTTCGGACACACCATTACACTATAGTGTTCCGGGTGGCGTGAGTTGCGAAACTATTTCGCATTGTTTCAAATGAAGACCAAATTCGTAACTCAAATATTCTCCTCCACGATCAGATCGTAGAAACTTTATTTTCTTGTTACGATGATTTTCAACTTCACTCTGAAATTCTTTGAACTTTTCAAATGTTTCAGACTTATGTTTCATTAAGTAGATATGCCCATATCTGCTCAAGTCATCTGTGAAGGTGAGAAAATAATGATACCCGCCGCGAGCCTCAACATTCATCGGACCACATACATGTGTATGTATGATTTCCAACAAATCTGTTGCTCGCTCCATTGTTCCGGAGAACGGCGTTTTAGTCATCTTGCCCATGAGGCATGGTTACTTAAGTACCAAGTGATTCATAATCAAGTGATTCCAAAAGTCCATCGGTATGGAGTTTCTTCATGCGCTTTACACCAATATGACCCAAACGGCAATGCCACAAATAAGTTGCACTATCATTATCAACTATGCATCTTTTGGCTTCAACATTATGAATATGTGTATCAGTACTATCGAGATTCATCACAAATAGACCACTCTTCAAGGGTGCATGACCATAAAAGATATTACTCATATAAGTAGAACAACCATTATTCTCAGATTTAAATAAATAACTGTCTCGCATCAAACAAGATCCAGATATAATGTTCATGCTTAACGCTGGCACCAAATAACAATTATTTAGGTCTAAAACTAATCCCGAAGGTAGATGTAGAGGTAGCGTGCCGACGGCGATCATATCGACTTTGGAACCATTTCCCACGCGCATCGTCACCTCGTCCTTAGCCAGTCTTCGCTTAATCCGTAGTCCCTGTTTCGAGTTGCAAATATTAGCAACAGAACCAGTATCAAATATCCAGGTGCTACTGCGAGCTCTAGTAAGGTACACATCAATAACATGTATATCACATATACCTTTGTTCACCTTGCCATCCTTCTTATCCGTCAAATACTTGGGGTAGTTCCGCTTCCAGTGACCAGTCTGTTTGCAGTAGAAGCACTCAATCTCAGGCTTAGGTCCAAACTTGGGTTTCTTCTCTTGAGAAGTGATATGTCTCCAACGCATCTATAATTTATGAAGTATTCATTCTATTATATTATCCATCTTGGATGTTTAATGGGCTTTACTATGCATTTTTATATTATTTTTGGGGCTAACCTATTAACCCAGAGCCCAGTGCCAGTTTCTTTTTTCCCCTTGTTTCAGTGTTTCGAAGAAAAGGAATATCAAACGGAGGCCAAACGGAATGAAACCTTCGGGAAAGTTATTTTTGGAAAGGAAGCAATCCGGGAGACTTGGAGTGCACATCAGGGGATCAAGGAGGAAGGCACGAGGCAGGGGGCGCGCCCACCCCCCTGGGCGCGCCCTCCACCCTCGTGGGCCCCTCGTGGCTCCCCTGACGTATTTCTTCCTCCTATATATACCAATATACCCAAAAACCTTCGGGGAACAGAATAGATCGGGAGATCCGCCGCCGCAAGCCTCTGTAGCCACCAAAAACAATCGGGACCCTGTTCCGGCACCCTGCCGGAGGGGGAATCCCCCATCGGTGGCCATCTTCATCATCTCGGCGCTCTCCATGACGAGGAGGGAGTAGTTCACCCTCGGGGCTGAGGGTATGTACCAGTAGTTATGTGTTTGATCTCTCTCTCTCTCTCTCTCTCTCTCTCTCTCTCTCTCGTGTTCTTGATTTGGCACGATCTTGATGTATCGCGAGCTTTGCTATTATAGTTGGACCTTATGATGTTTCTCCCCCTCTACTCTCTTGTAATGGGTTGAGTTTTCCCTTTGAGGTTATCTTATCGGATTGAGTCTTTAAGGATTTGAGAACACTTGATGTATGTCTTGCCGTGCGTATCTGTGGTGACAATGGGATATCACGTGATTCACTTGATGTATGTTTTGGTGATCAACTTGCGGGTTCCGCCCATGAACCTATGCATAGGGGTTGGCACACATTTTCGTCTTGACTCTCGTAGAAACTTTGGGGCACTCTTTGAGTACTTTGTGTTGGTTTGAATAGATGAATCTGAGATTGTGTGATGCATATCGTATAATCATACCCACGGATACTTGAAGTGACATTGGAGTATCTAGGTGACATTAGGGTTTTGGTTGATTTGTGTCTTAAGGTGTTATTCTAGTGCGAACTCTATGATAGATTGAACGGAAAGAATATCTTCGTGTTATTTTACTACAGACTCTTGAATAGATCGATCAGAAAGGATAACTTTGAGGTGGTTTCGTACCCTACCATAATCTCTTCGTTTGTTCTCTGCTATTAGTGACTTTGGAGTGACTCTTTGTTGCATGACGAGGGATATTTATATGATCCAATTATGTTATTATTGTTGAGAGAACTTGCACTAGTGAAAGTATGAACCCTAGGCCTTGTTTCCTATCATTGCAATACCGCTTGTGCTCACTTTTATCATTAGTTACCTTGCTGTTTTTATATTTTCAGATTACAAAAACCTATATCTACCATCCATATTGCACTTGTATCACCATCTCTTCGCTGAACTAGTGCACCTATACAATTTACCATTGTATTGGGTGTGTTGGGGACACAAGAGACTCTTTGTTATTTGGTTGCAGGATTGTTTGAGAGAGACCATCTTCATCCTACGCCTCCCACGGATTGATAAACCTTAGGTCATCCACTTGAGGGAAATTTGCTACTGCCCTACAAACCACTGCACTTGGAGGCCCAACAACGTCTACAAGAAGAAGGTTGTGTAGTAGACATCAAGCAGCAACTTGCTTGCTGTTCTTCTTGAAGCTCCCCTTCTTCTTCCCTTTACCCTTTTTCTTGAAACTGGTGGTCTTGTTGACCATCAACACTTGATGCTCCTTCTTGATTTCTACCTCCGCAGCTTTTAGCATTGCGAAGTGCTCGGGAATTTTCTTACCCATCCCTTGCATATTATAGTTCATCACGAAGCTCTTGTAGCTTGGTGGCAGTGGTTGAAGAATTCTGTCAATGACACTATCATCCGGAAGATTAACTCCCAGTTGAATCAAGTGATTGTTATACCCAGACATTTTGAATATATGTTGACTGACAAAACTATTCTCCTCCATTTTGCAGCTGTAGAACTTATTGGAGACTTCATATCTCTCAATCCGGGCATTTGCTTGAAATATTAGCTTCAACTCCTGGAACATCTCATATGCTCCATGACGTTCAAAACGTCGTTGAAGCCCCGGTTCTAAGCCGTAAGCATGGCACACTGAACTATCGAGTAGTCATCAGCTTTGCTCTGCCAGGCGTTCTTAACATCGTCAGTTGAATCTGCAGCAGGCCTCGTGTTGGGAAATGTAGTAATTTCAAAAAATTCCCTACGCGCACGCAAGATCATGCTGATGCATAGCAACAAGAGGGGAGAGTGTTGTCCACGTACCCTCGTAGACCGAAAGCGGAAGCGTTAGCACAACGCGGTTGATGTAGTCGTACGTCTTCACGATCCGACCAATCCAAGTACCGAACGCACGGCACCTCCGAGTTCAGCACACGTTCAGCTCGATGACGTCCGAACTCCGATCCAGCAGAGCTTTGTGGGAGAGTTCTGTCAGCACGACGTCGCGATGACGATGTTGATGATGCTACCGACGCAGGGCATCGCCTAAGCACCACTATGATATGACCGAGGTGGATTATGGTGGAGATCAATTGTTGTGTCTCCAAGGGGTGCCCCCTCCCTGTATATAAAGGAGTGGAGGAGGGGGAGGTTCGGCCCTCTCTATGGCACGCCCTAGGGGAGTCCTACTCCCACCGGGAGTATGATTCCCCTTTTCCTAGTAGAACTAGGAGCCCTTCCAAGTAGTAGGAGTAGGAGAGAAGGAAAGGGAAAAGAGACGAGAAGGAAGGAGGGGGCGCCGCCCTCCCCCTAGTCCAATTCGGACTAAGCCTTGGGGGGGCAGCCTCCCCTCTCTCTTTCCCCTAAAGCCCAATAAGGCCCATATACTCCCCGGCGAATTCCTGTAACTCTCTGGTACTCCGAAAAATACCTGAATCACTCGGAAACTTTTGGAAGTCCGAATATAGTCGTCCAATATATCGATCTTTACGTCTCGACCGTTTCGAGACTCCTCATCATGTCCCCGATCTCATCCGGGACAAAGAACTACCTTCGGTACATCAAAACACATAAACTCATATTACCGATCGTCACAGAACTTTAAGCGTGCGGACCCTACGGGTTCGAGAACTATGTAGACATGACCGAGACACGTCTCCGGTCAATAACCAATAGCGGAACACGGATGCTCATATTGGCTCCCACATATTCTACGAATATCTTTATCGATCAAACCGCATAACAACATACGTTGTTCCCTTTGTCATCGGTATGTTACTTGCAGAGATTCGATCGTCGGTATCTCAATACCTAGTTCAATCTCGTTACCGGCAAGTCTCTTTACTCGTTATGTAATGCATCATCCTGCAACTAACTCATTAGTCACATTGCTTGCAAGGCTTATTGTGATGTGCATTACCGAGAGGGCCTAGAGATACCTCTCCGACAATCGGAGTGACAAATCCTAATATCGAAATACGCCAACTCAACAAGTACCTTCGGAGACACCTGTAGAGCACCTTTATAATCACCTAGTTACGTTGTGACGGTTGGTAGCACACAAAGTGTTCCTCCCAGAACGGGAGTTGCATAATCTCATAGTCATAGGAACATGTATAAGTCATGAAGAAAGCAATAGCAACATACTAAACGATCAAGTGCTAAGCTAACGGAATGGGTCTTGTCCATCACATCATTCTCTAATGATATGATCTCGTTCATCAAATGACAACACATGTCTATGGCTAGGAAACTTAACCATCTTTGATTAACGAGCTAGTCTAGTAGAGGCATACTAGGGACACTCTGTTTGTCTATGTATTCACACATGTACTAAGTTTCCGGTTAATACAATTATAGCATGAATAATAAACATTTATCATGAAATTAGGAAATAAATAATTACTTTATTATTGCCTCTAGGGCATATTTCCTTCAGTATCCCACTTGCACTAGATTCAATAATCTAGTTCACATCTCCATGTGATTTAACATCAATAGTTCACATCTTTATGTGGTTAACACCCACAGTTCACATCGTTGTGTGACCAACACCCAAAGGGTTTACTAGAGTCAGTAATCTAGTTCACATCGCTATGTGATTAACACCCAAAGAGTACTAAGGTGTGATCATGTTTTGCTTGTGAGATAATTTTAGTCAATGGGTCTGTCACATTCAGATCCGTAAGTATTTTGCAAATTTATATGTCTACAATGCTCTGCACGGAGCTACTCTAGCTAATAGCTCTCACTTTCAATATGTATCTAGATCGAGACTTAGAGTCATCCAGATTGGTGTCAAATCTTGTATCGACGTAACTCTTTACGACGAACTCTTTATCACCTCCATAACCGAGAAATATTTCCTTATTCCACTAAGGATAATTTTGACCGTTGTCCAGTGATCTACTCCTAGATCACTATTGCACCCTCTTGCCAAACTCTTGGTGAGGTACACAATAGGTTTGGTACACAGAATAGCATACTTTATAAAACCTATGACTGAGGCACAAGGAATGACTTTTTATTCTCTTTCTATTTTCTGTTGTGGTCGGGTTTTGAGTCTTTACTCAACTTCACACCTTTGCAACACAGGCAAGAACTCCTTCTTTGACTGTTCCATCTTGAACTAATTCAAAATCTTGTCAAGGTACATACTCATTGAAAATCTTATCAAGCATATTGATCTATCTCTATAGATCTTGATGCTCAATATGTAAGCAGCTTCACCGAGGTCTTTCTTTGAAGAACTCCTTTCAAATACTCCTTTATGCTTTCCAGAAAATTCTACATCATTTCTGATCAACAATATGTCATTTACATATACTTATCAGAAATGTTGTAGTGCTCCCACTCACTTTCTTGTAAATACAGGCTTCACCGCAAGTCTGTATAAAACTATATGCTTTGATCAACTCATCAAAGTGTATATTCCAACTCTGAGATGCTTGCACCAGTCCATAGATGGATCGCTGGAGCTTGCACATTTTGTTAGCACCTTTAGGATCAACAAAACCTTCTGGTTGTATCATATACAACTCTACTTTAATAAATCCATTAAGGAATGCAGTTTTGACATCCATTTGCCAGATTTCATAAAATGTGGCAATTTGCTAACATGATTCGGACAGACTTAAGCATCACTACAAGTGAGAAAATCTCATCATAGTCAACACCTTGAACTTTGTCAAAAAACCTTTTTCGACAAGTCTAGCTTTGTAGATAGTAACACTACTATCAGCGTTCATCTTCCTCTTGAAGATCCATTTATTTTCTATGGCTTGCCGATCATCGGGAAAGTCAACCAAAGTCCACACTTTGTTCTCATACATGGATCCCATCTCAGATTTCATGGCCTCAAGCCATTTCGTGGAATCTGGGCTCATCATCGCTTCCTCATAGTTCGTAGGTTCGTCATGGTCAAGTAACATGACCTCCAAAACAGGATTACCGTACCACTCTGGTGCGGATCTCACTCTGGTTGACCTACGAAGTTTGGTAGTAACTTGATCTGAAGTTTCATGATCATCATCATTAGCTTCCTCACTAATTGGTGTAGGAGTCACAGGAACAGATTTCTGTGATGATCTACTTTCCAATAAGGGAGCAGGTACAGTTACCTCATCAAGTTCTACTTTCCTCCCACTCACTTCTTTCGAGAGAAACTCCTTCTCTAGAAAGGATCCATTTTTAGCAATGAATGTCTTGCCTTCGGATCTGTGATAGAAGGTGTACCCAACATTTTCTTTTGGGTATCCTATGAAGTCGCACTTCTCCGATTTGGATTCGAGCTTATCAGGTTGGAACTTTTTCACATAAGCATCGTATCCCCAAACTTTAAGAAATGACAGCTTAGGTTTCTTGCTAAACCATAGCTCATACGGTGTCGTCTCAACGGATTAGATGGTGCCCTATTTAATGTGAATGCAGTTGTCTCTAATGCATAACCCTAGAACGATAGTGGTAAATCGGTAAGAGACATCATAGATCGCACCATATCTAGTAAAGTACGATTACGATGTTCGGACACACCATTATGTTGTGGTGTTCCAGGTGGCGTGGGTTGCGAAACTATTCCGCATTGTTTCAAATGAAGACCAAACTCGTAACTCAAATATTCTCCTCCACGATCAGATCGTAGAAACTTTATTTTCTTGTTACGATGATTTTCAACTTCACTCTGAAATTCTTTGAACTTTTCAAATGTTTAGGACTTATGTTTCATTAAGTAGATATACCCATATCTGCTCAAATCATCTGTGAAGGTCGAAAAATAACGATACCGCTTGAGCCTTCAACACTCATCGGATCGCATACATTAGTATGTATTATTTCCAATAAGTCAGTTGCTCGCTCCATTGTTCCGGAGAACGGAGTCTTAGTCATCTTGCCCATAAGGCATGGTTCGCAAGCATTAAGTGATTCATAATCAAGTGATTCCGAAATCCCATCAGCATGGAGTTTCTTCATGCGCTTTACACCAATATGACCTAAACGGCAGTGCCACAAATAAGTTGCACTATCATTATTAACTTTGCATCTTTTGGCTACAATATTATGAATATGTGTATCACTACGATCGAGATCCAACAAACTATTTTCATTGGGTGTATGACCATTGAAGGTTTTATTCATGTAAACAGAACAACAATTATTCTCTAACTTAAATGAATAACCGTATTGCAATAAACATGATCAAATCATATTCATGCTCAATGCAAACACCAAATAACACTTATTTAGGTTCAACACTAATCCCGAAAGTATAGGGAGTGTGCGATGATGATCATATCAATCTTGGAACCACTTCCAACACACATCGTCACTTCACCCTTAACTAATCTCTGTTCATTACGCAACTCCGTTTCGAGTTACTAATCTTAGCAACCGAACTAGTATCAAATCTTGAGGGGTTGCTATAAACACTAGTAAAGTACACATCAATAACATGTATATCAAATATACCTTTGTTCACCTTGCCATCCTTCTTATCCGCCAAATACTTGGGGTAGTTCTGCTTCCAGTGACCAGTCCCTTTGCAGTAGAAGCACTTAGTCTCGGGCTTAGGTCCAGACTTGGGCTTCTTCACTTGAGCAGCAACTTGCTTGCCGTTCTTCTTGAAGTTCCCCTTCTTCCCTTTGCTCTTTTCTTGAAACTAGTGGTTTTGTCAACCATCAACACTTGATGATTTTCTTGATTTCTACCTTCGTCGATTTCAGCATCACGAAGAGCTTGGGAATCATTTCCGTTATCCCTTGCATATTATAGTTCATCACGAAGTTCTAGTAACTTGGTGATGGTGACTAGAGAACTCTGTCAATCACTATCTTATCTGGAAGATTTACTCCCACTTGATTCAAGCAATTGTAGTACCCAAACAATCTGAGCACGTGCTCACTTGTTGAGCTATTCTCCTCCATCTTGTAGGCAAAGTACTGCCAGAGGTCTCATACCTCTCAACACGGGCATGAGTATGAAATACCAATTTCAACTCTTAGAACATCTTATATGCTCTGTGGCGTTCAAAACATTTTTTAAGTCCCGGTTCTAAGCCGTAAAGCATGGTGCACTAAACTATCAAGTAGTCATCATACCGAGCTTTGCCAAATGTTCATAACATCTGCATCTACTCCGGCAATAGGTCTGTCACCTAGCGGTGCATCAAGGACATAATTCTTCTGTGCAGCAATGAGGATAATCCTCAGATCATGGATCCAATCTGCATCATTGCTACTAACATATTTCAACTTAGTTTTCTCTGGGAACATATCAAAAATAAAACAGGGGAGCTAAACGCGAGCTATTTATCTACAACATAGATGTGCTAATACTACGAGGACTAAGTTCATGATAAATTCAGGTTCAATTAATCAAATTACTTAAGAACTCCCACTTAGATAGACATCCCTCTAATCATCTAAGTGATCACGTGATCCAAATCAACTAAACCATGTCCGATCATCACGTGAGATGGAGTAGTTTTCAATGGTGAACATCACTATGTTGATCATATCTACTATATGATTCACGCTCGACCTTTCGGTCTCAGTGTTCCGAGGCCATATCTGCATATGCTAGGCTCGTCAAGTTTAACTCGAGTATTCTGCGTGTGCAAAACTGGCTTGCACCCGTTGTAGATGAACATAGAGCTTATCACACCCTATCATCACGTGGTGTCTTGGCAAGACGAACTTTGGCAATGGCGCATACTCAGGGAGAACACTTTTATCTTGAAATTTAGTGAGAGATCATCTTATAATGCTACCGTCAATCAAAGCAAAATAAGATGCATAAAGGATAAACATCACATGCAATCAATATAAGTGATATGATATGGCCGTCATCATCTTGTGCTTGTGATCTCCATCTCCGAAGCACCGTCATGATCACCATCGTCACCGGCGCGACACCTTGATCTCCATTGTAGCATCGTTGTCGTCTCGCCAACTATTGCTTCTACGACTATCGCTACCACTTAGTGATAAAGTAGAGCAATTATAGGGCGATTGCATTGCATACAATAAAGCGATAACCATATGGCTCCTGCCAGTTGCCGATAACTCGGTTACAAAACATGATCATCTCATACAATAAAATATAGCATCATGCCTTGACCATATCACATCACAACATACCCTGCAAAAACAAGTTAGACGTCATGTACTTTGTTGTTGCAAGTTTTACGTGGCTGCTACGGGCTGAGCAAGAACCGTTCTTACCTACGCATCAAAACCACAACGATAGTTCGTCAAGTTAGTGTTGTTTTAACCTTCTCAAGGATCGGGCGTAGTCACACTCGGTTCAACTAAAGTTGGAGAAACTGACACCCGCCAGCCACCTGTGTGCAAAGCACGTCGGTAGAACCAGTCTCGCGTAAGCGTACACGTAATGTCGGTCCGGGCCGCTTCATCCAACAATACCGCCGAACCAAAGTATGACATGCTGGTAAGCAGTATGACTTGTATCGCCCACAACTCACTTGTGTTCTACTCGTGCATATAACATCTACACATAAACCTGGCTCGGATGCCACTGTTTGGAAACGTAGTAATTTCAAAAAAAATCCCTACACACATGCAAGATCATGGTGATGCATAGCAACGAGAGGGAGAGTGTTGTCCACGTACCCTCGTAGACCGAAAGCGGAAGCGTTAGCACAACACGGTTGATGTAGTCGTACGTCTTCACGATCCCACCGATCCAAGTACCGAACGCACGGCACCTCCGAGTTCAGCACACGTTCAGCTCGATGACGTCCCACGAACTCTGATCCAGCAGAGCTTTGCGGGAGAGTTTCGTCAGCACGACGACGTGATGATGGTATTGATGATGCTACCAACGCAGGGCTTCGCCTAAGCACCACTACGATATGACCGAGGTGGATTCTGGTGGACGGGGGCACCGCACATGGCTAAAAGATCAATGATCAATGTTGGGGAACGTAGTAATTTCAAAAAAAATCCTACGTACACGCAAGATCATGGTGATGCATAGCAACGAGAGGGGAGAGTGTGTCCACGTACCCTCGTAGACCGAAAGCGGAATCGTTAGCACAACGCGCTTGATGTAGTCGTACGTCTTCACGATCCGACCGATCAAGTACCGAACGCACGACACCTCTGAGTTCTGCACACGTTCAACTCGATGACGTCCCTCGAACTCCTATCCAGCCGAGTGTTGAGGGAGAGTTTCGTCAGCACGACGACGTGGTGACGATGATGATGTTGTACCGACACAGGGCTTCGCCTAAGCACCGCTATGATATTATCGAGGTGGATTATGGTGGAGGGGGGCACCGCACACGGCTAAGAGATCAAGAGATCAATTGTTGTGTCTATGGGGTGCCCCCCTCCTCCGTATATAAAGGGGGGAGGAGGAGAGGGCCGACCAAGGGGATGACGCGCCCTAGGAGGGGGAAACCTACTCCAAGTAGGTTTGCCCCTCCCTTTCCTAGTCCAAGAAGGAGGAGGAAGGAAGGAGTGGGAGAGGGGAAAGGCAAGGGGGCGCCGCCTGATGAAGTCATATACCTAGGGTAGGGTCATGGACCTGTCCAAGACACCCTCCCCAAGGACATCCCTAGAAGAAACTACCTTTCAGTTGACCTGGAAGAGTTCCACTCGACCAACTGGAAGACACTCGACCATGAAGCCAACCACTCGACCACCAGGAGATCCAAAGCCAGTCTGCACATAAAAGGTCGGTCATTAAGTAGCTTTTATGGTCATCATATCACTTTATGTGGGCGTTAACAGTAACCCCCTATCTTAATGTACCTTTAACCCTGCATAACTGAGGGCCGGAGGGGTCTGGCGAACTCTATATAAGCCACCCCCCTCCTCAGTGTCAGGGGTTCGGACCTCTATAACACATACGCACATAATACAGTCGACCGCCTCCGGGTTCCGGGACGTAGGGCTGTTACTTCCTCCGAGAAGGGCCTGAACTCGTGAACATCTTGCGTATACAACTACTCCATAGCTAGGATCTTGCCTCTCCATACCTACCCCCATTCTCTTGTCGGGGCTTAGAACCACGACAGTTGGCGCCCACCGTGGGGCAGGTGTCTGAGCGACTTGTTGGAGAAGTTGCATTTTTTCCGATCCCATTCATCATGGTTCCAGGCGGAGTTTTGGTTGAGGGCCGCGAGATCCGTCTCGGCGTGCTCACGTTCATCGCCGACGACTCCGCTTGGTTGCAGGTGGCTCCACTCGACGTTGACGCACTCCCTGTCATGGGCGACGACTTTCAGCGTCGTCCGCTGGCGTCCTTTTGCGGCAGCCGTCGACCCAGTATCGGTCGGCTCTTGTGCCGTCCTCCCTCCCGGTATCGCGCCGGCGCAAACGCTCCGGTCGATCGAGGCTTCAGCGGTGGGTGAGGCACGCGGTGGCCTGCCAGTCGGCCACTCCCCAAGTCGTGGCAATCGAGCCCGACGAATCTCTCTACAGCCTGTTCGATCTGTCGACTGGCTCCGCAGAGACTGCACTCAAGTGCGACAGCAGCGATCCAGCGGCGGAGGTTCTGATGGTCGACGAACAACGCAGTCCTCCTGGTTTCCCCCGCACCGACGGAGGCGTTGGTGGAGGCGAGCCGGCGCAGGCTCACGAAGAGTACCAACCCGAGCCCCTCACTTCGCTACAGAGGGAGGAGCTCCGCCGCCGGAACATGGATGCGCTTCACACTCCTATCGTTGGAGAAACCCCCGAGGCCCGCGCCTTAGAAGATGCGCGTTTGGCCAACTAGCGGAGCGCACTCATTGGAAAATCTCCGGTAGTGCTTTCGACGAACAAGCGCAACAACGGTCCCGTCGTCAAGTCGACGTCAACTCTTTCCACAACCGACTCAGGTATACCGAACTCCCATTCGTAATCTAGCGATTGCAGCCCGTATAGCAGAGTCCATTCAGCCTTCCCGATCGGAGGCTCGCGAGGCTTACTCCAGATCGTAGATTTGCTCCGGGCAGCGGAGATCAAAATTCAGGCGTATCGCGATCACGGAACATGATTCACGAGAGATCCGTCGCTCTGAATACGATCCGATCGGCACATAGCCCAAGATCGCCCCGAGGCGTGAGGGACATGGAGGCCGGCGTGATCGATATGAGGACCGATTCGATCATGATGATCGACGCCGAGTGCCCACTCCTCCCCAAGGGTGGGTCATATCGCCTCGGCAAGACGATGATGACGCCTTGACCGCAGTGTTGGGCCAAGAATTCCAGTCGACCCCAGGGAACCAGGCTTTGATGCGAGATCCGTCATCGTTCAAGGTCTGGTCGACAGGAACAGAGCTAAGTGTGAAGGTCATGATAGAAATGCACCCATCAGCGGCAGAGTACACGTCTCGGGACGAGAGTGTTTTAGCAAAGCCATCAGAGCCGCGGTGATTCCTCCCAACTTCAGGTTGGCGATCGAGTCGATAAGTTCCTTTGGTGAGTCCAAGCCGGATACCTGGCTTGAGGACTACCGAGTGGCTGTCCAGATTGGCGGCGGTAATGATGAAGTGGCCATAAAACACCTGCCCCTTATGTTAGAGGGATCGGCCAGAGCATGGCTGAATCAGTTAGCACCCAACAGCATTTACACTTGGGAAGATCTTGCCCGAGTGTTTGTCAGGACATTTGAAGGAACTTGCAAGCGACCAGCAGGGTTGATAGAGTTGCAGTCGTGTGTGCAGAAGTCAAACGAAACTCTGAGGGATTACATCCAGAGATGGATCACTTTGCACCACACAGTAGAGAATGTATCTGATCATCAAGCAGTATGTGCCTTCAAGGAAGGAGTTAAGAACAGAGAGTTGAGTCTGAAATTCGGTCGGACAGGAGACATGACCCTGAGTCGAATGATGGAGATTGCCACCAAGTACGCCAATGGTGAAGAAGAGGATCGGCTCCGGAGTGGCAAGTACAAGTCAGCCGCTAATGAAACCGGTGGAGGAACTCGATCGGAAGCTTGAAGCGGAAGTCGAGCAGTTGCTCTGGAGAAGCCTTGGCGTGACTCGGGGAAAGTTCAAGGGAAACCCAAGGGACCTTGGAACCCCAAGAAAGTGAAAGACCAAGATGGAAATGATGTGTTGGACTTGCCTTGTCACATTCACACGAAGAAAGATGAAGAGGGTAAACTCATTTACCCAAAGCATACCACTCGGCGATTGTCGGCTCTTGATTCAAGCCTGTGGTAAGCATCTCAAGGACAAGGAGAAGGAGTCGGACAAATTTGAGGACAAGGAAGATAGTGACGGTGGATACCCCCAGGTCAATTCCACTCTGATGATTTTTGCTGACGTTGAAAGCAAAAGTCGATTGAAATTTATCAACCGAGAAGTGAATATGGTCGCTCGGCGACACCCGATTACGAAATGGTCGCAGACCGCCATCACGTTCGACCGGTCGATCACCGACACACATAGCCACCTGGGAGGCAAGCGTTGGTGGTCGACCCGATCGTTGAAGGCACTCGACTAACTAAGGTTTTGATGGATGGTGGCGATGGCACGAACATTTTGTATGCAAGAGGCGTTGAAAGGGATGGGCATTCCGATGTCCAAACTCAAAGACCAAAGAACATGAGCTTCCATGGAGTCATTCACGGAAAGAAGGTTGAGTCACTCGGCCAAATTGCTCTCGATGTGGTTTTTGGTGACTACAAGAATTTTTGTAAGGAAAAGTTGACCTTTGAGGTCGTGGATTTCCAGGCGCTTATCATGCTATCACGGGGAGGCGGCATATGCGCGTTTCATGGCTCGACCATGTTATGTGTACCTCAAACCGAAGATGCCAGTCCCAAGATGTGATCACCGCATCGCGGCAATCGGAAAAAAGTAGAAGAGTGTTTCCAGAAAGGCTCTAAGATCGCTGATGCTCAGATGGCAGTGGTCGAGCTGCAAGAGTACCAGAAAACTGCAGACCCGATTGATTTGTTGTGAGCCAAGAATCCCGCCACGGAGTCAGCATTTCAGTCGTCCGGGGAGACGAAACCGATTCATATTCATCCGACTGATCCCAATGCTGCTCCGACTCACATCTCAACAACACTCGGCTCCAAATAGGAAGAAGCGCTCATCCAGTTCCTCCATGAGAATCGGGACATCTTTGCATGGAAGCCTGGCGACATGCCGGTGTTCAGGGGGCTGGTGAGCATCGACTACGAGTCGACTCAAAAGTTAAACCTGTCAAAGAACATCTTCGACAGTCCGCCGTCCAAAAGAGAAAGGCCATTGGCGAGGAGGTGGCTCGGCTCTTAGCAGCAGAGTTTATCCGATGTTGTCATGGTCCCTAAGAAGGACAATTCACTGCGCATGTGCATCGACTTCAAACATATCAATCGGGCCTGCCCGAAAGATCATTTTCCTCTCCCCCGCATCGACCAAATAGTCGACTCGACTACGAGATGTGAGCGGTTGTATTTCTTAGACGCATATTCCGGGTACCATCAGATCCGTCTGTATGGATCCGACAAGATCAAAACAACTTTCATCACTCCATTCGGATGCTTCTGTTATGTCACCATGCCATTCGGCCTCAAGAATGCCGGAACCACGTTCATGAGGATGATTTAGAAGTGTTTACTCACTCAAATCAGTCGGAATGTGGAAGCATACATGGATGACATTGTGGTCAAGTCACGGAAAGGTTCCGACCTGTTGACCTTGCTGAAATATTTGCCAATCTCAGGAGGTATGATATCAAGCTTAATCCATCAAAGTGCACATTCGGAGTTCTGGCGGAAAGTTACCGGTTTTCGTTTACGAGCGAGGAATCGACGCTAACCCGAAAAAAGTTGGCACTATACTCCGAATGAAACGCATACTGCGTGTGCACGATGTCGAAGCTTCTTGGATGCTTGGCCACTTTAAGTCGATTCATCTCTCGCCTCGGTGAAAAGGCATTGCCTATTTACCGATCGATGAAGAAGTCGGACAAGTTCGAGTGGACTCCTGAAGTCGATGCAGCTTTGCGAGCTCAAAGCTCTGCTCTCCACTCCACCGGTGCTTGCTGCCCCAATCAAGAAGGAGCCGTTGTCGCTTTACATTGCAGCCACAGGACAAGTCGTCGATGACAGTACTTACAATCGGCGGGAAGAGGAAGGAAAGGCCTTCAAAGTTCAAAGGCCCAAAGATATTATCTTTATGAAGTATTAACCCGTCAAAGCAAAGATACCCTCATTATCGGAAGCTTGTGTATGGGATTTATATGACCGCGAAGAAGGTTGCTCATTACTTCTACGATCATTCCATTACGATCGTCGTGACGCCCCATTATCAGAGATTTTGCACAACAGAGGCGCAACTGGCCGAGTGGCGAAATGGGCGATTGAACTTCTTCCCCTTGATATCAAGTTTGAGGCAAAGAAAGCCATCAAGTCCCAAGCAATAGCAGATTTCATCACCGAGTGGATTGAACAACGATTACCGACTCAAGTTCACTCGAACCTTTGGACTATGTTCTTTGATGGTTCCAAGATGCTTTGAATGGTTTCGGTCTTTGGGGTAGTATTGGTTTCCCCGAGGAGATAAGCTCAGATATGTGCTCCAGATTCACTTTGATTCTTCCAACAATGAAGCGAATCTGAAACCTTTGTTATATGGGTTACGTATGGCCATTTCACTCGGCGTCCGTCGCCTCATGGTTTATGGCGACTCAGATCTAGTGGTTAATCGGTGATGAAGGAGTGGGATGTCGAAGTACTGACCATGATTTGATTCTTTATGTAATGCGTTGAGGAAGCTAGAGAAGAAGTTTGAGGGGTTAGAGCTCCATCATATACCACGGTGAAAAATCAAGCCGCTGATGATTTGGCGAAAATAGGGTCCAAGAGGGAAGCCATTCCCAGTGATGTGTTTTTGGAGCACATCCGCACACCGTCGATTCAAGAGGATCCTTTCACTGAAGAAGCTCCATAGCCAAAAAGTGCCACTGATCCGACTGGAGTTGAGGTCCCAGCGGTGGTCGACCTGATCATGGAAGTCATGGTCATCACTCCCGACTGGAAAGTACCGTACATCGCGTATATTCTGAGGAAAGAACTCCCGGAGAATGAAGAAGAGGCTCGACAGATCGTCCGCCGATCCAAGGCCTTTACTGTGATCAAGGGACAGTTATTCGGAGAAAGCGTGATCGAGTCGACCGTAAATGCATAACGCCGGAAGAAGGTCGAGATAATTCTTGATGATATCCACTCGGGGACCATGGTCACCATGCGTCCTCTCGGACCATCGTGGCTAAAGCATACCGAGCGGGATTTTCTTGGCCAAAAGCAAATGAAATGGCAAAGGAAATAGTCGACAAGTGTGAAGGATGTCGGTTCTACTCCAATATGTCACACAAACCCGCCTCGGCATTGAAGACCATTCCCTAAATGCGGGCTTTCGCTGTTTGGGGGTTGGATATGATTGGACCAGCGAGAAGCTGGCAGAGCGGTTTCACTCATTTGCTTGTGGCGGTCGACAAGTTTACTGAAGTGGATCGAAGCTAAACCTATCAAGAACCTTGATGCGTAATCGCTATCGGTTTCATCGGAGAGTTGATATTCAGATATGGAGTTCCGCACAACATCATCAATGACAATGGGTCAAACTTCGATTCCGACAAGTTCAAAGCCTTTTGCGCCTCTCGTGGCACGCTTGAATCGATCAGTGCTTGATTGCTCACCCCGGTCGAATGGACAAGCGAGCGAGCAATGGTCTAATTCTCAAAGGATGAAACCTCGATCGATGCGTGATCTCAAGCATGCAGCAGGAGCGTGGGTCGACGAACTTCCGTCGGTTCTTTGGGGATTGGGGACCACTCCTAATCGGTCGACTGGGAGAACTCCATTCTTTATGGTCTATGGAGCTGAAGCAGTTCTGCCGAGTGACATGCTTCACAATGCACCCCGTGTCGAACTCTACTCTGAAGCTGAAGTGGAGCAAGCCCGGCAAGATGCAGTCGACCTCCTTGAAGAGGAGAGAGAGATGGCCCTGATCCGCTCGACCATCTATTAGCAGGACTTGCGTCGATTCCATGCTAGAAATGTGAAGAGCCGAGCCTTTCAAGAAGGGGACTTGGTCCTCCGAGTGGATCAACAGAAACCACACAAGCTCGCTCCCACTTGGGAAGGCCCGTTCATCGTCACCAGAGTTCTCCACAATGGAGCTTATCATCTCTACAACATCGAACGCCAGATTGATGAGCCTCGAGCCTGGAATGCGAAGCTGCTCCGCCCTTTTACACTTAAGAACTCACTCGGGTGAGATGTAATAAAAGTACCTCTGTAGTTTGTTTATCAAAGACAAGAATGTTATAATTCTCCCGATGATTGTTATTACTTTTCGTTTACATAAGAAATTTCCCCGATTGGGTGGCTTAGCCCATGAACCCGTTTAAGCCTAAGTTTGTAAAAAAATCCTGCCGAGTGGAGAGCCAGCCTCCCACTAGGGGGGCTTAGCTGCGAATCCATTTCGCCTAAGTATCTGAAAATCCTGCCGAGTGGAGAGCCAGCCTCCCACTCGGGGGCTTAGCTGCGAATCCATTTCGCCTAAGTATCTGAAAATCCTACCGAGTGGCGAGCCAGCCTCCCACTCGGGGGCTTAGCTGCAGTCCAAGTACTCGCCTAAGTTTGAAAATCCTACCGAGTGGCGAGCCAGCCTCCCACTCGGGGGCTTAGCTGCAGTCCAAGTACTCGCCTAAGTTTGAAAATCCTACCGAGTGGCGAGCCAGCCTCCCACTCGGGGGCTTAGCTGCGGTCCAAGTACTCGCCTAAGTTTGAAAATCCTACCGAGTGAGGAGCCAGCCTCCCACTCGGGGGCTTAGCTACAGTCCAAGTACCCGCCTAAGTATTTAATACAATGTGTGATTTGCACGGACGACAAGGTACAGATCGACTGTTGCCTTTCCCTTCAGAGTTACGACACAAAATCCTCCCCGGAGGCTTAGCTGCAGTCCAGTACTTGCCTAAGTTTGAAAAATCCTACCGAGTGGAGAGCAAACCTCCCACTCGGGGCTTAGCTGCAGATCCGATGCTACGCCTAAGTTTTAAAACCCCTACCGAGTGGAGAGCAAACCTCCCACTCGGGGCTTAGCTATGATCAAAGTACTCGCCTAAGTTTTAAAAACCCTACCGAGTGGAGAGCAAACCTCCCACTCGGGGGCTTAGCTGCAGTCCAAGTACCCGCCTAAGTATCCAAAAATCCTACCGAGTGGAGAGCAAACCTCCCACTCGAAGGCTTAGTTGCAGTCCAGTGCTCGCCTAAGTTTTAAAAACCCTACCGAGTGGAGAGCAAACCTCCCACTCGGGGGCTTATCTGCAGTCCAAGTACTCGCCTAAGTTTTAGAAATCGTACCGAGTGAAGAGCAATCCTCTCACTCGGGGGCTTAGCTGCAGTCCAAGTACTCGCCTAAGTTTGAGAAATCCTACCGAGTGAAGAGCAATCCTCTCACTCGGGGTATTAGCTGCAGTCCAGTACTCGCCTAAGTACGAAATTCATCCCGATCCTCAAGGACGACGAGGTGCAGGTCGACTGTTACCTTCTCCTTCGGAGCTGCGCCACAAGTACAACGTGCGCTCCCTCCCGATCCATAAGGGACGACGAGGTGCATGTCGATTGTTACCTTCTCCTGCGCTACCGCAAGTACAACGAAGTGTAGGTCGATTGGATTTTCCACCTCGAGCTGCATCTCAAACATTGAAGCATAATCCGGAAGTGAAGAACAAAGTTTACTCGAAGGCAAACAAAAGCATATTTCGACGATGAGTAAAGTTCGGATAACATCCTAAGGATGCGAAGTACCCAGGCCTCAAGCACATTAAAGTTTATCGATTCTGAGGATCACTCGGGATTACGAGGCAAATTTAAGACGAATCATAGAAGTTTTTACTCCTCGGTGGAGGACCTGGAAGGCGCGACTAACTAGTCCAGTCGATCCCATCAATGATTCGGTGGCGGCGCCAATGAAAGTCTCCATGAAAGATCGGAAGTCGTACTTCTTGGTATTGGCAACTTTGATGGACGCCAACCTTTCCTCTCGCGCCTCCCTTGCGGTGAACGCGGACCAGTGGGAGAGCGACGTTAGCACCACATCTGGCAGAAGACTTCTTCCATTCCTGCACTCGACTTGTAACGTCATTCAGTCGAGTCATTAAAGACTCGAGGTCATTTTGAAGTGTTTCGCCTGGCCAGAGTGTTGAGTCGATCTGCAATACCGCGACCTTCAGTCGAGCGAGGTAGTCCACCACAACAGCAACACGAGACTCCAGTCGGAGCACATTCATGGCAGCTTCATCCTTCACGGGGGAGTTAATGGGGTCCAGACTTGTCTCCACTCGACTAGTCTCTTCCTCGAAGTTACGGCTGCACTCTGCAAACACAACTCGAGTTCAAGCTAATGGTTCTATGATGAGTCGGTGATAACAACTCGATCGGATAAGAGGAATTACCTTCAAGCATGAGGAATAGCTTCTTGGCGAGCCCTCCCGGATAAGCCTCTAGATCATTCCTCTTCCCTTGATTCATGACCTTGTCGCTCAGAGCTATCTTGTCGTTCTTCAGTCAGCTAACCTCCTTGTTGGCCGCGTTGAGAGCAGCTTTCAGATTGGCGTTCTCCTCTTCAAGTTTTCCAACTGAAGACAGCTTCTCTTCCACGAGCTTGGTTTTGTTCAAAGTCGTCTGCTGCGCCTCGGCAAGGTCATGATCCTTCTTCTTCAGAGCCTCCTCCATTTTTTCTGCAAAATGACAGTGAGGTCAGAATTAGGAAGGGATGGAAAAATAAAAATAGTCGTCAAGATCTCACCAGCCATACCTTTCGCTTCGTCTCTCGCCTTTTGCAAGTTCTCCTATGCAAGCTTCAAGTCAAGGTTGAGATGGATCTGTTTGTTCTCCAATTCAGTGTATCGAGCCACAAGCTCGCAAGATTTCTGCAAAGAATCAGTCAACAGACGTCACAGATAGGTTACTTCCGAGTGACTAAGAAAAATCATTGCGTTTCTAAGACTACAGCCGAATCAAAATATTCGACAGTAGTCTCGGGGACTACACCCAGTGGGTGCACTTAGCGTGCCCCCACTGGTCCTACCGACTCGGTTTGATCAGTCGACCGAAAGAGACAAAAAGAAAGGAGTTCTTCAGACTATGGTCGACTGCCAGCAGTCCACCATAGTCTCGGGGACTACACCCAGTGGGTGCACTCAGCGTGCCCCCACTGGTTTCAAGATTCCATTCGACATGGTCCGACCAGACCGAGTGAAGAAGTTATCAAAGAGATACAAAGTATAAAGACTACGGTCGACTGCCAGCAGTCCATCATAGTCTCGGGGACTACACCTAGTGGGTGCACTCAGCGTGCCCCCACCAGTCTGAAAATTTAGTCGACACACCCAGTGGGTGTCTGAATCTGAGGATCTTGAGAAAGAAGAGTTTTTCGGTAGCATATCCTAACGAACAAGTGGTGATAAATTAACCCGGACGTTGCTCTCGAAGAGCTGAGCTGGCATCATAGGCCGCTTGGCTGGCTTCCCGGACCACCTTCATCTCGCTCCATCATGAGCCCGCTTGGCGTATAGCCTCCTTAGCGGCACCCACTTGGTCCTCCGGGGCGTGGTGCGTGGCGAAAGGAGGGCGGATCAGCAATGACGTTGAAGGTCGGATACTCGTCACCGCACAAATGAAAGACACAGAAGTCCGAGTGGTGTTGCCACCCTCATGAACCGGCGCCCGAGCATCGATGCAACTGGCGATCCTGCCGGCAGGTGCCTTCTTAGTCCTCCTCCGCCTCAGCGGCGCCTCATCATCATCATCGGGAGATCAATGACATGAGGAGGGTTACAGGAAAGATTCAAAGTTAAAGCGGAAATCCAATCGACCAAAAGCAAAATTACAGCGATCATACCAAGGTTAGAGGTAACAAGATCTTCCATCTCCTTGTCTTCGTTCTTGACTGAGGTCTCGGAGGTGGCAGCGCTGCAGATTTCAGAAATCAGTTGATCAGTCAACAAGTCGACCAAAAGTATGTTCGCGCGGAACAAAAAAGCTCAAGTTCTGATGTACCCAGAAATACTGGGGATAGCCATCTTCATCTTGGGCAAAACCTTTGTCGGATTCGACGGCGTCGCTCGGGGTTGCTTCGGTGCTTTTTCAGTCGGCGCCGGAGAGGTCGTCCGAGGATGTTTCGTCGACTGCCTGACAGGCGCGATAGCCTTGCCGCGCTCGACCGCAGGGTCATGGGTGAGCTTGGACCGCCTTTCCATACGAGGAGGGTCGATTTCTTCCTCCTCTTCCTCCTCCTCCTCTTCGTCGGAGCTGTCGTCATCTTCGTCCCCCCCACCATCAGACTGCCATTCCTCCTGGCTTTCACCTCCGCTCCCTTCCTCCTCCTCAACTGGTTCTTGCGCCCCGTTGGGCATCGAGTACATCTCAGTGGTGACCTGGAAGAAGACAAACAAGACGAAAGTCGATCGACCGATTTAAGCAAACAAGATGGAGTAAGCAGAGTCAGAGTCAAAGATACGGATTGAACCTTGTCTGGCTCGTACGATTGGTCGAGTGGAGGGATCCTCCTGGCTCCTCGGGGGTTATCTTTGTTCCCAGTGATGGCGGTCATCCATCTCTCCAAAGGTGGCATCCTCGACCTCCTCCGGGTGGACCCGAGTGGTGTCATCAGCGCCAGAATACATCCACATCGGGTGGTCTCGATACTGAAGTGGCTGGATGCGCCGTCGAAGAAAAACCTCCAGAAGATCCATACCAGTCACCCCATCGTGGATGAGCTGGACTACACGCTCGACCAAAACCTTGACCTGAGCCTTCTCCTCCGGGACCACCTTCAGATAGGACGGCTTGCTCACCCGATCCATGGAGAAAGGAGGGAGTCCCGATCGCTTCAAGGCGTCGGCTGGTCTTGGCAGTAGAACCAGGTCGACTGCCACCCTCGAACCGACTCAGGAAGGACCATGGCTGGAAAAGCACTCTTACCTCTCATTTGGACCCCAAGACCCCCACACATCTAAATCACTTGGGTTCTCTCGTCACTCGAATTGGCCTTTTTCACCGTCTGGGAGCGACAGGTGAAAATGTGTTTGAAGAGGCCCCAATGTGGCCGACAACCCAAAAAATTCTCACACAAGGACACGAAAGCGACGAGATACACGATGGAGTTGGGTGTGGAGTGGTGGAGTTGTGCCCCAAAGAAGTTCAGAAATCCTCGAAAGAAAGGGTGGGGCGGCCAAGAAAACCCATGGTCGGCGTGAGTGGCTAAGAGGACGCACTCACCCTCCCGAGGCTGCGGCTGCCACTCCATCCCGGAAGCCTCACCGATCCATGAGGATCAGTCCTTCATTGTCCAGTCGTCAAGATCTTTACGGCGGATGGTCGAGCAAATCGATCGCCCGGATCCAGCCCTATGATAAACCGCCCATGACGAGGATCCGCCCGATCGGTCGCCTCCCCTTCGCCTTCGCCTTCTTCGCCCGTTCCAAAGCCGTCGTCTTTTCTTTCACCATTGTCATCGGTGGAACGCGCGTGGAGCAGCAGTTCAGAGGTGGAGGCAGGCGCGACGGATGAATCTGAGGAAGGAAGGAGGAAAGGGGAACGCACTGTTCAAAAAACCCTAGTCCTGGACCTTATATGAGGTTGCTTCCGAGTGACTGACCGGTAGGCCCAGGCGATCCTGTCAAATCCCGCAACAGTCGCCCGCGCGATACATGGCGAAAAAGGTGGCACAGAGATCGAGGCATCCTTGCCTTATCCCGTCCGATTACTGCGGCTCTCTCTCCATCCCGCTCGTTTCCCGAAGATTCAAATCCCGCTAAATTCGCGCGCATGAAACAAATCGTCGACAAAAGATTTCCTCCATCCTGTCATTGAAATCGCCAAGTACGTAAAACGACTCGACGGATACAAAGAATGGATCAAGGCGTTGAAAAAGGAGTTGATGCCGTCACTTAAGTCCATTTGATCCAAGACAAGACACAATTGCAGCACAAGAATGAGTCGGGAGTATGTTCAACTCCTTCCCCACTCAAACCTCGATCCATTCGGGGGCTAATGATGAAGTCATATACCTAGGGTTGGGTCATGGACCTGTCCAAGACACCCTCCCCAAGGACATCTCTAGAAGAAACTACCTTCGATCGACTGGAAGAGTTCCACTCGACCAACTGGAAGACACTCGACCATGAAGCCAACCACTCAACCACCAGGAGATCCAAAGCCAGTCTGCACACAAATGGTCGGTCATTAAGTAGCTTTTATGGTCATCATAGCACTTTATGTGGGCGTTACCAGTAACCCCCTATCTTAATGTACCTTTAACCTGCATAGCGAGGGCGAAGGGTGCAGCGAACTCTATATAAGCCACCCCTCCTCGATGTCGGGGTTTGCACCTCTGTAACACATACGCACATAATACTGATCGACCGCCTACGGGCTCAGGGCGTGGGGCTGTTACTTCCTCCGAGAAGGGCCTGAACTCGTAAACATCTTGTATATAAAACTACTCCATAGCTAGGATCTTGCCTCTCCATACCTACCCCCCATTCTACTGTTAGGCTTAGAACCACGACATCGCCCCCCCCCCCTTCCTTGTCCAATTCGGACTCAAGGGGAGGGGGCGCGCTTCTTGCCCTGGCCGGCCCCTCTCCTCTCTCCACTAGGGCCCAACAAGGCCCATTAGTTCCCGGGGGGGATTCCGGTAACCCCCGGTACTCCGATAAATGTCCGAAACCTTCCGGAACCTTTCCGGTGTCCAAACATAGTCGTCCAATATATCGATCTTTATGTCTCGACCATTTCGAGACTCCTCGTCATGTCCGTGATCACATCCGGGACTCCGAACAACCTTCGGTACATAAAAACACATAAACTCATAATATAACTATCATCGAACTTTAAGCGTGCGGACCCTACGGGTTCGAGAACTATGTAGACATGACCGAGACACGTCTCCGGTCAATAACCAATAGCGGAGCCTGGATGCTCATATTGGCTCCCACATATTCTACGAAGATCTTTATCGGTCAAACCGCATAACAACATACGCTGTTACCTTTGTCATCGGTATGTTACTTGCCCGAGATTCGATCGTCGGTATCTCAATACCTAGTTCAATCTCGTTAGCGGCAAGTCTCTTTACTCGTTCCGTAATACATCATCCCGCAACTAACTCATTAGTCACATTGCTTGCAAGGCTTATAGCTTTGTGCATTACCGAGAGGGCCCAGAGATACCTCTCCGACAATCGGAGTGACAAATCCTAATCTTGAAATACGCCAACCCAACAAGTACCTTCGGAGACACCTGTATAGCACCTTTATAATCACCCAATTACATTGTGACGTTTGGTAGCACACAAAGTGTTCCTCCGTAAAGCAGGAGTTGCATAATCTCATAGTCATAGGAACATGTATAAGTCATGAAGAAAGCAATAGCAACATACCAAACGATCAAGTGCTAAGCTAACGGAATGGGTCAAGTCAATCACATCATTCTCCTAATGATGTGATCCCGTTAATCAAATGACAACTCATGTCAATGGTTAGGAAACATAACCATCTTTGATTAACGAGCTAGTCAAGTAGAGGCATACTAGTGACACTCTGTTTGTCTATGTATTCACACAAGTATTATGTTTCCGGTTAATACAATTCTAGCATGAATAATAAACATTTATCATGATATAAGGAAATAAATAATAACTTTATTATTGGCTCTAGGGCATATTTCCTTCAGTCTCCCACTTGCACTAGAATCAATAATCTAGATTACACAGTAATGATTCTAACACTCATGGAGCCTTGGTGTTGATCATGTTTTGCTTGTGGAAGAGGCTTAGTCAACGAATTACGCAACATTCAGATCCGTATGTATCTTGCAAATTTACGTGTCTCCCACGGACTAGATTAGGATGGAGATGAAGCGTCTCTTGATGTACTTGGTTCTCTTGTGAAATCTGGATTCCTTTGCCAAGGCAATTGCACCAGTATTGTCACAAAAGATTTTCATTGGACCCGATGCACTAGATATGACTCCTAGATCGAATATGAACTCCTTCATCCAGACTCCTTCATTTTCTGCTTCCGAAGCAGCTATGTACTCGACTTCACATGTAGATCCTGCTACGACGCTTTGTTTAGAACTGCACCAACTGACAGCTCCACCGTTCAATATAAACACGTATCCGGTTTGCGACTTAGAATCGTCCGGATCAGTGTCAAAGCTTGCATCAACGTAACCATTTACGATGAGCTCTTTGTCACCTCCATAAGCGAGAAACATATCCTTAGTCCTTTTCGGTACTTCAGGATGTTCTTGATCATTGTCGATGATCCACTCTGGATTTCTTTGGTACCTCCCTGCTAAACTTATAGCAAGGCACACATCAGGTCTGGTACACAACATTGCATACATGATAGAGCCTATGGCTGAAGCATAGGGAACATCTTTCATCTCCTCTCTATCTTCTGGAGTGGTCCGGCATTGAGTCTTACTCAACTTCACACCTTGCAACACAGGCAAGAACCCTTTCTTTGCTTGATCCATTTTGAACTTCTTCAAAACTTTGTCAAGGTATGTGCTTTGTGAAAGTCCAATTAAGCGTCTTGATCTATCTCTATAGATCTTGATGCCCAATATGTAAGCAGCTTCACCGAGGTCCTTGATTGAAAAACTCTTATTCAAGTATCCCTTTATGCTATCCAGAAATTCTATATCATTTCCAATCAGCAATATGTCATCCACATATAATATCAGAAATGCTATAGAGCTCCCACTCACTTTCTTGTAAATACAGGCTTATCGAAAAGTCTGTATAAAACCAAATGCTTTGATCACACTATCAAAGCGTTAATTCCAACTCCGAGAGGCTTGCACCAGTCCATAAATGGATCGCTGGAGCTCGCACACTTTGTTAGCTCCCTTTGGATCGACAAAACCTTCCGGTTGCATCATATACAACTCTTCTTCCAGAAATCCATTCAGGAATGCGGTTTTGACATCCATTTGCCAAATTTCATAATCATAAAATGCGGCAATTGCTAACATGATTTGGACAGACTTAAGCATCACTACGGGTGAGAAGGTCTCATCATAGTCAATCCCTTGAACTTGTCGAAAACCTTTTGCAACAAGTCGAGATTTATAAATAGTAACATTACCGTCAGCATCAGTCTTCTTCTTGAAGATCCATTTATTCTCGATGGCTTGCCGATCATCGGGCAAGTTAACCAAAGTCCACACTTTGTTCTCATACATGGATCCCATCTCAGATTTCACGGCCTCAAGCCATTTTGCGGAATCTGAGCTCACCATCGCTTCTTCATAGTTCGTAGGTTCGTCATGGTCTAGTAACATAACCTCCTGAACAGGATTACCGTGCCACTCTGGTGCGGATCTTACTCTGGTTGACCTACGAGGTTCAGTAACAACTTGATTGAAGTTTCATGGTCATCATCATTAACTTCCTCACTAATTGGTGTAGACGTCGCAGGAACCGGTTTCTGTGATGAACTACCTTCCAATAAGGGAGCAGGTACTATTACCTCATCAAGTTCTACTTTCCTCCCACTTACCTCTTTCGAGAGAAACTCCTTCTCTAGAAAGGATCCAAATTTAGCAACAAAAGTCTTGCTTCAGATCTGTGATAGAAGGTGTACCCAACAGTTTCCTTTGGGTATCCTATGAAGACACATTTCTCCGATTTGGGTTCGAGCTTATCAGGTTGAAGCTTTTTCACATAAGCATCGCAGCCCCAAACTTTAAGAAATGACAACTTTGGTTTCTTGCCAAACCACAGTTCATAAGGCGTCGTCTCAACGGATTACGATGGTGCCCTATTTAACGTGAATGCGGCCGTCTCTAAAGCATAACCCCAAAATGATAGCGGTAAATCGGTAAGAGACATCATAGATCGCACCATATCTAGTAAAGTACGATTACGACGTTCGGACACACCATTACACTATGGTGTTCCGGGTGGTGTGAGTTGCAAAACTATTTCGCATTGTTTCAAATGAAGACCAAATTCGTAACTCAAATATTCTCCTCCACGATCAGATCGTAGAAACTTTATTTTCTTGTTACGATGATTTTCAACTTCACTCTGAAATTCTTTGAACTTTTCAAATGTTTCAGACTTATGTTTCATTAAGTAGATATACCCATATCTGCTCAAGTCATCTGTGAAGGTGAGAAAATAATGATACCCGCCGCGAGCCTCAACATTCATCGGACCACATACATGTGTATGTATGATTTCCAATAAATCTGTTGCTCCTTCTTGCTACGTCTTGAGCTTGCGTTGGTTTTCCTCGAAGAGGAGAGGGTGATGCAGCAAGTGTAGCGTAAGTATTTCCCTCAGTTTTGAGAACCAAGGTATCAATCCAGTAGGAGGCTCCTCAAAAGTCCCACGCACCTACACAAACAAATTGAGAACTTGCAACCAACGCAATAAAGGGGTTGTCAATCCCTTCACGGCCACTTGCGAAAGTGAGATCTAATAAAGATAGTATGATAAGATAAATATATTTTTGGTGTTTTATAATATAGATGCAAAAAGTAAAGATGCAAATAAAATTAGATTGAAAGCAAATATGATAAGAGATAGACCCGGGGGCCATAGGTTTCACTAGTGGCTTCTCTCAAGATAGCATAAGTATTACGGTGGGTGAACAAATTACTGTCGAGCAATTGATAGAAAAGCGCATAGTTATGAGAATATCTAGGCATGATCATGTATATAGTCATCACGTCCATAACAAGTAGATCGACTCCTGCCTGCATCTACTACTATTACTCCACACATCGACCTACTCCTGCCTGCATCTAGAGTATTAAGTTCATAAGAACAGAGTAACGCATTAAGCAAGATGACATGATGTAGAGGGATAAACTCATGCAATATGATATAAACCCCATCTTGTTATCCTCGATGGCAAAAAAAAATCGTGCCTTGCAACCCTTTACATCCTTTGGTAAGGACACATAAGATTGAACCCAAAGCTAAGCACTTCTCCCATGGCAAGAAAGACCAATCTAGTAGGCCAAACCAAACTGATAATTCGAAGAGACTTGCAAAGATAACTCAATCATACATAAAATAATTCAGAGAAGATTCAAATATTATTTATAGATAAACTTGATGATAAACCCACAATTCATCAGATCTCGACAAACACACCGCAAAAAGAGTTTACATCGAATAGATCACCACAAGAGAGGGGGAGAACATTGTATTGAGATCCAAAAAGAGAGAAGAAGCCATCTAGCTAATAACTATGGATCCGTAGGTCTGTGGTAAACTACTCACAACTCATCATAGGGGCAAGTATGTTGATGTAGAGGCCCTCCGTGGTTGATTCCCCCTCCGACAGAGTGCCGGCGAAGGCTCCAAGATGGGATCTCGCGGATACAGAAGGTTACAACGGTGGAAATTGTGTTTCGTGGTGCCCCTGGATGTTTTCGGGGTACGTATGTATATATAGGAGGAAGAAGTACGTTGGTGGCCTGAGGGGCCCACGAGACAGTAGCGCCCTATAGGGGACGCGGCCCCTATCTCGTGGGGGTCCTCGAGCTTCTTGACTTGCACTCCAAGTCCTCTGGATCACGTTCGTTCCAAAAATCATGCTCCCGAAGGTTTCATTCCGTTTGGACTCCGTTTGATATTCCTTTTCTACGAAACACTGAAATAGGCAAAAAATAGCAATACGGGTTGGGCCTCCGGTTAGTAGGTTAGTCCCAAAAATGATATAAATGTGTAAAATAAAGCCCATAAACATCCAAAAGGGGTAATATAATAGCATGGAACAATAAAAAATTATAGATACGTTGGAGACGTATCAAGCATCCCCAAGCTTAATTCCTGCTCGTCCTCGAGTAGGTAAATGATAAAAAAGAGAATTTTTGATGTGGAATGCTACCTAGCATAATTCATAATGTAATTTTCTTTATTGTGGCATGAATGTTCAGATCCAAATGAATACAAAATTAAAGTTCATATTGATAAAAGAAATAGTAACACTTCAAGCATACTAATCAAAATAATCATGTCTTCTCAAAATAACATGGCAAAAGAAAGTTCATCCCTACAAAATCATATAGTTAGGCTATGCTTCATTTTCGTCACACAAAGATGTTCCCAACTTCTATGCCCCGATGACAAGCCAAGCAATTGTTTCATACTTAAATAATCTCAAACTTTTTCAACCTTCACGCAATACATGAGCGTGAGCCATGGATATAGCACTATGGGTGGAATAGAATATGATGATGGGGATTGTGTGGAGAAGACAAAAAAGGAGAAAGTCTCACATTGACGAGGATAATAAACAGGCTATGGAGATGCCCATCAATTGATGTCAACATGAGGAGTAGGGATTGCCATGCAACAGATGCACTAGAGCTATAAATGAATGCTCAACAAAAGAAAACTAGTGGGTGTGTATCCAACTTGCTTGCTCACGAAGACCTAGGGCATTTGAGGAAGCACATTGTAGGAATATACAAGCCAAGTTCTATAATGAAAAATTCCCACTAGTATGAAAAAGACAACTTATGAGATTCACTATATGAAAAACATGGTGCTACTTTGAAGCACAACATATGAGACTCACTACATGAAGAACAAGGTGCTACTTTGAAGCACAAGTGTGGAAAAAGAGATAGTAACATTGCCCTTTTTATTTATTTATTCTTTTTTTCTTTTTCTTTTTTGGGCCTTTCTTTTTTTTGGCCTTTTTTCTTTTTTTTCTTTTTTTCTTTGGGCAATGCTCTAATAATGATGATCATCACACTTCTATTGATTACAACATATGAATTACAACTCGAAACTAGAACAAGATATGACTCTATATGAATGCCTCCCGTGATGTACGGATGGTGCAATGAATCAAGAGTGACATGTATGAAAAATAATGCATGGTGTCTTTGCCACAAATACGATGTCAACTACATGATCATGCAATGGCAATATGCCAAAAGTAAAGTATGTCATGATGATGAACGGAACGGTGGAAAGTTGCATGGCAATATATCTCGGAATGGCTATGGAAATGCCATAATAGGTAGGAATGGTGGCTGTTTTGAGGAAGATATAGGGAGGTTTATGTGTGATAGAGCGTATCGTATCACGGGGTTTGGATGCACTGGCGAAGTTTGCACCAACTCTCAAGGTGAGAAAGGGCAATGCACGGTACCGAAGAGGCTAGCAAAGGCGGAAAGGTAAAAGTGTGTATAATCCATGGACTCAACATTAGTCAAAATAACTCATATACTTATTGCAAAAATTTAGAAGTCATCAAAAACCAAGTACTACACGCATGCTCCTAGGGGGATAGATTGGTAGGAAAAGACCATCGCTCGTCCCCGATCGCCACTCATAAGGATGCACAAGCCAGGTACACTTCATGTTTCAAATTTGTTACACAACTTTAACCATACGTGCATGCTACGGGACTTGCTAACTTCAACACAAGCATTCTTTAAATTCATGATCACCCAACTAGCATGACTTTAATATCACTACCTCCATATCTCAAAACAATTATCAAGTATCAAATTGATCATAGCATCCAATTCACTTCCTATGATAGTTTTTATTATACCCAACTTGGATGCTCATCATTCTAGGACCAACTTTATGACCATAGCAAATACCATGCTGTTCTAAAAGACTCTCAAAATAATTTAAGTGAAGCATGAGAGACTAGTAATTTCTTCAAAATTAAGACACCACCGTGCTCTAAAAGATATAAGTGAAGCACTAGAGCAAAAACTATCAAGCTCAAAAGATATAAGTGAAGCACATAGAGTATTCTAGTAAATTCTAATCAAATAGGCTTCTCCCAAAAAGGTGTGTACAGCAAGGATGATTGTGGTAAACTAAAAAGCAAATACTAATATAATACACGACGCTCCAAGCAAAACACATATCATGTGGCGAATAAAAATATAGCTCCAAGTTAAGTTACCAATGAACAAAGACGAAAGAGGGGATGCCTTCCCGGGGCATCCCCAAGCTTAGGCTTTTGGCTATTTTTGAATATCTTGGGGTGCCATGGGCATCCCCAAGCTTAGGCTCTTGCCACCCTTTATTCCATATTCCATAAAAGCTTTAACCAAAACTTGAAAACTTCACAACACAAAACTCAACAGGAAATCTTATAAGCTCCGTTAGTGAAAGAAAACAAAACCACCACATAAGCTAATGCAATGAACTCATTCTTTATTTAATTTGGTGTTAAACCTACTGTATTCCAACTTATTTATGGTTCATAAACTATTTTATTGGCCATAGATTCATCAAAATAAGCAAACAACACACGAAAAACAGAATCTGTCAAAAACAGAACAGTCTGTAGTAATCTGTAACTAACGCAATTTTCTGGAACTCCAAAACTCCTACAAAAATTGGAAGTCCTAGAAATTTTGTCTATTGATCGGCAGCAAAAAGAATCAACGCAAAAGCACGTTCCTGTGATTTACTAAAAAAATTCTTGTGCGCGCAAAGTTTCTGTTTTTCAGCAGAATCAAATCAATTATCATCATAGGTTATCCTATAGGTTCTACTTGGCACAAACACTAATTAAAATATAAAACCACATCTAAACAATATGGATTATTTATTCCTAAACAGAAACAAAAACTAAAAATAAAATTGGGTTGCCTCCCAACAAGCGCTATCGTTTAACGCCCCTAGCTAGGCATAAAAGCAAGGATAGATCTAACGAGTGCCATCTTTGACACTAGGAGAGGAGGATCTCCTCTCTATAGCATTCATTTTTCTATTTAAGGTAAGCACATGGCCATTAATGGAAGAAGTAAGATTAAGCACATTACGGAAGTTTGCCTCTAAACTAGACTTCATCTCTTTAATAATTTCATTTTCATAAAAGCACAAGAGAGTAGTTGATTCAACCTTATCATTCATAGGGTGCCCAAATATGGTTTTCATTTTTTCATAAGTATCTATAGCATCCCTTTCAAGAAAACTTCCTTCAGAAATAGAATCTAAAACTTGTTTAAAAGAAGCGGGCAAGACAACATAAAAACTTTTTAAGTAATCTTCAATTTGATATTATGGCACATAGCTAGCCCGAATCCTTAATAACCTATCCCAAGCATCTTTTAAAGACTCATCAAGTAAATAGCGAAAAATTCCAGAGTCATCCTCATCAAAATTATTCAAGCTTTCATTGAGACCGGTGGGTCTTTCTATAGCGTCATTATTCATGAGCTTAGCGAGGATAGAGGGGTTATCCAAGGTACTAGAACTTAGGAAAGGGCCCTTAGTCTTTTGATTCGGCCATGGCAACAGGAAGGCAAACGAAAAACAGAGGAGGTGATTGGGAAAGAGAGGGCGAATAAAACGGCAAGGGTGAAGTGGGGGAGAGGAAAACGAGAGGCAAATGGCAAATAATGTAAATGCGAGGGAGATGGGTTTGTGATGGGTACTTGGTATGTCTTGACTTGAGCGAAGACCTCCCCGGCAACAGCGCCAGAAATCCTTCTTGCTATGTCTTGAGCTTGCGTTGGTTTTCCTCGAAGAGGACAGGGTGATGCAGCAAGTGTAGCATAAGTATTTCCCTCAGTTTTTGAGAACCAAGGTATCAATCCAAAGAGGAGGCTCCTCAAAAGTCCCACGCACCTACACAAACAAACTGAGAACTCGCAACCAACGCAATAAAGGGGTTGTCAATCCCTTCACGGCCACTTGTGAAAGTGAGATCTAATAAAGATAGTATGATAAGATAAATATATTTTTGGTGTTTTATAATATAGACGCAAAAAGTAAAGATGCAAATAAAAGTAGATTGAAAGCAAATATGATAAGAGATAGACCCGGGGGCCATAGTTTCACTAGTAGGCCAAACCAAACTGATAATTCGAAGAGACTTGCAAAGATAACTCAATCATACATAAAATAATTCAGAGAAGATTCAAATATTATTTATAGATAAACTTGATCATAAACCCACAATTCATTGGATCTCGACAAACACACCGCAAAAAGAGTTTACATCGAATAGATCTCCACAAGAGAGGGGGAGACCATTGTATTGAGATCCAAAAAGAGAGAACAAGCCATCTAGCTAATAACTATGGACCCGTAGGTCTGTGGTAAACTACTCACAACTCATCGGAGGGGCAAGGATGTTGACGTAGAGGCCCTCCGTGGTTGATTCCCCTCCGTGAGTGCTTGGCGAAGGCTCCAAGATGGGATCTCGCGGATCTGAGAAGGATTCTGGCGGTGGAAATTGTGTTTCGTGGTGCCCTTGGATGTTTTCGGGGTACGTAGGTATATATAGGAGGAAGAAGTACATCGGTGGCCGCCCGAGGGGCCCATGAGACAGGGGGCGCGCCCTACAGTGGGGGCGCGGCCCCCTATCTCGTGGTGTCCTCGGGAGCTTCTTGACTTGCACTCCAAGCTCTCCGGATCACGTTCGTTCCAAAAATCACGCTCCCGAAGGTTTCATTCTGTTTGGACTCCGTTTGATATTCCTTTTTTCTTTGAAATACTGAAATAGCCAAAAAAAAACAGCAATATGGGCTGGGCCTCCGGTTAGTAGGTTAGTCCCAAAAATGATATAAATGTGTAAAATAAAGCCCATAAACATCCAAAATGGGTAATATAATAGCATGGAACAATCAAAAATTATAGATACGTTGGAGACGTATCACTTCATAGTTCCGAAGAACGGCGTTTTAGTCATCTTGCACATGAGGCACGGTTCGCAAGTACCAAGTGATTCATAATCAAGTGGTTGCAAAAGTCCATCAGTATGGAGTTTCTTCATGCGCTTTACACCAATATGACCTAAACGGCAGTGCCACAAATAAGTTGCACTATCATTATCAACTCTACATCTTTTGGCTTTAATATTATGAATATGTGTATCACTACTATCGAGATTCAACAAAAATAGACCACTCTTCAAGGGTGCATGACCATAAAAGATATTACTCATATAAATAGAACAACCATTATTCTTTGATTTAAATGAATAACCGTCTCGCATCAAACAAGATCCAGATATAATGTTCATGCTCAATGCTGGCACCAAATAACAATTATTCAGGTGTAAAACTAATCCTGAAGGTAGATGTAGAGGTAGCGTGCCGACTGCGATCACATCGACTTTGGAACCATTTCCCACGTGCATCGTCACCTCATCCTTAGATAATCTTCGCTTAATCCGTAGTCCCTGTTTCGAGTTGCAAATATTAGCAACAAAACCAGTATCAAATACCCAGGTGCTACTGCGAGCATTAGTAAGGTACACATCAATAACATGTATATCACATATACCTTTCTTCACCTTGCCATCCTTCTTATCCGCCAAATACTTGGGGCAGTTTCGCTTCCAGTGACCAGTCTGTTTGCAGTAGAAGCACTCAGTCTCAGGCTTAGGTCCAGACTTAGGTTTCTTCTCTTGAGTAGCAACTTGTTTGATGTTCTTCTTGAAGTTCCCCTTCTTCTTCCCTTTGCCCTTTTTCTTGCCTCCGCGGCCTTTAGCATTGCGAAGAGCTCGGGAATTGTCTTATCCATCCCTTGCATGTTATAGTTCATCACGAAGCTCTTGTAGCTTGGTGGCAGTGATTGAAGAATTCTATCAATGACGCTATCATCCGGAAGATTAACTCCCAGTTGAATCAAGTGATTGTTATACCCAGACATTCTGATTATATGCTCACTGACAGAACTATTCTCCAACATCTTACAACTGTAGAACTTATTAGAGACTTCATATCTCTCAATCCGGGCATTTGCTTGAAATTAACTTCAACTCCTGGAACATCTCATATGCTCCATGATGTTCAAAACGTCGTTGAAGTCCCGGTTCTAAGCCGTAAATAATGGCACACTGAACTATCGAGTAGTCATCAGCTTTTGCTCGCCAGACGTTCATAACATCCGGTGTTGCTCTGCTGAAGGTTTGGCACCTAAGCGGTGCTTCTAGGACGTAATTCTTACGTGCGGCAGCAATGAGGATAATCCTCAAATTACGGACCCAGTCTGTGTAACTGCTACCATCATCTTTCAACTTTGCTTTCTCAAGGAACGCAGTAAATTTCAACGGTACAACAACACGGGCCATCTATCTACAATCAACATAGACAAGCAAAATACTATCGGTACTAAGTTCATGATAAATTTAAGTTCAATTAATCATATTACTTAAGAACTCCCACTTAGATAGACATCCTCTAATCCTCTAAGTGATCACGTGATCCAAATCAACTAAACCATGTCCGATCATCACGTGAGATGGAGTAGTTTCAATGGTGAACATCACTATGTTGATCATATCTACTATATGATTCACGCTCGACCTTTCTGTCTGTGTGTCCCGAGGCCATATCTGCATATGCTAGGCTCGTCAAGTTTAACCTGAGTATTCCGCGTGCGCAATTATTTTGCACCCGTTGTATTTGAACGTAGAGCCTATCACACCCGATCATCACGTGGTGTCTCAGCACGAAGAACTTTCGCAACGGTGCATACTCAGGGAGAACACTTATACCTTGATAATTTAGTGAGAGATCATCTTATAATGCTACCATCAATCAAAGCAAGATAAGGTGCATAAAATATAAACATCACATGCAATCAATATAAGTGATATGATATGGCCATCATCATCTTGTGCTTGTGATCTCCATCTCTGAACCGTCATGATCACCATAAATCCGGCATGACACCTTGATCTCCATCGTAGCATCGTTGTCGTCTCGCCAACTATTGCTTCTACGACTATCGCTACCGCTTAGTGATAAAGTAAAGCAATTACAAGGCGATTGCATTGCATACAATAAAGCGACAACCATATGGCTCCTGCTAGTTGCCGATAACTAGGTTACAAAACATGATCATCTCATACAATAAAATTTAGCATCATGCCTTGACCATATCACATCACAACATGCCCTGCAAAAACAAGTTAGACGTCCTCTACTTTGTTGTTGCAAGTTTTACGTGGCTGCTACGGGCTGAGCAAGAACCGTTCTTACCTACGCATCAAGACCACAACGATAGTTCGTCAAGTTAGTGCTGTTTTAACCTTCTCAAGGACCGGGCGTAGCCACACTCGGTTCAACCAAAGTTGGAGAAAATGACACCCGCTAGTCACCTGTGTGCATAGCATGGCGGTAAAACCAGTCTCGCATAAGCGTACGCGTAATGCCGGTCCGGGCCGCTTCATCCAACAATACCGCCGAACCAAAGTATGACATCTTTGGTAAGCAGTATGACTTGTATCGCCCACAACTCACTTGTGTTCTACTCGTGCATATAACATCTACGCATAAAACCTGGCTCGGATGCCACTGTTGGGGAACGTAGTAATTTCAAAAAAATTCATACGCACATGCAAGATCATAGTGATGCATAGCAACGAGAGGGGAGAGTGTCTCCACGTACCCTCGTACACCAAAAGCGGAAGCGTTAGCACAACGCGGTTGATATAGTCGTACGTCTTTACGATCCAACCGATCAAGTACCGAATGCACGGCACCTCCGAGTTCTGCACACGTTCAACTCGATGACGTCCCTCGAACTCCGATCCAGCCGAGTATTGAGGGAGAGTTTCGTCAGCACGGCGGCGTGGTGACGATGATGATGTTCTACCAACGCAGGGCTTCGCCTAAGCACCGCTATGATATTATCGATGTGGATTATGGTGGAGGGGGGCACCGCACACGGCTAAGAGATCAAGAGATCAATTGTTGTGTCTATGGGGTGCCCCCTCCTCCGTATATAAAGGGGGGGAGGAGGAGAGGGCCGGCCAAGGGGGTGGCGTGCCCTAGGAGGAAACCTACTCCAAGTAGGTTTGCCCCTCCCATTCCTAGTCCAATAAGGAGGGGGAAGGAAGGAGTGGGAGAGGGGAAAGGCAAGGGGGGCGCCCCCCCTTCCTTGTCCTATTCGGACTCAAGGGGAGGGGGCGCGCCTCTTGCCCTGGCCGGCCCCTCTTGCTCTCCACTAGGGCCCAACTAGGCCCATTAGTTCCGGGGGGGGGGGGGGTTCCGGTAACCCCCGGTACTCTGATAAATGTCTGAAACCTTCCGGAACCTTTCCGGTGTCCAAACATAGTCATCCAATATATCGGTCTTTATGTCTCGACCATTTCGAGACTCCTCGTCATGTCCGTGATGACATCCGGGACTCCGAACAACCTTCGGTACATCAAAACACATAAACTCATAAATATATAGAGGTGCCCCCTGCCCTTGTATATAAAGGAGCAAGGGGGAGGCCGACCGGCCCCTGTAGGGCGCGCCAGGAGGAGGAGTCCTCCTCCTAGTAGGAGTAGGACTCCCCTCTTTCCTACTCCTACTAGGAGGGGGAAAGGAAGGGGGGAGGGAGAAGGAAAGGGGGGCGCCGCCCCCCTCTCCTAGTCCAATTCGGACTAGAGGGGGAGGAGCGTGCAGCCTGCCCTAGGCCAGCCCTCTCTCTCTCTCTCCACTAAGGCCCATAAGGCCCACTATTTCTCCCGGGGGGGGGGGGGTTTCGGTAACCCTCCGGCACTCCGGTTTTCTCCGAAACCACCTGGAACACTTCCGGTGTCTGAATATAGTCGTCCAATATATCGATCTTTACGTCTCAACCATTTTGAGACTCCTCGTCATGTTCGTGATCATATCCGGGACTCTGAACTACCTTCGGTACATTAAAACACAAAAACTCATAATATTGATCGTCGCCGAACTTTAAGCGTGCGGACCCTACGGGTTCGAGAACTATGTAGACATGACCGAGACACGTCTCCGGCCAATAACCAATAGCGGAACCTGGATGCTCATATTGGCTCCCACATATTCTACGAAGATCTTTATCGGTCAAACCGCATAACAACATACGTTGTTCCCTTTGTCATCGGTATGCTACTTGCCTGAGATTCGATCGTCGGTATCTCAATACCTAGCTCAATCTCGTTACCGGCAAGTCTCTTTACTCGTTACGTAATGCATCATCCATAACTAACTTATTAGTCACATTGCTTGCAAGGCTTATTGTGATGTGCATTACCGAGAGGGCCCAGAGATACCTCTCCGACAATCGGAGTGACAAATCCTAATCTTGATCTATGCCAACTCAACAAGTACAATCGGAGACACCTGTAGAGCACCTTTATAATCACCCGATTACGTTGTGACGTTTGGTAGCACACAAAGTGTTCCTCCCGTGTCGGGAGTTGCATAATCTCATAGTCATAGGAACATGTATAAGTCATGAAGAAAGCAATAGCGATAAACTAAACGATCATGTGCTAAGCTAACAGAATGGGTCAAGTCAATCACATCATTCTCCTAATGATGTGATCCCGTTAATCAAATGACAACTCATGTCTATGGTTTAGGAAACTCAACCATCTTTGATTAATGAGCTAGTCAAGTAGAGGCATACTAGTGACACTATGTTTGTCTATGTATTCACACATGTATTATGTTTTCCGGTTAATACAATTCTAGCATGAATAAACATTTATCATGATATGAGGAAATAAATAATAACTTTATTATTTCCTCTAGGGCATATTTCCTTCACTTCCATGATGGTTGGAAGTAGGACAACATCCTGATATCATGTCTTGTCACATGAGAACCCGATGTGATTCCTTTGAAACCTGGCGTCATAGTAGCCATGAAAAAGAAATAACTCTCTCCCAAGTCATATTGATAGGATCTTTCAGTAGGGCATTTTGAAAACTTTAATTTATGGCTCCTCATAATGAAAATGGGCCATTGTACAAAAGTTCTTCACTTTCGTAATAACTTTAACAGAAATCTTCAGAGAAATTCCTCCTTTTCTTTTCCGTATTGCCTTGATTGTGAAGTGTAATAAGTTGACTAACAAGTGATAGAATGTTAAATTCCTTATTCGTGGCAAAGTTATAACATACCTTTTCCATGCGACATATGCACATATGCTCATGTGGAATCTTTCCCCGTGACAAGAAAAGAATGTTGCATGCAAATTGAAATATATGGAAATTGCTATTTCTTTCATCTCAGAACCCCTTCCATGATGGCTGGAAGTAGGAAAACATCTGGTAATCATATCTTGTCACATGAGACCCCAAAGTGATTCCCTTGAAACCTGGCTTCATAGCAGCCATGGAAAGAAATAACTCTGCTAGGTCATATTGGTAGGATTCGGCTGCAACTCTGGGCATGCTTGTGTTAGGGTGTGGGAAAGAAATCACTAGGGGAACAAATTGTCTAGTGGACTTTTGATTCTCCTTCCATCATCCACGCTTCACCGACGACCCTGTGGATATGCCTTCCCTTTGCCTCCCGCCTCGGCGGCTGGTGTTGGGGAGGGGAATTCCGGTGCCTTCGCTCCTGTTAGTTGTTTACGTTACGGGTTTTTAGTCCTCGCAGGCGGCGGATAGTGGCGCTTCTTCTTCGAGTTTGTCTTCCGGGTTTCGATCCTCCTCGAGTTCGTCCGTCTGGACGTAGTCGAAGAAGCTCTGGCATTGATTCCTGCTGTCTCCTTGGGGTGATGAGGTTAGGATTTCCCGTCATGTGGCGAGATTTGGTGTCTGGTGTTTCAGATCTATGCAAGGGTTCAACGGCGACAACTATGACTCTAGGACGTTGGTCCTTAGGGCACATGCATGAAGACTTCCCGACTGTCATCGACAAGGTCAAGCCGGCTTCGGTAGGGTAGTGATGACAGCGGCGCGTTGGCGGCTCGTTCTAGTGGCAGTAGTGGTCGTTCGGTGGTCTCGAAATCTCGATGTAATTTTTATTGTGTTTGAGATGCTTTGTACTTCTAGTGATATTTTATAATAGATCCTATCATTTTCACAAAAAAAAGTTAACCATGATGATTTTTACTAAAAAAATCAGCAAATAATTATTTTTCTAAAAGGAGTAATAATCTGTTTTTTAGATCAGAACAAGAAAAATGATGTGTGGGCTGTTAACCTGGGCCGAAGACTAATCGAGAGCCGAAACACGCATATTTTTTTCTGGGCCGCTTCAAGGACAGGCTACAGGCCTGTCTGCGGAAGGATAGGTGGGTGGAATCCGTTGATTCCTTCCTTGCAGCAGTCCGGCGAGGAGAGAGAGGGCGAGATGGGGTCGGTGGTGCTGCCGACGCTGCGGCGGAAGCGGGAGGTCGACACCGCCATCCGCGACACCCTCGACAAGGTCCTTGTCCTCCGATTCGGCCGCGCCTCCGACGCCACCTGCCTCCAGCTCGACGACGTCGTAAGTACGCAGCACATCGCCGCCGCTGCCGCCGCCCTCTCCTTCTCCTCTCCCCGTAGCGACCGTCTGAGTCCACCAGTTCTCGTCAAGTCTGTCCATGAATACTCCACTAGGGGTTCCTTATTTTCTTCTGCGCAGATGTGATTGGATTTGTAGGCGAGTCCAATCTTATACTAGCTGGGAACAGTTGGTTCAGTCTGATTAATAAGTTCTTGGAGGGCCTTTTACTGTCAGGTTATAGCGAGGTAGTCATTTCCTTTACTCTTAAGAGTGATTGCACTGTTGTCTGTTCACAAATACCCAGTAGTATAATTTTCCCGGTGGGGATGAAATGACAAGCCTGGTTTCTGCGATTACAAATTTGGTCGCTTGAGCAGGGCAGGGTTAAGAGACAAATCCTGATATTCAAATGACTTAACCTTAAACTGGATTACTGAGTATATTCTAAGCAGAATCTGCCAATCATGGTAAAAGCTAGATTGTTAATACACATGTCTTGCAGTGACGCGACATAAACAAAATAGGAGCAAAGGAAAAGAATGCTTGGACATTCCTAGGTGATCCTGCCTAACTCCAGGTGGTTACCACCTCATTTGTTTGATAGGATAGTTTGTAAATTAATTGAACTTATTGATGGCTAGCTTTTCATTCATGTCCTTTTCTGCATCGAATTTTATGAGTTCTGTAATATGTATGCCATTTTCTTAATTTTATCCTGTTATTGCTGTTTCAACAGCTGGCAAAAGCTTCTTGGGACATATCCAAATTTGCAACGGTAGCATTAGTTGACATGGATTCTGAAGAGATTCAAGTGTATGTTGACTATTTTGATATCACATTGGTCCCAGCAATCATTTTTTTCTTCAATGCTCATCACATGAAAATGGATTCAGGGTATGTTATTGTTCTTTATCTGTTAATTTCTTTGCTATGATGCTGTTTAGATATCTGTCTTACTTTTTATACTTATATATGAAATCATGTTGATACCGTTCAAGCCTTTTCCTTCAAAGTTTGAAATGAGCTGTGTGTATCTGAATGACACCGACCTAAAGTTATCACAATCTATAATGTATTTCAAATAATGCCTGGTTAGCTGATATACTATTTCCAAATATTTGGCACACTGTGTAAATGTTGATTTCACATAGATATGTATCATGATGTTAAAATCTAAGAGACACCAATTTTCCTCTGAAACTACTGACAACTGAGTTTATATTAACCACTACACGGAAGATCTACAAAAGATTAAATTGTCTCATTTGGAATTTCAAGTAGATAGATTACTATGAATAAACTTTCAAACATTTGTGTAAATGTATCTGTGGCTGCGATTCGAACTTCATCGAACTTCATAGAGTTGGTTAAGTTGATACTGAATTGGATGCACCAACATGGATATCATACTAGTTGCATTTGATGGCATAATCTAGCTGCAAAATAAATGGTGAACTTGCTATAATGTATATGTACAGGACACCTGATCACACAAAATGGATAGGCTCTTTCAGCAGCAAGCAAGATTTCATTGATGTAGTTGAGGTGAGTGGGCAAAAGAGATTTACTTTCTCCAAGTCTTTCAGTTATCAGATTCGCTATTGACAATGGCAAGTTAACCATGTGAACGGCATAATTCTTTTGCTTTCATGGTAAATGCAGATTATCATGATATAATTGTAATATTAAATCTGTACATGGAATCCATTAATGTAATCAGTTCAAACTAAAAGGAGAACTGATTATAGTTAGCTGCAGATTATACACAAATACAGATTATCGATATTTGTCCATACATGTGTGAATTGTTGTTTAGAATCCACATGACCAAGAATATATGTGAAGAGAATAGATAAGCCCTTCATGATTGGGCTGATATCCTATACATTTTTGTGTAATCTCTTGCAAACGGTTGATTGGAGTACATGCTTGGATAACAAAAGAAAGCTGAATGAAAATGTTTTGTTTATCTGTGGATACTGGTCCTCTACTGTGGACCACACCTTGAAGGAGAGCTCTTGTTCCATATGAGAGATGGCTTACAAACGGTCCATGGGGTGTCTTTTATAGGCCATTGGCCTTGTAAAAATGATCACCAAACCGTTGGTGGGAAGGGAAACACAGAGCCTTTGTAATCTACTCCCTCCATGCTTGAAAAGGACTGCAAATTTTGACTAAAGTCAAACGGTGGAAAGTTTGACCAAGTTTATAAAAAAACTATCAACAACTACAATACCAATTTAGTATGACTAAATACATAATAAACATATTTTCATATTTTACCTATCTAGTATTGGATGTATTAATACTTTTTCCTGTAAACTTGGTCAAACTTTGCACCGTTTGATTTCAGACAAAACCTGTAGGCCTTCTTTTCAAGTATGGAGGCAGTATTCTTGAAAAGTTCAAAATAACCTTCAATAAGGAAAACAACAAGGATAAACTAGTCTTATTTGGTCCATGCACTTGGTCCATGGATGAGGGGGGTGACCTTAGTCCATTAGGGATGGTGGTCCATTGGGCTTGATTCTTATTTCTTAACACTGCCTTTATCTGAGATTTTTGGTACGCAATTGTCTTTGCCCAACAAAAAACTTAGTTGATTGAAGGCAGCAGAGCTCATCTGTGATGGTTGGCATTCTGTATCACAGGTTCTTCTGTACACCATTGCTAGACAAATATTTTTCATTTCACCTCTTTGTGATGTACTGATGGCAGGCAGTATTCAGGGCGCGATGAAAGGCAAACTGATAGTGTCTTGCCCACTTCCACCAGAGAGGATACCCAGATTCCAGCTTCTTTTCAAGGATGTCTAATCAGAAGAAGCACATATTCTCAACATATGTAATGGTCTTTTAGATAATGGAAGTGTTTCATCCCCAATCCTCTACATACATATCCATGCAACCAGACCTAAAGAATAAACTGTTCGTGGTAAGCTAAAAAAAGGGCATACTTGAGCCAGCTTCATGCTAGCTGGTGCATTCCTATTCCTTTTTTCTTTTTTCTGCAACATGAATGATCACAAGAGATTGAGTGCAGGCGGATATGGAGATGTGCTTGCATGAGCTTGGTGATGAACAATCAAGAGTTGGCGTTTGCACTGGTTTGCATCAACTATGTTTCTCTATGCTATTATAGCATAATAATACAGCAATTGGTGTTTTGCCCTCTCTAGTCTGTACAGTTAAGTAGGTGCACATCTGTTAGTTTGGTACAAGTCTGGTTATATTTTGTTTGTGATACAATCAATTGTTAAAATTGGCATTTGCATGACATTCTCCATCTGGATGATATTGGGGGGGAAAAGACACATTTTTTGTTGTACTAATTGATCTTATCTTTATTTGAAGAAAAAAGCGGTGAACTCATCATCCCTTACAACAAGCCTAGTTTCCAAGGGTACTCACACCAATGGAAATATAAATTATACTACTACAGTGGGGGAATTACACTCTATGTATCCACCTCTACCCCTTCCCTTCAAATCAATCAATCTAGAGATCAAACCTCGAATGTAATCTCCATCTCATGCTTGTCAACCATGAGGAAATGAGACCCTCTGTCTACCACCTTGTTGCCATCCTTCCTCACCCTGCTAAAATGCTCACACGGGCTGATCTCAAATGTGAGTCTGGCCTTCTCTCCTGCCTTGAGGTGCTGTCTCCTGAACCCGATGAGCTGCTTTGCCGGCCGGCCGGCCGTTGCGTTGGCCCACCGGAGGTACATGAGCACCGAGTGCTTGCCGTCCATGGGGCCGTGGTTTTCCACCTCGACCACGGCCGGGAACTTGAGCTGATCGCACCGTTTGGGGCCAATATGTTCGACGTGGTAGCTCGCGACGCCTTCTTCCGCCGCTGGCGATGGCATTGTGCTCAGGCCTGCGAGCAAGTCTGTGTTGGGCTTGCCGGATGAGACCAGCCGGCGAGAGTAGCTGGAGTAGCTGAGGCCGTAGCCAAACTTGTAGACGGTTTCTCCCTGGTAGAAGCGGTAGGTCCGGCCGGGGTAACCGGTGGCCGGGTCGGCGCGCATCCGCATGTCGGTCATGGGCACCTTGGTGAACTCTTCCGGGTACCAGGTCACCGGCAGCCTCCCGCCGGGGTTGTGGTCGCCGAAGAGCACCCTGGCGATGGCGAGCCCGCCGGCCTGGCCGGGGTATCCGGCCCAAAGGATGGCGCCGATCTTGGGGTTGGTCTTGGCGAAGGTGACGTCCACCGGCCCGCCCGTGAGGAGCACCAGGATGACGGGCCTCTTGGCGGCGTCGGCGACGGCGGTGATGAGGCTCTGCTGCTGCCCGGGGAGCAGCAGGCTGGTCCTGTCGCGCCCTTCGCTCTCCTGCTGCTGGCTCAGCCCCATGAAGAGGAGCACGTAGTCGGACGAGGCCGCCAGCGCCGCCGCCTGGTCCGTGTCGGCCACGTCACAGACCGCCGAGCCGCACCCGGCCAGGAACCTGACGTCCTTGACGTAGCCCTGGACCCCTTGAGCGGCGTGACGGACTCGCACGGCGGGCCGAAGTAGTTGCCGATGAGCAGGCCTGGGTTGTTGGCGTTGGGACCTATGACGGCGGCGGAGGCGACGGAGGCCCGGTCAAGCGGGAGGACGCCGGCGTCGTTCTTGAGGAGGACGATGCCGTCCTGCGCGGCGTCCAGGGCGAGGCCCCTGTGCTCCGGGGTGCAGATGTCGGCGGCGTTGAGGCCGCCGTAGATGTTGGCCCTGGGGTCGCCGTCGAAGTGGCCCAGGCGCATGCGAACGGCGAAGAGGTTGTTGAGCGCCTTGTCGATGTCGTCCTCCGTGATCTTCCCCTGCTGCACCGCGGCCGCCGCGTGCTGCTGCATGTAGGTCCCACAGTCTATGTCCAATCCTGAGACGCGCAAAAAAATATGTCAGATCACTATCGTTTTTAAGCCAAACCGGGGTCCAATGCTCCAACTAGTGAACTGCTCCAGTAGTATCTTGTACGTAGAAGCCAGAGTAGAATTGACAGGTCGGGAAAGTGGATGAGTTTGAGTCGTGCTTTCACTGAACATAATGCAAATCCATGCAAAGTGGTTTAATGATATGCTTACCGGCCTTGAGCGCGAGTGCAACGGCGTCCTCGGGCGTGGGCGCGTACCGCTGCGCGTCACGCATGATGGCCACGGCATCGCAGTCGGAGGCGACGTACCTGCACGCACGCACGCACGCAAGCAACCAAAAGAGTAGACCGTGGCATTCATCAGTAGCAGCGCGTGAAGACGACCGCACTCCCGCATGTGACTTCCAATCGAAACAAAAAACAAAAGAATGCGTTCAGTAGGAGTACCCGTCGAGGCCCCAGTCCCTCTGACGGTCTTGGTGAGGAGGTCGGAGTTGGCGCAGGCGGGGACGCCGTTGATGCCGGTGTAGGCGCACATGACGCAGCTGGCCTTGCCGTCCACCACGCAGCTCCGGAACGGCGGGTTGTACGTGTCCTCCAGGTCCTGCGCCGTCACCTTGGCGTCGAAGTTGTAGCGGGCCACGCCGTTCCAGTCCTCCAGGTCGTAGGCTGTGGCGTGCTTGCAGCACGCCGACGTCTGCAGCAGCGACGTCGAGTTCCCCTGCAGGCCCTTGACGAACGCCACGCCGTAGCGGCTCGCCGTCGTGGGGTCCTCCCCCGGGGTCTCCTGCCCGCGGCCCCACCGCGGGTCGCGGTAGATGTTCACGTTCGGGGACCACATCGTCAGCCCCTCCGCCTGCCCCAGGTTGTACAGCGCCCGTGCCTCCCTGCCGATCGCCTGCACGCATGCACGCCGACGTGTACGTGTCAGGCAATGGGCAGTGAACAATAAAGGTAATGCGAAAAGGAGAAGATATAGATATAGATACACGTACTGCTGTAGACAATAATTAAGACATGCTTGCAACGCAAACTTGCATTGCATGGTGGCCACCAAGTTCGTGCCGCCTTTCTCAAAGTATGCTATTCCCTCCGTTTATTTTTGTAAGACCGTTTAGATATTTATAAGACAACACACAAAACAGTTCAATTTTAGCTGTCTAAAATGTTTTATAAAAGTAAACAAAGGGAGTACCACCTCCCCTCCGAGTTATAAGACGTTTTGGATATTTCAGTATAAACTATGTACGGATTAAAATGAGTGACAAACACACTAAAACTCATCTATGTACATCCAATTTAGAAAAATGTTAGAACATCTTATAATTCGAACGGAGGGAGTGCATTAACTGCGGGTATATATGACTGAACAAGTAAGTGGTGCTTGACCGAACAAACCTAACAATTAGTTGATTTTGCAGACTTTATACGGCCTAACAATTAGAGATCAGGAAGGCCTAACATAAAGTTGGTAGAACTCGAACATGAAGTAAACGACATACTTGATCCGGCAGTAATCTATCTTAAATTAGTAGTGCCAGAATCAAATCACATGCATATGGATCCAGCTAGCTGCTGCTGCTAACAAGAGGCACGGGCTGTGTACCGTGAGGCATGACCTTTGTGGCATTGTGGGCACGCTCAATAGTCCATACCCACGGACAACAGGGTAACCAAAAGGTTGGGTACGATGGAAAAGGCCCGATCTATTCGTATCAGATCTGTGTGTGTGCCTCAGCTCACATGCGGCCGGCTTCCCACAACCAAAAAGGCGCCACTTTTCTTTCCCGCGCAAACATTCTTCTCTCTGTCGTTGGCACTAACCGCACTGGGCGTGCTCACGTGCCGTCCCTTTATAGCTCTTTTCTAGGTGGCCTCCGGGTGTTGGTGTACACACGGCAGTTTGTCCTATGGTTTCTAGGGAGGATAACACGAAAGGAATTTGATAATTTGGACTTACTTCATTAGTTTAGCCTCATTGGGATGAGAAATATACTCTGAGTATGGAGTATCACATTTGTTCAAATTATATCTTGAAGTATGCCTTTTCTTCTTCTTGCCACGTCCTTCGGCGTTGGAAGAAATTCTCATGTGATTTTTGTTAAATATCTATAAGGACTAGAGTGTACAAGTAAAAACCCCATAATTAGAAGATTTGAGGACACTATAATTTATTTCCTAGAGTGTACAAGTAAAAAGAAAACCATAATAGCCCTACAGAATCATGAAAATTCATCTTACCTGACAAGAGGGTAATTTTTTTTTTTGAGGCACAAGAGGGTAATATATACTAATAAGATTAAAACTGAAAAACAAAGCTAGCATCTAGCAAATCCTTAGCTCACGAGCATCCATACTGTACAAACAACCGCACTCTTTGTCTGTTCCCAAATCACGGATCAAGAAATGGAACCCTCCCCCCCGGTGAAAGGAAAGAAAATGACCGGTGCATGATGCATGGCATGGACACATGCACGCGCGCATGCATGCATGATGCCTGGGCCCGATCGATCGACCCTAACCCAACCCAAACAACTAACTGTCCGAGACAGCGATCCAACGCAACATTCCATAATGAAACTGCCGCACGCCATTATGTGCGAGAAAAAGCGAAAAGAAACCGCCAGCAGTCCGCCGGCCGGCCGGCCTCACGGACGAGCCGGCGAGCGCCAGCACGGATAGCTTATGCGTACGTACCTGGCCGATGCGGAACCAGAGGTCGTCGTCGAAGGCGGCCGCGGTGAGGCTGACCTGCGGGAAGCTGGTCGCGCTGCGGACGGCGCCGTTGAAGTGGAGGCCCTTGCCGGAGGTGGCCAGCCCGTGCAGCGCCTCGTTCCACCACTTGTAGGCCGGCACGCCCAGCCGGGGGATGCCCGCGGCCTCATCGCCCAGCTGCGCCACCTTCTCCGCCGGCGTCAGCCGCGCCACCAGGTCCGCCGCCCGCTGCGCCACCGGAAGCGTCGCGTCGCAGAAGGCGTACCCCTGCGTCGCCGCGGTGGACGACGGCCCGCAGGAGAAGGGCGGGTCGGCGGCGAGGGCCGGCACCACCACCCCCAGCAACGACGACGACGACGCCGTCAGCAGCAGAAGCAGCGTCTGTGCAACCACCGTGCCGGCGTCGTGGTGTGACAGCACGGCCATGGCGAGACGAGCTAGGAGCCGCAGGGGGGAAGGGGGGCACGTGAATGGATGGGTCAAGGCAATGGTCGCCTAAATAGGCGCTCCTGGCCAATGGGAGCGACGCGCGTGTCATCGACATGGGTAGCGTGTGACGTACTGCTATTATACTACTGCCATGCCATTATGCTATGATATGATACGCTGCTAGTTACCCATCAGCAAGAACAATCTCACCTTCTCATGCATGCTATAAAGTGGAATATGTGATGTTGCACCCGTGCACGCGTTGTTCTTTCCTTTAGGAGTGGATTTAGTAGATTTTTAACTAATTGGGTGCGTAGATCATGAATTGAGATATGTAACTTGCGTGCCCGGTGGTGTTCCCATGGAATGGGCATATCCGTTTCGTGGCCTTGGTTAATTGAGATAAGTAAAGGCTAGCTACTTGTTGGCTCTACATGAATGCGTTGCTTTGCATCCTTGTCAACCTAAATACCCACCTAAACACGAAATTTCTGTTCGCAAGAGCTATTTATAAGTTGCCTGACAAAAAAATGTACTCCCTCCAATCCAACAGCACTAAAATACGTCTAATATATCTGTTTGAGCGACAAATAATATGAATTCAAGGGATTAGGTGTAAATTGGAAGTGGCGGCCTCAGCAAGGCCTCGCTAGTCGCTAAGACTACGTCCAAAATGGGGATTACACGGCTAGCCAGCAGAGACATAGAAGAAACTTGATGCGGGTGGAGGGCCTTTTAGCTCCGACTCACTCGAATTAGATACCTACCTTGCTGGAGGTGGAATGGAAGTATATGAGGTACATGATATATCAACATTGAGATTTGACCCTTCGGCAATGTAGAGATACTCTCTGGACCCACTCAATATTGTGGTGTTAGTCATCGGGATTACACTAAGGTGTTTTGGAATCGAAATAGAGAGATACACTAAGGAGTTTTGGGATCAGATCAGGATATCCTATCCCTTGTTTGGAGGAGGGTTTCTGACGAAAGGAACAATGCTCTCCTAGCCCTTTATTTTGCCAAGGATGTTTGTAGGGCTCTATTTGACATTGGTGCTTTAAAGGCTCCGAACCATGATGGACTTCATGCAATTTGCAGTCCGAATTGCGACCTATTCTCTTTCAATACTATGAAATTACATTCCCATTAGAATATTCATTGATAGGTAAAAAAGGGAAAACTTTAATATAATAGAAAACAATAATATATTTAAACCCATTTGCGAGAAAGTGTGAGAAGAGCCAAGAGGCTTGAACTTTGGACTTCAACAATAAGAATTTACGAGCCTACTATACATTGCATTACAAGCGTATGATCATTACCCTTCAATCGGGTTATTCTATTCCACTTCTATATAGATGAAAAAACTAAAGGAGAATACATAATAATACAGCGAAACATTTAGACAGAACACCTATCCCAAGCACATGCAAGGGAACCGTAGAGAAGCAAGTGAAATCCAATCCACGAAATGATTTGATCCATGGATGACACCATTGTGGTGAAGGTTGTAATTCCAGAGGTAGAGAGGGAGGTCATAAGCGTCTTTACCGTAAAATAGTATTTCGACATATTCAAAAGACATATAGAATCGTAACCATAGAATACGATCCTAATCAAAATGTGTGCGCATGAACATGAGTCATTGTGTTATATCCCATCTACACTTGGTGTGAAAATTGTTTAATAGAACATATGTCTACACAATTTTATTAAGTAGCAAAAACACCAGGAACATAACAGTTGTAAATCGCAAGATAGCGGTAACCATTGGCAACTTGTGAAAGTTGGTCATGGCTCTCGATTATAAGATCGATATTAAACCTTTGAACCGATTCATTCCATGCATAAATGATTGAATGTGATTCGCTTGGGCACGAAAACTAAGTATTGGCCCCCTTTCTTCTCTTATTGGATTGACTACTTCACTTTCTTTTTAGTGCTGGATTTTGGATATTTTTTTAGATTTGATTTGGCATTATTCAACAACAATTATTTTTACAAATTCCTTTTTTAAAATCAGGTACCGTGGTTCCTTGAAATCTAGAGGGCCATCTATCATGTATGTTTGGCACAATTCTGCAAATATGTGGCCCAAAGATGTACCAAGGGGTTAGGAGCAGTTCCTTGGGCGATACCGACCACATGACGATTGCTAACCCATTTTCCCATTTCCCACGAGGAAATCAACCATGTTCTCTAAAACCGCCCTCAATTATATGTGACAAATATCTACAAGACAATGATTTCATAAGTCTACGAGGGTCAATTTGAAGATGGCGGTTGCCTCCGAAGACACGAGCAATAGACATATAATGTACAGTGTGAATATACCGGTGGCATTATATTTTAATAAGATTATGTACTTGCTTCAAACTAGAATTATTAATGTGAAGACATTGGAGTAAGGTGTGTCACATGCCGTTGCAAATGGTATTGGTTGTCATGTGCTGGCTTCGTGTGTATTATGTGGTGTTTTGTTTTGTCTGGCCTACGTACTATGTGGTGTTCGTGTCGAGACTTCCATCAAAGTCGGAATCATTAGGTCGTGAGTGTGGGATGATGACGACGATGCTCATGGGTAGCGTCGATACCATGGTTCTTCATCCATGTGTATAGAGTGTTTGCTCGCGGTGCCATGGCTGTTTTGTATATTGGTGTCCTTTACATGTTTGTTAAATTGTGTGTGCTTCGCAATGCTGGTTTTTAATCCATTTTGTCTAATTATAATTATGTAGGTAACAAGTTTGGTGTTAATTATAACTGAACCAGACATATCTTTTTCCTTCTCTTTCAAAAAGAAAACAAATAGTTGTGTTGATCAATCCTTAATCGCTGGATATACTATACAAAAATATGAATGTTCAATGTTGATTTGAAGGCACCGTACATAAGGTGCTAAAAGACCAATAATCCTAGACACACGAACCTGTTACAGGCGCTTTTACATGATCTTCAACTAACTAAATTATCTCCCCCTGATTTTCAGCCAGGGTGGGCCCCTGCCTCCCCTAATCTCCTATTCTAGTGGTTCACTTCAGTTACCCGTAAAATCCATAGGTATATCTCCGTGCCTCTAGCATTTCTCCTAAAAGACTTAGGCGTGTGTACGCGCAGTGTCTTTCAAGTCGAGCAATGCTATTCTTACATGCAGATTCTTCAAAAAATCTTAGGTCATGTACAATGGTTGATAAGATAGTCTTATCTGAAGTCTTGCCTGTAATTTAGAGATGACAAAAAAAAACATGTCTACAATAGCTTATCTCTTAGCCTTATCTTTAATAACTAGCTATTCCTAAAAACATGGCGAGGCATATTATGCTAATAGATCATCTCTTGTCTTCTCTTAAATAAGAGAAGACAAGCCTTTTCTTCTGATTTCTCTCTCCTCCACCTCATCGTCTATCCTACGTGGCATTCCTAAGAAAGAACCATTGTACATGCCCTTACGCACTAGTTCTTATGGGTGGCAATTAATCCCTTATTTTCCTCTGGACGGTTATTGTCTCTCCCGTGTAAGGGCATCTCCAACGGCAACCCGCAAATTTTCTCTCGCATCCGTCCGCGGACAGGGGCATCAGTCCATGGACATGGATGCAGGAGGCCGCCATCCAACCATAGCCGCATCATTTTAAACTCTTTTTCAACAAACCGGATGAAGTTCATTCAAACAAGGCCAGATTTCATATAACATGATGGATATTACACAAACACGACGGAATTTTATTACATTTAGAACAAAAAAACGACCCGACCCTAAACATATCCTACGGCGGTGGCGCCCGGCACCCAAGCCCGGGTCGTACTCCATCCACCGTCTTCATGACCACCGATGATAAGACCAATGAAGTGAAGATGCGGTCTCTTGCGAGGAAGAGTAGAACATGGGACATGGACCGGCCTGATGACCCACAAGTTAGGGGATCAATCATAGTCCTTTCGATAAGTAAGAGTGTCGAACCCAACAAGGAGCAGAAGGAAATGACAAGCGGTTTTCAGCAAGGTAATTTCTGCAAGCACATAAATTGTCAGTAACAAGTAGTTTGATAGTAAGATAGTTTGTTACGAGCTAGTAACGGTAACGGTAAATAAAGTGCAGCAAGGTAGCCCAATCCTTTTTGTAGCAAAAGGTATGCCAAAATGATCTCTTATAATAAGCAAAGCGTTTTTGATGGCACACGGGAATTTCATCTAGTCACTTTTATCATGTTGGTTTGATTCATGTTCGCTACTTTGATAATTTGATATGTGGGTTGATGACCCACACGTATAGGGGATCAATTGTAGTTTTTTTTTGATAAGTAAGAGTGTCGAACCCAACGAGGAGCAGAAGGAAATGACAAGTAGTTTCCAGTAGGGTAATGTCTGCAAGTGCTAAAATTGTAAGTAGCGGGTAGTTTGATAGCAAGATAATTTGTAACGAGCAAGTAATTATAGTAGCAATAAGTATGCAGCAAGGTAGCCAAATCCTTTTGAGGCAAAGGACAAGCCAAAACGGTCTCTTATGATAAGCAAAGCGTTCTTGAGGGTACACGGAAATTTCATCTAGTCACTTTCATCATGTTGGTTTTATTCGTGTTCGCTGCTTTGATAATTTGATATGTGGGTGGAGCGGGGCTTAGGTGCTGTTCTTACTTGAAAAAACCTCCTACTTATGATTAACCCTCCCGCAAGCATCCGCAACTACGAGAAAAGTATTAAGAATAAATTCCAACCATAGCATTAAACTCTAGGATCCAATCGTTCCCTTACGGAATAGCGCATAAACTGGGGTTTAAGCTTCTGTCACTCTCGCAACCCATCATCTAATTGCTACTCCACAATGCATTCCCTTAGGCCCAAATATGATGAAGTGTCATGTAGTCGATGTTCACATGACACCACTAAGGGAATCACAACATACATACTATCAAAATATCAAACACGTATCAAATTCACATGATTACTTGCAACATGATTTATCCCGTGACCTCAAGAATAAAAGTAATTACTCGCAAATGATAAACATGTTCATAATCAGAGGAGTATGAAATAGCATAATGGATCTGAACATATAATCTTCCACCAAATAAACCATATAGTAATCAACTACAAGATGTAATCAACACTACCAGTCACCCACAAGCACCAATCTATAGTTCCGGTAACAAGATTGAATACAAGAGATGAACTAGGGTTTAAGATGAGATGGTGTTGGTGAAGATATTGATGGAGATTGCCCTCCCCAAGATGGGAGAGTTGTTGGTGATGATGACGATGATTTCCCCCTCCGGGAGGGAAGTTCCCCCAGCGGAATCGCTCCGCCGGAGGGCAAAAGTGCTCCTGCCCAAGTTCCACCTCGAGACGGCGGCGCTCCCTCCCGAAATCCTTCTCATTATTTTTTCTAGGTAAAAATGACTTATATACTAGAAGATGGGCACCGGAGGTGGGCCGAGGAGGGAAGAACCCACCTGGGCGCGCCTGGGTTCCCTAGCAGGCCCAGGTGGGTTGTGCCCACCTGGTGGGCCCCCTCTGGTAGTTATTTGCTCCAATTTTTCTTATACATTCCATAAAAAATCTCCATGAAGTTTCAACTTGTTTGGAGTTGTGCAGAATAGGTAGCCTGACGTAGCTTTTTCAGGTCCAGCTTTCGAGCTGCCGGAATTCTCCCTGTTTATGTGTACCTTGCAAATTATGAGAGAAAAGGCATTAGAATTACTCCGAAAAGCATTATTATGGATAAAAACATTATAAATAACAGTAAGAAAACATGATGCAAAATGGACGTATCATGGGTGGACCGGTGGTTGGGTGTTGTTCTTACTTGAACAAGCCTCCCACTTATGATTAACCCCCTCGCAAGCATCTGCAACTATGAAAGAAGAATTAAGATAACAATCTAACCATAGCATTAAACATATGGATCCAAATCAGTCCCTTACGAAATAGCGCATAAACTAGGGTTTAACCTTCTGTAACTCTAGCAACCCATCATCTAATAACTACTCCACAATGCATTCCGTTAGGCTCAAAGATGGTGAAGTTGAAGGAAATATGCCCTAGAGGCAATAATAAAGTTGTTATTTATATTTCCTTATATCATGATAAATGTTTATTATTCATGCTAGAATTGTATTAACCGGAAACTTCGTACATGTGTGAATACATAGACAAACAGAGTGTCACTAGTATGCCTGACTAGCTCGTTGAATCAAAGATGGCTATGTTTCCTAGCCATAGACATGAGTTGTCATTTGATTAACGGGATCACATCATTAGAGAATGATGTGATTGACTTGACCCATTCCGTTAGCTTAGCACTTGATCGTTTAGTATATTGCTATTGCTTTCTTCATGACTTATACATGTTCCTATGACTATGAGATTATGCAACTCCCGAATACCGGAGGAACACTTTGTGTGCTACCAAATGTCACAACGTAACTAGGTGATTATAAAGGTGCTCTACAGGTGTCTCCGATGGTACTTGTTGAGTTGGCAATAGATCGAGATTAGGATTTGTCACTCCGATTGTCGGAGAGGTATATCTGGGCCCTCTCGGTAATGCACATTGACACGCCTCTGTCATTATCTACTTTTCCAAACACTTTCGCCCTTGTTTTGGACTCTAACTTGCATGATTTGAATGGAACTAACCTTGACCGACGCTGTTTTCAGCAGACTTTCCATGGTGTTATTTATGTGCAGAAACGAAAGTTCTCGGAATGACCTGAAACTCCACGGATTGTCTAGTTAAAAATAATAAAAAATCCTCGCCAAAGATGAAGACTAGGGGGCCCACACCCTGTCCATGAGGGTGGGGGGTGCGCCCCCCTACATCATGGGCCCCCTGGAGCTCCTCCGACGCCAACTCCAACTCTATATATTTGCTTTCGGGGAGAAAAAAATAAAGGAAAAGAAATCATCGCGTTTTACGATACGGAGCCACCGCCAAGCCCTAAAACCTCTCGGGAGGGCTGATCCGAGTCTGCTGGGGCTCGGAGAGGGATTCGTCGCCGTCGTCATCATCAACCATCCTCCATCACCAATTTCACGATGCTCACCGCCGTGAGTAATTCCATCATAGGCTTGCTGGACGGTGATGGGTTGGATGAGATCTATCATGTAATCGAGTTAGTTTTGTTAGGGTTTGATCCCTAGTATCCACTATGTTCGAGATTGATGTTGCTATGACTTTGCTATGCTTAATGCTTGTCACTAGGGCCCGAGTGCCATGATTTCAGATCTGAAACTATTATGTTTTCATGAATATATGTGAGTTCTTGATCCTATCTTGCAAGTCTATAGTCACCTACTATGTGTTTTGATCCGCAACCCTCAAGTGACAATAATCGGGACCACCCGGTGATGACCTTAGTTTGAGGAGTTCATGTATTCACTATGTGCTAATGCTTTGTTCCGGTTCTCTATTAAAAGGAGGCCTCAATATCCCTTAGTTTCATAGGACCCGCTGCCACACGGGAGGGTAGGACAAAAGATGCCATGCAAGTTCTTTTCCATAAGCATGTATGACTATATTCGTAATACATGCCTACATTACATTGATGAATTGGAGCTAGTTTTGTGTCACCCTATGTTATGACTGTTACATGATGAACCGTGATCCGCATAATTATCCATCACCGATCCAATGCCTACGAAGCTTTCCATATCTTGGTCTTCGCTATTTACTTTCCCGTTACATCAAGTTATAATCACTACAAAACACCAAAAATATTACTTTTCTTTGCCGTTACCTTTTATTACCGCTACCACTACTATCATACTACTTTGCTACTAAATACTTTGTTGCAGATATTAAGTTATCCAGTGTGGTTGAATTGACAACTCAACTGCTAATACTTGAGAATATTCTTTGGCTCCCCTTGTGTCGAATCAATAAATTTGGGTTGAATACTCTACCCTCGAAAGCTGTTGCGATCCCCTACACTTGTGGGTTATCAAGACTAATTTCTAGCGCCGTTGCCGGGGAGCATAGCTCTATTCTTTGAGTCACTTGGGATTTATATCTGCTGGACACTATGAAGAACTTGAAAGACGCTAAGACAACAATTTATCCCTCAACTACGAGGGGAGGTAAGGAACTGCCATCTAGCTCTTGACTTGATTCACCTTATGTTTTGAGTAAGCTTGCGACACCTAAACCTGCTTCTGCTATTCGTTCTGATATGTCGCATGTTATTGATGATGCCACTTCTGCTATGCATGGTACTTATGATGAAACTACTTCTATGCTTGATACTAATGTGCCCCTCAGTGAATTTCTTGATGAACAAATTGCTAGGGCTAGAGAGAAAGAAATTATTGAAACTGATTGCTACGTCTTGAGCTTGCATTAGTTTTTCCCGAAGAGGAGAGGATAATGCAGCAGAGTAGCGTAAGTATTTCCCTCAGTTTTTGAGAACCAAGGTATCAATCCAGTAGGAGGCCACGCGCAAGTCCCTCGTAACTACACAAAACAAATAGATCATAGCAACCAACGAGAATCGGGCTTTTCAATCACTTCACGGTCACTTACGAGAGTGAGATCTGATAGAGATGATAGATAATATTTTTGGTATTTTGGTCTAAAGATGCAAAGTAAAATAAAAAGGCAAAGTAAAGAGCAAAGCAATAATAAAGCGTAGGAAGATTAATATGATGAAAATAGACCCGGGGGCCATAGATTTCACTAGTGGCTTCTCTCAAGAGCATAGGTATTTTACGTGGGTGAACGAATTCTGTTGAGCAATTGATAGAATTGAGCATAGTTATGAGAATATCTAGGTATGATCATGTATATAGGCATCACGTCCGAGACAAGTAGACCGACTCACCTGCATCTACTATTATTACTCCACTCATCGACCGCTATCCAGCATGCATCTAGAGTATTAAGTTAATGAAAACAGAGTAACGCTTTAAGCAAGATGACATGATGTAGAGGAATAAATTCATGCAATATGATAAATACCCCATCTTGTTATCCTCGATGGCAACAATACAATACGTGCGTTGCTGCCCCTCATCACATGGGAAAGGACACCGCAAGATTGAACCCAAAGATAAGCACTTCTCCCATTGCAAGAACTACCAATCTAGTTGGCCACACCAAATGGATAATTCGAAGAGACTTGCAAAGATAACTCAATCATACATAAAAGAATTCAGAGAAGATTCAAATATTGCTCATAGATAATCTTGATCATAAACCCACAATTCATCGGTCTCAACAAACACACCGCAAAAAGAAGATTACATCGAATAGATCTCCACGAGAGAGGGGGAGAACATTGTATTGAGATCCAAAAGAGAGGAGAAGCCATCTAGCTACTAACTATGGACCCGGAGGTCTGAGGTAAACTACTCACACTTCATCGGAGAGGCTATGATGTTGATGTAGAAGCCCTCCGTGGTGGAATTAGGTTTTTGGCTCCGTATCTGATCTGTTGGGGGTACGTAGGTATATATAGGAGGAAGAAGTACGTCGGTGGAGCTTCGAGGGGCCCACGAGGCAGGGGGCGCGCCCTAGGGGGGGCGCCCTCCACCCTCGTTACCGCCTCGTGGCTTTCTTGATGGAGGGTCCAAGTCTCCTGGGTCTTATCTGATGAGAAAATCACGCCTCAAGGTTTCATTCCGCTTGGACTGTTTGATATTCCGCTTCTTCAAACACTGAAATAGGCAAAAACAACAATTGCAGGATGGGCCTCCGGTTAATAGGTTAGTCCTAAAAGTAATATAAAAGTGGAAAATAAAGTCCAATATAGTCCAAAACAATATATAATATAGCATGGAGCAATAAAAATTATAGATACGTTGGAGACGATCGTGCATCCCCAAGCTTAATTCCTGCTCGTCCTCGAGTAGGTAAATGATAAAAGGAGAATTTTTGATGCGGAGTACTACTTGGCATAATTTCAATGTAACTCTTCTTAATTGTGGTATGAATATTCAGATCTGAAAGATTCAAGACAAAAGTTCATATTGACATAAAAATAATAATACTTCAAGCATACTAACTAAGAAATTATGTCCTCTCAAAATAACATGGCCAAATAAAGTTATCCCTACAAAATCATATAGTCTGGCTATGCTCTATCTTCACCACACAAAGTATTTAAATCATGCACAACCCCGATGACAAGCCAAGCAATTGTTTCATACTTTTGACATTTTCAAAACTTTTTCAATCTTCACGCAAATACATGAGCGTGAGCCATGGATATAGCACTATATGTGGAATAGAATGGTGGTTGTGGAGAAGACAAAAGAGGGAAGATAGTATCACATCAACTAGGCGTATCAACGGGCTATGAAGATGCCCATCAATAGATATCAATGTGAGTGAGTAGGGATTGCCATGCAACGGATGCACTAGAGCTATAAGTATATGAAAGCTCAACAAAAGAAACTAAGTGGGTGTGCATCCAACTCGCTTGCTCATGAAGACCTAGGGCAATTTGAGGAAGCCCATCATTGGAATATACAAGCCAAGTTCTATAATGAAAATTCCCACTAGTATATGAAAGTGACAAAACGAGAGACTCTCTATTATGAAGATCATGGTGCTACTTTGAAGCACAAGTGTGGTAAAAGGATAGTAACATTGTCCCTTCTCTCTTTTTCTCTCATTTTTTTATTTGGGGCCTTTTATCTTTTTTTATGGCCTCTTTTTTTATTTTTTTATTTTTTTTTGTCCGGAGTCTCATCCCGACTTATGGGGGAATCATAGTCTCCATCATCCTTTCCTCACTTGGGACAATGCTCTAAAAATGATGATCATCACACTTTTATTTTTCTTACAACTCAACAATTACAACTCGATACTTAGAACAAAATATGACTCTATATGAATGCCTCCGGCGGTGTACCGGGATATGCAATGATTCATAAGTGACATGTATGAAAGAATTATGAATGGTGGCTTTGCCACAAATACGATGTCAACTAAATGATCATGCTAAGCAATATGACAATGATGGAGCGTGTCATAATAAACGGAACGGTGGAAAGTTGCATGGCAATATATCTCGGAATGGCTATGGAAATGCCATGATAGGTAGGTATGGTGGCTGTTTTGAGGAAGGTTTAAGGTGGGTGTATGATACCGCTAAAAGTGCGTGGTATTAGAAAGGCTAGCAATGGTGGAAGGGTGAGAAAAGTGTATAATCCATGGACTCAACATTAGTCATAAAGAACTCATATACTTATTGCAAAAATCTACAAGTTATCAAAGCAAAGTATTACGCGCATGCTCCTAGGGGATAGATTGGTAAGAAAAGACCATCGTCGTCCCCGACCGCCACTCATAAGGAAGACAATCAATAATTAAATCATGTCTGACTTCATCACATAACGGTTCACCATAATGCGCATGCTACGGAAATCACAAACTTTAACACAAGTATTCCTCAAATTCACAACTACTCAACTAGCATGACTCTAATATTATCACCTCCATATCTCAAAACAATTATCAAGCATCAAACTTTTCTTAGTATTCAACGACTCAAAAGAAAGTTTTACAAATCTTGAATACCAAGCATATTATTGTTAAGCAAATTACCATGCTATTTAAGACTCTCAAAATAATCTAAGTGAAGCATGAGAGATCAATAGTTTCTTTAAAAAAAATCCAACACCGTGCTCTAAAACATATAAGTGAAGTACTAGAGCAAAACTATAAAGCTCAAAAGATATAAGTGAAGCATATAGAGCAAAACTATCAAGCTCAAAAGATATAAGTGAAGCACACAGATTATTCTAACAAATTCCAATTCATGTATGGCTCTCTCAAAAGGTGTGTACAGCAAGGATGATTGTGGTAAACTAACAAACAAAGACGCAAATAATACAAGACGCTCCAAGCAAAACACATATCATGTGGTGAATAAAAATATAGCTCCAAGTAAAGTTACCGATGGAAGTGGATTTAAAGAGGGGATGCCTTCCGGGGCATCCCAAGCTTTGACTTTTTGGTGTCCTTAGATTATATTGGGGGTGCCATGGGCATCCCAAGCTTAGGCTCTTGCCACTCCTTGTTCCATAATCCATCAAAAAATTTCACCCAAAACTTGAAAACTTCACAACACAAAACTCAACAGAAATCTCGTAAGCTTCTGCTTACAAAGAAAACAAAAGACCACTTCAAGGTACTGTAATGAACTCATTCTTTATTTATATTGGTGTTAAACCTACTGTATTCCAACTTCTTTATGGATCATAAACTATTTTACTAGCCATAGGTTCATCAAAATAAGCAAACAACACACGGAAATCAGAATCTGTCAAAAACAGAACAGTCTGTAGTAATCTGTAACTAACGCAAACTTATAGAACTCAAAAAAAGCAGAAAAAATAGGAAGACCTAGGCAATTTTTTTGTTGATCAGCAGCAATTGGAATCACTATTTTATCACATTCTGGTGATTTTTAACAATTGTTTTCGTGAACCGAAAGTTTCTGGAAATTACAGCAAGATGAAATAACTATTATCCAAGAAGATCCTATAGGTTTAACTTGGAACAAACACTAATTGAAACATAAAACCACATCTAAACAGAAGGTAGATGGATTATTTATTCCTAAACAGAAACAAAAACTAAAAAACTAAAAATAAAATTGGGTTGCCTCCCAACAAGCGCTATCATTTAACGCCCCTAGCTAGGCATAAAAGCAAGGATAGATCTAGGTATTGCCATCTTTGGTGGGCAATCCATAGGTAGCTCTCATAATAGATCCATATGGTAATTTTATCTTCTTCCTAGGGAAGTGTTCCATGCCTTTCTTTAATGGGAATTGGAATCTAATATTCCCTTCCTTCACATCAATAATTGCACCAATCGCTTCTAAGGAAAGGTCTACCAAGAATAATAGGACATGAAGGATTGCAATCTATATCAAGAACGATAAAGTCTACGGGCACATAATTCCTATTTGCAACAATAAGAACATCATTAATTCTTCCCATAGGTTTCTTAACAAAGGAACTGCAAGGTGCAAGTTTAGAGAGCATTCATCAAAATCACGGAAATCTAGCAAATCACACAAAGTTTTGGGAATAGTGGAAACACTAGCACCCAAATCACATAAAGCATAGAATTCATTATCCTTAATCTTAATTTTAATAGTTGGTTCCCACTCATCATAAAGTTTTCTAGGGATAGAGACTTCCAACTCAAGTTTTTCCTCATAAGATTGCATCAAGGCATCAACGATATGTTTAGTAAACGCTTTATTTTGACTATAAGCATGCGGAGAATTTAGCACGGATTGCAAAAAGGAAATACAATCAATTAAAGAGCAACTTTCATAACTAAATTCCTTGAGATCCAAAATAGTGAGTTTAGCAACATCTAAGGTTTTACTTTCTTCAATCCCACTTTTATCAATTTTAGCATCATAATCTAAAAAGTCTTAATTTTTAGAACGCCTTCTAAGTAAAGGTGACTCATATTCAATCTCATCATTATCAAGATTTATATTGCAAAACAAAGATTTAATGGGAGATACATCAATAACTTTTAGATCTTCATCTTGATTTTCATGGAAATTGGAAGAACACGCTTTAATAAAGGCATCTTTCATAGCACGCATCCTAGCGGTTCTTTCCTTGCACTCATCAATGGAAATTCTCATGGCTTTGAGAGACTCATTGATATCATGCTTAGGAGGAATAGATCTAAGCTTTAAAGAATCAACATCAAGAGAAATTCTATCAACGATCCTAGCCAATTCATCAACTTTAAGTAATTTCTCTTCAAGCAAAGCATTAAAATTATTTTGTGAATTCATAAACTCTTTAACACTATTCTCAAATTCAGAGGGCATCTTATTAAAATTTCCATAAGAGTTGTTGTAGGAATTTCCATAATTATTAGAAGGATTACTAGGATAAGGCCTAGGATTAAAATTCCTCTATACGCATTGTTACCAAAATTATTCCTACCAACAAAATTCACATCCATAGATTCATTACTATTCTCAATCAAAGTAGACAAAGGCATATCATTAGGATCAAGAAACACTCTTAGTAGCAAATACATAAGTTCATCCATCTTTCCACTCAAAACATTGATTTCATCTATCGCATGCACTTTTTTATTGGTAGATCTTTCAATGTGCCATTGAGAATAATTAACCATAATATTATCTAGGAGTTTAGTAGCATCTCCTAAAGTGATTTCCATAAAAGTACCTCCCGCGGTCGAATCTAAAAGGTTTCTAGAAGGAAAATTCAATCCGCATAAAAATTTCAGATAATCATCCACAAGTTCAAACCATGAGTAGGGCAATTACGTATCATTAATTTCATTTTCTCCCAAGCTTGTGCAACATGTTCGTGATCAAGTTGCTTAAAATTCATAAAATCGTTCCTAAGAGAGATAATCTTAGCGGGAGGAAAATACTTAGAGATAAAAGCATCTTTGCACTTGTTCCAAGAATCAATACTATTTTTAGGCAAAGACGAAAACCAAGCTTTAGCACGATCTCTAAGCTTAAAAAGGAAATAGCTTCAATTTAACAACATCATTGTCAACATCTTTCTTCTTTTGCATATCACACAAATCCATGAAGCTATTTAAATGAGTAGTGGCATCTTCACTAGGAAGGCCGGCGAATTGATCTTTCATAACGAGATTCAACAAAGCAGTATTGATTTCACAAGATTCAGTATTGGCAAGAGGAGCAATCAGAGTGCTAAGGAAATCATTATTGTTGGTATTGGTAAAGTCACACCATTTGGTATTATCTTGTGCCATGGCAACAAGTAATCGAACACACAAGCAAACAGGAAAAAGGCAAGCGAAAAAGAGAGGAGGAGATTGGGAAAGAGAGGGCGAATAAAACGGCAAGGGTGAAGTGGGGGATAGGAAAACGAGAGGCAAATGGCAAATAATGTAGTGTGAGAGATAAGGGATTGTGATGGGTACTTGGTATGTCGACTTTTATGAGACTCCCCAAGAATCAGCCAGTAAATCCTTCTTGCTACGCCTTGAGCTTGGGTTGGTTTTCCCCAAGAGGAGAGGATGATGCAGCAGAGTAGCGTAAGTATTTCCTCAGTTTTTGAGAACCAAGGTATCAATCCAAAGAGGAGGCCACACGCAAGTCCCTCGTACTCTACACACAAAACAAATAGCTCCTCGCAACCAACGCGAATAGGGGTTGTCAATCCCTTCACGGTCACTTACTTAGAGTGAGATCTGATAGAGATGATAGATAATATTTTTGGTATTTTTGGTATAAAGATGCAAAAGTAAAATAAAAAGGCAAAGTAAAGAGCAAAGCAATAATAAAGCATAGGAAGATTAATATGATGAAAATAGACCGGGGCCATAGATTTCACTAGTGGCTTCTCTCAAGAGCATAGGTATTTTACTATGGGTGAACGAATTACTATTGAGCAATTGATGAAATTGAGCATAGTTATGAGAATATCTAGGTATGATCATGTATATAGGCATCACATCCGAGACAAGTAGACAGACTCCTACCGCATCTACTACTATTACTCCACTCATCGACCGCTATCCAAAGATGCATCTAGAGTATTAAGTTAATGAAAACAGAGTAACGCCTTTAAGCAAGATGACATGATGTAGAGGAATAAATTCATGCAATATGATAAATACCCCATCTTGTTATCCTCGATGGCAATAAAGATAATACGTGCCTTTGCTGCCCCCATCACATCGGGAAAGGACACCGCAAGCTTGAACCCAAAGATAAGCACTTCTCCCATTGCAAGAACTACCAATCTAGTTGGCCAAACCAAACGGATAATTCGAAGAGACTTGCAAAGATAACTCAATAATACATAAAAGAATTCAGAGAAGATTCAAATATTGCTCATAGATAATCTTGATCATAAACCCACAATTCATCGGTCTCAACAAACACACCGCAAAAGGAAGATTACACCGAATAGATCTCCACAAGAGAGGGGGAGAACATTGTATTGAGATCCAAAAAGAGAAGAAGCCATCTAGCTACTAACTATGGACCAAGGTCTGAGGGAAACTACTCACACTTCATCGGAGAGGCTATGATGTTGATGTAGAAGCCCTCCTTGGTGGAATTAGGTTTTTGGCTCCGTATCTGCTCTGTTGGGGGTACGTAGGTATATATAGGAGGAAGAAGTACGTCGGTGGAGCTTCGAGGGGCCCATGAGGCAGGGGACGCGCCCTAGGGGGCGCCCTCCACCCTCGTGACCGCCTCGTGGCTTTCTTGACGGAGGGTCCAAGTCTCCTGGGTCTTATGTGATGAGAAAATCACGTTCCCGAAGGTTTCATTCCGTTTGGACTCCGTTTGATATTCCGTTTCTTCGAAACACTGAAATAGGCAAAAAAAACAGCAATTACGGCTGGGCCTCCGGTTAATATGTTAGTCCCAAAAGTAATATAAAAGTGGAAAATAAAGACCAATATATTCCAAAACAATAGATAATATAGCATGGAGCAATAAAAAATTATAGATACGTTGGAGACGTATCATTGATCATGTTTATGAGATTGATGATGAAAACATGCCTGTTATTCCTGAGGGTTATATTTTTAATAAAGAAGCTTTTGCTGCTATTTTAGCTTGCAAAGATAACGATGAGCTTAAAAGGTTATTAGCTAAATGGAATAAGCAATCTCTTAATGATAGAATGAGGCCCGACCCTGCTTTTGCTACTTCACCTATACGTATTTGTCGATAAGGATTATGAATTCTCTGTTGATCCCGATATAATTACTTTGGTTGAATCTCGATCCTTTTCATGGTTATGAATCTAAAACTGTTGTGGCACATCTTACTAAATTAAATGATATAGCCACCCTGTTCACTAATGATGAGAGATCTCGCTACTTTTATATCCTTAAAATATTTCCGCTCTCATTAAAGGGTGATGCTAAGATATGGTTTAATTCTCTTGATCCTGGTTGTGTGCGTAGTCCCTGTGATATGATTTATTACTTGTGCTAAATATTTCCCTGCTCATAAGAAACAAGCTACCTTGAGGGAAATATACAACTTTGTGCAAATTGAAGAAGAGAGTCTCCCACAAGCTTGGGGAGGCTTCTCAAGCTACTTAATGCTTTGCCTGATCATCCTCTTAAGAAAAATGAAATACTTGATATCTTTTATAATGGACTAACCGATGCTTCCATAGATTACCTGGATAGTTGTGTTGGTTCTGTTTTCAGGGAAAGAACACCGGATGAAGCTGAAATTCTATTGAATAATATGTTTACAAATGAAAATAATTGGGCACCTCCCCGAGCCAGCTCCTCGCCCACCATCGAGCCTATTCCTAAACCAACTCTCGAAGAAGAGAGGTGTTCTATTTCTACCCCGAGGATATGCAAGAGGCAAAGAAATCTATGAAAGAAAAAGGTATTAAAGATGAAGATGTTAAGAATTTACCTCCTATTGAAGAAATACATGGTCTTAATCTACCGCCTGTTGAAGAAACACATGATCTTAATCCATTACCTATTGGAGAACATCCATGTCTTGATAACCCGACACAGGTAGTAAAGGTAAATTCTCTCTATAGATATGATAAAGCTGAAGTCCCTCCTACTAAAATTGCTAGTCAGTGCTTGGATGAGTTTGATAACTTTATGTTTAAGCAAGAAGACTTCAATGCTTATTTTGGTAGACAATTGAAACAAAATGCTTATATGATTAAACACTTGGGTGATTATATGGCTAATATTAGAGGTGAACTTAAACTTGTTAGCGAACATGCTTCTATGGTTACCACTCAAGTAGAACAAGTACTTAAAGCTCAAAATGATTTGTTCAATGAAATGAATAGTAAGAAAATGATTATGATGTTAGAGTGGCTACTAGAACTGGTAGAATGACTCAGGAACCGTTGTATCCTGAAGGCCACCCTAAGAGAATTGAGCAAGATTCTCAGAGAAATAATATTGATGCTCCTAGTTCTTCTAAAAGGAAGAAAAAGAAAATGATAGGACTTTGCAAACTTCTAGTGAACCTATTCTTTGAACCACCGAGAATCCAAATGATATATCTATTTCGATGCTGAAACACAACTGGTAATGAACATGAACCTAGTGAAAATGCTAATGATAATGTTCATGATGATGCTCAACCTAGTAATGATAATGATGTAGAAATTGAACCTGCTGTTGATCTTGATAACCCACAATCAGAGAATCAATGTTATGATAAGAGAGACTTTGTTGCTAGGAAACATGGTAAAGAAAGAGAACCATGGGTTCAGAAACCCATGCCTTTTCCTCCCAAACCATCCAAGAAAAAGGATAATGAGGATTTTGAGCGCTTTCTTTGAAATGATTAGACCTATCTTTTATGCGTATGCGATTAACTGATATGCTCAAAATGAATCCTTATGCTAAGTATATGAAAGATATTGTCACTAATAAAAGAAAGATACCGGAAGCCAAAATTTCCACCATGCTTGCTAATTATACTTTTAAGGGCGGAATACCAAAGAAACTTGGAGATCCATGAGTACCTACTATACCATGTTCCATTAAAAGGAACTATGTTAAAACTGCTTTATGTGATCTTGGAGCCGGTGTTAGTGTTATGCCTCTCTCTTTATATCGTAGACTTGATTTGAATAAGTTGACACCTACTGAAATATCTTTGCAAATGGCTGATAAATCAACTACTATACCTGCCGGTATTTGTGAGGATGTGCCTGTTGTGGTTGCAAACGTTACTATTTTAACGGACTTTGTTATTCTTGATATTCCCCAGGATGATAGTATGTCTATTATTCTTGGAAGACCTTTCTTGAATACTACAGGTGCTATTATTGATTGCAACAAAGGCAATGTCACTTTTCATGTTAATGGTAATGAGCATACGGTACACTTTCTCCGAGGAAACAACCTCTAGTTCATAGTATCAACTCTATTGGAAAAATTCCATCGATTATATTTGGAGGTTTTGAATTTCCGCTTCCCTGTCAAGAAGAAATATGATATTCTTATTATTGGGGATGTGCATATCCCCGCTGAGGTAACATAGTGTTATTCAAATTTCTCCGGTTCCATGTTATTCGGAATGAGTTTGTTAACAAGACCTGATCAACCTTATTAGTGGATTCCTTTTGATGAGCATGAGATGGATGAAACTAGAAGCGCAATCTTCTGTACCCTCTTTCTACTCTCTGTTATTTAGTTGAAATAAAGTAAAAATAGTATTTTTCTGTCTGTTTCCTGATTTATCTGTGCAATATAAAAATACCCTGAAAATAAAAGTCCTCCAAATGCCATGCCAATTTAATATGATTTTTCTGGAATATTTGAGGATTTATGGAACTGAAAACACCACGGGGGGAGCTTCCACCTAGCCACGAGGGTGGAGGGCGCAAGACTACCCCTGTGGCACGCCCCTGCCTCGTGGGCCCATGGTGGCCCTCCTCCACTTATTCTTGCACCCATCCTCTTCTTCTTCCTCCCACAAACACGAATATCCAACTCAAGCACGAGTTCTAGCTCACTTTGTCTGTGATTTTCGATCTCCTTGCCCAAAGCACCTCTCACAAAACTGCTTGGGAGATTGTTCTTGGTATGTGACTCCTCCATTGGTCCAATTAGTTTTTGTTCTAGTGCTCTATTCATTGCAAATTTGTACTGCATAGGTGACCATGTTCTTGAGCTTGCATGTCAAATTTATATGGTTCCAAGTAGTTCTAATGCTTGCTATAGGCTCTAGGCACTTGTAGGAGTAGTTGCTATCAATTTTATTGAAGTTGGTTCACTTTTGTTTGAAGTTACTCAAAATTTCAGAAAATAATGAATAGACTTTTGAGGGGCTCATCGAGCCGAAGCTCAAAGAAAAAGCAAAATGAAGAAGCACAGAGGCCCAAATATAATTTGCCTCATACCGCGGAGGTCCAGCCGAGTGAATGGCCTTCCGATGACTTCTTGAGACAAGTTGGATTTATGAGGATTTTTATTCATTGGTTGAGAATGCTGGCCTCACCAACTTCCTTCATGACCAACGCCATCAAGATTCTTACTCACTAATACTTTTGTGCAAAACTTCTACTATTTTCCTAAGGAATCACCTCCTTCAAGAGAGTTTCATTTATATGACGTTGTTAAGAATATGCCATTAGCTGAATTTTGCAAGGTTTGCAAAATACCTCCGAGGGTACTCTTAGATGAACCACACCGTAAAGATGTGGAAGAATTTATTGACACCATCATCGTGGGAGAAACCAGAAGGTTTCGATGCAAGAATCACTAGCATACATTTTCCGTTTTACGCTACTTTGCCATATTTGCTAGTCGTTGCTTGATTGGTCGTGGGAAACTGTGGAAACCTTTAGTGTTCCTGATATTATTATTTTGTTCCATGGTTTATACCGCGATAACACCGTTAGTATGGGCAAAATTATTGCTAAACGAAAGTTAAGTCTCGAACCGCACTAAAGGCCCCATCTTTGGAGGTATTTATGCTTCACGCCGCTGCACATTTTAACATACCTATTAGGCTTTATGAGAAAGAACAAAATTGATGCCTAGTGCTTATTTAGATTATAAGAGTATGCTAGCGCATGACTTTATTGTTAAGGGCAGGGAAGGGAGCTTAAGTATAAATTGTACTTCAATAAACATCACCTGAGACTATTACTTTGCCTGCTCCTTCCTTGTTTAATTTTGAAGGACCGTATCTCGCTCCTGGGCGGCCGCCTGCTTCACCGAACCCCTCAGACCAGCCCCAAACCGAACCACAATATGAGCCTCCACGATATCTGTTTATTCTTGGGATCCGGAGATGGCTGCCACCAATGGCAATCGAGTCCTCTTCATCACAGTACGACCCCAGCTACACCTACGGATATCCGCCAGGCCATCCCTGGCAATGAACCAACTTAGGCCAAAAGCCTAAGCTTGGGAGAGTACGTATTTCCCACCGACATTACATTTATGTTTACAAACACTCATTGCTAGATGTCGGTGCTCATACTCTTTCACTGTAATATCCATGCTAGTTTATTTTCTTTTTCCTGCTTTCTTCTTGTGTGTTTGTTAAACCTTAAGAAAAACCAAAAAAATTAGTAATAGCTTCTAGCTAGTTTACTTTTATTGCTGTAGTAGTATTAATTAAAAAGAAAACCCAAAATATTTCCCGCTCTTCTTTTGCTTGTTGGGAGCTTTCCTGTAAATAGTTTTATTTCTTTTTCTTTTCTTTGGGGGTCGATAGGAGAAGACCATGATTAAATTGTTGAAGTGGCTCTTATATGCATTATTGTTGATTTAACCAAAAGCCCATATTGCCTTGTCTTCCTCGCTTTTATTGAATGCTCGCAGATTCCACTTAGTCCAATGAACGTGCACTCTTATTATTATTCACATCGTTCGGACGTGCAAGTGAAAGGCAATTATGATGATATAAGATGGACTGACTGAGATGAGAAAAGCTGGTATGAACTCGACCTCTCTTGTTTTTGTAAATATGATGAGTTCATCATTCCTGATTCAGCTTACTATGGATAAACATGTTTGCAATGACAACTAGAGATCATAGTTGCTTGTGCCATGCTTGATTAGATATGAGTTATAATGATTTACCTTGCGTGCCAACATGCTATTAAAATGGTTGTGATGTGGTATGATGGGGTGGTATCCTCCTTTGAATGATTTAAGTGACTTGATTCTGGCACATGTTCACGCATGTAGTTGAAACAAATCAACATAGCCTTCACGATATTTATGTTCATGGTGGATTATATCCTACTCATGCTTGCATACAATGTTTATTAATTTTAATGCATGTTCATGACTGTTGTCGCTCTCTAGTTGGTCGCTTCCCAGACTTTTGCTAGCCTTCACTTGTACTGAGCGGGAATACTGCATGTGCATCCAATCCCTTAAACCCCAAAGTTATTCCATATGAGTCCACTATACCTTCCTATATGCGGTATCTACCTGCCGTTCCAAGTAAATTTGTATGTGCCAAACTCTAAACCTTCAAATAAACATTCTGTTTTGTATGCTCGAATAGCTCATGTGTCAACTAGGGCTGCCCTTATCTTCCATGTTAGGCGGGCTATTCTCAAGAGGAGTGGACTTCGCTCCTCATTCACGAGAAAATGGCTGGTCTCCGAGATGCCCAGTCCATGCTTTATGCAAACTAAATCAAAATAATTGCAAACAAAACTCCCCTCGACTGCTATAGTTGGAGACACTCGTTGTTTCGAGCAAGTCATGGATTGATGCTTGTTGGTGGAGGGGGAGTATAAACTTTACCATTCCGCTTGGGAACCGCCTATAATGTGTGTAGCATGGAAGATATCACCATCTCTTAGTTGTTATGTTGACAATGAAAGTATACCACTCAAAATATTATTTATCTCTATTTCAAAACCTAGATCCGCACCTCTACAAATCCTCGCTCTCCTCCAAGGGCCTATCTATTTACTTTTATGTTGAGTCATCACCTCTTATTAAAAAGCACTAGCTGGGGAGCACATCTGCTATTTTCATTCATTACTATTAATTTATATTGGGTATGACTATGATTGGATCTCTTTACCATGAATTACAATGTCTAGTCAGTCCTTGATCTTTAAAGGTGCTCGATTTATGTTTTGGCGGTCTCGTAAAGGGCTAGCGAGATACCATCTTGTTATATCATATTATGATTGTTTTGATAAAGTGTTGTCATCCGAGATTTATTATTATGGCTCGCTAGTTGATTATGCTATTGATATGAGTAAACATGAGACCTGAAAATTATTGCAAATGTGGTTAGTCATGATCTTTGCTGAAAACTTGAATGATGGCTTTACATATTTACAATGTAAAGAGCAAACAGAGTTTGTAAAAGTTTTTTCTTTATCACTTTCGTTTATCAACTGAATTGCTTGAGGACAAGCAAAGGTCAAAGCTTGGGGAGTTGATACGCTCCGTCAGATCTACTTTTCCAAACACCTTTGCCCTTGTTTTGGACTCTAACTTGCATGATTTGAATGGAACTAACCCTTGACCGATGCAGTTTTCCAGCAGACTTTCCATGATGTTATTTATGTGCGTAAACAAAAGTTCTGGAATGACCCGAAACTCCATGGATTGTCTAGTTAAAAATAATAAAAAATCCTCGCTAAAGATGAAGACCAGGGGCCCACACCGTCCACGACGAGGTGGGCGTGCCTCACCCCATGGGCCTCGGAGCTCCTCCGACGCCAACTCCAACTCTATATATTTGCTTTCGGGGAGAAAAATAAAGGAGAAGAAATCATCGCTGCTTTTATGACACGGAGTCAGCCGCCAAGCCCTAAGTCCTCTCGGGAGGGCTGATCTGAGTCCGCTCGGGCTCCGGAGAGGGGATTCGTCATTGCCGTCATCATCAACCATCCTCCATCACCAAATTCATGATGCTCACCGCCGTGCGTGAGTAATTCCATCGTAGGCTTGCTGGACGGTGATGGGTTGGATGAGATCTATTATGTAATCGAGATAGTTTTGTTAGGGTTTGATCCCTAGTATCCACTATGTTCTGAGATTGATGTTGCTATTGCTATGCTTAATGCTTGTCACTAGGGCCCGAGTGCCATGATTTCAGATCTGAACCTATTATGTTTTCATGAATATATGTGAGTTCTTGATCCTATCTTGCAAGTCTATAGTCACCTACTATTTGTTTTGATCCGCAACCTCAAGTGACAATAATCGGGACCACCCGGTGATGACCTTAGTTTGAGGAGTTCATGTATTCACTATGTGCTAATGCTTTGTTCCGGTTCTCTATTAGAAGGAGGCCTCAATATCCCTTAGTTTCATAGGACCTCACGCCACGGAGGGTAGGGACAAAAGATGTCATGCAAGTTCTTTTCCATAAGCATGTATGACTATATTCGAATACATGCCTACATTACATTGATGAATTGAGCTAGTTTTGTGTCACCCTATGTTATGAATGTTACATGATGAACCGTGATCCCAAAGCATAATTATCCATCACCGATCCAATGCCATGAAGCTTTCCATATAATCGGTCTTCGCTATTTACTTTCCCTGCTACATCGCTATAATCACTACAAAACACCAAAAATAATACTTTTGTCGTCGTTAGCCTTTTATTACCGCTACCACTACTATCATACTACTTTGCTACTAAATACTTTGCTGCAGATATTAAGTTATCTGTGTGGTTGAATTGACAACTCAACTGCTAATACTTGAGAATATTCTTTGGCTCCCCTTGTGTCGAATCAATAAATTTGGGTTGAATACTCTACCCTCGAAAAGCTGTTGCGATCCCCTACACTTGTGGGTTATCACACATAACTATAAGCCTTGCAAGCAATGTGACTAATGAGTTAGTTGCAGGATGATGCATTACGGAATGAGTAAAGAGACTTGCCAGAATCTAGATTGAACTAGGTATTGAGATACTCAACGATCGAATCTCTGCAAGTAACATACCAATGACAAAGGGAACAACATATGTTGTTATGCGGTTTGATCGATAAAGATCTTCAGAGAATATGTGGGAGCCAATATGAACATCCAGGTTCCGCTTATTGGTTATTGACCGGAGATGAGTCTCGGTCATGTCTATATAGTTCTCGAACCGTAGGGTCCGCACGCCAACGCTTGGTGACGATCGATATTATGAGTTTATGTGTTTTGATGTACGAAGGTAGTTCTGAGTCCGGATATGATCACGGACATGACGAGGAGTCTCAAAATGGTCGAGACATGAAGATCGATATATTGGATGACTATATTTGGACGCCGGAATGGTTCCTGTGAGTTCGGCATATACGGAGCACCGGAGGTTACCGAACCCCGGGAGGTATATGGGCCTTATTGGGCCATAGTGGGAGAGGAGAAGGGAGCAAAGGAGGCGCGCCCCCAAGCCTCCAATCCGAATTGGGAAGGGGCGGCTCCCCTTCCTTCCTCCTCCCTCCCCTTCCTTCCACTCCTAGTCCAACTAGAAGGGGGAATCCTACTCCTGGGAGTAGGACTCCTTGGGGCGCCTTAGGAGGCCGGCCTCCTCCCTCCTCCACTCCTTTATATACGGGGAGGGGACACCCATAGACACACAAGTTGATCATTGATCTCTTAGCCGTGTGCGGTGCCCCCTCCACCATAATCCACCTCGGTCATATCATTGTAGTGCTTACGGCAAAGCCCTCGCGCCGGTAGCTTCATCATCACCGTCATCACGCCGCCGTGGCCGACGAAGCTCTTCCCGACACTCTTCTGGATCATGAGTTCGTGGACGCCACCGAGCCAAACGGTGCAGATCGCGGAGGTGCCGTACCTTCGGTGCTAGGAGATCGGTCGATCGTGAAGACGCACGACTCACATCAACCGGCGTTGTCATAACGCTTCCGCTTACGGCTCACGAGGGTACGTAGACAACATCTCCTCTCGTTGCTATGCATCACCATGATCTTGCATGTGAGTAGGATTTTTTTTGAAATTATTACGTTCCCCAACGGAAGTGTCATGTAGTCGACGCTCACATAACACCACTAAGGGAATCACAACATACATATCATCAAAATATCTAACGAATATCAAATTCGCATGATTACTTGCAACATGACTTCTCCCGTTGCCTCAAGGACAAAGGCAAGTACTCGTAAATAATATTCATGCTCAAGATCAGAGGGATATTAAATAGCATAATGGATCTGAACATATAATCTTCCACCAAATAAATCATCTAGCATCAACTACAAGATGTAATCAACACTACTAGTCACCCATAGGTACCAATCTGAGGTTCCGGTACAAAGTTTGAACACAAGATATGAACTAAGGTTTGAGATGAGATGGTGATGTTGAAGATGTTGATGAAGATTAGCCTCCCAAAGATGAGAGGGTTGTTGGTGATGACAATGGCTTCAGCTTCCCCCTCCGGAGGAAAGTCCCCTGCAGAATCGCCCAATGAGGGAAAAAGTGCTCCTGCCCAAGTTCCTCCTCGAGACGCCGACGCTCCATCCCCGAAAGTCCTCTCCTTATTTTTTCTAGGTCAAAAGACCTCATATACCAGAAGGTGGGCACCAGAGGTGGGCCAGGGTGCCCACTACCCACCAGGCACACCTGGAGGGGGTGGCGCGCCTACCAGTGCCTTGTGGGCGCTGGGTGCCCCTCATGGTAGTTCTTTTTCTCCAATATTTATTATATATTCCAAAATGATTCTCCGTGAAAATTTCAGCTCATTTGGAGATGTGCAGAATAGGTATCTCGACATAGCTTTTTCAGTCCGTAATTCCAAATGCCGGTATTCTCCCTTTTTGTATAAACCTTGCATATCGTGAGAGAAAAGACATTACAATTACTCCATAAAGTGTTATAATGCATAAAAACACTATAAATAACAGTAGGAAAATATGATGCAAAATGGACGTATCACGACCCACATGGGACACAAGGCCCTGTCGCCTCCCGTGGCCTATTCATCCCTGGAGGAGTCCGCGACCTATCCGTCGCTGGTGGACGTGAGGTCCACGATGTAAATGGTGGTGCCGCTTGATATGTATTCGTCGTATCTATAATTTTTGATTGTTCCATGCCAATATTATACAACTTTCATATACTTTTTGGCAACTTTTGATAATTTTTGGGACTAACATATTGATCCGATTACTTGATGCAGCTCCTATTTGTTGCATGTTTTTTGTTTCGCAGAAAATCCATATCAAACGGAGTCCAAAAGGGATAAAAACTGACGGAGATTTTTTTGGAATATATGTGAATTATGGGAAGTGGAATCAACACGAGACAATGCCCGAGGGGGCCACGAGGTAGGGAAGCGCTACCTGTCCCTAAATGGACACCCCTGTGAAGGCGTTGTTGCCCTTCTTTCGCCGCAAGAAAGCTAATATCTGAATAAAATCGTGTTCAAATTTCAATCCAATCCAGATTACTTGGATCTCCGGGAATATAAGAAACGGTGAAAGGCCAGATCTGGGAACGCAGAAACAGAGAGAGACAGATAGACAGGTCCAATCTCGGAGGGGCTCTCGCCCCTCCAACGCCATGGAGACCATGGACCAGAGGGGAAACCCTTCTCCCATCTAGGGAGAAGGTCAAGGAAGAAGAAGAAGGAGGGGCTCCCCCTCTTCCGGGTAACACCGGAGTGCCAGCCGGGCCATCATCGCCACCGCAAGCTACACCAACAACTTCACTGCCGTCATCACCAACTCTTCCCCTCTATGCAGCGTGTAACCCTCTTTTACCATCGTAATCTCTACTTAAACATGGTGCTCAACGCTATATATTATTTCCCAATGATGTATGGCTATCCTATGATGTTTGAGTAGATCCGTTTTGTCCTATGGGTTAATTGATGATCGTGATTGGTTTGAGTTGCATGTTTTATTATTGGTGCTATTCTATGGTGCTCTCCGTGTCGCCAAGTAAGAGTGAGGGATTCTCACTGTAGGGTTTGTAATATGCTCATGGTTTGCTTATTGTGCATGTTGCGTGGAGGACTGAAACACAAACACGGATAAGTGGGTCATGGTGTATGGGAATAAAGAGGACCTGATACTTTAATGCTATGGTAGGGTTTTACCTTAATGATCTTTAGTAGTTGCGGATGCTTGCTAGAGTTCCAATCATAAGTGCATATGATCCAAGAAGAGAAAGTATGTTAGCTTATGCCTCTCCCTCAAATAAAATTGCAATAATGATTACCAGTCTAGTTATCGATTTCCTAGGGACAAATAACTTTTCTCGTGACAAAAAACACTCTACTAAAACTAACTTAGTTGTGTCTTCATCTAAACAGCCCCTACTTTTTTATTTACGTGCTCTTTATTACCCTTGCAAACCTATCCAAAACATCTACAAAGTACTTCTAGTTTCATACTTGTTCTAGGTAAAGCTTAACGTTAAGTGTGCATAGAGTTGTATCGGTGGTCGATAGAACTTGTGGGAATATTTGTTCTACCTTTAGCTCCTCGTTGGGTTCGACACTCTTACTTATCGTAAAGAGGCTACAATTGATCCCCTATACTTGTGGGTTATCACCGCTGAAGTAAATGCGCGCACCGCCGCCTGATGGTTCATCGGCGCGTGAGGGAGGCGCACTGGAGTTGTTCTCCTCCGTGATTGCTCGCAACTATGCCTCCACGGGCGATCGCTTCTGATAGCGGCGTGCTTGAGCACGGACGACATCGTAGGTGGCATGCTGTTTCGCGTCGGTTGGGGTTCACCGCTGGCCATGGTCTCCTCGCCACCCGCCGCAGAGATCCGCCTCCGCCACATTGCTACTCCAGAGGAGCAGATTGTACCATTGTTCTCCTTACCCGCTGGAACACCGACAAAAGCTACCGCGAGGCTGCACTCTCCTGCCATGACGGCGCGCCAGAGGCGCCCCTCGCTACCGATCCATGGTGATGCCGGGCGCGGCACAGGAGGCGCAGGAGCCGGGCGGTGGCCGAGCCCATCTTCATTGTGGCTCGCCTCAATTATCGGAGACTCGGCGGTGGCTGGCAAGAAGCCGACCTCGATCCGCCTCGGCACGGCGGCTCTGCTAGACATCTACTAGGGCGGCTACGACATACTTCATCTCCTTGGAAAGGCTCTCCCACAAAGCTTCACGCTTGTAGTCATGGCGGATGCAATGCAAGGAAGGAGGATAAGGAGGCTTGTGTTGTGGTGTGGAGTTAGTGGGTGTGGCCGCCTATATATAGCGGGTTCGGTGGAGGCGAGGCGTCCTGGTGTAAACCAATGCGTGGCGCCGGAGTGGGGTTCTCGGCCGGCGAAGCTTGCTTAATGGCGACATACGGCCGCGACAATAGCATTGAATGTATGTGGTAGATATCCGCCCTGCCACGCCCAGCCACGCTTCCCAAGATTGCATACCGCGGACACCAGAGACGTGTCAGCGGGCGGCGCCGTCTCGCGACACCGCTTCATTGGCGGAGGCAATGAGAGGTCGGTCCGTCTTCAATGTTGAGCGCGTGCTCTACACCGCATGATTGCGGGCATTTGGTGTCGGTCGGAGAATGCGCGGTGAGGGAGAAGGGTTTTGATGGGCGAGCGGTCAGAAGCGGCATAGTATCGGGTCCAGATTCACAAATCCCTCACATTTGTTTCCGGGTTGCAGGAGAAATCATGTTCGGACCGATCCGCGGACCGATATAGGTCTGCGTTGGAAAGCTTCTGCTGTTCAGACAGCACGATCCGTATGCAGGTCGGCATTAGAGATGCCCTAAGTAAGTTCTACGTAGAAGTAGTGCGTATGAATAGCATTTTTGCTTCTAAGTCTCGCATATACCAGTGCATGAGTCCAATTTCAAGGGCATTCAGATTCCTCTGTTGACATTTGGGAAGAGAACAAGTAGACTGATCGTCATTACTTCCGAGATTACTTTGTCCCTATGCGGCGATAAAGATACAAACGGTGGCAGCAGGTAAAGAACAAGAGACTGCACATATGCAATGCCAATAGCCCATTACTAGGCTCATAAACCTTCTGCATGATTCTGTCTTTCCTCCGTTTTCCTTAACCTGCAGTCCCGTTGTCCGTATGTCACATGTGAATGCAGTCTAGTTTAATTTGTACATATGTATAAAACCTTTGCCTCAAAAAAAACGTTTACAACCTTCACTTTTTTTTTTAGTTTAAGATCGTGAGAGAAAGATACACCTCCATGCCATGCATGGTTTGCAGCTTAGCATGCACGTGAGAAAATTTTGTATGTATATGCACTTCTTTTTCAGCGACGCAAGAAAATACATTCCTGCTCTGTTGCAATGTTATTGTAGCCATAGTGTTGGCAATAAAACATTCAAGGTATGTGTTTGCACGTTTGTCCATCACTTTTGTCATAAAAAAAAAAGAAAACACATTTCCTATTCCTTAGGCAACTGGAAAAAAAAACCAGTTCAATTGATTATAGAGTTAGGAAGCAAAGCACCAAAGGCGAGCCAGGGTAGCTATAAGCGTTGTCGGGCGGGCCCGAGCAGAGAATCCAGTAAGTGACGGGAAGCCAGAGAGGGTCAAGTCGCTAGAGGAAGCGTAGTTCTAGGGTTGATGGTATGGGTGTGGAGTGCGGAGGTGTTTATCGGCCAAGAGCGTGGCCTTGGTATAAAGGGATGGTCAGGAAGACGACAACTTGGCAGAGTAAGTGGTTACAAAACAGGGCATGAGGGGGGTACAACAACACGAAGCCGACCATGGGTGGCGGGGCCCGACGATTGGACCCATGGCATCGTAGTCAAAGTAAGAAGAAGGTGACAAGAAGTGGAGGAAGAAGTATATCAAGGAAGGAAGAGTTATCTGTTACTAGTCGCCACGAGAAAGTTTTGTTGTGTGTTTGCCGCATGAGGGGATGGGAGGGCTGGCTGTACGTGCTTATTTTTTTCTCTAGATTCAATTTTTTAAAATAAGTTATCTCTTGAATCACACGTTTAAATTACGAATTGTTTTCACCTCTGTGTTTCTCTCATCAGCATGTTGAAATAAGATCCCATGTGGATAAATTTGGATGAAACTTTTTCAGGCGCAAATTGTACTTCCAAGCAGAACTAGCCTGTGCTTCCAACGTATGTTCCTAACTAGACTAATGTGTGCTCCCAAGGTGAACCAAACCGTGCTCCCACCATAAACTAACTTGTCTTTTCAATGTGTGCTATCGATTAGCACTAACATGTGATCTCAATGTGTGCTGATATGCGCTTCTATCGTGAACTGGCATGTGCTCCCAACTAGCACTAAGCCGTGTTTACAAGGTGAACTAACTATACTCACTCGTTGTAACACACATGTGCTTCCAACATGGACTAACCTATACTCTGGAAGTCTCAACATACAACCTGCAATAGTACCACATTGCCACATGCCACTCTACTGTGCGTCTCCCACTCCACTTGGAATGATATGCACATGTATTTTCCTAGGGTACCCTTTAACTAGTTGCTCCTTTTTTTACAGCCACGTGGCATCCAGCCAGGTCAACAAGGTCCCTGCTAACGTATGTTTTTTCATTATGTTTTTTGTCCTTGCTTTCTACTTTTGTTTATATTTCAGTATCTTCGAAATAAATATATTTCAAAAAAATACTTTTACTTAAATTTTCAAAAGTGTTCATCACAAAGTAAAAAAATGTTTATGCTGTGTTTTGTACATTTTTTTAAAAAACATTGTACCATTAAAAAATTGTACCATTTGAAAAATATCCATGCATTTCAAAACATGTTTGTGACATTTAAATAAAATATGATACAACACAAAAGGAATTCGTGTAGTTTGTAAAAAATATTTCATACTGCATTCAAAAAATCACGTTATAACACTCTAACAAATGTTCTCAATAAGTTTACAATCAATGTTCCATGGCATTTATAAAAATGTTTAGTGCATGTTAGAAAAATTATTAAAAAGTTCACTGTGCATTTGATGAATATATAACTTGTATTAAAAGCCATTCAACGGTATTTTAAAAAATGTTCGAAATATGTATACAAAAAGTGTTCAATGTGTATAAAAAAATCAATCAGTGTATTAAAAACTTTTAACATGTATTTGAAAAATAAAATAAATAAAAAATTAAAGGGAGAGACATAAAAAAGAAAAGAAAACCACTAAAAACTTCGATGAAGAAAAGACATAGAAAATAAAAACACAGGAAAAAAAACCGGGACAAAAGGTTCCCAGAATCAATCCCCTACTAGAGCATATAGAAGGTTCCTTAGACATCTCTGCACTACATGTGTGTTGTTAGGCTGGCCCTTATCAGGACGATCGCCTGAAAGGCAGAGGACATTGTATGCCAAATTCCTTGCAGTAGGCGTAGATACATCATTTTATACTACATTTAAAACCCTGTTTGGATACTTCTAATACAGGTTAGTAGTTAGAAGTTATTTTCTAACCCACTCTAACTCAAATATTCTCTCCACTGGGATAAATGAGTTAGATGGAATTAACCCACTTTCTTAACCTCTATATGTCCTGTTTGGATACTTTTTTTGGATATTTAGTTTCCCAACTAACTCATGTTGCTAAACTAAGCTTTATAACACCATGATCTCAAATGGTGCAGTGCCTAAAGGCTATATCTTACTTGTTTCCTCAGATATATGCCGTGCTGCGTATGACTCTGGCTCCTTGATGTCCCGGCCATCAGATAGGGAAATTCTTATTTACCATGTGCTGGCATAAATTCTCACCGTATAGCACATGCGCAAGCATGAAGCGTAATGGGCCAGTCCATTTGACCAGTTCGTTCGTTCTGGTTGGAAAGTTTTTCTGCCATATTTTAGTTTTTTCTTTTTTTCCTGTTTCCTGTTTATTCTGTTTCATTTTCTTTTCCTTTTTTCTATTTTCATGATTATTTTTAATTTTTTCAAAAGAATGTATTGAAATTTCAAATATTATTTATTTCCAATTCAAAAAGTTGTTCCCTGGTTTCCAAATTATGTGCACAATTTGCTTAATTTGAAAAATGTTTGGAATATCAAATAAATTGTGATTTCTGAATATTTTGTTTGAGATTCGCAGAAAATGCCTGCAAAAATTTAAAAAATGTTTCAGTTTTCGGAGAAATTTGTTTACAAATTAAAAATATGTACCCGTTTCTGAAAAATTTGTTCACAATCCAAAGAGTGTTCACATCTTTTAGAACTTGTTCATGGTTGTAAAAATTATTAGAAATTTTTAAGAAATTTCCTTTTTCAAATTCTTCTTTCAAGAATACAATCGTGGCTTTTCCAAAATTTGTACACAAATTCACAAATTAATGAACTTTGATTTTCGCTAAAACTTGTTTTGTGATTGCCTAAATCGTTCAACATGTTTTAAAATTTGTTCACCAAACTTCAAAAAATGTTCCTGGTTTAAACTTGGTCTTAAAAATTCAAAACTTGTTTCACATTCTTAATTTTTTTCTCCTTGTTTATAAAAAATTGGTCTAATAATTTAAAAAATGTTCCTTTTTTCAAAATTTGTTCCCATTTCAATATCTTGATGTGTATTCATTCAAAATGTTTTATCGTGATATTAAAAGAAATATTCCCTTTGTAATAGAAAATTATTTACCAAGCTATTAAAAATTTATTAAAAAAATAAAAGTTAATAAAAAATAAAAAGAAAACCCACCATGCTAGATTTTTTTCTTATTTTTTTTCTTGAGGAGAGTCCTCTTCCACTCGATGTGCTAGGCCCATATAAGCCGCGTGCAAAGGAGGTGGGTAGGATATAAATCTCTATAAGTGATATATATCAATGCTTCCTTCTGTAATTTTCCATTTTTCAACTAATAAAATATATATATTTATATTCATTTCATGTTTAATTTTTTCCTTGTGTAATAAAAGGAAATGGAAAAGGAAATTAAAGCAGAGAAAAAATAGTCTTTATGAGGAAACTTGACAAGATTTGAAAAAGAAACAAAATACTTTACCAATTACAAGTAGGAAAGAAAATGACAAAAAATGTTAGAAAACTTACAACAGAAAATTTATTGTGCCGCTAATAATGATAAATAAATAAATGTGGGTTGCAGATCGGAGGCGACACTTGCTATGATTGTGTGGCGGTCAGACATTCAATTGTCCCCTTCCGTCAACAACAAAATACCAACTTGAAAGTTGTACCAGCTGCGTTGAAGACATGCACCGACGATCCGAGGCTGACACTTGCAATTGGCGTTCTAGTAGCAAATATGCAACTGCCCCTACCCCAACAAAAGCAGTAGTGAGCTGGAAGCTTGCATTTGCGGACTTATAGTTGGAGTCAAAGGCATTGACGATGCCCCCAAATTCAATCACTGGCGTACTCAATCATACACACAAACATGCCACGATCAAGATCGAGGAGAGATTCACGAGGAAGATATCACAACACAACTTCTACAACACAAAGGATAAACTCTAAGTGCATTTATATTACAAGCTAGGGGGCAGCGAGGACCTTGAATACGCGAGAAGTCATCAAAAGCAAATATAATATGATCACATACATAGTTAGATAAGTTTTCCTTAAGAAGGCTGAAAGTATGAAACAATGAAGCTAGATCAAAGGCGATGCCTCCTACCTCCGGACTACCTCCACGGGGTCGAAATTCGCTCTCTCTCGACTTCAAATGCGTTCCGCTTAGGAGTAACTTGCATCCGTGGTGCCATCATCTGCTACATCAACCTAGTCGAAAAAGAAAAGGGTATGAAAGCAACCGCGGAGTACTTCCTTATCCAAAAGTACTCACAAGACTTACATAAGATCTACACTACATATGCATCGGTATCAATAAAATTCGGTAGTATCTATGGACTAAAAGCTGCAGAATGCCGTAATAAGGGAGAAGCTAATCCTACTCAAAGATCTTCGTCTTCCTCGGGCGAGCCACCATCTTGAAGCGATAGAAGAGATTAGTCAAGGCGTAGAACATGTGTCACCATATAAGCGTGAATCCAACCCGGAGATCCTCTCCTTATCTCCCCGTGGAGAGAAGCGATCACCGGGGTTATATCTCATCACTTTATCACGGGTGTGTGTTTTTTATCAAGCATGCCGATTTGAGGTCATAAGAGGTGAATACAACTCAAGTTGTCACATTCTTTGTGGACACGACTATTCGAATAGAATAAACTTCCTGCGAGGGTGCACCACATTACCCGATCACGCTCAATCTCATCTCCTGGTCGGACACACTTTCCTAGGTAATTGAGCCCGGAATTTCCGGAAGATCAACACGTCGTAGTCTCTACCTAGGCTCTCCGGAGAACTACCATCACGCATTGGTCTACATCCCTAAGTGCTCAGGGTCTGGGCCCATCGCCCTTTGCACTTCGTGCATGTTACATGACCGGTGAGGGTCCGATCCTGGCTACTGCCTCTTTATACAAAGTTGGTGCTTATGCGGACCACCCAAACACTCAGCCAAACTCTACATCTTTTAAGCGTGATATCCGGATTGCTTTTAATAAAAGCCATATGATGCTTTAGAAATGCCCATAACTCATCTCACATGGCGGTTAGTGCAAAAGGCCGGTACCAACTTCGGATCAAATACCCAATCTCGCGGCGTGTTATTAAGGAATAACCATGGACACCAACCAGGACCAGGCCCACCTCTCTCCTGTAGGTGTCTCAACCTGTCCGCTGTCCATTCCGGCCACAAGAGACTCTCATCACTCAGTCGAGGCGCTCGGGAACCCGGGCCACTACCACTACGGATGGAACCACATGTCCTTCTCGCATTTTTACTTCCAAAGCATATCATAAGTACTATAGTAGTATATATCCGTGATCACTTTATGGAAGTAGTATAACATGGCGGGGCGTATTTAACAAGAATGCTAGGGCCTTGCAGTAGGTATACTAGCAAACCTATACTAAAGCATGTAGGATAACAGTAAAATTATCAATGATAGTAGCTTTTGGGGAAGCGTTGCATGGAAAAACAATTTTTTTCTACGCACACGCATAAGATCTATCCATGGAGATGCATATAACCTTGAAGGGGAGTGTGTCTACATACCCTCGTAGACTATAAGCGGAAGCGCGTTAACAACGCATAATTGATGTAGTCAAACTTTCTTCATGATCCAACCGATCAGTGCACTGGACCAGAACAACACCGCTTCTCGCTGTTAAAGCACAAGTTCAACTTTCTATGGACGCTCCTCCGCCTTATTGATCCAGCAAGGCGATTCATGCGAGGTAGTGGATGATTTCAAGCAGCATCGATGATGTCTACTTACTAAGCAACTTTATCCTTGTAGACGTTGTTGGGCCTCCAAGTCACGCGTAGTTTTGTAGGACAATAGCAAATTTCCACGAAATTATGGATGACCTACAAGGTTTATTAATCCAGGCGGGAGGCGTGGGATGAAGATGGTCTCTCTCAAACAACCCTGCAACCAAATAACAAAGAGTCTCTTGTGTCCCCAACACACCCAATACAGTAATGGTAAATTAGTAATAGGTGCACTAGTTTAGCGAAGAGATGGTGATGTCAAGTGCAATATGGATGGTAGATATAGGTTTTTGTAATCTGAAAATATAAAAACAAGAAGGTAACTTGAAAGTGGTAAAAAGTGAGCAAAAAGCGGTGGCATTAAAATGCTTCTAAAACAAGGCCTAGGGTTCATACTTTCACTAGTGCAAGTTCTCTCAACAATGATAACATAATCTATATCATATAACAATCTTTCAACGATACGGCAACAAAGAGTCACTCCAAAGTCACTAACAATCGGAGAATAAGCGAAGAGCTTCTTGTAGGAGTCGTAACCACCTCAATGTTGTTCTTTCTTATCGATCTATTGGGCTATTCCTATAAGTTGTCACAAACAACCCTAGAGTTTGTACTAAAATAACACCTTAAAGATACACATCAACCAAAACCCTAATGTCTTCCCTAGTAGATACTCCAATGTTACCACAAGTATCCGTGGGTTTGATTATACTACAATATGCACTCACACAAATTCTCGTGATTCATCTATTCAAACCAACACAAAGAACTCCCAAAAAGTTCCCCAAAGTTTCTCTGGGAGAGTCAGAGCTGACGTGTACGCAAATAACCCCTATGCATAAGTTCACAAGGTCCACCGAGTAACCCGCATAGGTTGGTCACCAAAACATACATCAAGTAAGATCACGTGAATATATATCCCATTGTCACCATAGATATAGCACATGCAAGACATACATCAAGTGTTCTCAATTCGATAAGATACAACTTCAAAGGGAAAACTCAATCCCATTACAAGAAGGTGAAATTGGGAGAAACATCCTTAAGATCCAACTATAATAGCAAAACTCGCGGTACATCAAAGATGGTGCCAAATCAAGAACACGAGAGAGAGAGAGAGAGAGAGAGAGAGAGAGAGATCAAACACATAGCTGCACGGTACATACCCTCGGCCAGGGGTGAATTTCTCCCTCCTCGTCATAAAGAGCGCCCGATTATGATGAAGATGTGCCATTGATGGTTTCTCCCCTCGGCATGGTCTTAGGAGCTGACTCTAGATTGGTTTTAAATTATTTCTGAGGCTTGCGGCCGGCGGAACTCGGATTTGGAGTTTATTCTGGGTGTTTCTATGTTTATAGTAAATTTTGGCGTTGAGAACAAGTCGGCGATCATGAGTCGACCTGTGAGTTGAAGGCGCGCCCTAGAAATTAGAAGCCCTACACCCTTGTAGATGACTCCAGACTCTTCTGGCTCAACTCTTTTTCTTGAGGAGCTATTACAGTCCATAAAAAATCATAGTAAAATTTTAAGGTCATTTGGACTCAAGTTTGATATCCCTTTTACATGAAACTCAAAAAACAAGGAAAAATAGAAAGCATCACTAGGCTATAGGAAGGTTAATGAGTTAGTCCCAAAAATCATATAAAATAACATACAAATGCATATAAAACATCCAGCAGATAATATAATAGCATGGAACAATAAAAATTATAGATACGTTGGAGATGTATCACCTGACAGGCGTGGTGGCAGTGATGGTGAAGTGATCTTCACGGGCTTCGCCTAAGCACTCTGACAATATGTGAGGGTGTAAGCGATGGAGTGAGGCATCACTTTACTGACTGAGCAATTATCTATGTTGTGCTTTGAAGCGTCCCCTCCCATATATATAAATTTGGTGAGGGAAGGAGGAGGAGCAAAGTGGCCCAAGTAGGAGGAATCCTGCAGGGTCTCACCTAAGCCGCCCCTTCATTATTTGAAATTTGGAGGAAGGAAGGAGGAGGTGGCGCCCTCAGCACCTTTCCTTTCTCTCTGAGGAAGAAAATTTGGAGGGCCACCCTCCCTTTCATCCCTCTTAGGGCCGACCAGAAAAGGGAGGCACGCCAGCCCCTTGTGGAAGCATACATCCCCTCCTTTGTACCATTAGGCCCATATCTTCCCGGGGTCCCGGAACCCATTCCGGTGACCAGATTTCTTCCAGATAAATCACAGAAACACTAGGTGTCCGTACCATCGTCCTGTATCGTCTTTACCACTTTCGACCATTCAAGAGACTCCTGCGTCATATCCCATGATCTCATCAAGGACTCGAACAACATTACAGTCACCAAAACATATAACTCATATATAACACCATATAAATCAGCAGCGTTAAGCGTGATAAAGACCCTCTGAGTTTGAGAACTATGTAGACATGACCATGACACCTCTCCGGTCGATAACCAATAGAGGAGCACAGATTACATGTTGGCTCCTACCATATTCTACAAGGATCTTTGTCGGTCGGCGTTATGACAGCGCCGTAATTCCCTTTGTCCATCGGTATGTTACTTGCAGAGATTCGATCGTCGGTATCTTCATACTGAGTTCAATCTAATTCTTGTAGAATCTCTTTACTTGTTAAGTAATACATAACCTCGTGACTAACTCCTTAGTCATTTTGCTTGCAAGCTTGTAATGTGTAATGCAAGAGAGGGCCCAAAGATACCTCACAGCAATTTTCGAGGAGTGACAAGTCCTAATCTCGATCTGTGCCAACTCAACAAACACCTTCGGAGATACACACAGAGCATGCGCGATCACCAGGTTATATTTATGACATTTCATAGAAAACAAGTTATTCCTCCGGTGTCCGTTGTTTGCATAATCTCATGGTCGAAGGAATATGTATTTGATATGAAGAAAGCTTAATAGTGATAAAATTTAGACATGATCATTATGCACTAATATAATTGGATGGGTCTTGTCCATCGCGTCATTCTTCTAATGATGTGATCCCGTTATCAAATGACAACACATGTCCCATGGATTGAAAACCTTAACCATCTTTTGATCAGCAAGCTAGTTTAGTAGAAACTTAATAGGAACACGTTGTTTGTTTATGTATTCACACATGTATTTAAGATTAGATCAATACAATTGTAGCATGAATAATAAGCCTTTATCATGAATAAGGAGATATAAAATAACAACTTTATTATTGCCTCTAGGGCATATTTCCTAACGATAGTAAGGACATGCTATACTGATGATATAGGATCGGCGGTAAAGGCGGTAACAAGCGGCACTACTCTAATACAAGGCAGCAGAGGGAAAAAGAGTAAAGCAATTATCGGAATGATCGAGGAGTTTTGCTTGAAATGGAAGCTCGTGAGATGGAAGGGTCGTAAAATAAATAAATGATCATCTTTGGATGTCATGACAGCCTCGGGAATTTCACCAAAAAAGAGAGATGAGGGGAAAGCGAGATAAATAATGGAGCAAGCAAATGCAACACAATGTATGACATGGGTATGTGGTTGATGATATGCTCTAACGCATCCCTAGGCATTTTAAAAGAGAGAGAAAACATCGAAGAATGTTTTCCCAGCTCCGCAATGATTTTCGACATTTTTAGTGCAGGGGATATCGATGTTAAGCTATGTTAGAGGGGTGTGGCGATGCGAGATAATCGTAAATGGATTCTTATATTTTTTTGAGCAACTTTGATATGTAAAGTATTTTCCATCAGAGATTCTGGATTTAATTTATATGATTTTTCAAAGTTTTAAATGATTTTCTAATTTCCTAAATTTTATTTTAATTGAAATTATATTATAACTATTTACTATGGGTACTAAAATGTGCCCTGGTATTGTTTTGTACCAGTGACGATTAGGGGCCAGGGGGTAGGTCGGCGATTGACTAGTCAACAGCCCTAGGACCCACACATGTCTCATAGGGGATTAGGCTAATTAACTAATTCACTAATTAATTGTATTTATTTATTTTCTTATTTTTTGGTTCTAAAAAGTAGACCCCATATGGCGATGTTTCGTGGTGGCGCTTGATTCAATCGTTACTAATCCCATGCATAAGCGTGTATGATCGCAGAATCGAGGAGACTCACGGGAGAGATATCACAACACAACTCTAAAAATAAAATAAGTCATACAAGCATCATAATACAAGCCGAGGGCCTCGAGGGCTCGAGTGCAAGTGCTCGATCATAGGCGAGGTCAGTGGAAGCAACAATGTCTGAAATCTGATTATAAGTTAAACAAGTTTGCCTTAAGAAGGCTAGGCATAGCAGGATACAAATCGAGAAAAGCGCATGCCTCCTGCAGGATCCTCCCAACTACTCACGGTGATAAATCAATGAAGTACCGTAATGGTTAGCACCTCCGATGTAGTAGTAGTCATCGGCGGTGGCGTCACGGCTCTACAGGCTCCATCGTGCGAGTTCGTGCAATCGGGTGAGAAAGGGGAAAAAGGGGAACAAAGGCAACGGTGAGTACTCATCCAAAGTACTATGAAGCAAAAATTACACTACATATGCATGGATATATATGTGTAAAGCGCCATATCGATGAACATTGCGAATACCCGAATAAGAGAGGGGGATATCTAATAGTCTTATAAAGAATAACCTTCGATACCTTCGTCTTACAACAAGTAAGAAGAGGGTAGGTTGAAGTCCTCCAAGTAACATCACATAGCAATAATCCTACCGGCGATTCCCTCCTCGTATCACGAAGAGGAAGCGACCATAGGTTGTATCAGCACTTGGAAGGTGTGTTTTATTAAATGTCAGGTTCTAGATTGTCATAAAGTTCAAGGTACAATTGCTCCAAGCCGTCCTGTTCACAGAAGATCCACGGCTATTCGAGCCGATTAACTACCTGCGGTGCACCACATAACCTGCACGCTTGATCCCATTTGGTTGACACACTTTCACAGGTCATGCCCGGCGTGGAAGATCAACACGTCGCAGTCCTTGTATTGTGCGCAGAAATGCCGACCTGGCGGGGTTAACCTAAGCGCCACGAAGTGCGTTGTTATATGATGCACAATGCACACTTGCGTTGCGGTAGTAAAGCGAACTAGCCCCTTAATACAAGCGGGACTTACGTTCCAATCAAGTGCGGCAGCTCGATCATTTGGCGTCCACGAAGTGCTTGGTGATACCACGACGCCTTGAGTGCCCATATCTCTCCCACGTGGTTGGATTTAGTGCGTATAGGCAGTGGCAGACTCGAGATCGAATACCAAGATACCGTTAAGCGTGTTAAGTATCGCATGAAACGCCCGAGCAGGGCCAGACCCACCTCTCTCCTAAGCGGTCTCAACTTGCTTATAGCTCACTCTGAGATCCACTCGCGGGTGCTCCACCGGTGGGCAAACTTTAGTCTCCACATGTGTCATGCATAAAGTATATAAGTATATACCCGTCATCACCTCACGAGTGATCTACGACAAATGGCCTCTTATAGCGAATGAGGAAGAATGTAGACCACTGATTAAAATACTAGCATCCTATACTAAGCGTATGGTTAGGAATGCGGTAAAAATAACAACAATAATATAAGGACATACTATGCATCGGGATAGAGTATAACGGAAAGCGGTAACATGCTACACTACTCTAATACCCAAGCGATTATAGAGTAGAATAGAAGGCAATGTCCCAGGCTGATCCCGAGGGGCTTGCACAGTTGCTACGTGCAAGAGAGAATTAAATCGACTAAAAATAATCGACTGGCGTAAGCTTCGGTGTAAATCTCTCTACCGGAGAGAAGAGGGGAAGAAACAATGAATACCATGTAAGCAGATGCATGTCGATGCATGACAAGACAAATGTGATGCTAAATGTAACCTTTCTTGTTGGTATGAGGTAATCACAGGTTAAGAGGAAACATCCGGAAAATATCCCCGGTGTTTCGTGTTTTAGCGAGCGGATCAGGAGGGGGAAAGATTCTTGAGTTCGATGGGTTAGGGGTGTGTGGCGGGCGAGCAGACTGCGTGTCGGATTCGTCTGCGTCGTTGAAACAACTTTCATGCTAAAACTTTTTCGCCAGACTACGGTTTATTTACCTATTAATTTTAAAGATTTAAATCATTTTGAGTTTATTTGTTATTTATCTCAACGTTATCCGAATAGTAAAAGATAGCGTCATCATGACAACATCTTGACGTCGTGATCAATTACCGATTGGCCAGAGTCAACTTCGATGTGGGTCCATATGGCATACACTTTTTAGTTTAAATGAGGTTTATTTGATTGATTCTTTGCTTAATTACAGGATCTATTAACTAATTGATTAGATTAATTTAAGCATGATTAATTAACTTAATTATTTTACTAATTAATTAATTAACTAGTGTGATTTTATTAATTACATTTTCATTTTCTTTTAATTTTCATTTTTTTTTAAAGACATGGGGCCATTGTCATAGACCCTAGTATTTCTTGGCAGGCGGCAGAATTATGAGCGTCAAATGCCCAAGAGGCCACCGAGGCGGAGAGCACTGAGCGCCCGGGAGAAGCCTTGTAGCCAAAGCAGCCATGGCGCCTTGGCCGATCCGAATACCATAATTTGGCGTGGCCTTGCGGCTGGCTGGCGTGGCCGAGGCCTTGTGTCCAGCAACCCACACCCTACAGGTGACAAGCAAGAGGCCAGGCTGGCTGCAGCCTGTGGCAGACCAAAACCCAGAGGCGACAGCCATGGGCAGCCCAGAGGAAGCAGGAGCCTGGGCAGGCAGCTATCCTGTGAGGCGGCCACGTTCGGCCTTGGAGAGCAGAGAAGAGGGAGGTTGGCGAGGCTCACCTTCGGGCCCGTGGGGCCACGTGGCAATGGTGCTTTCGAGGTGAGGGCCAGACGGGGCTGGCCCGGCATACCGTGGCGAGGCTGATCCGGTGGGGCGTGGTCG